>OX104069.1:12002473-12067143 GCA_944474145.2 Dicrocoelium dendriticum
GCCAAAACTGCCGTCAGGCAGATCGGCCGGTAGTTATCCACTTTGCTTGGGTTACCACCTTTCGGGATAGGCTTTACGACTGAGCATTTCCAGTCGTCCGGTAGTAGACCAGTGGATAGTGACCTGTTAAACAGTTCAGTTACAGAAGGTGCAATTATGGTCGATAATGACTTGAGGATTAGTGGGTGCATAACGTCTGGACCAGCAGGTTTCGTCCTGTCAAGATTTGCTAGAATCTTGCGTACATCCTCCATATTGCAGTACATGCTGTTAAGTTCAGTTGGAGCGGTGCTCGTCGAACTCATTACAGACACCTGGTCACTTGCGAATACGGAGGCGAAGTGCGTTGCCAATGCTGACGCACGATCTGCATTCGAGGTTAGAGGCTGTCCTTCTGAACCTTCTAACACTGGGATATTGGCTATAGGTCTTAGGCGCCGCTTCACATATGCGAACATCCTCTTGGGAGCAGTTTTTGCGGCAGTTGCGAGCTCCTCTTCGAAGCTTCTGCGTTTGCTTGTTTTCGCGTTGTTGCAGCGATTTCGCTGGAACTTGTAGGCATTGTAGTCCTCATCAGAGCCAGATAACACGAATTTGTTCCATAGTCTACGTCGCCGTCGGGCCATTTTGTTGTACTCTTTGTCAAACCAATGTGGTTTGACTGGCCCAACTTTCCGAAATTTGAGGGGCACAAATCGGGCGCACAACGATTTCACTCCCTCTTTAATGATAGCCCAACAGGTTTCGATAGATGAATCCTGTGGTAAAGACCAGTCTATCTGGCTCGCTGCTCGAATGAGGCCATTAAAGTCCGTCTTCCAATAGTTGAAGGTTGACTCTAGTGGGAGAGGATACGGTAGCGGTACTTCTAAACTGCCTATGATCACTGAGTGGTCACTCGCTCCCAGAGGCTCTAAGACTTGAATGTTATGTACACGCTGCTCACAGCTAGTCAACAGCCGGTCTAAGCATGATGGCGTCGCGCGCGCTGTAATGCGTGTCGGTTGGTTGATGTGCTGTGTGGCCGCGGTTTTAAATATCAACATTGATGATGCTGAAGTTGATGAGGATGATGATTGTGGTTGTGTTGATGATGATGATGTTGTTGTTGATGATGATGATGTTGATGATGTTGTTGATGATTTTGATAATGATGATGAGGATAATGAGGATTATGATGATGAGGATGATGATTATGGGTTTGATGCCGGTGAGGATGATGATGATGATATTGCTGATGATGATTATGTTAATGACGATTTTGATGATGCTGATGTTTATGATGATGCTAATGAGGAGGATGATGATGATTTGCTGATGATGATGTTTATGATGTTTATGATGTTGTGTTGTTGGTGTGTATTGTGGTTATCAATTTGATCATTATCTTTATGAAGCTTATGACTTTTTGTTGTTTTCATAATGAAGATTCTGACTTTGTTGATAATGGTGAGCATATTATTCTTCTTGATGTTCATGACAGCATTATGTACGCTTATGTTTAGAAACATTTTGGTGTTAATTTGACGCTGATGGGGATGATTTAGTTTATTTTTGTGATGATGATGTTGTTGTTGGTATTGATTATTTTGTTAATGTTATTGATGCTTTTGATGAGGAATATGATTATTGTGGTGGGGATGGCGATGCTAGTGATCATATTAATAAGGATGATGATGCTGATTTGCAGGATAATTATGTGAAACACGATGATTACTTTTTGAACATTATGTTATTGATGATGATGTTGATGATGAATCCGTTGGTGACGATATTTTGATGGTGATGATGCTGTTGCTGTTGATTGTGATTCTGATGTTCATGAGGATGACGTTAATCATTAATACGATTTTGTCTTTTTGAGGAGGATGTTGATATTTTGATTATGACGATGATTATTTTGATGGTATTATTCATAATCATGATGTTTATGAAGATGCTCTTGATGATGATGATGCTGATGGTAATGATGAGGATGAGGCTGATAACCCTGATGTTGAAGTTCATGATTAAGAAGGGGATGATATTTCTGATGTCGTTGTAGGCAATGATGGTGATGATGTTGTTTATGACGATTAGTATTACAGATTTTATCATTATTGTGAACCCTTTTGATGATGATGATGTTATAATATTAGGAGGAATAGGATGATAATTATATGATGCATATGATGGCGTTGATGATGTTAATGGTGATGATTTTTCTGATGATAATGATGACTAAATTACTATTGTTGATGCTGATGTGAAATTTTTTTAATGATAATGGTAATGATGATGATGATGTCGTTGGAACCATGGAACTATGCTTTATTCCGTGTAATACTTATCGCGTAACATTTCCCTTTGGATGTAAGTTATTGCTAATATATTTTGCATAAGAGAGTGAAAAGCGTTTTGTTGTACTCAACATAGGCTTATATGTAATAGCTGAAATGTTAGCATATTAAACGTATACATGCATAAGTCCATTGTTTAGGCTTTTAGCAAGACACCGTTTGATTGCGTTTGGTAGCCCCTGACTAACAAGATTTTAAATGAAATTTAAGTGACACAGTGCATTGTCAATACTTTTCTTAAGTATCCCCAAATTGGGACCAGAGACGACATAATTAGGGAGGGCGTTTCAAGGCTGGCACACGAGGAAGGAAAACAAATTTCTACGGCATTCAAGCCCGCTATACCGAAATGTCAGTTTCCGAGGGTGACCTCTTAGTTTGTGTTGTGGTTCAATTCCAGCAGCGGACGGCAAATGTGGTTTGGGTTCTACAAAATCTGGTAAACTATTATGAGATGCCCCCGCAAAAACCGATATCGACTGTTGCAATTTCTTAGAGATTTCAGTCTAAGCTGTAAGGCAGACGAAAGCGACCCATGACGTTCTTGTTTGTCCATCGTTGAGGATTCTCGATGGCAACGAGATCCTGTTTCTGCCACGGCTGCCACGCCTGAATAGCACATTCCACTTGAGGTCGCACTTAGGCTTTAAGCATTTGGGGAAATATTGAGGGTTCAAACCGACCGAATGCTCTGCGAAGAATGTCGAAGTGTTGATTTCTGGTTCTCATCGCCTTCTTTGCTTGTTTGGAACACCTGAGATCCTCCTGTACCAATACACCAAGGTCACGCTCCTGTGAGACCTTCTCCAATGTGTTGTCTCCAAGCTTGGAAGCGCCCAACGGCTGGTGACGCAGATGTATCAATTTGCACTAAGCTATGTTCAATTGAAGCATGTTCCTCTTTTACCATTCATAAATGCAATCTAAGTCATGTTGGAGCAGATCCTGATCTGGCTTGTTACTAATCGCCCGCCATATCTTGACGTCATGTGCGAAACGCAAGCAATTTGTGGAGATGACTCTTGCCAGGTCGTTGACAAACACCAGGAATAACGCGGTCTCAGAACTGAGCCGTGCTAAACACCACATTCCACCTCAATTGGGTTAGAGATTTACCTCATAACACGTACTTGAGGCTTCCTTTGGTGAAGAATGCTGCCAATCCAACCAAGTACAGGATCTCCCGTTCCGTAACTCTGTAGTCTTTGAAGTAGGATGCGGTGATCAATTCGGTCGAAAGCTTTGGAGAAGTCCAGATAGATGACGTCGACTCCGACCCCATCATCGGCCACTTCCGTCCAACTACCTCGTGCAACAAGTAGGTTGGTGGTGCATGACCTGTGTTGACGAAAGCCATGCTGTTCCGGTACCAAGATGTTGCATTATTCCAGGTAGTAGATTAAAGATTCAGCGACGACTGTTACCATCACATTCGCGAGCACAGGAATGAGAGTCACTGGACGATAGTTTGCAGCATCTGAACGGCTACGGCCTTTACGAATCGGGTTTATAATGCAACACTACCACATAGTTGTGACTTGTTGTTCATCAAACCACCGTAGTAGAATTGTGACAGTGGTTCAAGTAGATTGTTGGCCTCAGCTTTCAGTGCCCTCTGGCGGATGTTGTCTGCTCCCGGAGAACTATGCACACGCAGTGAGAGTTAATTCCTTAACGCAATTGATGAGTTGGGAATTACGTTTGTAAAAAAATGGTGTCGGTAATGTGCATGACGTTATGGGACAAGTAGAGATTGCGAGTTCGAAAATTCGGGCGTACTGAAACCGCAAGGCATTAGCTGCTTCTTAGCACTTTGTACCCTACCGCCTGAAGTGAAAAGTGGAGGGATTTCATGCTTCACTTTACTAAGCTTATTGACATGATTATATAGCTGTTTGTTTTCGGCCATGAATTTTTTGGCTAAGCACTATTGATAAGTTACTTTGTCCTCACGGACAAGCGCAGTTCAACGTTTGCGATGGGTCAGGAAGTTTCCACAGTCTCTGAGTAGGGGTTAATCTTGTAGGCACTTCATGCTGCAGCCCTTATCGCCAGACATTTTTGAGTCCTGCTCCTTAGAATTGAAGGCATTATCGCGGGATGAAGGGTTTGTTCTTTCGTGCTCTGTTGCCGATGTCGATGAGACTGTTAACGAACTCTGCCCAAATGTTGTCAAGGGGAATTTTTTTTGAGAATTCCCAAGCAGCTGCGTCGGCCAGTTCTTTCAATACGTGGTAGCGGGTGATTGTATGAGTTATTTCCGAATTTTCCGATGCATATTCTACATAACACAGTTTAAAGTTATTACTACATGGTTACTGAGACCTAATGGACTATCCATCAATAAGTTGTCAACCATGAGCTCTTCTTTCATGAGTAGGAAGTCCGGTATGGACGGTTTGTTTTCTGTCCTGAATCTAGTGGGCATGGTGACATGATTGTATAAAGGAATATTAGCGATCAGTTCATGCAAGTCTGCTTTGTATTGCTCACTGGGCGATGCCAAAACCTCCAGATTGTGTAGATTGAAGTCCCCGGAGATGAGATTGTGGCTTTACCTAGTGCGTGTTCCTCTGTTCAGGCCACGGATCAAACAAGAATTCATTACCGGGGTGGACGTTGGGGGGGGGGAACGACAGCTCCGAGACATGTGTCGTTGTGTCTTAGTCGGAGACGGCACCAGAATGGGTAGGTAACGTGTGCTTCCAGAGCATAAATTATTGTACATTGTAGATCGCTGCGGTAGTAGAGTAAGAACCCACCTCCTCTGCTGGGGCGCTTGTTCCGGATAAGTGACATTAAGGCTATCTCAAACTCAGCATCAGTCACCACTTGGTGTAACCAACTTTCGGTAATAGAAATTAAGTCCCAAGCATTTACAACCTGACGTAGTCGAAGTTCGGTAATTTTACTGAGGGGCCCTTTGGCGTTAGTGTGCATACATGAAAGTTTCTCAGATTTAAGCAATGTTTCGGAGGTTGTGCAACTCATGTGTGAAGTTTCGCCGACCAGTGAGTGGCCGGCAACTAATCGGTTTTTCGATGTGTACTTGATGAAGGGATTAACATCTTATTCATCGTCCGCGTAGTCAGTCCCGCATCTAAGCTTCGACGTACAATATCATGTGTCTGGTCAATCTCATCTTCAACAGGTTGTATGGGCTCATTCGGCAAACTACGGGTGCATTGTTCTTCCATAGATCCCATCGCGTTTGGTTCTTTGAGTGACGTATCATCTCTAGGAGGCATATCGCTTATTGTCTTCAGCCGAACCTCAGATTGTAGCCAGCAACGGAACATGTACCAGCTTCTTAACATCCGTGCTACCATATGTTTTGACTGAAGCACCACCTTCAACACTCTCGGGCCACTTCCTTTGTAGTTCGGTGAAGTACGCAGTCGTGACACGGATTTCGCTAACACATTATCCAAGCAGAGTGTATCACGATTATAAAACCACTGTTCATTGTCATGGGTTGTTATTTCATACTCATCACAAGCTTCAGTTTCAGGAAGCCCGTAAAGAAGTATGGTTCTGGTTGAAGTTTCCTTCCTGTAGTCCTCTAGGTTGCGGTTAACTTGATAATGCTCGCCCCATGGGACGTCTGGAAAGATACGGAAGGAGCAGCGTTCATTTCTGAGACTACCTGTCGTCAGCAGTACTGATTCTACTTCAGTGACGGAGTTCAGCACAACACACAGAATTATTGGCTCACCGAAATATTAAGAGTTGGAGTGTCGTGTAATACGCACTACGTGTACATGTTTCAGCACAACTCCGATTAGATTACTAATAATGTCCCACTGGTTAAGGTCATCCAACTGACTGCCTCTTATAGATATCGACTTTGCTTCTGGGATATTGGAGCACAGTACGCTCATACAGGTAGTTGTTCCTTTACACCTTTCAACATGTCGCGGTTAGTGATTGAAGTACTCGGCGATGTGCCGCATGAAAACGATGGTGCTTGCACCTGGAAAACTCCGCTACGCTCCTTAGTTTCCGATCCATTTGGGGATGTTGTTACTGTTAAATGACGGCTCTTCTTGGAGACAACCATAACCCAACTTTCGATCGTAACGGCTTGCTCTTTTTCTGCACACTCCGTCAAGAATTTGGAAGTAGTCTTATGTGTAGTTACTCCGAGCGAACTGGGAACCGCTTTACTCACATGTATGTTACGTGTGGTATTGGGAGAGCTGTTGATGTTCTGGACTCTAGGTGTCATGTTGCTTACGGTGTTATTAACAGTTCTTCGCGGGTTAGGAGCAGCAACCAAGATGGAGGATTGGATGGCACAATCTGCTATGCTTACCCCAATCGTAATGATTTTGGTGGTCACCATTTCCTCAAACTTGGCTTCTAGATTGTCATACTACTGAGATTACAGGAGCACGCATTTTGTCAGTGTGATCGATGTGCATTCCAGAAAGAAAGTTAGTTAGGCTGGTTTATTTAATAACTTGGCCTGATTAGGTTTAACTCGGAGGCACCTCGCATGGAAGAACTTGCAAAAGTTACGGCACAAAATGCCCCCCTTAACAAGTTTGGAACATGATCCACATGGCGCACTGGACACCACGCTTGCTGAGCAAATGTTACGAACCATTTGAATGACTCACAATATGTGGTAAAAGTGGTTCTGTTATTGGCGTTGTCGGTAAGGTCACAGTGTTCACGTTGCAGTTGTATGCTTGTACACTGTCCTCTATTGCGTGCCAGTCGAACATGTCAGCTTGAACTTGTGAAAGAATACATGAAGTTGTGATTGAAAATTCTCTTGGTTAGTCCCATGGAACGTGCCGGGTGAATATCCTTTGAGACCTGTAGCCGCACCAAGCAATGTTGGATTTGAACGAGTGACAGTTAGATAGAAAGTAGTTGAAATGGTCCATCGAGTAACGCCAAAACTGTCACCGTTGTTTGGAGTAAGGAAAATTTGACGCTTCGATATCAGCGAAACACGGCCCAGCATTTAGAAACCAGGGTAAAGGTAGGATGCAGCTAAACATATTAGGGAAACTGGTAAAGCGAAATAGAGGTTGTAAAAAAACGAACAAAAAGCATGGATCAAAAGGTGTGGGAAAACTGTCAATAATAAAGAGTCAAAAAGTGTGAACCAGAGAACGAATGGTAAGCAAAATATATAAAGGCAACAAGGTTATCATTATGACAGTAATGATGATGAGGAGGTTGAACATAAGAAAAAAGATAATGATGAAGAAGATGACAAATATAATGATGACGATAATGACGATGATGATGTTGATGAAGGTGACAAGGATGATGATGATGATGATGATCACATCGATGATGAAGATGATCTTTATGATAAGGCTGACATTGTTGACCGTGACGAAGATGAAGAAGATGATGAAGATGAAAACGAAGATGATGACGATGCTTAAGAAAATGATGATGTTGTGGAAGATGATGACGTGGAGGATGATAAAGAAGTTTATGATGATGATAAAGATAAGGACCTGGATGATGAAGATGATGAGGATGATCACGATGTTGACGATGATGTTGATGAGGACGATGATGATGACGATGAAGATGATGATGATGATGATGATGATGATGATGATGATGATGATGATGATGATGATGCTGATGATGATGATGATGATGATGATGATGATGATGATGATGATGATGATGATGATGATGATGATGATGATGATGATGATGATGATGATGATGATTATGATGATGATGATGATGATGATGATGATGATGATGATGATGATGATGATGATGATGATGATGATGATGATGATGATGATGATGATGATGATGAAGATGGTGAGGATGATGATGATGATTACGATGATGAGTACGATGATGATGATGATTACGATGATGAGTACGATGATGAGGATGATAACAAAGACGAAGGTGTTGATGACTATGATAATGCTGCTTTCGTCGATGATGATGATGATGATGATGATGATGATGATGATGATGATGATGATGATGATGATGATGATGATGATGATGATGATGATGATGATGATGATGATGATGATGATGATGATGATGATGATGATGATGATGATGATGATGATGATGATGATGATGATGATGATGATGATGATGATGATGATGATGATGATGATGATGATGATGATGATGATGATGATGATGATGATGATGATGATGATGATGATGATGATGATGATGATGATGATGATGATGATGATGATGATGATGATGATGATGATGATGATGATGATGATGATGATGATGATGATGATGATGATGATGATGATGATGATGATGATGATGATGATGATGATGATGATGATGATGATGATGATGATGATGATGATGATGATGATGATGATGATGATGATGATGATGATGATGATGATGATGATGATGATGATGATGATGATGATGATGATGATGATGATGATGATGATGATGATGATGATGATGATGATGATGATGATGATGATGATGATGATGATGATGATGATGATGATGATGATGATGATGATGATGATGATGATGATGATGATGATGATGATGATGATGATGATGATGATGATGATGATGATGATGATGATGATGATGATGATGATGATGATGATGATGATGATGATGATGATGATGATGATGATGATGATGATGATGATGATGATGATGATGATGATGATGATGATGATGATGATGATGATGATGATGATGATGATGATGATGATGATGATGATGATGATGATGATGATGATGATGATGATGATGATGATGATGATGATGATGATGATGATGTGATGATGATGATGATGATGATGATGATGATGATGATGATGATGATGATGATGATGATGATGATGATGATGATGATGATGATGATGATGATGATGATGATGATGATGATGATGATGATGATGATGATGATGATGATGATGATGATGATGATGATGATGATGATGATGATGATGATGATGATGATGATGATGATGATGATGATGATGATGATGATGATGATGATGATGATGATGATGATGATGATGATGATGATGATGATGATGATGAACTGAGAACTGAGAACTGGTGCGAAGCAGCGAGTAGAGGTTGCTCTGTGTAGCTGCATCATTCGTCGTTTTCGGACATGAACTCTTTATTTATCGTTTCGCTCTCTGTACTTTGCCTCTGCAAATTGTTTGTCTAGTAGCATCTTGAATTTAGACACGGTGTTCGCTTCTACTATATGCTGAGGCAGGTCGTTCCAGACATTCACCACTCTGCGTTCGAAACAGAGTTGATGGGCGACCCGCTTCAAATCCGGGACGATAAGTTTATACCGGTGTCCTCGCGTGCAGCTTGGTGTGCGCAGATGAAGTAGTTGTCTCAACATGGGGTAATCACCCAGATGTAATATCCGGTGCGTCATGATGAGGTCAACCCTCAGCCGACGATAAGATAGGGTGTATAACCCTAGTTTCTTACATCGGTCTTCGTATGGCATACCTCGTAAGTTGGGAATCAGCCTGGTGGCTACATGCTGCACCCGCTCAAGCTTTTCTACTTCGCCCCGGGTGATGGGACAGTATGCGGGAGTGCCGTACTCCAGCATTGGTCGTATTATCGAGACGAAGAGGCGAGAAGCAATCTCTTCGGACCAAGTGCTAAAGCTGCGCCTGAGAGCCCAAAGCATACGAAGGCTGTTTTGGTACAGCCTATTCGTGTTGTCAATGGACTTTAGGTCGCAGCGTGAGAGTACACCGAGGTCGCGCACGAAAGGAGCGCGATGCTACGGTTTGCAAGCCACTGTGTACGTTCGGCCGTGATCACACTTACCCAACCTCATGAATTGCGACTTGGCAGGGTTGATCGGAAGGTTAACCTCTGCAGACCATGTTGAGAGGCGGTCGAGATCCTGCTGAAGTAAATCGCAATCATTGAGTGTGCGGATTACTCTCCACACTTTCAAGTCATCTGCGAACAAAGCACAATGTGATTGTAGTAGCTGAGGCACATCGTTTATATGGATTAGAAACAATATCGGGCCCAGTACAGTGCCTTGGGGCACGCCGCTGCTCGATGGATACCAGTCAGTTAGATGGTTGTCCACCTGGACTCTCCACTTCCGATCAATAAGGAAATTGCTGATCCATTTGTGCAGCGAACCACCAACACCGCACATCCTCAGTCTGTCAAGGAGCACTGCATGGTTAACCTTGTCAAAAGCCTTACTGAAGTCAATGTAAATGACGTCAACCGATTGGCCTTTGTTCAGCGCTTGTAACCATTCGTGCCTCGTCAACAGTAGGTTGGTGATGCACGAACGACCTTTCAGGAAACCATGCTGCGCGGAGGTTAACAGGTTTTTCGACTCGAGAAGTTGCAGAAGGCTCTTCTTCACGATCTTCTCGAGCGTCTTTGCCAAAACTGCCGTCAGGCAGATCGGCCGGTAGTTATCCACTTTGCTTGGGTTACCACCTTTCGGGATAGGCTTTACGACTGAGCATTTCCAGTCGTCCGGTAGTAGACCAGTGGATAGTGACCTGTTAAACAGTTCAGTTACAGAAGGTGCAATTATGGTCGATAATGACTTGAGGATTAGTGGGTGTATACCATCTGGCCCAGCAGGTTTCGTCCTGTCAAGATTTGCTAGAATCTTGCGTACATCCTCCATATTGCAGTCCATGCTGTTAAGTTCGGCTGGAGCGGTGCTCGTCGAACTCATTACAGACACCTGGTCACTTGCGAATACGGAGGCGAAGTGCGTTGCCAATGCTGACGCACGATCTGTACTCGAGGTTAGAGGCTGTCCTTCTGAGCCTTCTAACACTGGGATATTGGCTATAGGTCTTAGGCGCCGCTTCACATATGCGAAGATCCTCTTGGGAGCAGTTTTTGCGGCAGTTGCAAGCTCCTCTTCGAAGCTTCTGCGTTTTCTGGTTTTCGCGTTGTTGCAGCGATTTCGTTGTACCTTGTAGGCATTGTAGTCCTCATCAGAGCCAGATAACACGAATTTGTTCCATAGTCTACGTCGCCGTCGGGCCATTTTGTTGTACTCTTTGTCAAACCAATGTGGTTTGACTGGCCCAACTTTCCGAAATTTGAGGGGCACAAATCGGGCGCACAACGATTTCACTCCCTCTTTAATGATAGCCCAACAGGTTTCGATAGATGAATCCTGTGGTAAAGACCAGTCTATCTGGCTCGCTGCTCGAATGAGGCCATTAAAGTCCGTCTTCCAATAGTTGAAGGTTGACTCTAGTGGGAGAGGATACGGTAGCGGTAGTTCTAAACTGCCTATGATCACTGAGTGGTCACTCGCTCCCAGAGGCTCTAAGACTTGAATGTTATGTACACGCTGCTCACAGCTAGTCAACAGCCGGTCTAAGCATGATGGCGTCGCGCGCGCTGTAATGCGTGTCGGTTGCTTGATGTGCTGTGTGGCCGCGGTTTTAAATGTCAACTCCGTAAACCTCCTCTCGACTTCACAGTGGCCGGGGAGAAGTTCAGCTTCAGGCCACTGTATTCGGGGCAAGTTGAAATCGCCCATGAGTAGGAACATCTGACGACTCATGTGGTTGCGGACATGCGGCAACCAGTCCAAACTGCGGCTCAGTGGGCTGCGATATACCACGCCCACGAGTAACTCGCAGCGTCTGAGGTGAATCGAACACCATAACTGCTCACATAGACCATCAGTGCTTTGGTAGGCGCTCACTATTCTCCCACACTAGGAAGACTTTAATCCTACAATTATGCAGTCTGCTGAGACGTGCTTATTGTCAAGTTTCTGTCACATTCAATGGAAGGATTCCGCTTTGCTTCGAAGAATGCTGTGTGTTAGTGGGGAGCATATAGCCTGGATCTATTTCAGCTCTGGCACGGGTCCATAGCGTCGTTTTGTTGTGATGTTTGCTGACGGGGATGCACACATGAGGTTATTGTTCATTGTTATGGTGTGATAAATTAGTGTTCATCGTTTTCAGCTTTTGCTAAATTTGTGCTAACTTCCATCAACTTTTCGGCCTTGGGTTTGGATTTCGATTATACATTCATCATTCTTGTACCAAACAATTTGTGATGTTTTAAGGATTGTTACCTTCATAATGCATTCGAAATTAGATGTTCGTGTGGGAGCAGTTCACTCATGTAGTGTTATTTAGCACAATCAAGTGCTTGAGACTAGGTCGCCTTATTTTGAACCTCGAGGAAAGAGTGGACCATGATCAAAATAAACGTCGTTTTGTTTTTGGTACCCATCCCGGTTTAACTCACGTTTTCTAGCATTTGCATTATTGAATCTGGCGAACGAAGTAAAAAAATGCAAATTGTGGCTCGGAGCCAGCGCAAATGATTGAACGGGCTTTGCATTATCTCCGAACTGTAAAGCTACTCGTAGGAGGCGTGCTCACTGTAGTGTAGCGAATTTGGATGACCAACGGCGAGTTATATTTTGAACGAATAAGCTTCGACCTTGATTAACCGCAGTTTACCGTCGCTAACAATCAGGCTTTCATGAAGTTTGCTATGGAATCAAACACATTGAACATAGAATATTTAGAGAATTATTATATTGGCTATTATGCTCTTCACAAATGAACTTTGTAGCTCTTTTGTTTTCTCGTAATACAGGTGGCGTGAAAAGCCTTGCGTTTTACTAACGACACCAAATACACCTAGTATAATAACTGTTGGTGCGACGGACGCTTAACCTATCGTACGGGGCAACAAGATTTTCGGTGATGCAGCCGTACCGGTGCAATTCCGTAAAATTCTAAGTCATATTCGTGATTTACGCCCAGTAATAGCAACTAATTTCTCATCCAAACTGCCGTCGTTGCAAATTTATCCAAATAAAACTGCACGTGCGCAAATGTTTCTACCAATCATTCTCATGGCTAACAATCAATGAACAATGATTTGAACAATGGTTTATCACGGGATAAAAGCAAGTGCTTGACACGTCCCGTAGGATGGTTGAGGTGAATATGATGAAATCAAAATATGTCTGGGTCATCTATCGAACGTCTGCCGAGATGAATAATTTGATAAGTAAAATCAGTGTAAAATGAAAATAAATTATCGAGCGTAAACGTTCAGAAAGACACTGGGGTGCAGTGATCGTTGATGTAAGGAGTGAGAAAAGTAAAATATGGTCGCTCACTTAGGTCCATTTGATACATAAATCCTGTTAAAAAGCATGCTTGGCGTAATCCACAGTAGGGGAGTTAAGGTAACAAAATGTTGGGAGCTAAGAGCAACATCTAATCGTTTTTTGAAAACATCCAAGGTAGGAGAGGATGCAACTGAGTCTGGGAGTGCGTTCCAAGGTTTGCAAACCCGAAGGGAAAAGTAATTCCGTCGACACTCTAGACGGCTGTATTGTTCCTTCAACTTTAAGCAGTTACCCCTGAGCTGCTTGTTGTGGCTAAGTTTTAGCAAATGGCGGCATACGTGGTTGGGGTCACTCAATATCTGATACGCTAATATGAGATCACCGCGCAGCCTTCGATAGCGCCCGCTGAAAATTCCCAGCAACTTCAGCCTTCGGTGGTAAGAGTGATAGCGCAGGCCCTTTACGTTCTTTGTTGCTCTCCGTTGTGGTGCCTCTATCGCTTCTAGGTCACACTTCAACCAAGGTTGCCAAGCTTGGATAGCGTACTCAACATGCGGGCGCACGTAGGAATTGTGCATCATTAGGAAGATTGATGGGTCAAATCTCCCGAATGCCCTTCGCAGCATGCCGACATGCTGGTTGCATCTTTTCGCAGCTACCTCAGCCTGTTTTGAACAGTTGAGATCGCTCTGTACGATCACACCAAGGTCACGTTCCTGGGAGCTATTCTGCAGTCCGTTAGTCCCAAGTGAATAGGTGTAGTTATGTCTATGGCGTAATTGTACGACGCGACATTTGTCTACGTTGAACGGTAGGGCGTTTTGAACTGACCAGTTCGACACCGTGTTAGATCGCACTGGAGCCGTTCATGGTCGTCCGGTCCTCTGATCCTTCGCCATATCTTGATATCATCAGCGAAAAATAGGAAATCGGAAGTAATTGATCTCGCCAAATCGTTAATGAACACCAAGAATAGACGAGGTTCAAGAACCGAGCCTTGTGGTACTCCACACGCCACATCGATTGCATCAGACAGTGATTCTCGGACTCTCACCACTAGCCGTCGTTCTTGTAGAAAATTGTCAATCCAACTCAGGATTGGGTCGCCAATGCCGTAATTCCGAAGCTTCTGAAGGAGAATGCGATGGTTTAAGCGATCAAACGCTTTTGAAAAGTCCAGGTAGATGACATCGACCCCTACTCCATCATCAACAGCTTCAGTCCAGCTATTACGTGCAATTAATAGGTTAGTATTACACGAATGCTTTTGACGAAAGCCATGTTGCTCTGGGGCTATTAATTTGTGGCTTTCCAGGTATTCCATCAGCGCATCTGCGATGATTGATTCCATCACTTTGGATAGTACGGGAAGTAGTGTTATTGGACGGTAGTTGGCAGGATCAGTGCGGCTACCTCTTTTATGAATAGGAGTGATGATCCGTCGCTTCCATACTGGTGGAATACGGTTCTCCTCTAGACATCGCTGATAGAAAATAGCCAGTGGTGCTGCTAGATCACTAGCTACTGCCTGTAGAGCATTTGGTCCTATGTTGTCAGCTCCGGGAGAACTGTGGATACGCAAGGATAACAACTTCTTCAACACAGCTTCCGCAATGAAGGTGATGTTTTCTAAACCAGATGGTGGAGTATTAGAAATGAGGAGAATGTTTGTGCTCGTTACCTCCTGGAAAGTTTGGGAGTAATGAAGCCGTAGGAGATCAGCTGCTTCCATTGCTGATCGCGTGCACCCATCAGCCGTGACTAGTGCTGGAACCCCTCGCTTTACCTTTCGAAGGCCTTTAACGTGCCTGTACAGGAGTTTGCGATTCGTGCAGAATCGCTTCATTAACTTCTGCTGATGAGTGACCTTGTCTTCGCGGATCAGTTACACACAGAAGTTACGATGGGTCACGTACGCATTCCAGGTTTCGGTATTCGGGTAGTCCTGGTGATCGCGCTATGCCAAATCCCTCCGGGACATACGTTTACGTATTCTGCTCCTCAGAAATGAATTACGCTTGTTTTTAGGTTGGAAGGACTTCTGCTCTGATGCATGCGCTACCAGTGTACTAAACGTCATTGTGAATGTTTCCCAAGCAACATCTGGGGGGCATTCGGTTAAGAAAGTCCAAGATGTATCCTTAACAAGCTTAGACAACACATTGTAGTGTGTGACAGTATGCACTTTATCCTCCTCCTTTTCAGGGTACTCCGCATAGCAAATATAGTCAAAGAGTAGAGTGACATGATCACTACGACCCAGTGGTGTGCTTGTAACTATCCCGCTAACCATGAGTTCTTCGTTAGTGAGCACAAGATCCAGTATCGACGGCTTGTTAGCAGTTCGAAATCTGGTGGGAGAGGTTACGTGGTTGTAAAGAGGGTGGCTAGCAATAAGCTCTTGCAAGCAGGCTTTAAACTGCATACCGTCGGTTGCCGGCGTTTCTATGTCATGCACGTTAAAGTCTCCCGCGATAAGAATGTGGGTGTAGGACTTGTTCAAAGCAAACTGGAAAACGTGGTTCAGTTTGGAGTCCATTTCCGAAGTTGAGTTTGGTGGGCGATAAATCACGGCTAGTAGGCATGTGTCCTTGTTTCGCAACCATAGGCGGCACCAAAGCGAATCGGGAGCTCGGATTTCCGGGTGATCGATAACTTCACATCGGAGGTTTGTATTATAATAAAGAATCACACCGCCCCCCCTTCCGGTTCTATCGGTCCGAAGCAGTGACATACCGGGTAAATTGATCTCAGAATCGGTTATCTCAGGGTTTAACCATGTCTCTGTAATCATGACGAGGTCCCGCGGTTGTGAGGCATGGAGTTCTCTAAGTTCTGCCAACTTGCTTAGAAGGCCTTGGGCGTTTGTATACATGCAAGATAGGGCTTTTGTTGTTAGGAGTTCATTGATAGATGTCAAGTTTGTGTTCGCTTTTAAGCCGGCCGTTAGGTGGCCGGCAATTAATCGTTTTTTGGTTTATGTATTTCAGTCGTGTTGCATGGCATTATTAAGCGTTCCTGAACAGAAGTTTCACTGGTGCTGTGCTCGGTCCTCCTGTGTGCCGTGGGCGCTGTTGTGTCGGTCTCTCCGCAGGACTGTGCAGATAAGGAATTTGTTGCGTTTGCAAGTTCCGTTGAATTGCTTCCGACTTTTGGTCGTTCGCCTGCTGCTTTAGCCGGATCTCTGTTGGCAGCCTAGCTCGAAACTTTAACCAGCTATCCAACAGAACTTGCGTCATTCCCTCGGAGTGTAGTATTACTTTAATTAGCCTTGGACCGCAGCCCTTGTAGTTAGGTGATGACGGAACTCTTGTCAGGGATTTGGCAATAACATTGTCTACAGAGAGTGCTTCGCGGATGTAGCACCACTGCTCTCGGTCATGTGTTTGTGCATCGTGATCAGAAGAATGCAGAAGCTCAGGAACACCATGAACAAATATTGTTTTCTTGCTATCCCTATTAGCAATGCCGCGTTGCTCAACTGCTTCTTTTGGGCGATCTTTCCAAGGTAGATCAGGTAATATGCGCACTCTGCTCGGTGAGTTGCGAAGACGAACTGCTGAGAGCAGGACAGCCTCTGTCTCATCTGCTGAGTTTAGTGTTACTCGAAGAATTCGAGGTTCACCAGAGTGCACTGAGGTCGGGTGACGCGCTACGCGTTGCAGCATTGCAGGCTCAACCCGAATGTTAATCGCCTCGCAGATGGAACTCCACTGGTTGCGATCGTCTTGCAACTTGCCTTTTATTGTTCCAGATTTGGATTCGGGAACATTGGTGCACACGAGAGTTAACGCAGCGTGGTTTTGTCTAGCGAGTGTTGGCTTTATACTTTTGCCGGCAATTCGGGTTGTTTAGAGGACACCATTGGAGTTGACGGTGAAAGCTGCTTTGCGCCACGCGTGCTCGGTACTGAAGATGGACCTATGTGTGTCCCTCCTGGTGTGTTTGTCGAGGCAATCGATGCGTACGTTACCTGCTTGTTATCTGCACCGGATTTCCTACGGCTCTGAGCTGTCGGTGTCATGGATGAATCTCCAAGTGAAGCCTCTATGGTTGGAGAAGTGGAAGCAGGCATGTTTGAGGCTTGCCCACTTATGGGAGTGAGGTGACCCAGTGGATTTAGAGTCACAGACGCTGCAGTGCGGTTGGAGCGTCTAGCTCTTTTCTTCGGTTAAACTCAGAGCTCACTTTGGCCGGGAGAGGTATTTTCGTGGCCATATTTACCTCCGGGGGAGCGATCTTAGTATTTACAAATTGCACGATTATTTCAGTCATACTATCGCATTTTTTCATGAGCAACGATAATCAGTTGACCACTGGAATTACTTGACAAGTTGGGCAAAACCAAATTGTGTCAGCAACTTGGTTTATCTGTCTCACTTCTTGGACAGATTTGCCTACACATTGCGGACAGTATGATCTTATGCAGCTAGAACAGGTACTACTGATCTTAAGCAGTTTACTGCAGTTGTCTGCGCAACATAGGCGACGTTGAACCATTGGAATGCTAGTCGTCCTCTTAGTGTTTACAGCAATGCCTATCTAAGCGCTCACCTTGATGAGTGTATTTTGCGCTAGGGGTGACGCACGAATAGGTCTGAACACGCACACGAATAGATAGTTGTTCAACCGCACCAAGGTCAGGCGGAGAGGCAGATGGATGTCGTAACGCGCAGACTGTCGGATTCAGCGATCCATCGACTCGTAGTGGTACACACACACCCACACAAAGCGGCAGCGTGTGTTAATCGGCCTGCCTTAAGCTTACCTAGAGCTGCTCAGTTGACGAGCGGAGCGAAAATGTTGTAGGTTTGTTATGCTGTAACTTACAGGGATGGTTGCCGCGTAGTTGGGGAGTCCTCAACTTCTTCTTCTGAATGAAACCAAAATCTTTTCCGAAAGACCGGTTTGATGTAGTTACACAAGTGGAATTCGGCAAAGAATATGCCGAAAACTGGGAACTGGAGTAAGAGTGTAATCCACACAGGTTAGATCCAGGAGATGGAAAGCACTGAGTAGAGCTCGTCGAACTGGTTCGAACGAGCGCACGCACAATATTGTGTGGGGAAAATTGGAGTCGCAACAGAGGGCAAAGCGAGAGACGAGTTAAAGTGCGGCCGCACGGTAGGGTGTCACAATGTATACTACTGCTGAGGTTTTCTGTGCTTGGCACGCGCATATAAGCGTTATAACAAACAATTAAATTATACTTCTTTCAAATTCCATAAGATTATTTCCAACCTTTATAATGTATCTTCCTTGCAAACCTGAATGACTAATTTAAATTAGGATCAAGCTAATGAAATCCTATTGATTCGGTGGTGCATAAGGGTCGGAAGGCCCAATGTTAATAAGAACACATTTCCTTATATACTTCGCCAGTTAACCATTTGCGTAAAGCGACCTAAATGAGAGATATTGTGGCATAACTCCGATGTCAACAGCAATTGTGTAAACCAAGTTCCACCGAATCCCAAGATATACATAATATAACTCCTAAAATCCATGGCGCGTGGCAGCGCCCAAACGATAACTACTACCTTTTATGTACTATTTCATAGACGACCGATTAAAAATTATTTTTTCTTGTTGTAATCTTTCTTTAATAGTTCAGTGGATCTATAGTGTATGGTGGGATAAAAAGCATAACGTAACAAAACCCATAGGATGGATATCCAAAAGAAATTAAGATCACAATGTTCCAACTTGGAAAGTGAAGTATCAGTGGTTAAACCATTGCACTTTAGCAAACTGTTGTATAGCGTTTATCACTAAGATGAAAGTCTAAGAATCTCTCGCACGTCATCATGTCTGGTAAGTTCACCACCTATATTGGTAATGCATTCCACTGAGAACAGATTCTAAGTACCAATATGTTATACATTTCAGACAGCAGTGTTGCGTCATTATTTTAAGTGGCTGCCTCAGCTTTGTTTGTAAGGGGCTAGGGTCAGCAGTGATGTATATGGATGCTCACTCTCAGTTAATATCCGGTATGTGAGAGTAAGATCCCCGCGAAGCGGTCGGTATTCTAATGAGAACACACGGAGTACACGAAGACGCAATTCGTAACCGGATGGTCCATACGTTGCTTTTGTGGCTCTTCTTTTGGCTTTTTCCAATAGGCGAATGTCTCGTTTTAAACATGGGCACCCGGCCTGAATTGCATATACAACGTGACAGCAAATATAGGAGTAAATCAGCAATGGTACCGGCCATCGATCAAAGGTGAATAAAGCTTACCGCAAAACTCAAGTTCAACTTTGCCACACTTGTTGCTTTGGAACATTGGAGCGAATCACCAAGACTCTCTTGCACGATTACACCAAAGTCACGTGCACTAGTCACAGTGTTGCCCCAAAAGGAATGTGTTGACGAAACTGCTGCGCACCATCAGCAGGTGGCATTTTGCAGGGTGCAGTGAGAGCTGGTGACCTTCTGCTCATTCGTCAATCCGAGTCAGACCTCCTTGGAGGTAGACACGGTCGAATGCTGAGCTGATTGCCCTCCATATTTTGGCATCCTCTACAAATATTTGCATCGGAGATAGAATGTCTGCTGGAAGGTCATCAATGTGGACTAAAAACAGTAACGGGCCGATGACGGATCCTTGTGGGACGTCACTGGAGACGCATAGGATTTCATATTGAGTTTCGGCTACTGTTAACTTGATTGCTTTGGCATCTAAGTAGTCTTCTAGCAAAGTGAGCAGGGAACCGTTGATATCGTAGACAGCAATCATATGGAGGAGCAAGAATTAATTGACCCCTTTGAATGCTTTAGAAAAATTCAAGTAAATCACATCTATCTGGATTCCTTCATTAGCCGCCATGGGTCAGGAGTCCGAAGTAATCAGCTAATTGGTGATACAGGGCCGTCTGCCTCTGAAACCATGTTTGGCATCAGAAATTATTTGTTGACATTCAAAGTATCCCGTAAGTTCATTTGCGATTATCGATTCCATCACTTTTGATAAAACAGGAAGAAGTGTAATAGGTCGGTAGTTGGCAGGAGCTGTTCGCTGATCTCCTTTGTATACTGGAGTGATAACTCGATTTTTCCACTCAAACTTAACTACTCGGTAAATCGTCGCGCTAAATTTGCTCCTATCTTCCTGCATCTGTTCACGTCTTTTGTAGCCCCTTGATTATATATCCCGCTTTATTCGACGTTAATGTTCTTATGATATCAGGATTTGATTACTTGTATCGTCTTGGATTAGTAATTCATAGTTTTACATATTGGTGGCCCCGATTTGCAAGCATAAGATTAAAAATTTATGTCCTTTTAATTTTAGGTGATTTTTCCGTTTCCTCTTTTACTTTCGTGCATGTATTTGGTTCATACCTAATTTTAAAATAGTCATCATATATTTATTCAGATTTAATCTTCTGGATGAACTCTATGAAACCGAAAGTAGAATCTGATTCGTTTCACTGCTTGTACAATTTGACTTTGACTTTTCCAATTTTGCTGGAACACAACCAAATGGTTTGCTTTGCAATAATCGAAATCGAACTCAAAAATAAGGCATTTAGGAGGACAGGATGAGTTCCAATCAGCTCGTCCCAAACATTCTTTTTGCGGTTTTGACGCTGTTGCAGGACATTCTATTGTGCCCATCGAACGAGGCGAAGTATGAAATGTTGTAACAAACGAGCTCCATGTGAACAGCTCAATGCTTTCAAGTTTGGGGATAACAGGCCCTTGAGGATGCTCCGTGAAATACAGCAGACCACTTATCCGTGATTGTATAGCAAATAAGGGATTACACGCCTTCCAGAGCAACTGCCGGTAATGCCACCCAGGTTTCTATATATGCCACTGAAAAACTTGCTACAAAGCAGATGCTGCGTCGGAATGTCTTCTGCAGTAGACGGCCAGTAGCTTTGGTGACGTATTCTCACCGAGGAAAACCGAGTATTACGTTTGCTGCAAGTTCTCAGGCGGATCTGACATTAAAGTGGAAGAAATGGCGCTACATTTTTGCAGGATAGTTGCTGCGACGATTTCATTGCAGCGTGTACGAATGTCAGACGCTGAACATTTTTTGGTTACCGTTCGCTGCAGCTCATCTGTAACTGCAACGGAAAAATCACTTTCGACTCGAAAGCGCAACAGCTTCACTGCATTTTCTCTGTCCGATAATATCAAGCCCCTCGAATAATTACTCTGATATCACCGTCAACATGGTGGAAAGGATAGTCGTTGTCGTGCTCCCTGATTTAAGCAATTCTCAGTCTCTTCAGGGTAAGCAAACAGCTTGCATGCTAGCATGACCAATGCATCCCACAGTAACAAAGCTGGCCGCTTGTGTTAATTAAGGATCGACGTACTTCCAACTATTACCCGATTGACACGATAACGGAAGTCAGCTTCATCCCTGCGAACGCAAACGACAAGCACCCAAACCCACGTACAACCTGTGTGGGGCCAAGGTTTCTCCGATTGCTTCATTCGGTCAGCCAGTGATGAATATGGACCTCAATCACCGCCGGGATTTTCAGTGGACTTGCACAGCTGCGACTGTGGCCCTCGGAAATATCGGTATTGATTGCCTCCGCCTTTTGGAGTTGGTTGACGATGGTGATGGCCAAAAGCATTTGGACGACCGTGTTAAACTAGGGGTTGGACGCTTTCTTACGGAAAACCCGATATTCAGTCACGTTTTCCCAGTAAACTACGTATCTACAGCTTATGCGAATCTACTGTCTGAATGGCTGCAACTAGGAAGACCAGCTTTAGAGGTTCCGCCCACCACATTGTAACGCTCGGTCTGCCAATGAGTGCCCGACCAAGACGTCTCGCCCCAGACATATTTCGTACCGTAAGCACTGTGTTCGATCACATGCTCCAGCTCGGTATCATGGGAGCGTCCAACAACCTACGGGAGTCACCTCTCAACATGGTTTCGAAGAAGACCATGCGGGGCTCTCATCTTTGTGGCATCTATCGTACCCTAAACCACATGACGACGTCTGATCGTTATCTTATTCTGTATATCGTGTATCTCACCGCCAGTATGGCAGGTTAAATCACTTTCAATAACATCGAATTG
This sequence comes from Dicrocoelium dendriticum, assembly GCA_944474145.2. Classification (NCBI taxonomy): domain Eukaryota; kingdom Metazoa; phylum Platyhelminthes; class Trematoda; order Plagiorchiida; family Dicrocoeliidae; genus Dicrocoelium; species Dicrocoelium dendriticum. Next base: position 12,024,963 of record OX104069.1, read on the forward strand.
GTGAGCGTATACAACCAAATTCGAATAGCCGAAGCGGATGTCGCTCAAATTGCCGTGACACTACACTAGGTCTGTTCGAGTTTCTACGCATGCGGTTTGGTCTAATGTATGCCGCACGAACTTTCCAACGTTTCATCCATAAAGCTTGTCGTGGCTCGCACTTCGCATATGCGTATCTTGAGGTCATTCAAATCACAAGCTCCTTACTTGAGGGGCACTTACGCCAAGTGCGCACATTTTCTGAGCGTTTATCAAAACACGCGGTAAAGATCAATTGACAAAAGTGTTCGTTCGGTGTCCCTTCCGTCAGTTTTCTCGGTCTTCACATTGCCCCCACAGGCTCCTTCTCAGTTCAAGATAAAAGTATGACGATCTCCAACACTCCAGAGCCTAATTCCTTCAAACAATTAATATGCTTTGCCGGAATCGTCAAATTTGTTGCCTCTTCATACGTCGCTGCGCGTTGCTTATGCCATCCTTCACGGAACTTTTCCGTAGAAAGATTAACTAGTTAGATTTTCCGGAGGCAAAACGCACTGTGTTCAAAGCTTTGGAAGAAGCTATCGCCAACATACATGTATACACACACAAATCCAGCAGGCGACTGATTAACGTGCTAGATTTTTATCCCTTTACCGCCCATACTTATTTGTATCATCATAATCATGCCTTCGCACTGCCGGGAATAAAATATTTATTTAATTATGTCGTTATTTATTTGGTTAAACAAATTTATTCACTCATTTAAACATAGCTTCTGTAGCGCTTCACGACTCGGCAGTCCCTGTCACTCGGTACCGACGCTTCTGATGTGGAAGTTGGGGCCGTCTTATAACATAATCTAAGTGAGGCTTGGTAGCCGTTGTCCTTCTTCTCCAAAGGCTTACAACCTGCCGTACCACTTTACATATTTTCGGTAGGGAATTATTAGCCATTTATTTATCCATACGTCACTTCCAATATGTTTTAGAAGGCCGCACTTTCACCTGCTTAACTGACCACAAACACATGACTTAAGTGCCTGGCTTGACAACCCACGATACTCTCTGAGACAGTAGCATCACCTAGACTACATCGCTCAGTTTGTGAACAAAATCTGAGAAGTCACAGGTGTGCATAACGTCGTTACCGATGCACTTTCCCAATTTAAGCGATTTCCAATGACGCCGGTACTGCTATCGAATTGGCAGCCATGACTACAGCGTAACTCAATGATCCTAATGTAACGCTTCTACACAGGTCTTCCTCACTGGACATACTACCCGTTCCATTGACATCAACTGACGGAGCTGTATTTTGCGACTTACCTATGGGCACCCCACGCCAACTCGTTCCACGCGAGTTCTGAAAGATCGTTGTTGACGCGTCACATGGCTTGTCTCCTCAAATCTTTCGTGCGTCAGTCAAACTCGTAAGCACACGATTCGTTAGGCGTAATGTCAACCGTGACGTTCGTACTTGGGCCGCTCCTTGCCATCCGTGTCAACGCGAGAAGGTGCACAAACATACGCAAAGCCCATTAGGCACCTTTCTAACAACAGACGCACGTTTTCATCACGTGCCCGTAGAACTAGGCGGTCCGCTGCAGTCTTCGAAAGCTCTGTATAGCTACTGATCTGTGTCGATCAAATCAATAGGTCTCGGGAAGCTATTCTCATACCTAAATGCTCTTTTAAAACAAGATTGAAGCCCTGCTGAAGCGCCGGGTAGCTCAGTACGGCTGTCCGCCATCGTATCCACAGACCAACAGCAATATTTCTCATTCCCGTTTGCCACATGGCTTAAGGCTTTAGGCTGCCGCCACATTCGGACGACTTCTGATTCGGCCTCTAAAACATAGTGGAGCGATTTCATCGCAAAATTAATCACGATACATACGCACGTAGTTGCTTCATGGTGCGAAATTCCCGCTTATTCTCCTAGGTTGAGAAACACAGTTTAAACCGATTTCAGTGCAATCCCAGCGCATCTAATCTACAGTATTATGCTGCGGTTGCCCGGAGAGTTGGTAACACCAGCAAGGTCCAACTCCTCTTTCGAGTATAGAAGTTATACCAATCAGTCGGCTCAGCACATGCGTAAGCTGCCACAACCGGCTTCACGATTGCAGAAAACACCGGTGTGCTTGTCCGGAAAACTGTTTACTAACTCTCACGTACAACTTCGCATAGACGGTATTCGACAGCCTCTTCAGTTGCCGTACACCTTACCGTAAGATTTATCAAGCGAACAATTTAATGATTGGCGATCGACCGCGGTGGCCGACGCGAAATTTTCACCATTGACCGTTTAAAACTAAACATTATGAAAGAACTGCTTCGCCATCCTCGTCTATCGATGCTTGAACGACCTGGCACGAATCTTTGTTCCAGTCGCTCTTCTGTGAACACAATTTTAGCGCCGTTCTCAGTTGCATTTTGGCAAATATACATGTGCTCACACTCATTGGACCCAGATGAAGCAGTGTTATTTAGTGCACTGCAAATTTCGGATCTAGCTTGTGTGAATCGTCCTTTATCTTCACATTGTGTTATTTATGCCATTTCTGTAAGAGCACAATCGAGGAATTTTCCGAATCATCAATCACACAGACAAATTTGTGATCTTAAACGGAAGCCAACTACATGTTTTATCTGATGAATCAGCAACCACAGCTATGGACCGTTCATCAAAGTACCTTACGTACAAATAGAAATTGGGTTTTGTCCGCCCGAAAACAGCGCACTAGTATGACGCCATTCGATATTATTACATCTCATCAAGCTTCTGGAAAGCCGTCAAAACATATATCCCAGGCTAACTCTATCTGATCAGGAGTAATGACATCGAACCGAGTCATACTATTGCAGTTTTTCGGGCGGGAACACACAGTTTCTATTTGTCTCAGCCACCATCCTCGTAATCGAAAGAACAAGGTTCACCTAAATTGGAATCGCGGTCAACAACGAGAATGCGTATCTCCATCCATCCACACAACGCGTACTTCAAAATGGCCCTCAAAATAGTTATCCCAAACATTGCGCCCGTATCGCTCAGTTGCCCTGTTTGACGCGTGAACCAACTAGCCGTTTAAACCTTCCTCGCCTGAGTCAAATGCGCAGAACGTGACGACTTGAACATGCAGACCATTCAGCACACACGTGCGCAGCAGGAAACCGTAAACGCTCGGGACTCTCTGAGAATACCATCGGTCGACGCAATGGATTGTGGCCACTAATCAGAAGCCTATGCGACCGCATCCGGGTCAACAGTAGTTTGTGGCCTTTCTGTATGCCTCAAAAATTTACGGATTGGAACCCAGGGCATCAGTTTGCGAAGCAAGTTCTATTGCAAATGTTCCGCTTTCACAGTGAATCAGTTGAAGCTAGGAATACGGGACCAGATTCACTGTGGTTCTGTTCAGTATGTATAGTCATCCCGCAGATAACGCTTGCAAATATACTGTCACAGAAGTAGGAATGACTACTGCCAATGTTTGAACAGATGGCGAGCACCAAACCGATTAGTGTATAGGAAGCATGAGAAAGAGCAATTCCAATCAGGCCTTATTAAAACGGAGGAAGAACGTTGCGCAACCCGCTAAATTTGCATCATCTGTAGCATGAAATGCCAATAACACCAGCTGCTCAACTATGACTGAAACAACCATCGTTAGTCCGATTGCAACCTGTATTGTCACAGCCTCCTCCGTCATGCAAACGGTTCCTAAAATTCAGAAGGGCTTAGACACCAGTGGTGGTTGGAATTTGTTTGTTGCAAAAGGTGACCGGAAACCAAGATCTTCGGTCACTCCTACTGGACTCATAATAAATGAATAAGAAGAAGCTGTATCCATACAGCCTCCATCGACTGTATACAGACCAGCTGATGACTTGAACTCTAGCATAGTTGCACGCATTTACCAGTGGTGATCTGCATCAACATTCCGTAATCGACGTCGAATTCCTTCACAGCGAAACAACTCGATGACTTTAACCAGTGGAACTCCAAATGATATACCATGGGTGTGGTAACTAAACCCGTAAATTTGACGCGCGTTACCCATCACACAAACTTACAGCAGTACAAAGAAGCAAGACTTCTCCGAATTTTGATGACTTCTGTCGATGAAGCAGAAGCTATCCTGTTGTAGCAGCTCGCCTCCGGAATGGGTCATATTCCATCTGCTTAATCCTAAATATTCCGTTAAGCGAGCGCAGACAGGCCATGCTCGTCGCACTAACGTCGCTCCTGTCTCGCTATATCCGTCCACTTCTTTCTTAACCCAACGAATATCGTCCCTGTTTCCGAGTTTAACTGCCTTCTGATATCCGCGCTTGATTAGTCATATGAGCAGAACTTTGCAAAATCCTTCCGCTCTAACCACAAACTGCTGTGAAATAACCTCAATAGCCTAAGGAAGCTAGGGCAATGATTTCCTTTTCAAAGGATTGCCAAATTCCCAACATGAATGGCTGTGAAAACAACAAACGCGCTGCAGATGTAATATGCCTCCACGTTTTAGTGCGTCTTGCCACCAAACGTTCATCCAGACTTTGTGGTTTCTCCGCCAAGCCTAACTCGCATGACTATTACCGCGGAGCCAGTAATGCGTAAGCTGACGTTGCCGCGCGAACACAGCTAGCCAGGTGCCGATACCATACTTGCAGAGGCATTGGGAACAGCAGCAAGCCTGCGGACACAATAGTTAGCTAGCGCTGCTTGGATTTGAACCAAGTTCTCGCTATTTGAAAGCATGGAATAATAACGCCGATTCACTAAGTTGGAAGCAGAACTGAACCCCCTAGCTTCCACACAATATAGCTTCTTTCTACACGCTTCAATATCATGCTATCCGTTGTTGCCGATGCACTGAGGTATTAAAAACAAACTGCAACATCATCAGGCCTGAGCAGCATGGTTTCCGCCGACAGCGTTCAAACACAACGAATTTACTAATCGTACGCTCTAGTTGCACCGAGTCAGCGGACGTCGTAGAAGGTATCGTTGTGGTCTACCTGCATTTTTTGAAGGTTTTTGATCGTATAAATCATCGGCTGTTACTTACCAACTTCCAGCATTGCGGGATTGGTGGCCTATTTTTAAGCTGCATTACCAACTTTCTGTTTCAACGGCAATTAGTGATCAGAGTTAAGTGATCTTTATCGGACCCCATAGAATTGGAGTGTGGTGTGCAGCAAAGTTCAGTTCTAGTTCCACGACACTTTTTGGTGTTTGGAGATGTCCTCTCGCAGGCATTCGCTGCAGTCATCAGAGTGTTTGCCGACAATATCAGGATTCGACGCAGTATTAAGACGAACACCGACCAGCATCTGCTTCAAAGTGATCGAGATACGTTATACCAATGGTCGAGCCAAAATTTATTGCATTTCAAAGTGAGTAACTGCAAGGTATTTTCCACCCAGCATCAGAGCAGCGACCCATACTCGCTCGGAACGAATGTACTGCAACGATCAGCCGTCGAACGTGAAATCAGTGTTCTGGTTCAAGATGATATGGCTTACTCCAAGCGATCCGAAAAATTCTTAAAGACTGGAATCCAACTACTCGGGCTGTCGCAAAGGGAGTACGGATCAACAGAGAGCTGCATATTTTGAAAATGTTCTGCGTATATGTTCGCTCCCATGTAGAATACGCAATTTAGGTCTGGCATCTATGGTTAAAACGCGACCTTAACGCACTGAAAGAGCCACACCTTCGGGCATATAATAACCTAGTTCACCTACGTAAGCTTTCATAAGAGGAGAGGCCGCAACGATTGGTGTTATTCAGCGAACGTCATCGCAGCTTACGAGGCGACCTGGTTACGACGTACTAGATACTGCAAGAGTCACATCATATGTGTCGCTCTTTACTGCAACTCAGCAGAGATGCAAACTTGAGGGGCCACTCATTGAAACTCGCAAAACAGTACAGCCGTCTGGATTGCAGCAGCAAATTTATTTCTATTCATGTCTGTCAAATGTAAACAGCACTTGCGGTGTTAGTCATCTCCGCACCGAAAATTACAGTATTTAAAAGACGCTTCGATGACGCACTCATCCAGTTAAACTTCCTCACTTAGCGCTAAGTCTACGTTCTAATCGTTGTGTACCATGCGATTATTTGATGCTGAATCTGGGTGCTGTTAACATAGCCGGATCGCGGAACTACATTTGAGCAAAGAAATGTCCTTGGTCTCATATTTAAAATGATAACTATTGTGCTATTATTATTATTATTGTTATTCTTTTGGTTATTTAAGTTATTATTATTATTTAGATATCCAAGCCAACTATCCAACGGGACTTGTACAGCAGCGTTTCTTAGCCCGTCTAAATTCATTGTTCCTTCTTCATTGTTCATTGTAGTATTTACTAGTCCCACAAAGACTAAACGTCTGTATATCAGCGGCACCTCAGTATTTGTTGATCATGCTTTTACATGATATTGTTTACATGTATTTACGGATTTTGCAGATAGCTTATTCAATTGTAGCGATCACTTAATTCTGAATATGTTTATTTCGCTTTTGGCCCTTGTCTTTGAAATGCAAGATCCGAAGTCACTGATTCTAACCGCATTAGCTTGCAGACGGAAATTCACACATCGTTAGACATTGAACCTTAACCGGAAGGAGCATTTTACTATCTGCCCAACATTGGCGTTTCAAACGATAACTCACGGAAGCCGTCGCTGTATTTGACAAGTGCAGATTCCCTTCGCCCTTGATTGCTGAACGTTTACAAATATGAACATATCCAATTTACTCGTATGTAGTTAAATGGTTTGCAACCTTCTGCATATACAATTTCAATGTCGGTGGTCTAGTCTAGTCCTGCAGGATAAATGCTAGATACCATTTTCCTGAATTAGGTTTGAAAGAAGGTGGATTGTTCAATGAAACGATATAACTCCAACTTGTCCCGCTCCAGTTGATTCAGGTAATTACTTGCTTTCATCAACCAGTGGTAGATCATGCATTCTTTCTATGAAAATTGACACCTGTTGGGAAGGTATTTCTCAGATCTCATTTAGATAATCTCTAGCGCTGCAAAAGTCATTAAATAAACACGCACGTAATAACTGCATCAGCTTCTCTTACCGTCAAGTAGATGATTGTCGATTTGTGAGGCTGTGCAACTAAGGATAGGTGAATAGGATATAAAGGTGCATGAGAACGACTAGTCAGCAGGCATTCCGTATAGATATTGGTCACATCACACAAAATTCCGATTAACAAAAAATATCCCATTTCGATGCACACTGTATAATGTTGCTCCATATTTAATAGTCGCTCATTCCAATTTCTGTCTGGAAAAATTGCAGCGCTGTTTGACCAGTAACTAAAGATTTAGAGGTTTCACGTAAGCGCAGTGCAAGCAGATGCTCGTAAAATTCTGTTTTAGCAATGGTGAATGAATCTGCATGGCTGACTATCTGGACAGCGAACTGGAGTCTAAGTACAATCATATTCTTGCGAATAGGTTCCCTGACAAATCCCTAGAAAAACCGCCAACAGCGGATTTTGTTGAACTGACTTGTCTATTGCAAGCGAATCTAGCTTCTGTGACCAATGCACGTTTACTTTTGGCTAGGCAGAAGTTCTACGCTGTTGTTCAAGTTGTGATCATCAACAATACTTGCAATTCGCCCAGTGTCTGTAACGAATGAAACCAAACCCATCTGGTTGAATTCATACTTCATGAATGAAGTAGTGCGACTGCGGAGGCAGTTACTTAAACTGAACATATAGGTCTCTTAATCTTCTAGCAAGTTACCGTTAAGAAATTGTGTTTGAATTGAACTTGATCTAGAGATGAGTTTCGCAGCTTCTCTGCTCCTACCCTGAACTGCACGACCGACAGGTTTCGTCCATCTTTCGCTCCGTCAATTAGAGTTATTAGGTAGAGCGGCGAAGACAGCTCGATACGGTTTGTGCCCGCTTTCCTATTGGTCGCGAAACCAGAGGTTTACAGTAACGCTTGACACAAGGGTTAGGAATAATATAGTGATTATTGTAATGCCCACCGAGTGTCTGCATTTCGTCGCGCACTCTCTATTTTGGCTCAAGTCCCAGAGCTACACAGAAGCACTTGACAGAGCGCTCGAAGTTATTTTGTACTTGGCGGAAATTTGAACTCGACTAATATCCAGCTCTCCTGTAACTCTGCGTTCTCACCCAATGCGAGTTTCTTCAATAACCAAGCACATACTACTCCCGCGTCACGGGATAGAGCTGAAATCAGTGTTAGCCACTGTATCACGTCATAATAATTCGCGCTAACCTCGTTTCGCAGTTGCTGTCATAATAAGCCGGATGGCCAGTTCTGCGTGTGCCAAGGCAAATATTGGGAAGTCTAAGCCGGGTATGGACATAGGCGAGGAGGCTAGATTACCCAACTTAATCATCAGGCATAGCGTGTAACTGTATACCGTTTAAGGATACTGATACTGGAAAGCAAATAGCAAATACATTCATCCAACAGCTATCGTTTTCTTAAGGTTCATTGCATGATTTTGGGTAGGTAGAAAATGATTCTTGCAAATTCGATCCGCATCTACGCTATTCGTCACACGCATTGTAAGGAAGCATGCACGCTTCACTTCCCGACACACGGTTCTATTTCGTATGGTTATCTTGCATTTAAAAGCCGAGCCATCAACACAACTGAGTTTTGCAATGTATGCCGTGTTTTATGCCAAGCTGACTTGCGCCGCCAAAGTCACTTGTCTTCTTATTTCCATACACCATCTGCCAGTTAATCCCTGCCGAAATTTTGCAAACGTTTGTCTAACCGCGTTTACTGAATGAGTCAACATCATTGCGCTTGCTGATGTTATAACTTGGAGGCGAGCTCGCAAGCATGTGCAACCATCGGCTCTCGCAAAAACCCGGTACGAACTCGTGGTACCGGATCTGAATTAGATAGTTCAACCTCTTTGATTGCAGTTTTGACTTTTGAACCATTTGAATAGTTTGACCGAGAAGATAGAGGAGACGATTTCTGTGACTAAATTCAAGTAATTCCTAGAAGATCGTTTTTTGGATGGCAGATTTCTTGGCAGCCTCTTAACCATAAATGAATTTTCACAGCATTAGTGTGTTAAAACTGCGTAGAAATAAATGACGTTAATCTGCGTGTAAGTGCGCTTTTATTCCAATGGGTCAACAAAACGACGGTCAACCCCTTTGCTGTCTAACTGCATTTTCAGCTTCCCACATACAATTGAATTCACTCTCACAGAGATCATCTGACAGCCACGAAAAGAGCCAATAATAAACGAAAACGATGAAGTATTAACCGGTTATCTGGAGAGTGCAATTTTCTCACACATGAATGGTCAGAAGTCCCTAGCAGAACGGCTGCCTTGTATATATATTGAATGCGAATTTAGGCAAGCACAGCCCAAGAATAGCAACAGCATGTCGGCGTTGACTAGGTACGTTCCATCTGCCATTAAATTACCTGCCGTTCTTAGTCACTCAAAACTGACACAATGGCTACTATTACATAGTTTCATAATGTCAACAATGTCCATTGAAGAAGACTTTACATTGCCTTGCTACAAGAAATGCGTCGACGATTGTACGGAAAAGTTTAGCAATAAACACCTACTTGCCGCGGCTACTCGTGATTCGAAATATTTTAATGTGGAGACACTATGCCTTAACGACTGCAGTGGATTGCTGCCTTGTGAGCCCACTTAATTCTCGGTAGGATTTTATTTGCCTTGTGTGATATGTCATTTACTTAATACACGCATTCAATTTTCTGTGTGCTTTCTTATTCGGGTTGGTTTTGGGATTGGTCACTATTCCATCGACGACGTGCGATGGAAAGCACAGTGATTGCATCATTATGTCGTGATGGAAGAATAGTACACTGGTTTTATACAGGCAAAAATGCTGAGATTCAACAGGATCCGCAGGATGATCGTTGTGAAAATTAAAATATTATAGCAAAAATTGTCAGCAAATTTAAGTTTACACCAGTGGGCTCACTGCGGTATTCGTGGTATAAAAGGTAAATCTATCGTAAATCCAGTTATGTTCGTTAAAGCGCCTGTGTATCCGATTACACCAACTTTGGGAAGATTAGATAAAACGTTTAACTGCGTCTGCTGTCACTAAGGGAACAGAAATCAAACCAGGCAATACAGGTATTTTAATGCATCATCTAATGGCGTTTCAAAAACGCGTAAGGTGGGCACAGAAATGATAAAAGTCGAAAGGGTATACCAGTGGTGACAAATTCAAAAAAGAGGTTCCGGTGGCATTCCAGCTGAGTATACTGCGTTGCCAGTTTTAACTGGTGACCCCTCAATTTTGTGTTACAACTGTTTCAAAAGTGTTGGTAAGCGTAACCGGGGTATTTTCAAAATCTAGTATGCTAGAATGAGGTTGCTCCGTAGATTGTGATAACTTCAGCCGTGCACTTCTAATTTTCATGCGCAAATGTTATGGCAGGCGGCGTAATCCCTTCAAAATTTAGGTTGCCCTTCTCTGTGCGGTATACAGTTTTAGCAGCTCGCGTGTTAACCAAAATTAGCAAGCCTATAATACCTACTCTAGTGGGCCTCTCATGCACACTGGGGCATTTGGGGGAAGATGGAGGGGTCAAACCACTCGAAGACTCTCCGCAAGAGACCAGAGTGTTGGTTAGCGGGTTTTGGACGCCTTCACGGACTACGCCAACTAGCCGAAGTCATCTTGCATCATCACTAGAAGATGGCGCACATGTAGGTGGTCCGCCTAAGGAACTGCTTTTGTTTGTTTGTTTAGGGAAAATCGCTTTGATCCGGAGCTCGGAAGAAAGGCTGCTACGGCCGGCATACCGGCTCTTTAACACCCTCGTCGACATTTGTTTGGATTGATCCACCCCTTTCACAATTCTCGGGCCTTTTCCTTCACAAGTTGGTCATGTGTGTAGCCTCAAGGTTGGTCGCCTTGTGAATTTATCAGCGACAGCGTCTTTCGAATGTGGCAGACAAAGCGCCGTTAATACATTTCCAGAACCAACTCCAAGCAGAGCGACGCATCCATAGTTAAGCAAATCACAAACTCCCGAGCCATTCTGGGCCGTACAGAATGGTACGCGTAGCAAGGGAGATAAGAGGGTGAAATGGACAGGGAATATTCCATCAGGAGGTCCCAAAATTGCATAGGCCTTTCTCGAGCAGATGGCAGGAGAGTGGGTTCGTCGTTTGAAGGAACGGTGATTCATTTATGTGCGCCTGCGAAAGCAGTCGGATAAATTTTGGTCACGTCAATATAGGTTTGCCTCATTGCCGCATCCATCATGCTACATTATGAATGCTTTAATGGAAACAACGATGAGACATATATTCCAGCCTATGGTAAAAGTATGCAACTATATTGACTCGTGCATCGTTGAACGAATTTGGATGGTGGGTTGCTCTGCCCATGCAATGGATTTCAACGTCCACACAAGTTTTCTTTCCGCTGCCAAACGGAATGTTCTACGTAATGCTAGACATCTGGTTGTTACAGTGTGCAGTTACATAGGGCTTAAAAATAAAGAACAGCACCAATCGTGACAAGTCGTGTTCATGGAAGCGTGGCATCAGAGGCTTGCTGTGTGGCCGCTCTCCTATCTGCGTCTTCACTAATTCCTGAGTTACTGTTTCAGTTCCCGTCAAGCATTCTTGTGCCTACGATAAATCGAACCAGTTCGACAAGCGCTAACCATTGTCCATCACCTGTCGGATCTAACTTGCTTGATCCTATTTCACTCCATTTAACAAAATTCAACCATTCTTTCCCAAGGGCTACGAGTGAAAACAACTTCAATTCCGGGTGTAAACACAAACGTATACCTTTGTTCGTACAGAAATTCTAAGGACTCTCCAGCAGACTATTTATCACTATCATCTGACAATCGGCTCCCCAGTTCTAGCCGCTTTTGTTGCTGATAGCTGTGCGTCTGTTTTTTTTCTGCTTGTTCCCACCGTCAGGCCCAGCGCCAAAATCAAGGCTCCGAAATGCCACACATCTGTAGCAGCGACGATTGACAAACATGTGCTGTCAAGACGAAATATGACATATCCAAGCCACCGGCAATCAGTCACATCATTTTTGTGGGAGCCTTTCCGTTTTTGTGTGTCACCTGACCACGTAGTCCATCGAAACTTCTTTAAACGTGTGTGACTACCATTACCAGTTACTGCTCAGGTAGACCTCGCAGCGATCGCTACTCTATTGACGTAATTAAAGTAACAACCATCATGGCACTCAGTGCCAGCCCACGGAATGCTGAGCTGAAATACAGAAATTTAACCTTAATTATTTAGGCCGTCTTGAGTATGTACGAACTATAATAAATAGCATTAACTTTTTAGCAGTAATCCATCCTAAGTGTTGTCCTCTTAGCATAAGCGAGGTAAAGAAATGACATGACACGAGTAATTCCGTTTACTTCTGCTGATAGTATAAGTCAGATGCGTAATACCGCTGAGGCAGAAGTGCTACAGACTGGCAGAGATTACAGAGCAAGCGATTAGCGTAAGATCTTCTCACTGGACCCAGTGGAATCGTGGAGGCGAGCTGAATGTACAATATTAACCGACAATTCTGTACAGAGTTGCCCAGCCCGGCGTGCGGACAATAAGCAAGAGTTAGCACTCAACCACAGTAAATGGTTCGCGTCCAATGGTGCTCACGGATAGAAGGCTCCTTCAAAGCCCCGTGGTAAATTCAACACTGCTGAGGGAAAAACAACAAATGCATCCATTGTTGCCACTCACAAGACAGAGGCACCGCCTCTACTTGGCACTAGATATGAACAAAAATCTTCTAATGTCACATGCTCAAATGTGCCGGATACGAAGACGAAATCCGTCAAACTCAAACTGGTTGACGATCAGAAACAATGTGATACCATCTGTTAATTAATTGGAGTTTAATCGACGCCGTCCACGATGATGTGCTACGCTTATCATCCAAAGTCGACACACATCGATTAAACACGACTAATCCAAGTAAAGCTTCGGTCAGGAGATGATACAGAGACGGTTCTCTTCGCAACCACTCGCCTCCGAACAACTCATTGCACTGCTTCTCTTTTTCCAGATATTTCTTGTAGTGTACTCCAGAAACACAAATTAAACTCTGACGACTATGGCAAATAAAAGGCGTAAAATCGTTCCTTGTCTTGGAATTCCCGGAGCGTCAGAGAAAGCAAGCTGGAGACCAAAGCGCATGACTGGAATGAATGTCTATTCAAGCGTGAAGTAGTTGCACTCGAAAATGTGATCAAATTTTCTGTCTCAAGGTTGCCACCATCGTCTAAACACAAAAGACGCGTTCCGCGATTGATAAAAATAAAACTGCAAACTGAACCCATCGTGGGGAAATGTGTTAAAAATGTGGCTCAAAATGCGCAAGAAGCTATTATCTAAAATCCTTATAAAGACGGTGGACAACAAGCCACAAATCCAGGAGCTATCGCTGAACATGCGGCACTTGCATACGACTCCGTCGACATGCCGCTCAGAATCAGGATGAAATCAATGCACTCAGTCAGCTTAACGATGCCGATATTTACATCCACCTACGGTCGGACTTCTACATACTAACCCTTAATTACCCCGGCGCCAACGATTACGGGTCTACAACAAAAAGCTCTGCAGCCGACCACACACGGGTCGGCTTAGTCACCAAACATAAGTCGCATCCACAAATACACTGCCAAAATTTGACGCCTTAACTTGCTTGTATACTAATGTATACTAAGTCTTCTCAGTAAGATTTCCGAGCTTCGTATTCGTCACGCTATAATTCCTTGGGAGATCATTGTGATAGCTGAAACTTGGCTGGATACTTAAAGCACTGATGCCGAGTTGGCCTTGTCCGACATGACTCTTCTGGGAAAAGCTTGACCCAGACGAGGAGGCGGAGTGCTCTTTCATTACTGATCTGACCTACATATTGATATCATCGGCGATCCAGATAAGCAAGTTGTCGCTTCTCCCTGCTGCCGCTTACATAGGCAACGGGGAAGATCTCTGCCCACACAACACGTTAAACTACCAAAGTTTCCAAAGCAGTTTACTAACTACTTGTTTTCTTTTTTTATTGTCGTTAATTATATGTTGTGTCATTGTCAATTTTACATTGGTCAAGCATTGAATAGTAATATAATATACATTTACAAGTCCGACTCCTAAAGAGTTTATCAGCTACGCAAGAGACTCTGGTTTGCGGTGCATTTGTCACTAACCTGAAAAACGGGGGGATATTCTTCCGAGAGAGCTCAAGAGGTTGCTTACCTAGGAAAACCAGTGAGTTTCTTATACGAGGCCAAATAGTGTGCTTTAGTGAGTGATGGATTAAAACTTCTCGTTGTTTTCCCAGGTGCATTCTGCATAGCTAATGTAGCGGAAGCGGAGTACCGTGTGATCGCTACGGCCAATCAGTGCACTCGTGTTTACTAAATTAATAATATATTCCTTGTTGATGAACACAAGGTCTAAGAAAGATTACTCGTCGCCTTTTCTGTAGCTCGTGGGAGCGGTGACGTTTTTGTGTAGCAGTTTATCGACGAGTACTTCATGCAGGTCTGTTTTACATTGTTAGCTTAGCATAGCTGCGGTTGCTATTGTGTGCAGGTTGAAGTCGCTCAATACAAGGACGTGAATATATGACAGTGCTAGTATGCGCTTTTTAGCAGACGTCATGTGGTGACCCACCTCTATGGTGGACAATGGAGGGCAGTATATACTTACAAATAAGCACAGATCACAGCGTTTCAACTGTAAGCGACAGCAGGGAGAAGCAGCAACGTGCTTATCTGGATTACCGATGATATCAATACATACGTCAGATCAGTAATAAAATAACATTTCACCTCCTCGCCTGGGTCAATCTTTTCTCAGAGAAGTCATGTCGGACAAGGCCAACTCGGCATCAGTGCTTTAAGTATCCAGCCAAGTTTCAGCTGACACAACGATCTCCCAAGGAATTATAGGGTGACGAATACGAAGCTCGGAAATCTTACTGAGAAGACTTAGTGAGCGTTAGTATACAAGCACGTTAAGGTCTTAAATTTTGGCAGTGTATTTGTGGATGCGGCTTATGTTTGTGCCCAAGCCGACCCGTGTGTGGTCGGCTGCAGGTCATTTTCTTGTTGACGCGTAATCGTTGGCGCCGGGGTAATTAAGGGTTAGTATGTAGAAGTCCGACCGTAGGTGGATGTAAATATCGGCATCGTTAAGCTGACTGAGTGCATTGATTTCATCCTGATTCTGAGCGGCATGTCGACGGAGTCGTATGCAAATGCCGCATGTTCAGCGATAGCTCCTGGATTTGTGGCTTGTTGTCCACCGTCTTTATAAGAATTTTAGATAATAGCTTCTTGCGCATGTTGAGCCACATTTTTAACACATTTCCCCACGATGGGTTTGGTCTGCAGTTTTATTTTTATCAATCGCGGAACGCGTCTTTTGTGTTTAGACGATGGTGGCAACCTTGAGACAGAAAATTTGATCACATTTTCGAGTGCAACTACTTCACGCTTGAATAGACATTCATTCCAGTCATGCGCTTTGGTCTCCAGCTTGCTTTCTCTGACGCTCCGGGAATTCCAAGACAAGGAACGATTTTACGCCTTTTATTTGCCATAGTCGTCAGAGTTTAATTTGTGTTTCTGGAGTACACTACAAGAAATATCTGGAAAAAGAGGAGCAGTGCAATGAGTTGTTCGGAAGCGAGTGGTTGCGAAGAGAACCGTCTCTGTATCATCTCCTGACCGAAGCTTTACTTGGATTAGTCGTGTTTAATCGATGTGTGTCGACTTTGGATGATAAGCGTAGCACAGCATCGTGGACGGCGTCGATTAAACTCCAATTAATTAACAGATGGTATCGCACTGTTTCTGGTCGTCAACCAGTTTGAGTTTGACGGATTTCGTCTTCGTATCCGGCACATTTGAGCATGCGACATTAGAAGATTTTTGTTCATATCTAGTGCCAAGTAGAGGCGGTGCCTCTCTCATGTGCGTGGCAACAATGGATCCCTTTGTTGTTTTTCACTCAGCAGTGTTGAATTTAATTACCAATAGACGGATTTTAGCGAGTATTTTTGTTCGTCGCAGTCAGATGACAATTCGGATAAGTCAACTACCTATCCGGAAAAGCACCAGACGGCCGTTTCGCCCTATTGGGGCTCGTCAGTGGTGCGCATCCTTCGGTCCTCTAGTGAGGATCGAACCCATGACTGCTAGTGGCTTGTGCCAACTAGCCCGCTGCTTATGCAACTGAGCCATGGAGGACGGTAGCCGACCACCACGAATTGTTAGTTAACTGCGATATAGCCCGACCCATCCCCCACTGTCACGCAGGCACCTGCCATGCAGATGACAGCGGTTGGCCTTCCGGTGTCAGGACTTCCCGTTTACGGCAGCTATGAATCGACATAGCATTTTATGGAATCCGTAAGGGCGAATTTATATTACTTGTGAGTAGAAGGATTTTAACGAGTATTTTTGTTCGTCGCAGTCAGCTGACAATTCGGATAAGTCAACTACCTATCCGGAAAAGCACCAGACGGCCGTTTCGCCCTATTGGGGCTCGTCAGTGGTGCGCATCCTTCGGTCCTCTAGTGAGGATCGAACCCATGACTGCTAGTGGCTTGTGCCAACTAGCCCGCTGCTTATGCAACTGAGCCATGGAGGACGGTAGCCGACCACCACGAATTGTTAGTTAACTGCGATATAGCCCGACCCATCCCCCACTGTCACGCAGGCACCTGCCATGCAGATGACAGCGGTTGGCCTTCCGGTGTCAGGACTTCCCGTTTACGGCAGCTATGAATCGACATAGCATTTTATGGAATCCGTAAGGGCGAATTTATATTACTTATGAGTAGAAGGATTTTAGCGAGTATTTTTGTTCGTCGCAGTCAGCTGACAATTCGGATAAGTCAACTACCTATCCGGAAAAGCACCAGACGGCCGTTTCGCCCTATTGGGGCTCGTCAGTGGTGCGCATCCTTCGGTCCTCTAGTGAGGATCGAACCCATGACTGCTAGTGGCTTGTGCCAACTAGCCCGCTGCTTATGCAACTGAGCCATGGGGGACGGTAGCCGACCACCACGAATTGTTAGTTAACTGCGATATAGCCCGACCCATCCCCCACTGTCACGCAGGCACCTGCCATGCAGATGACAGCGGTTGGCCTTCCGGTGTCAGGACTTCCCGTTTACGGCAGCTATGAATCGACATAGCATTTTATGGAATCCGTAAGGGCGAATTTATATTACTTATGAGTAGAAGGATTTTAGCGAGTATTTTTGTTCGTCGCAGTCAGCTGACAATTCGGATAAGTCAACTACCTATCCGGAAAAGCACCAGACGGCCGTTTCGCCCTATTGGGGCTCGTCAGTGGTGCGCATCCTTCGGTCCTCTAGTGAGGATCGAACCCATGACTGCTAGTGGCTTGTGCCAACTAGCCCGCTGCTTATGCAACTGAGCCATGGGGGACGGTAGCCGACCACCACGAATTGTTAGTTAACTGCGATATAGCCCGACCCATCCCCCACTGTCGCGCAGGCACCTGCCATGCAGATGACAGCGGTTGGCCTTCCGGCGTCAGGACTTCCCGTTTACGGCAGCTATGAATCGACATAGCATTTTATGGGATCCGTAAGGGCGAATTTATATTACTTATGAGTAGAAGGATTTTAGCGAGTATTTTGTTCGTCGCAGTCAGCTGACAATTCGGATAAGTCAACTACCTATCCGGAAAAGCACCAGTCGGCCGTTTCGCCCTATTGGGGCTCGTCAGTGGTGCGCATCCTTCGGTCCTCTAGTGAGGATCGAACCCATGACTGCTAGTGGCTTGTGCCAACTAGCCCGCTGCTTATGCAACTGAGCCATGGGGGACGGTAGCCGACCACCACGAATTGTTAGTTAACTGCGATATAGCCCGACCCATCCCCCACTGTCGCGCAGGCACCTGCCATGCAGATGACAGCGGTTGGCCTTCCGGCGTCAGGACTTCCCGTTTACGGCAGCTATGAATCGACATAGCATTTTATGGGATCCGTAAGGGCGAATTTATATTACTTATGAGTAGAAGGATTTTAGCGAGTATTTTGTTCGTCGCAGTCAGCTGACAATTCGGATAAGTCAACTACCTATCCGGAAAAGCACCAGACGGCCGTTTCGCCCTATTGGGGCTCGTCAGTGGTGCGCATCCTTCGGTCCTCTAGTGAGGATCGAACCCATGACTGCTAGTGGCTTGTGCCAACTAGCCCGCTGCTTATGCAACTGAGCCATGGGGGACGGTAGCCGACCACCACGAATTGTTAGTTAACTGCGATATAGCCCGACCCATCCCCCACTGTCGCGCAGGCACCTGCCATGCAGATGACAGCGGTTGGCCTTCCGGCGTCAGGACTTCCCGTTTACGGCAGCTATGAATCGACATAGCATTTTATGGGATCCGTAAGGGCGAATTTATATTACTTATGAGTAGAAGGATTTTAGCGAGTATTTTGTTCGTCGCAGTCAGCTGACAATTCGGATAAGTCAACTACCTATCCGGAAAAGCACCAGTCGGCCGTTTCGCCCTATTGGGGCTCGTCAGTGGTGCGCATCCTTCGGTCCTCTAGTGAGGATCGAACCCATGACTGCTAGTGGCTTGTGCCAACTAGCCCGCTGCTTATGCAACTGAGCCATGGAGGACGGTAGCCGACCACCACGAATTGTTAGTTAACTGCGATATAGCCCGACCCATCCCCCACTGTCACGCAGGCACCTGCCATGCAGATGACAGCGGTTGGCCTTCCGGTGTCAGGACTTCCCGTTTACGGCAGCTATGAATCGACATAGCATTTTATGGAATCCGTAAGGGCGAATTTATATTACTTATGAGTAGAAGGATTTTAGCGAGTATTTTTGTTCGTCGCAGTCAGCTGTTAATTCGGATAAGTCAACTACTCGTTAAAATCCTTCTACTCATAATTAATATATATTCGCCCTTACGGATTCCATAAAATGCTATGTCGATTCATAGCTGCCGTAAACGGGAAGTCCTGTCACCGGAAGGCCAACCGCTGTCATCTCCTTGGCAGGTTCCTGCGTGACTGTGGGGGATGGGTCGGGATATATCGCAGTTAACTAACAATTCGTGGTGGTCGTCTACCGTCCTCCATGGCTCAGTTGCATAAGCAGCGGGCTAGTTGCCACAAGCCACTAGCAGTCGTGTGTTCGATCCTCACTAGCGAACCGAAAGATGCGCACCACTGCCGAGCCCGAGTTTGGCGAAACGGCCGTCTGGTGTTTTCCGGATAGGTAGTTGACTTATCCGAATTGTCAGCTGACTGCGACGAACAAAGTGTTGAATTTACCACGTGGCTTTGAAGAATCCTTCTATCCTTGAGCACCATTGGACGCGAACCATTTACTGTGGTTGAGTGCTAACTCTTGCTTATTGTCCGCACGCCGGGCTTGGCAACTCTGTACTGAATTGTCGGTTAATATTGTACATTCAGCTCGCCTCCACAATTCCACTGGGTCCAGTGAGAAGTTTTTACGCTAATCGCTCGCTCTGTAATCTCTGCCAGTCTGTAGCACTTCTGCATCAGCGGTATTATGCATCTGACCTATGCTATCAGCAGAAGTAAACGGAATTACTCGTGTCATGTCATTTCTTTACCTCGCTTATGCTAAGAGGACAACACTTAGGATGGATTACTGCTAAAAGGTTAATGCTGTTTATTTTAGATCGCACGTTCTCAAACGGCCTCCACAATTAATGTTAAATTATCGGTCTTTCAGCTCAGCATTCCGTGGGCTGGCACTGCGTGCCATGATGGTCGTTACTGTAGTTATGTTGCTGGAGGTGTCGATCGCTGCGAGGTCTACCTGAGCAGTAACTGGTAATGGTAGTCACACGTCTAAAGAAGATTTGGTGGGCTACGTTTTCTGATGACCCAAAAACACGACCAGACTGCCACAAAAATGATGTGACTGATTGCCGGTGGCTTGAATCCGTCAATTTATTTTTCGACAGCATATGTTTATCAATCGTTGCTCCTGTCGTGGGTGCCTTTCGGAGCTTTGATTTTGGCGCTGGGCCTGACGATGCTAACAAACGAAAAAACAGACGCACAGCTATCAGCAACAAAAGCGGCTAGAACTGGGGCCCGATTGTCAACTAACACAGATAAATGGTCTGATGGAGAGTGTTTAGAATGTCTGTACGAATAAGAGCATACGTTTGTGTTTACACCCGGAATGGAAGTTGTTTTTACTCGTAGATCTTGGCAAAGAATGTGTAAATATTGCGAAATGTAGTGACAATAAGATACAACAAGATAGCTCCAACAGGTGATGGATACTGGTTAGCGCTTGTCGAACTGGTTCGAGTTATCGTAGACACAAGAATGCTTGACGGGAATTGAAACAGTAACTCAGGAATTAGTGAGGACGCAAATAAGAGTGCGGCAGCACGGCAAGCCTCTGGGGCCTCGCTTCCATGAACACGACTTGTTACTATTGGCGCTGTTCTTTATTTTTAAGCCCTATGTAACTGCACACTGTAACAACCATATGCCCAGCATTATTTAGAATATTCCGTTTGCCGGCGAAAGAAAACTGTTGTGGAATTTGTAATCCATTGCATGGGTAGAGCAGCCCACCATAAATTACTGCTACGGCGCACGAGTTGATCAAGTTACAGGCTTTTAACATATGCTGAACAGTCTGGCTCATCGTTATTAACATTATAGCATTTATAATGTCGCAAGATGCATGCGGCAAAGAGGCAGACATATGCTGACATGACTAAACAGTTATCCGACCACTTTATCAGGGGCACATAAACGAATCGCGGTTCATTCAAACGACGCAACCACGCTCCTGGCGTGTGCTTGCGAAATGCCTATGCCATTTTCTCAACTCCTGATAGACTATTCCCTGTCCATTTCACCCTCTTAACTCCGTTGTTACGCGTACCATTCTGAACGGCCGGGAAACTTTCGAAGGTTTGATTTACTTAACTGTGGATTCATCACTCTGCGTGGAGTCGGTTTTAAAAGCTGTACTAACAGCACTTTGTCTGGTTTATTGCTTTTTTGGCGGATACCCTGTCTGTGTTGCATAGGTCAGGCAAACTACTGGTTGCTGCTCCTGCCACTGATTTCAGTTCTATCCCGTGACGCGAGAGTAGTATGTGCTTGGTTATTGAAGAAACTAGTATTGGGTGAGAACGCAGAGTTACAGGAGGGCTGGATGTTTGTCGAGTTCAAATTTCCGCCAAGTAATAAAGAACTTCGAACCGCTGTGTCAAGTGCTTCTGTGAAGCTCTGGGACTAGAGCCAAAATAGAGAGTGCGCGACGAAATGCAGACCCTCGGTGGGCATTACAATAATAAATACATTATTCCTAACCCCTGTGTCAAGCTTTGCTGTAAACCTTTAGATTAGCGACCAATAGGAAAGCGGGCACAAACCGTATCGAGCTCTCTTCTCCGCTCAAGCTAATAACTCTAATTGACGAATCGAAAGATGGACGAAACCTGTCGGTCGTGCAGTTCAGGGTTGGGATAGAGCATGTGCGCAACTCATCGCTAGATCAACTTCAATTCAAACACAATTTCGTAACGTTTACTTGATAGAAAATTAAGAGACCTATATGTTCAGTCTAAGTAACTGCCTCCGCAGTCGCACTACTTCATTTATGAAGTATGAATTCAACCAGATGGGTTAGGTTTCATTCGTTACAGACACCGGGCGAATTGCAAGTATTGTTGATGATCACAAGTTGAACAGCCTCGTAAAACTTCTGCCTAGACAAAAGTAGATGTGCATTGGTCACAGAAGCTAGATTCACTTGCGATAGACAAGTCAGTTCAACAAAATCTGCTGTTAGCGGTTTTTCTAGGGCTTTGTCAGGGTACCTATTCGCATGAATCTAATCGTAACTAGACTCCTGTTCGCTGTCCAGATATTCAGCCATGCAGATTCATTCACCATTGCTAAAACAGAGTCTTACAAGCAAATGCTTGCACTGCGCTTAAATGAAACTGCTAAATCTTTAGTTACTGGTCAAACAGCGCTGCCATTTTTCCAGACAGAAATTCGAATGAGCGAGTATTAATTATGGAGCAACATTATACAGTGTGCAGCGAAATTGAATATTTTTGTTAATTAGGAATTTGCTGCGATATGACCAGTACCTATACGGAATGCCAGCCGACTGGTCGTTCTCGTACACTTTTATATCCTATTCACATATCCTTATTTGCACAGCCCTACAAATCGACAATCATCTACTTGACGGTAAGAGAAGTTGATGCAGTTATCACGTGCGAGTTTATTTAATGATTTTTTGCAGCGCTAGAGATTATTTCAATGAGAGCTGAGAAATACACTCCCAACTGGCATCAATTTTAACAGAAAAATTGCATGATCTACCACTGGCTGATGAAAGCAAATAATTACCTGAATCAACTGGAGCGGGACAAGTTTGAGTTATATCGTTTCATTGAACAATCTACCTTCTTTCAAACCAAATTCAGGAAAATGGTATCTAGCATTTATCCTGCAGGACTAGACTAGACCACCGACATTGAAATTGTATATGCAAAAGGTTGCAAACCATTTAACTACATACGAGTAAATTGGATATGTTCATATTTGTAAACGTTCAACAATCAAGGGCGAAGGGAATCTGCAATTGTCAAATACAGCGACGGCTTCCGTGAGTTATCGTTTGAAACGCCAATGTTGGGCAGATAGTAAAATGCTCCTTCCGGTTAAGGTTCAATGTCTAACGATGTGTGAATTTCCGTCTGCAAGCTAATGCGGTTAGAATCAGTGACTTCGGATCTTGCATTCCAAAGACTCGGGCCAAAAGTGAAATAAACAAATTCAGAATTAAGTGTTCACTACATGTGAATAAGTTGTCTGCAGATCCGGACATACATGTAAACATTATCATTTAAAAGCATGATCAACAAATATTCAGTTGCCTCTAATATACAGACGTTTAGTCTTTGTGGGACTAGTAAATGTAAAATGAAGAATAAAAAAGGAAGGATGAATTTGATGGGCTAGGAAGCGCTGCTGTACAAGTCCCGTTAGACAGTTGGTTTGCAAATCGAAATAATAATAATAATAATAATAATAATAACAATAATAATCTAACTAAACAAAGGAATGTCAATAACTTTAATAATAATAAGAGTATAATATTTATTAATTTAAATATGAAAACATGGACTTTCCTTTGCTCATCTATATTTCCGCGATCCGCCTGGGTTAACCGCACCCAGAGTCGACATCAAATAATCGCACGGTACAAGAGGATTAGAACGGAGACGAAGCGCTAAGTGAGGAAGTTTAACCGGATCAGTGCGTCATCCAAGCGTCATTTAAATACTGTAATTGTCGGTGTGGAGATGACTAACACTGCGGATGACTTTCACAATTGACAGACATGAATAGAAATAAAATTGCTGATGCAATCCAGAAGGCTGTACTGTTTTGCGAGTTTCAATGAGTTTCCCCTCAATTTTGCATCTCTGCTGAGTTGCAGTAAAGAGCGACACCCATGATGTGAGTGTTGCAGTATCTAGTATGTCGTAATCAGGTCGCCTCGTATGTTGCGGTGACGTTCACTGAATACCTCTAATCGTTGCAATATCTCCTCTTATGAAAGCATACGCATGCGAATTAGGTTCTTAGATGCCCGAAGTTGTGGCTCTTCCACTGCGTTAAGGTCATGTTTAACCACGAATGCCAGATCTGAATTGCTTATTCTACCTGGGGCTAACATACGCACAGAACATTTGTCAAAATATGGAGCTATCTGTTGGTCCGCACGCCCTTTGCAACAGCCCGAGGTGTTGGTTTCCAGTCTTTAAGAACTTTTCGGATTGCTTGGAGTAAGCCAAGTCATCTTGAACCAGGACACGCGTTTCACGTTCGACAGCTGATTGTTGCAGTACATTCGTCCGAGCAAGTATAAGTCGCTGCTCTGATGCTGGATGGAAAGCACCTTGCAGTTACTCACGATGAAATGCAGTAAATCTTAAGTCGACCATTGATATAACGCGTCTCGGTCACTTTGAAGCAGATGCTGGACGGTGTTCGCCTAAATCCTGCACTAAATCTTGATATTGTCGGCAAACACTAGAGTGGTTGAAGCGAATGCCTGCGGGAGGTCATCACAAAACACCAAATCAGTCGTGGAACTAGAACTGAAATTTGCGGCACACCGCACTCGAACTGTATGGTGTCCGATAAAGAGCACTGAGCTTTGATCACTAATTGCCGTTGAAACAGAAAATTGGCAGTGCAGCTTAAAAAGTGGGTCACCAAATCCGCAAAGCTGGAGCTGGGAAAGTAGTAGCCAATGGTCTAGGCGATCAAAACCTTCGAAAAATGCAGGTAGACCACATCAACAGCTTCTGCAACGTCAGCTGACATGGTCCAACTAGAGCATGCGATTAGTAAATTCGTTGTGTATGAGCGCTGTCGGCGGAAACCGTGCTGCTCAGGCCTAATGATGTTGCAGTTTTCGTTTAACATCTCACTGTATCGGCAACAATGGTTAGCATGATCTTGAAGCGTGTAGGTAGCAGCGATACTGAGTGGTAGCTAGAGGGCTCAATTCTGCTTCCAACTTAGTGAATCGGCGTTATTATTCCATGCTTTCACATAGCAGGAACTTGGTTCAAGTCTAAGCAGCGCTAGCAAAACAGCTAGATATTGTGTCAGCAGGCTTGCTGCTGTTCCCAATGCCTCTGCAAGTATGGTATCGGCACCTGGCTAGTTGTGTTCACTCAGCAACGTCAGCTTCTGTATTACTGGCTCCACGGTAATAGTCATGAGGGTTAGGAATGGCGGCGAAACGACAAAGGCTGGAAGAACGCTTGGTGGCAAGACCCTCTAAAACGTGGAGGCATATTGCATCTGCAGCGCGTTTGCTGTTTCCACTGCCATTCATGTTGGGAATTAGGCCATCCTGTGAAAAGGAAATCATTGCTCTAGCTTTCGTAGGCTATGGACTTATTGTACAACCGTTTGTAGTTAGGGCGGAAGGATTTTGCGAAGTTCTGCTCATATGACTAATCAAGTACGGATAACAGAAGGCAATGAATGTCGGAAACAAGGGCGATATTCGATGGGTTAAGAAAGAAGTGGACGGATGTAGCGAGACAGGAGCGACTTTAGTGCGACGAGCATGGTCTGTCTGTGCTCGCTTCACGGAATATCTAGGATTAGGCAGATGGAATATGACCAATTCCGGAGGCGAGCTGCCACAACAGGATAGCTTCTGCTTCATCTACAGAAGTCGTCAAAACTAGGAGAAGTCTTGCTTCACCGTACTGCTAGAAGTGTGTGTGATAGGTAACGCGTGTCACATTTACGGGCTTAGTTACAACACCTATGATATCACATATGGAGTTCCACTGGTTCAAGTCATCGAGTTGTTTTCCTTGTAAGGAATTTGTCGTCGATTCGGGAATGCTGGGGCAGATCACCGCTGGTATATGCGTGCAACCATGCTAGAGTTCAAGCAATAAGCTGGCCTGTATACAGTCGATGGAGGCCGTTTGGGTACAGCTTCGTCTTCTTCATTTATTACAGGTCCAGTAGGAGTGGCCGAATATCTTGGTTTCCGGTCATCTTTGGCAACAAACAAGTTCCAACCACCACTGGTGTCCAAGTCCTTTTGTATTTGAGGAACCGTTTGGTCGATGGGGGAGGCTCTGACCATGCTCATTGCAATCGGACTGGCGATGGTTGTTTCAGTCATATTTGAGCAGCTGGTGTTATTGGCGTTTAATACCACAGACGATGCATTTTAGCGAGCTGCCCAGCATTCTTCCTCCGTTTCAATGGGCGTCTGATGGGAATGATGGGGAATTACTCTTTCTCATGCTTTCTATACAATAATCGATTTGGTGCTCGCTATCTGTTCAAACATTGCCAGTAGTCATTCCTACTTCTGCGACAGATTATTTACAAGCTTTACCTGCGGGATGATTATACATACTGAACAGAACCACAGTGAATCTGATTCCTCATTGCGTAGCTTCAACTGGTTCACTGTGAACGTGGAACATTTGCGATAGAACTTGCCTCGGAAACTGCTGCACTGGGTTCCAATCCGTACATTTTTGAAGCATAAAGGAAGGCCACAAACTACTGTCGACCAGAATGCAGTTGCATAGGCTTCTGATTGGTCGCCACAATCCATTGCGTCGACCGATGGTATTCCCACAGAGGCCCTAGCGTTTACGGTTTCCTTCTGGTCGCGTGTGTACTGAACTGTCTACATGTTCAAGGTCGTCACGTTCTGCGCATCTGACCCAGGCGAGGCAGTTTTAAGCGACTAGATCCTTCACGCGGCAAATAGAACGACTGAGCGATATGGACACAACGTGTAGGATAGCTATGTTGCGAGCCATTTTGAAGTACACGTTGTGTGGATGGATGGCGATACGCGTTCTCCCTGTTGACCGCGATTCCAATTGAGGTGAACCTTGTTCTTGCCATCACGAGGACCGTAGCTGGAGCAAATATAAACTAGTGGTTGCCCGCCTGAAAACACAACTGACATGACGCGGTTCGATGTTATTTTATCTGATCAGATATAGTTAACCTGAGATGTTAGTTTTGACCGCTATCCCGAAGCTAGATGAGATGTAATAACATCTAATCGCGTCATACTAGTGTGCTGTTTTCTGGCGGTTGAAACCCAATTTCTATTTGTACGATAGTTACGTTGATGAACGGTCCATGGTGTAGTTGCTGATTTTTCAGTTAAAACGTTTGGTTGGCTTCCTTTTGAAACCGCAAATAAATCTGTGTTGTTGGTGATTCGGAACATTCCTCGATTGTGCTTTTACAGAAATGGCGCAAAGACCGCAATGTAGAGATCAAGGACGATCCACACAAGCTAAATCCGAAAGATGCATTTAACTAGATAGCGTTGCTTCATCGGGTTCGAATGAGTGTGAGCACACGTATGGGTGACAAAATGCAATTGAGAACGGCGCTAAATCAATGTGTTCACAGAATAGCGATTGGAACAGACGTTCGTTCCAGATCGTTCAAGCATTGATAGACGAGGATAGCGAAGTAGTGTCTTCCATAAAGTTTAGTTTTAAACGGTCGATGGTGACAATTTCGCGTCGGCCACTGCGGTCTGTTGCAAATCATCTGATTGTTCGGTTGATAAATTGTACGGTCTGATGTACAACAACTGAAGAGGCTGTCGAATACCGTCTACGCGAAGTTGTACGTGTGAGTAAGTAAACAGTTTTCCGGACAAGCACACCGGTGTTTTCTGCAATCGTGAAGCCGGTTGTGGCAGCTTACGTATGTGATGAGCAGACTGATTGGTGTAACTTCTTTACTCGAAAAAGGAATTGGACCTTGCTGGTGCTACCAGCTCTCCGGGCAACCGCAGCTTAATGCCGTAGACTAGATGCGCTGGGGTTGCGTTGAAATCGGGTTAAACTCTGTTTCCTAACCTAGGAACACAAGGGGGAATTTCGCACCATGAAGCATCTACGTGCGTATGTATCGTGATTAATTTTGCGATGAAATCGCTCCACTATGTTTTTAGGGCCAGATCAGACGCCGTCCGAACGTGGCGGCAGCCTAAATCCTTAAGCCATGTGACAAAATGGGATGAGAAATATTACTGTTGGTCTGCGGATACGATGGCCGACAGCCACACTGAGCTACCCAGCGCTTCAGCATGGCTTCACTATTGTTTAAAAAAAGCATTTAGGTATGAGAATAGCTTCCCAAGACCTACTGATTTGATCGACACAGCTCAGTATCTACCCAGAACGTTTCGAAGATGGCAGCGGACCGCCAGTTCTACGGGCACGTGATGAAAACGTGCGTCTGTTGTTAGAAAGGTGCCTAATAGGCTTTGCGTGACTTTGTGCACCTTCTCGCGTTGAAACGGATGGCAAAGAGTGACCCAAGTACGAACGTCACGGTTGACATTAAGCCTAACAAATCGTGTGCTTACGAGTTTAACTGATGCACCAAAGCTTTGAGGAGACAAGCCATGTGGCGCAACAACAACGGTCTTTCAAAACTCGCGTGGAACATGTGGGAGCGGTGTGCCCATAGGTAAGTCGCAAAGTATAGCTCCGTCTGCTGATGTCAATGGAACGGGTATTATGTCCAGTGAGGAAGACCTGTGTAGAAGAGCGACTTCAGGATCGTTGAGTTACGCTGTAGCCATGTCTGCCAATTCGACAGCAGTACCGGCGTCATTGGAAATCGCTTAAATTGGGAAAGAGCTTCTGCAACGACGTCGTGCACACCTGTGACTTGTCAGATTTCGTTCGCAAACTGAGCGATGTAGTCTAGATGATACGACTCTCTCAGAGAGTATCGGTCGGTTGTCGAGCCAGGCACTTAAGTCATGTGTTTGTGGTCAGTTAAGACGGTGAAAGTG
This sequence comes from Dicrocoelium dendriticum, assembly GCA_944474145.2. Classification (NCBI taxonomy): domain Eukaryota; kingdom Metazoa; phylum Platyhelminthes; class Trematoda; order Plagiorchiida; family Dicrocoeliidae; genus Dicrocoelium; species Dicrocoelium dendriticum. The sequence continues at coordinate 12,053,402 of OX104069.1, forward strand.
TGGCCTTCTAAAACATATGGGAAGTGGCGTATGGATAAATAGAGGGCTAATAATTCCCTACATAAAGTATGTAAAGTGGCACGGCAGGTTGTAAGCGTTTGGAGAAGAACGACAACGGCTACCAAGCCTCACTAAAATTATGTTGTAAGACGGCTTCAACTTGCACGTCAGAAGCGTCGGTACCGAGTGACAGTGGGCTGCCGGGTCGTGAAGCGCTACAGAAGCTACGTTTAAATAAATATAACTAAATAAATGTGCTTAAATAAATAAATAAATACATAACTAAATAAATGTTTTATTCCCGGCAGTGCGAAGGCATGCTCACGATGAAAATATACGTAAAGATAAATGGTAAAGGGATAATTATCTGGCAAGTTAACCAGTAGCATACTGGATTTGTGTGCACATATACATGTATGCTGATGATACCTTCTTCTAAAGCTTTGAAAACAGTGCGTTTTGCTTCCGTAAAATTGAACTACATAATTTTTCCACGGAGAAGGTCCGTGAAGGGCTGCATAAACGACGCGCATCCAGGGATGAAACGGCGATAAAGTTGACAATTCCGGCCAAGCATCTTAGTTGTTTGAAGGAATTAGGTTCGGGAGAGTTCGAGATGGTCGTACTTTTATCGTGTACAGGCACGACGCCTGTGGGAGAGATATGATGACCGATAAAACTGACGGAAGGGACACCAAACCAACACTTTTGTGCATTGATCTTTACCCCATGTCTTGATAAACGCTCAGAAATTGTGCGCACGTGGCGTAAGTGACCCTCGAGTAAGGAGCTTGTGATTTAAATGTCACGATACGCGTAGGCAAAGTGTAAGCCACGACAAGCTTGATCGATGAAAGCTTGGAAATTTCGTGCGGCATACATTAGACCAAACCGCATGCGCAGAAATTCTAACAAACCTAGTGTGGTAATCACGGCAGTTTGAGCGACGTCCGCTTCGGCTATTCGAATTTGGTTGTATGCGCTCACCAACTCGATGTTACTGAAAGTGTTTTTGCCTGCCAGACTGGCGGTGGGATGCACGATTCGTAGGATACGATAGCGACCAGGTGCTGTCATGTGGTTTAGGGTAAGATAGTCGCCAACAAGAAGCCAGTTCCCCATGGTCTTCTTTGGAACCATGTTGAGAGGTGACGTCCATAGGTTGTTGGATGCTCCCATGATACCCAGCTGCAGCATGTGATCGAACTCAGCGTTTACGGCACGAAATAAGTCTGGGGACAGAAGTATTGTTTGGGCACTCATTGGCGGACGGAGCGTTACAATGTGATGGGCGGAACCTCTGAAGCTGGTCTTACTAGTCGCAGCCATTCAGACAGCAGATTCGCATGAGCTGTAGGTACGTAGTTTTCTTGGAAAGCGTGACTGAATATCGGGGTGTCCGTAAGAACGCGTCCAACCCCTAGTTTAGCACTGTCGTCCAAAAGCTTTTGGCCATCACCATTAACAACCAACTCCAAACGGCGAAGGCAATCAATACCGATATTTCCGAAGGGCACAATCGCAGCTGTGCAAGCCCACTGAAAATCTCGGCGGTGATTGTGGTCCATATTCATCACTAGCTAACCGAATGAAGCAATCGGCGAACTCTTGGCCGCACCCAGGTTGTACGTGGGTTTGGGTGCTTGTCGTTTGCGTTCGCAGGGATGAAGCTGACTTCCGTTTTCGTGTCAATCGGGTAATAGTTGGAAGTACGTCGATCCTTAACGTAACACAAGCGGCCAGCTTTGATACTGTGGCATGCGTTGGTCATGCTAGTATGCCGGCTGTTTGCTTACGCTGAAGCGACTGAGAATTGTTTAATGCAGGGAGCTCGACAACGTCTATACTTTCCACCATGTTGACGGTGATATCAAAGTAATTATTCGACGGGCTTGATATTATCGGACAGAGAACTTTCTAGTGAAGCTGTTGCGCTTTCGTGTCGAACGTGATGTACACGTTGCAGGTACAGATGAGCTGCAATGAACGTTAATCAAAACAGGTCAGCGTCTGACCGTAGCACACTCTGCATTGAAACCGTCGCTGCAACGATCCTGCAAAAATCTAGCGCCATTTCTTCCACTTTAATGTCAGATCCGCCTGAGAACTTGCAGCAAACGTAATACTCGGTTTTCCTAGGTGAGAATACGTCACCAAATCTACTGGTCGTCTACGGCGGAAGAAATTCCGACGCAGCGTCTGCTTTGTAGCAAGTTTTTCAGTGGCATATATAGAAACATGGATGGCATTACCGGCAAATGCTCTGGGAGGCGTGTAATCCACAGCTATTTTATCCCTTATTTGCTAAACAATGACGGACAAGTGGTCTGCTGCATTTCACGGAGCAACCTCAAGGGCTTGTTATCCCCAAGCTTGAAAGCAATGAGTTGTTCCTATCGAGCTCGTTTGTTACAACATTTCACACTTCGCCTCTTTCGATGGGCACAATAGAATGTCCTGCAACAGCGTCACAACCGCAAAAGGAATGTTTGGGACGAGCTGATTGTAACTCATCCTGTCCTTCTGAATGCCTTATATTTGAGTTCGATCTCGATTATTGCAAACCAAACCATTTGGTCGTGTTCCAGCAAAATTGGAAAAGCCAAAGTAAAAGTGTACAAGCTGTGAAACGCATCAGATGCTAGTTTCCGTTTCATAGAGTCCATCCAGAAAAATTAAACCTGAATAAATACACGATGACTGTATTAAAATTAGGTATGAACCAAATACATACACGAAAGTAAATGTGAAAACGGAGAAATCACCTAAAATTAAAAGGACATAAAGGTTTAATTTTATGCATGCAAATCAGGACCACCAATGTGTAGAACAAGTAAATACTAATCGAACCCGATACAAGTAATCAAATACTGATAACGTAAGGCAATTCAAGTCGGATAAAGCGGAATATATAATCAAGGGGCTACAAAAGACGTGAACAGATGCAGCGAGACAGGAGCAAATTTTGCGCGACGACTTACCGAGCAGTTAAGTCTGAGTGGAAAAATGGAGTTATCACTCCAATATACAAAGTAGGTCAGCGAACGGATCTTGCCAACTACCGACTTAGAACACTCCTTCCTGTTTTATCAAAAGTGATGGAATCGACAATTGCAAATGAACTGACGCGATACTTTGAAAGTCAACAAATAATTTATAATGCGCAACATGGTTTCAGATGCAGACGATCCTGTCTCACCAATTTGCTGATTACTCGGGACTTCTGACCCATGGCGGTTAATGAAGGAGTCCCGATAGATGTGATTTACTTGAATTTTTCTAAAGCATTCGAAGCGGTCAATCAATTCTTGCTCCTCCAAATGCTTGCCGTCTACGATATCAAGTGTTCCCTGCTCAATTTTCTAGAAGCCAACTTACATGCCAATGCAATCAAGTTAAGAGTAGCCGACACTCATTCTGCAAGCCTGAGCGTCTTCGGTGGTGTACCACAAGGATCCGTCCTCGGTCCGCTACTGTTTTTAATCCACATTGATGACCTTCCAGCAGACATTCTACCTCCGATGCAAATATTTGTAGAGGATGCCAAAATATGGAGAGCGATCCGCTCAGCATTCGACCGTGTCTACCTCCAGGGAGATCTGACTCGGATTGACGAATGAGCAGAAGCTCACCAGCTCGCACTGCACCCTGTAAAGTGCCACCTGCTGACGGTGCGCAGCAGTTTCGTCAACACATAACTTTTGGGGCAACACGCCGTGCAACATGTGACTAGTGAACTGACTTAAGTATAATCGTGCAAGAGAGTCTTGGTAATTTGCTCCAATGTTCCAAAGCAACAAGTGTGTCAAAGTTGAACCTGAGACTTTTGCGGCAAGCTCTCTTCACCTTTGAACGACGGCCGGTACCGTTGCTGATTAACTCTTACATCCGCACTCAAGTTGAATATGCAATTCAGGCCTGGTGCCCATGGTTAAAACGAGCCATTCGCCTGTTGGAACAAGCCAAAAGAAGAGTCACAAAGGCAACGCATGGAATATCCGGTTACGAACTGCGTCTTCGTGTACTCGGTGTGTTCTCATTAGAATACCGACGGCTTCGCGGAGATCTTACTTCACATACCGGCTACTAACCGAAAGCGAGCATCCATGTACATCACTGCTGACTCTAGGCCCTTAGAAACAAAGCTGAGGCAGCCACTTGAAACTAATGACGCAACACTGCCGTCTGAAATGTATAACATATGTTTACTTAGAATCTGTTCTCAGTGGAATGCATTACCAATATATGTGGTGAACGTACCAAACATGACGACATTCGAGAGATTCTTAGGCCTTAATCTTAGTGATAAACGCTACACAACAGTTTGATAAAGTGTAATGGTTTAATCACCGATACTTCACTTTCCACATTGTAATATTGTGATCTTAATTTCTTTTGCATATCCATCCACTGGGTCTTGTAAAGCCATGCTTTATATCTTACCATACACAATAGAACTACTGAACAGTTTAAGAAAAATTACAACAAGAAAGAATAATTTATAATCGGTGGTGAATAATTTAGTACATGAAAGATAATAAGTATTGTTTGGTCGCTGTAACCTACCATGGATTTTAGGACTTACATTAAGTATACCTTGGGATTCGGTGGAACTTGGTTTACACAATTGCTGTTGACATCGAAATTGTGCCACAGGATCTTTCATCTAGGTCGCTTTACGCGAATGGTTAGCTGGTGATGCATTTATGGAAAAGTGCTCATATTAACACTGGACCTTCAGACCCATATGCACAATTGAATCGATAGGATTTCATTAGCTTGATCCTAATTTAAATTAGGCATTCATGTTTGTAATGGAGATATATTGTAAAGGTTGGCAATAATTTTATAAAATTTGAAAAAAGTATAATGTAATTGTTTGTTATAACGCTTATATGCGCATGCCGAGCACAGAAAACCTCAGCAGTATTATACCTTGTGTAGTTGTTAGCCATGAGATTGATTAGTAGAAACATATGCGCACGTGCAGTTTCATTTGGGTAACTTTGCAACGACGACAGTTGGAGGAGAAATTAGTTGCTGTTACTGGGCGTATATCACGAATATGACTTAGCATTTTACGGAATTGCACCGGTACCGCTGTATCACCGAAAACCTTGTTGCTCCCCGTACGACAGACTAAGCTTACGTCGCACCAACCACTGTTATACTACGTGCTTTTAGTGTCACTAGTACTACGTGAGGCCTTATCACGCCACCTGTATTACGAGAAAACAAAACAGCTACAAAGTCCATTTGTGAAGAGAACGATAGGCAATATAATATTTCTATAAATATGATACGTTCAATTTGTTTGATTCCATAGCAAACTTCATGAAAGCCTGGTTGATAGCGACTGAAAACTCTTGTCCTATTGTGAGGTTAATCAAGGTCTAAGAATAATCGGTCAAATTATTACTTCTCCTTGGTCATCCAAACTCGCTATACTACCGTGAGACAGGCCTCCTCCGAGTAGCTTTTTACTTCGGAGATAATACGAAGGCCGTTCACTTATTTGCACTGGTTTCGAGCCACGATTTACATTCTTTTTAAACTTGTACGCCAGGTTCAATAATGCAAATGCCAAAAAAACGAGAGTAAAACCCTGGTGGGTACCGTTACCAAAACGACGTTAATTTTGATCATGGTCCACTCTTTCTCCAAGGTTCAAAATAAGGCGAGCCAGTTTCAAGCACATGAATATGATAAATAGCACTTCACGATCGAAACGCTCCCACACGAACATCTAATCTCGAATGCCATATCAAGATGACAATCCTTACGAAATCACAAATTGTTTGGTACACGAGTGATGAAGGTATATTCGAAATTCAAACTCAAGGCAGAAAAGTCGATAGAAGTTAACACAAATTTAACCAAAGCTGAAAGCGATGAATACTAATTTATCACATCAAAGCAAGGAACAATAACCTCCTGTGTGCAATCCCGTCAACATACATCATAGCAAAACGACGCTATGAACCCCATCGAGAGCTAAAATAGATCCAGGCTACATGCCCCTCACTAACACACAGCACTCTACGCAGCAACACGGAATCCTCCCAGTGAATTTGACAGCAACTTGACAATAAACACTTCTCAGCAGACTGCACAATTTTAGGCATAAACAATAAACTGTAATATTTTTCCATAAATACTCTCCTAAGCTCTGAATTTGTAGGTCCATCACGCATTTTGATCAATACAAAACGCCATTAGGATACCATCTGATCAGCTGACATTTGTACCAACCATATTGACAAATATTCAAAAACTCCACCCAACACATCATCGATCATAGAAATCTGAAACAGACTAGCGAAAGAAGCTTTAACGTCATCACGTTTATTTTTATATTCTTCCGTGCTATTCGTGGGAGTATAAGAATACAACAATGGGATACATGCTTTTACGTCTTTATAGCATCCAAAGACGACAGGACATTAACTCCGAACACCGCACTTAACCAGCACTCCTACAAAGTCTACACCAGTTAGCATACTCCCGCGTGAGTTATTTTGAGCTAGCTAGCTAAACTTCAGGCCCATCAGGTTTTAATCCTTGAGACAATCTTGGTAGACAAAATGATGATGAATACTGGGAGCACTTTTTCTTTATAGCAATACCCGGCGTGATTCGCTTTAAAATCAGCAAAGGATGAGGTACTACTTTGTTTAACGGCTCCGAGCAACTTGATATATCCATCGAATCTCCAAAAACGCAGGAGGTTCATTCTCTTTAGTGTCATCTGTAGCTGAAAAGTTGTGATGTAATATTAACCGCAATATGTATTGCTCTCTCAGATCTAGTTTGAGCTGGATCACCTAATATGCATTGCCACAAAGCGTGTTCTCAAACGGTATACAGGGAAGTCCTTCTGGTGTGCGAACTCAGCTTACACGCAGTGGAATACTCGGCTACTTTAAGCTTAAGATTCGAGGTGAATATACAAGACTTAATCAACGAACCAATATTCTACATCCAAACAGTTTCTTAAAAGTGCTTCACTTCGTCCATCGTTGCTTCTGTTACGGACGTCGTATTTTAAATGGCACTTGGTATAAATTTGGTCCCCACAAAGTATTTTTATGCAAGTCTCGCGATCAGTTTACTAAGATAGTGCTTAGTTTTTAAGCCGCAGTTATTCCATGTGTTTGCATGAATCTCCGTGTTGGTTCTTGGATGTCCTGGAGGTAGGTTTGTTGCGGGAGCGCCAAGCGAATCCGCAAAATCCAACCATCCATGCCCGAGTCAACTATCCATGCGCGCAGGTCGAATTTCTTGTACACCAGAGTGAGCGCAGCTAGTACAGCATGCGAAATAATCGTTTTGACTCTTACAACACGACGTGGAGAGTTCTCCGCTCTACAGTCAAACCAGAGTACTGGTCTGCACTTGCATTTGCTAAGTCGTCTAAATCACTTTGCAAAGTTTTACTTTCTCTTTCTGTTGCACACGGGATAGCGATTGTGCGTAAATCGTTGTGCGTCCATCACTTGGTCGGCAGAAGTTGGTGTGTGCAACCTATTGCTGCTAAGATTCCAGCAATGTTGCAAGCAGTCATCCCACTACAATACCAGCGGGGCGCAGTTCTCGAGAGCATTTCACGGTTCCATTAGGATTACCTACGAACGAAGCTTGGTTCATTGCTTCACCGATCTATGGCAAACTGTTTACTGGCGTCCACTGCAGAAGCAAATATAGAAGGAAAGCAAGTTTCCGTTAGTTGCTGTCAAACGCGACCGTTTCTGGTCCTGACGCGATCATATCTTCAAGCATCCTCTAATGAAAGTGGTTGGATAAACACTGTTTCGGAAAACTTGCTAAATTTTGTTTTGGTATAAGGTTCGTATTTCTTCTAGGTCAGCGTATCACTGCTGTTTTATACTGGGATCCAATGTAGCCCATTGTGTAAAGCACCAGTGACCTTGAACGACCTTGAACAAACATGGATTCCAATCGCCCATCAGTGAACACGTTGTTTTGCCCCGTTCTCCGTTGCATTTTTTCACGCAAACGGGGGTTCACACTCATTCGACCCAGATTCATCTGCGCTACCTAGTACACCACATCATACGGATCCACCTCAAACTTGAGGCGCCATCATCTCAAAATGGCTTGATTGCCGACGCCTTGATGAAACGCTTTCCAAGTTGCATTACTTGATATAGTCGGTTCAACTTGGACGACGAAATAGCGCAAAGCTTACTATGTGCTTAACAGTCATCTCATCAACCTGGTGGTGAGGATACATGCAGAAGTGTACATGTGAGCATCCTGGATGTATCTAAACTGGATAATCATACCACATCTGTCAAATAAAGCAACAACCGAGTTAGGGTTGTCATTTCCTTTATTATTTCATGCGGATTTACTGAACTATAACTTTTGTCTATACTGGTTTGTGTGGTCATATCCCATTCCCATTTCAAACTATCATTATGCAGTAGTGCATTAAAATGAGCACACGGCTAAAATGACGATTCATTTATTCGATAATCCTTTAAATTCTAAATTTAACTCCAATCATCCTGCTATATTGTCAAGCATTTGCTTTGTTATCCGTGATAATGCATTGTTCATTGATCATTGTTCATAAATGGTGTGGATGGCCTTTTGTCTCCTATCATGCTTTTCGCGCCACTTCCGCCAAAGCAAAAGAGAGGAATTGTCCAGATCACCAACCACAAGCAAATATTTGTGGTCTTAAACGTAAGCCAAGTACAACGTTCATCTGACGAATCAGCAACCACAGCTATGAACAGTTATTCAAAGTAGATATTGTGCACCTTGTGTCCTTATCGCTCAGTCCCTCTGTTTGCCGCGTGAAGGATCTAGCCGCTTAAAACTGCCTCGCCTGGGTCAGATGCGCAGAATGTGACGACCTTGAACATGTAGACAATTCAGCACACACGCGACCAGAAGGAAACCGTGAACGCTAGGGCCTCTCTGAGAATACCATCGGTCGACTCAATGGATTGTGGTGACCAATCAGAAGCTTATGCGACCGCATCCGGGTCGACAGTAGTTTGTGGCCTATCATTATGCCTCAAAAATGTACGGATTGGAATCCAGTGTAACAGTTGCTGAGGCAAATTTCATCGCGAATGTTCCAAGTTCACAATGAACCAGTTGAAGCTGCGCAATAAGGAACCAGATGTACTATGGTTCAGTTCAGTCTGTATATTCTTCCCGCTGGTAAAGATTGTACATGAACTGTCGCAGAAGTAGGAATTACTGTTGGCAAGTTTGGAAGATATGAGGAGCACCAAACTGCTTATGGTAGAAAAAGTATGAGAAAGAGGAAATCCTCATCATTTCACTCAGACCCCCATTGAAACGGAGGAAGAATGCTGGGCAGCCCGCTAAAATGCATCATCTGTGGCATTAAACGCCAGTATCACCAAATATGCAAATATGCCTGAAACAACCATCGCCAGTCTAATTTCAATAGGCACGGCCAGGGACACGCTTGCCATATAAACGGTTCCAAGAATTCTTTAGGGCTTCGACATCAGTGATGGTTGGAATTTATTTGCAGCAAAAGATGACCGGAAACCAAGATATTCGGCCACTCCTACTGGACCCATAATGAATGAAGAAGACGAAGCTGTACCCAAACAGTCTACATCGACTGTATACTGACCAGCTGGTTTCTTGAACTCTAGCATGGTTGCACGTTGTATACCAGCGGTACTCTGCACCAATGTTCCATAATCAACATCGAATTCCTTACAAGGAAAACAACTCGATGACTTGAACCGGTGAAACTCCTTATGTGATAATATTGGTTTTGTTGCTAAGCCTGTAAATTTTTACACGCTTTACCCCTCACACAAGCTTCTAGCAGTACGGTGAAGCAAGACTTTTCCGTGTGGTGATGACTTCTGTCGATGAAAGAGTAGCTGTCCTGTTATCGACAGCTCGCCTTCGGAATTATCATGTTCCATCCGCCCAATCTTTGAAATTCTGTGAAGCGAGCGCGGACACACGATACACCATTTAGACCAAAACTGGAAGGAATGTGTAGCCAGGATCATTCTTGTACACGGTGTTCCCTTGGCTGGAAGTCATGATGAACGCGAAGCGGCCACTCACGACCAGGTGCAATAGCGGCACATTCGCAAGACCTTCTTTCTGGGCAAGGTCAGTGCGCAATCCATCCCGAGGCTGCGCCAATCGCCAAACTACAAGGAATGTAGCCCGAGGTTTGTGAAAGTTTTCCTTCAATCTAGAAATTATTAGTTATGCTAATTTGGGGGTTGGTTTGCGGGCCGCAGCAACCTTCCTTCAGATCTCTGCATCAAAGCAGCAGCTGCTAAGCAACCACACGAGAGCAGCTACTTAGTCGGACTAATAACTAAAAACGTTCGGATAACTTTAATCAATTAACCAACCAAACTGGCAAACTCATCCCATACATTTCATACAAAGGAGAAGCATGGAGGTAATGGTAGGATCTATGAATCGGACACAGATGAGTTCGTCATCCCCATACAAAAAAGCGGTTAATGGCCGACTTTTCACCGATCAGCACATTTTATCCAAAACACCTATCCCAAGATTTAGTGCTAAATACAGATGAAACTTTCCTGCGTACACCAATGCACAAGGTCTCCTGAACAAGCATGCCAAACTGCGGCTACGTCAAGCGCCACATTCCTGGGATTTCACACTCTTTACAGAAACCTGATTGCACCCAGCAATTATCGCTGCCGATGTTGCGATAAATGCTACGCCTTTTCTCTGAAACGTTGGATCTAGCAATAGCGGGGGTAAGGTTATACTACCGCAACGACCTGCCGTGCGAAACGGTGGCCGCTTTGTAACCGCTGATCATAGACTCACTCTAGTGCAGTCTGCTACTGAGACGAAACGACACTTGCCATTTGACCGTTACTTTCGACCCCAATGTCTACTTCAGAAATGAACTCCTGCCTGTAATTATCCTTGAGAACGTTCCCACGAGGACGATACAGTCATGTTCTCATATCAAGTGACTATAATTTTAAAGACTCGCAAATTCCGGCCTCCCCAGACAAGTAGTTTAAGGCCGACCTGCTAGAGTATATTGCGAGCATTCCGCTTTTCAGCCATGTCAGTTTACCTATCTGATTCTTTCACACTTATGGATTCAATCATTAATTTAAAATCACTGCTGAGATGACGGCAACCCTTACATGGTCTGTCCTCTACCTATAACATTCCACTGATGAATAATATTTCCAGTTAGTGGCTGAATGCAATGAATTGCGACGTACTATCAAATTCCATCGAGACTCCGTCGTGTCTTAAGGAATTGTTGCCCCTTTTTGAAGCATGTTGGGATCCAGCAACAACTTACAACTATCCTACGCTATTCTATTTGCTGGAATTCCTGGATGCGATGCATATTGTTGGGACCAAGCTCCATGGAATTTCAGTTTGAGGCCTACATAGAACTGCACTATGTCATTCTCGTAAGTTATCATTTCTCGGTATAGAAATGATATAGTCTGCTGCCTGTAGTTTCTTTATCGTTGGTTATCTGTTTGGCCAGATTTGAACCTGCGTCGTGATCGATCGGATGATATGTAGTAGCTGCGGATGCAGGTTCATTAGCCTTACTAGTCCACACTGGTTTATCAAATATCACGGATGTGCGTCTACTATAACTCGCATTTGGTAGTACAGATACATAAGTGACACTGCTAGAAAGCGTTTACTTGCACAAGCTGAAATTATCAGGTTCTGTTTGGAAACACGCTGCCAGTTCACTCAGCATCCCACGTACTTGCTTGAAACCATTCCATTATCGGAAATTTCCAAACAAACATACAAACACCGTCGCTGGAAACCGATTGGTTTTCAAGTGCTGTCTATATGGCTGACATTCATGATCCATCTAACACCGCCGGTTAAAAAGAACATGTCACATTGGCGCTGAATCGCTGAATTTTAGGGTGTGTAGGTGTGGAAAATATTTGTACAAGTTCCGGTACTGTGCTCAAATCAAACCGTTGCTCTTGTTGTGGTGTCATGTTCTTAAGCAAAGCAAAGGTATCTAAAAGAACATGTGAGCGAACCTCTGTGGTGTCATTTTGCTGAACTTGTTCGCGTGTATAACGATGTTTGATGTGATTCACAAGACTTGTAGTCCATCAGTTTTGACATTCCATTTCATACAGGAGAGTTCCGGTAATCCAAGTTTTATGTGCATTCCTGATTTTGTACATTAAGACTGGGTCACTGGGATGAGAATACCTTATGCGAGTACCGAGCTACTGGTCACTCTCGTTTCTATCCTATACTGGTATGCGTAAACGTCATTCAATAAAATGTTTCGGCAGTGACTGTTACTTTTAGAAAACAGTATCTTGTGCTGAACGATACATGCGTAAGAATACATTCAAGTTTGCAGCCATAACTCTCTCTGTCTCTCATTTAACTTTATAACGAGCACGTTTGAATGTATTTGAATGCATTTCCATTGGACGGGAGACGATAAATGGGATTGCGTATTTGTTGTACACCGATTGATCGACGAAATCGGTTGAACGCGTTCAATGTTAATTGTTAACCATTATCAATGACTATTGTTTCTGGGGAACCAAACAGTGCGAAATAACGATGAAGAACTGCAATCGTTGAAGCTGCTATTAGTCGTGTGACACAAACTATGTCTGATCATTTTGAGCATGATTTAACAATAACGAGAAAGTATTGATTTTTCAGTGGGCCTGCATAATCCCCATGAATCTTCATAGCGGGGGCAGATGACTTTGGCCATCTATGATGGTCTACTTTGTTTGGAGCCTTCGCAGCTTTTTGCACCTCTGCAACAACTACAATTAAGGCTATTAATATCCTTAGCAACATTTGGTCACTAGGCATAACATCTAGCGAGTGAATTCATGCATCTAGGTCCTTGGTGTCCGACGGGTAGCGTTTATATCACAATAATTCTGAGATTTATTGGAATCTCAATGCGATCTGCCTGCATTACACAGCCGCTCATGTTAAGTAACAAAATGCAGTTGAATTTCAGTGCCTGACAGAATTCTTGACCAACCGTTGTGAAGATAAAGAGTTACCACATGGGCGAATAAATCCGAAAGGATGTGTTTATTGGCAAACTCGTATCCGAGTAGTATTGTCATCGAAGATTGGAAGTGATTTATGTGTGAACAGAAATTCATTACTTGGCACCAAATATAGACTGCAGGGGAATATGCTCAGTGCATAACATTAATTTCCGAGTATAAAGCTTATGCAACTTTTTGACTGCAAACACAATCGCTAAAGCATTGTCATTTTGGATCAACTTCTATTCAACTGTTGACGACATTCGTGAAACATGACTAACCTATTTTTGCATGCCATCTGGAAACTGCTGCGTAAGTACAACATCCGAATTTAAAATGCGTTTTGTTTCATCATTCTCCGACTGACAAGATTGTGACGGTACCCATTTTGCATTACATTTCAAAAGGTCATTTATTGGCATCTGTAGTGAGTGCATATTTGAGACAAATCAATTGTAATAATTCACTGGTCACAAAAATGGCTGGAGTATTTTTCTGTCTTTTGGAACTTGTATTTGATGATTGTCATACTCTGTGATGCATCAGGACGACGACCACTGAAATCGAAGAGTGAACAATGTTACGGAATTCTCGACATGAAGGACTCACGTTTTTCAATTTACCGTGTTCAAGTCCAAGTTCAAGTGGGACAGGAACGATAGGATGAATCCCGTAAAT
>OX104069.1:12067641-12158353 GCA_944474145.2 Dicrocoelium dendriticum
TGGCGACCAACGGAGCGCTCAGTTCTAAGCAGCGCGTAGCCAGGTAAATATACCTCACCGTCCGTGATATCCGGAGACAACCACGTTTCAGTGAAAGCAAGTATGTCGGGACGAGATTTGTCTACAAGTAGACCCAACTTGTGCACCTTGTTCCTTAGGCTACGCACGTTGCTAAGTACTATCTCAAGGAAGTCGGCACGACCATCCCTGGGTCGTGCGCCATCAGGATGGGCTCTGATAGGGCGGAAAGTAACTTCCGGCTGACCACCTGAAAACCCACCAGACGGAGGCCTTGCTCACCAGCCGCCCGTCTAGTTTTGAGGTCTTTGATAGCTTCCTTTAACTTCAGTCTATCTGCCAGTGGTAGGTCTGGCTGAACGCTGACACAACTACCCTTAAGTTTGAACGCAAACCGCAGTAATGATTTGCGTTCCTCCGGGGTAGAAAGGACTAAGCGAAGTAGTCGGGGTCGTGGATCTGGCGTAGCGATAGGGACGTTCCCGAATCTGGTCAGCTTTCTGACAGTGACACCAGGAAAGCCAGGTGGAAGCAGCTTGCTGACACCACAGTTTCAGCCACTTGATGTCATCCAAGATGCGTTCCCTTGGGAGAGCGGCCGCAGATTCAGTAACCTTACGGAATATAACGCTACTATCCGTGAAAGAGTCGGCACGACGTGGAGTGTTTACCTCACGTGCTTTGGAGTCGAGACCTATACCAGCTGTTTTCACCACTGGCGGTGGGACTGTCCCTGTCTTCAAAGACGACGCCGAAGCAACAGTGGCGTAGGTTTTCCGCTCTATTGCCAGCGTCTTACTAGTTCCTGGGTCTTCAAGCCCCTTCAAAGTTTTACGAGCAGATCTAGTCCGCTTCTTCTTCTGGTTCACTGGAGCAGGGGCCGTTGACTTTGTGTCGCATTGAGTAGTTGCCAGCACTTCGTCAGAACGTGCTGGTTCACTGGCGGCCGAGATGGTCAGCAGCTTCGGAAAGTGCTGAGTACAATCGTCAGACGACTTTACGACTGTCAAAGACGGCATCTTTTTCGATGCCGTGGCAACTAATTCTCTGGGTTTAGCAGAGAGCTTTTGGTATTTCCGCATTCCATTTTTCTTCACTTTGCTCGGGTCATGAGGACAGCCAGCAATGCTACATGGACAGTCCGGTAGGATGGGCGACTTCATGCCCGAGTGACAGACTCCAGTGGATGGATCGTCAGCAATGTTGCAGTGTCTTCAAACGAGATATTCAGGGATTTTAAAATCAAATCCATTTTCGTATCGAGCGACGCAAAAGAGGCGAGTTTAGCTATCGCCTCCTCAACATTTACCAACCTTGAAGCAAGCGCAGAAAGTTTAGCACCGGTGACAGCCGGACGCGTCGATCGTTGAGCGCAGCATTCAGCACAGCTGAAAAGAAAGTGAGCGCTTGATGATAGCATTTTGTACTGGTCAACTTGTAGAGTGAGTGCGTATAAACTCCATGATTACATTTGAGGTGCTCATAGGGCTTCTATACACTAACACGACCGTAACCTGAACCGAGGAAGCGCAAATCAATACTGCGAGTGCCTCAACAGATTTGTTGAGAGACTGAAAAACGCTGGTCCTAAGTACGTCGATGTGATAACGCACATAAAGAGCTACACCACCCTCTTGACGGCCAGCGAAGCGGTCAGCGCGGAACAGTGCGTAGCCAGGCAGATATACTTCGCCATCTGTGATTTCCTCAGACAGCCACGTTTCAGTGAAAGCAAGTATATCTGGACGAGATTTGTCTACGAGCAGACACACCTCGCACATCTTGTTCTTCAGGCTACGCACGTTACTAAGTACTACTTGGAGGGCTTCGGCACGACCAGCCCTGGGTCGTGCGCCAGTAGTATAGGTTCTGGCAGGGCGGAAAATGACCGCCGGTTGACCACCTGAAAACCAACCAATCGGAGACCTTGCTCTCCAGCTGCACGCCGGGCTTTTATGTCTCTGATGGCTTCCTTTAACTTTAACCTATCCGCTAACGGAAGGACTGGTTGCACACTAACCGCGGTACCTTTGAGCTTGAAGGCAAATCTCAGTAAGGCCCTGCGCTCTTCCGGGGTGGAGAGGACCACCCTAAGCAGACGGGGTCGAGGATTTGGTTGACCAACCGGAACATTCCCCAATCTGATGAGCTTACTGACAGTAACGCCAGGAAAACCTGGTGGTAAAAGCCTGGTCACGCAAACTTTAAGCCAACCAAGATCATCAAGCATGCGCTCGGTGGGAAGAGCGGCAGTGGATTCAGCGACGTTTCTGAAAATCACACTGCTATCTGTGTAAGAATCGCCTCGACGAGGTGTATTTACACCACATGCTCTACCATTCACGCCACACGGTTGTTTGACAGGAATCGGTGGGACCGAAGGCGACGGCACCTCATGTCTCACTGAGGGAAATGCAACACCAGGTGGTGTTTCCAAATCAGGCGCCTGTTTCTTGAGCACTTTATCACCTTCCGGTTTAGGGGCAGGGGGTTTGCGAGTTTTCCTTGCCCTCTTACGCTTATTCTTCAATGGCCCAGGAGCCCGTAACTCGCCTTCCATTTGGGGCGGGTCAACAATGCCGTCCGAGGCATCTGTGTCAGTTATATCCACGTGAACTGGAGCGTCCGGTAGGATGAACGCCTCGTCAACGGTTAAACTGTCAGCAGAAGGACAGTCCGTTACAGCGTCCACATTCGCGATATTCATGGATTTCATAATCAAATCCACTTTAGAGTTGAGCGAGGCAAGAGAGGCAAGCTCGGCTAATGCCTTCTCAACAACTGTGAATCTGGATGCTAGTGCTTTAAATTCAGCACAGGTGAAAGCCGGGAGCTTCGCTTTCTGAGCGCAACAATCAGCACATCTAAACAGAAGATGTTCACTGGATGATAGCATGTTGTACTGATTTGCTCGGAGGCCGGTACAACTTTTGTGATACCAACGAGAGCAAACATCACACTGCATACCACCAGATGAATCCGTCACTGGCCTTGAACAGGCAGAATTGCTGCAAGCTGCATTTGACTCATCAAACGAAGACGCAAGGTGTTCATTCGCCTCGGTTTTTCGCGAGACGACCATGTTGAATTGGAAAACAGAGCAGAATTTAAAAACTCGTATACAACCGTAAAACGACCACAATAAAAGGGCAAAACATGGTGTAAAACGGGATTAAAAAGGGAACAACCGCAAAATTACCAGTAAGCGTCAGGAAGACGCTTTGACCAGTACCACTTCAGTCGATCCAAGATATCTTGGATCAGAGGAAATTTGACAATAGTCAAATTTCGTTCCAAGTGTTTATTCAAACACTGTTTTCCACGTTATTTCAGCTAAAATCTCGATCAGTATGGCACGCCAAAAAATCGAGTTACCGCGTAGCACTCACAGTAAATCCGAAACTCCTGATAATGCCAAACACTTCATTTAGATGGGCTTAATGTAGCTCAACCGAAGCGCTCACGATTAGTATGTCATCTATTTAAGTCAAAACAAAAGACAACCCGTTTAGCCTTGTGTTTATTGTCTGTAGTAAAATTGCCGGAACACATTTAATTCCAAATAATATCTATTGCAAGCACATAGAAATTTATGAGTACTTTTCGAGAGGAAGTGCTCTGGTACTTTAACAACTTCGTATTGTAAATACGCATCAGAAATGTGAATTTTTTAAAATGTCTTCATCTTGGTAGCACATTTCCAGGTCCTGTCCAGTTTAGCATCCTAAACGTTCCTATGAGAGCTTTAGGCTAAACTGGACAGGTAGTATTACCGTGAGACGGATAAAAAGGGTTCCTGTCCAGTTTACGTTGGACCAATGAAGATGATGCTAGCGTTGACCAATAGAAATTCACCACTATGCGTGACAACCCGGTTGGTCCAGATCCCGTCATTGCCTCCCATGGGTATCCGAATACGGACACCACACTTGAACGCATTATGCGCCTAGCGAATATATGGACGGCTCGGATCTGGTGTTCACCCGGTACCTGTTGCGGTAGTTTCTGGACTTGGGAACCCACCTAGACGGCGACTCAAAGCTGTTGGTCAGAAAAGGAAACCGCTCTTACCGCGCACCTGACATCACAAGGCGAAAGAAAAATAAAACCGAGGTATAGGAATGCTAAATATACATGAAGGAGTGCAGTACAAAGAACGTTAGTAGCAGAAAGCGGTATAGCCAATATCCTTAATCCGCTTCCGCGAGTGTCAACGTAGGAGGCTAAAGATGTGCCTAAGGAATCAGGGGACTCACCTCATTCGCACTGCATACTTTAGTTTGCTCAACCGGCGGTCTTTTGTGCCGTGCAGAATGCAACCACGTTTTGATGTGCCGTGTAATGTCAGCATCCGAGGCTGCATCACCCATACGTTGCCGAATGATGCCTTGGTAGTTTTTATAGATTACTGCATTTCTACCTACCTTGTACAAGGCCGTTCATATTTGTTCGCCTGAATGCAAACGAACCTCTAGCGCCGGAGTAATTTATCTCCGCGGCAACTGATCTTGTCATTAGCCGATCCATGGTACCCCGGACGATGAGTTGCACGTTATCACCGTGCACAGCACATAAATGGTTGACCTAAAGTAGCTGAATAATAAGACGAACTTGCGACTCTGATTTTGAAATCGGTTTCCTTCAGCCGTTCATCATATCTCTTTAGCTCACTGAGAGAGATGAATGGCAGAGATAGTCCCGGCGCAGCACTTTGGGATTGTCGTTGCAGCATTTGCAACATCGCTTCGGACACGCGGCAATGGCCGACCAATTCTGATCGAATGAGACACAACTCATCTAAAAATAAGGCTGAGTGCAATGCAATACATCTGTGGCGTCTTACATTTTATCGCCTGCAGTTCCTGCAGCACATCCAGATTGCATGGTGGGACGTCAGCAATAACCGGGCGCGCGATAACTGTTTAATAGGCGCAGTATGAAATCGATACTTACGGTTGCTCGTTGATGGCCCTGGACGTGATGGACTAATGCCACTGAACAAAGAGGAGGGCGTACGTGCGTATGTTGCTGCAGAAGGTCTTTTGGGTTTGCTTAGACGCGCGGCATCCTCGTCATCGGAGCTTGAAAGGAAGGGCCGGCGTCTAAGGGAAATAAAAAACACCATACTCACATTGCACGCTTAGCTGGAAGGCCCATGGGTATTGTATCGTCTGTCGATGGCAGTATCCCGCGCTCAGATTGCCGTTCCATTCCTCGGGCATGCTGGAAGCTAACTAACGAGGTGGGTTAATATAAGAGAAATACTTACTCGTGCTAACGATTATGGACACGGCAGTGCTGACCACATCGACTTCCGGCGCAGTGTGATTTTTCTCCGCTGCATGGTAGTGCGTACCCCGCACTGAAAGTATTTGAACATACGAACCTTCTACTCTAAGCCAAGTGTTACTGACAATAATTATAAACTCCTCGGAGTCAAGGAGTTTGACAACGCTGTATCCTTGAAAAGCCATCATTGCTGAAAAAGAAAGACGTTAGTAGTTAAAGTGTATAACTGCGTGGCATAGGGTAAATTACAAGGAAATCGTTCAAGGGTAAAGCAATGCACTTAAATAGAATATGACAGAGAGAGAAGCTACATACCTCAGTTGACAATTGCGATGCACGGAAGATGTACGCCGTTGAGGAATCCATGCTATGCGTGAACAGACTACTGAGATTCATAAACTCCCGGCATTGCACGACAATGTTCCCGGACACATTCACAGACACATCTGTCAGTACTCTGGGTTTGGCATCGATGATGACCACGTTATCCGGCTTCACAGTGGAAAACAAAATGCCGTGCAAACAAAACGCCTTCTGACCCTTATGTGTGCACATCTCTACATTCCCAACCGTGCTTGTGTTGCTAGAAGTAGGAGGAAGCTGTTCCTCTTCCGACGTACGCCGCATGATTTGAGCAATTGGACGCGGGGAATTGTGAATCATGAGCTTGATGGAAAACAAGTGAGACTCGAAGGGAAATGCTGAGAAGCTGTCTAGGGTCCCTAGCGTTCGTACGTCAGCATGCAGATGAACCAGTAAGTGTACGTTCCACGTCATCTCACTGGGACCATAAAGATCAAAGTAATCATGTAAAAATACATGAATTAAAGGAACAAGGAAATCAAATAAGGCAGTGTGAAGGTGAGGGTGGCACATGATATAAATAGCAACTGAGAGATCTAGAAAGTTTTGATAGAAAGCATCAGGCAATACCCCAGTTAAACAAGCTGGTCCAACTTATAGCAAAAACTGACGCAACTCAGTTGCCCTCCAAGATCGGTATTCATCCAGTGATGGAAGCTTACGTGGAAAGTCCGATGTCCAGGAAGGCCCGAACTCATGCAACCGTTCGTTTGCTAAAATCAATCGCTCTCTGCGCAGTCGGAATCCTCTGTCCACGGGCGAAATGAGCCAGCTTTTTATCATTCTGCGCATAACACCCAAACATACTGAATGCATATAGTCAATTGGGAAGTCCTCAACCAAATCGACATTCAAAGCAGCAAAAGGCGACGGTTGGCTATCATTCCTTCGAACGGATGCATTAGTCCAAAGTGTGCTATCAGTAAGTGGGTATGTTACCTTGCGGCTCATATACTCACCACGTTAGGTGCATTTGTCACTGCTGTAATAACCCGAATGTTCTTTTTTTCTTTTCACATACGCGCGTGCAGGGGTATCACAGATAACGGCTTTAAGCTTGAATAATCCTTGGCGTTGCAAAGTACGTATCTCATTAATTGCGTCGTAATAGTAATCGTCCACGTCATTCGGCTTCGAGGTCCCACCATAAACACCAACAATGAATGACTTCGTGATCACTGGCTTTGTGACACGGCACAAGATTGGCCATACATGCATCTTGGATGCATTAAAAGGTTTAAACCCGTCAATATGCAGCTGATAGTCAACAGTGTCATCAGCGGCGAGCGAAATAGCAGAGCATGCACGCTGTAAACCTCTCAGCAAACCTACGTGACCGTAAATTCCCGGTGAAACAACGCGAATGCGGGAGGTCCGTGGGTTGCCCATCAGCGTCCGGTAATCCTTTGGCAAAAATGGCATCCACGGCTGCACAAGGCACAACAGTGGACGAACAAAAGACACTGGTACTTGAGATTTTGCGATCAATTTTCTCAAGTTATGTACCAATTCATTAGGGTCCATGTCATCTTCACTGCGGTTGGTAACGTGTGCAGGTGGCTGAACTGTGTAAGCAATCATACTCAAGATATGTTAAAGATGCTCTTACCCTTCTGTCGTTTAGCTTCTGACAACAGAAGCACCTCTTCGTAGCTGAATCCTGATGTCATTCTTTTCGCTGCACGGTAAATGGTGCTACGAGACGGAAACTGTCCAGTTAATTGATAACTTCGTCGACGTGACATGCTGAAAAGGAACACCTACGTATTAAACAATTTTTAACCGAAAAACCTGATACGTACACCTGCGGAAACGCAGTTGCAAGGAAGCTAGACAATAGCGCCGAACGAAAGATTATCAGCGTTCAAGGTTACGAAACCGAAACTGGCCAAATAAAAAGACCTGCAGATGCATTTAAACCACTGGGGTTATGGTCAAATAATAGCAAATATAATGCATATCAACTATTAATTTATTAACAGATGTCAAACTAAATGCATTTAGCTGCAAGTAATACATTAATATCTGAAGTGGACATCTGTCCAGTTTATGTCCAGGTTGCTACGTTTAGTGTTACGTTTGTGCTACCAGGGCAACCGTTGAACTGCTCAAATACCCATCCGAAATTGGCAGTGGGTATTGGTGAGTCTAAAGTGCATAATTTAGTCCAGGTGCAAAATCACCACAAAAGCGTAGTGTGTCAAGGGCCTCCTTAAGTACCACGTTGGGAGTAGCCAACGTCGAATAAGTAAGCTATAGTAGTACGTCCAAATGCCACAAAAACGATTAAATACTTCAACAACCGTTGGAATGGCTGAGTAGAGTATTGGCCTCTTAGATCACAATATAGGCTATGCTTCGTGTGCGATATAGAACGCAGCTCAAACTTTAGTGCACAATCCAAGTTCTGGCTAGAAAACACTGGACATTTTCTTACCGCAAACTGCTCAAATTGCCAATTATCATTTTGTATCAAAAGTTGCGACATCACTTGCGGACACATTTAGCATGCACTGAGTTATTGAGTCACCAATTGAACTGATTGCAATATCCTATAATTCCAACTCCTCTATCCATTTAGTGTATAAAATATTCGGTTCGTTTTTGTCTGCAAGGTGATATTTTCCTCTGCATTTATTATTTCGAAATGAGGACTCACAATTTAATTGCCCCATACAGGAGATTGGCTTGCCAGAAGCTTTACAAGCAATGTGTTTGTAAAATAGTAATCCGGTTCTCCAATAATTTTCTAAGTTGAATATGAAATGATTGCTATGTCTTAATCGGTATCGAGTGGTAGCGTAACTGGGAAATTGTTGGTTACTAACGTGATAAATATTCGAGAATGCTTTCCACCGAGGATTCTATGTTGTTGACACTAGATTTGACTGCCTTCTGAATCAGATTGATTCGTGCTTTTTGAACAAATAGACACAGTGTCCCTTCTGGTAACATAATGTGCCACAATTTTGCCATTTACGAAATCGAAATTCAAAACAGTGTACAAACTGCCAGACGCCACATTTACAGCATTGTGTTAGTATTTGTGATAATCTGCACTGTTGCACGTTTAATTTGGTAATTTGAACAACAAGGGGCATATGTGAATGAGCATTTTGTTTGCTTGTAACAATTGTGTATCAACTTTTAGTATCATCATTCTGAGATATTCCGTGGGTAAATTTTGCTAAGAGTCGTCACAGCTGGAGTATAGTTCTGATTATAATTTTGTCCTTATTCCCCAATCAGTAGGCGATTATAAGCCAGATAAAATAGTCAATGCCTTGAATGGACGTTTGGTACTCTTTTCTATTTGGACCTAACACACTCCTTGTTCACTCCACCAGCATATCTCACAATGTCCTCATCTGCTGCTCTAATAAGCTAGAAACAATTATAAAACCTTTAATCTATGCGTTCGCTCTCCAATATTTGTTGAAGCTTATGCATGGCTTCTTGCAAACTATACTCGCTTGTGTGTTTTGGCAATAGGAAATTGTAATATCTTTTGTGCTTAGAACATCCAAGTTTTTGCATTAAGCCGTACTTTTGATGATGCATACAATGTCGAACCGTCGCAAGCCCAGTAAAAGCTAGAAGTGATACTGCTAGAAAACTTTTTTCGAAAAACTGAAGTTGAAACCAACTACCTGGAAAACACGATCTATTTCAATCACATTCATCACAGACTTGCGCGAAACCGATCGATCCTCACGCACCGTGTGGTTGACTGGAAGTCCCAAGCTGACACGCAAGCACACTCGCTGTAAATTGATCGAGTTTCGTATGCAGACTGTCTGGCTGACATAATTGAGCTCTCTAACACTAGCATTGAAACAACACGACATTTGTCCGCATCGGTCATGCACTGGTACTATACGGTTTGCGCGCGGTATCTGGGCTGAAACTGTCAATGGTAGAGCTGAAACAGATATCGTCCGTTTTTACTTTTCAAAAAGCTTTGACCTCCTCGGTCGCGGCAGTTTTCTTATTACCTCTTCAGACTACTAAACGAAGTACAGTGTACTTGGATAGAATGAAAATTTATTTATTTCTTGGAACCGCAGATGTGATTTCAAGACCCTTGGTTTCACCCGCTAGGGGGTTAATGCGGTTTAACATTGACTAATGTTGGGTGGCGGTTATTCGTATTATTCACTAGTGAATTCGCACGTGTTTTCGAAGTGAACGGTCTACTTTTTGTCTTTGATCACAACAGATGACTAATAATCAACAATTTGAAATATCATAAGCATGTACAACAAGACCTATACCATACTTCTGTGTGATCAAAGGCAAATCGATTCCAAATTAACGCCGCTATTGTAATGTGACCTATACGTCAACAACAACTTTGAATATGTAGGCTAGGAGACCACAACTTGCAGATTGGCTCGTTCTAGTGTGAACTTTGCTTAGTGTTTCAGGATGACATATGTTCAAACCAGACTATTTATGTTTCGAAACCCTGGAACCACCATATGGATCTTTAAGGTGAATGTTCTGGTGGTTCAATGCTTCCATCTTCTTGTAAATGCTCACAAAGCATGTAGGAACTCGTATCGCGAACGCGATTCAGGTCCTGCAACCCTGGCAGGAACGCGATCCGGCTGCATTCGAGAATACCAACAGAGGGCAAGTAAAAACGTAAATGGCGTCTCCCATCTGACAAGTCAGCTACACCTGAAAACACGGTTTAAGCTACAATGTTTTGTGGCTTGAATATATTCCTACGTACCATAGCTTAGAGCAACCCATTTTCTCCTCAATTCCTACAGCTTAGACATTAGTAAAATACAGGGACTGCAATTTGAAGATGGCCGTGCAGTTAGATGATGAGTGCCTCTTATGGAAAGGACCAGTGTACCATTCAGGGACAATATTAACACCACATTCTGGAAAGCAAATACAATAATTCTATTGACTTATCAAAAGAGTGTCCTCTTTAGCATAACTCTGTTATTGGTAAGTACAGAGTATAAGAGAACAAATCGTTTACTATGCGTAGGAGGATTTTTAATTGTAGTGGTAATGTTTTCGTCCCAGCTGCTCACAAACTACATCGCAAAGCCCAATCCGGAAAATTGCCAGACGCGTTTCCCCTGTTGGCGCTCGTCAGTGCTGCGCGTTTCCTCGGTCGCCCACTGTGGATCGAACGAATGACCGCTAGAGGCAGATGTCAATTATCCAGCAGCTTAAGCTACTGCGCCATGGGCGACGTTAGCTGGGCTACACAATTTGCAAGCAAACTGGGATATAGCAAGACCTATCTTCCACTGCCACGCAGGTTAATACCTTAGCAGATGATAGTGGCTAGCCTCCGAAGCTCATGAGTTCCTCACAATAGACGCTACGTCCATAGCATTTGAAAGTGGGACAGGCTACATTTTATATTACTAATGAGTAGGGGGATTGCTTAATTGTTATTGTAATGATTTCGTCCCAACTGCTCACAATCTGCATAGCAGTCTAGCCCGGAAAATTAACAAACGCGCTTCGCCCTGTTGAGGCCCGTCAGTCCCCTACTGGGGATCTAACCCATGAGCGCTTGAGGCAGATGCCAACTACCCAGAAGCTCAAGCCACTGAGCCATTATCAGCAAAACACATAATTATCGGTAGTCTGTGCCATGCGCCTGTCTCGTGTCTGGTGTCCATTACATTGGCACCTGCAACCTTGTCTTCTTGATCTTTCTAATCGGAGTTTTAAGGTGTTTTTCAAATCAACATAGCAGACGGAGAGGGTGTGGACTTTTTGATCACAACCCGTGTAATTCCGCAGAAATTGCTATTAGAACTAAACTGCAGCAGTAACTTAGTTCAACCTCATTCATGTATACGTTAATTTTGCGTGTTTCCAAAAGTTATTTGGCTATGCACACAATTAAAAGGCGTTGCATTATGCGACTCCCGTTGGTCAAATGACAACAAAACTTAACCGATGGCTGTGGGCATTAGTCGCTAACGAAATCAGGGCAGGGGTATTTACATCTGCATTCACGTAAATATTATGTCATTTTCACAAACGTGCAGTTCATCTTGTGTGAGATCTTTTATCCGTTGAATATTTAGTAGTTTCACACAGATCACTATGCTGGACGTAGACAGCCTTAGGTATTTCCTCTTCCCTATATTACTGTTCTTTTGTTCCGATGACGGATTACTACGGCACATCTAAGGCTTTAACGTTCAAACATAATATATCAAACTTTCTCTCAAGGTTAGACTTTCCTTATTTGAACCACTGAATCAGGACAAAACTGCCCTTAAGGAGCAGTATTGAAATGGAACAGCTCCAATCATCAGCACTTCGGATGCAGTCCTAATGGTTAAAGTGGTTTGTGGGTTGATTCAAAGCAAACATTACACCATTAACGATTGCATGTCGCATTCCATATAAAATGTTGGTACATCATTACTAATCAAAGCCATGTTCTCGCGGCAGGGCGGCGGCCTGAAGCACAAGGCGTACGTTTAACTACCCGGTGGTCATTGGTTTGAGCCTGAGTAAGATACCGGGCAACCCTGGCATTATTCTTAACCAAGGCGCGGCGGTACGGCGTACATGCACAATGCTGTTGGCTTTCTTAATTTTCTGCCTAATACAAAGAATTTATACACGACATCGTTGAAATTTACCTACGAAAGCCCTACATTCATCTAGCAAACGGTTTGATGGATTTTTGTCCAACACAACATGAAGGCCTGCACAACTCCGGGTACATTTATAATTCAGATTCATTTTCAATAAAGTAACCGCTCATGCATGCAGTCGCATTCATTGATTCGATTTCTTTTATTTATCGAACT
Source organism: Dicrocoelium dendriticum (assembly GCA_944474145.2). Classification (NCBI taxonomy): domain Eukaryota; kingdom Metazoa; phylum Platyhelminthes; class Trematoda; order Plagiorchiida; family Dicrocoeliidae; genus Dicrocoelium; species Dicrocoelium dendriticum. The sequence goes on from OX104069.1 coordinate 12,080,121, forward strand.
TTCTGATATCAACGCCGCTTTGTCGCAATTCCACGATTCGTCTGTTCACAGCGCGACCAGTTCCGTGTAAAATTTGTGGCGACTATAGCTTACAATGTGGGACGCCTTTTATCTACAGAGTTGGTAAGTATTTTGAAATCCTGATTTTTACTCCTTTTTTCGAGTCACTGAAGGACGTATATAGAGCCCCACCAATCATAAACAACCATTTCGAAGCATTCATGATATTTAATGTGTAAATTTCGTTCACCCTTATTCGCACAAATCAGGTTAGAGATGACAATCGGTAGATATATTTGCAATATAAACGTAGACTTGTTTGAATCAACTATCGCGTCGGTACATCAATGTGGTTCGAACTGTCGCGTTCTATTTCCGAACAAACTTATATGTTATGGCATTGCTAAGCGCTTTCAAAATAAATAAGCTAAGACATAATCCCGGTGTAATGTATCTGCGTTTTAGCTTATTATACTCACTTTCACTCTTGTATCTGTAAGTTAAGTGAGCTTAGAATATGGGAGCAGGCATCAGTACTATGCTTATTGTTACCTGTATCTAGTTATGCTTACCAATATAATGATGCCCAGTAGGCTGAATTTGCGGTCTACTGCTTTTATGGGCATGCCAATGATAATCTGATTTGAAACAGGCAGCGACGAATCCTCAATTATTAATGTTTCTGTTTACTATCCCTGGTGGAAATGTTATCAAGCAGGATGCATCCTACGTAGGTGAAGTCGGTGCAGTTGCTTGTCCTCTTTAAGTTTCTTTGTCTAGTTTGCAGTGTCATTAGACCACTTCTGTCATTTTATCAATTGCTTCCAATATTCCCGGTCTGGTTACTGGGAGATTGACTGTCGGAAAATGTTGTGCAAGGTCCAAGCCTGTGGCCGTAGCAATGCCACATAAGAAATATCCAGTCACAGGACAATATAACTCTAAACTTGATCTTAGCTGCGCTTTCCGAAGAGCAGTTAGGTATGGGAATAGCTTCCGGCCACCTAGTGAATCGATCGAGACAGGCCAGTAGATACACGGAGTCTTTGGAAGACGGCATAGGACCTACGAGATCGACGTGCACGTGATGAAAGCGCGCGTCTGGCGTCGGAAACGTGCCTAATGGGCTTCTCGTGTGCTTGTGCACCTTCGCGCGTTGACACGGAAGGCAAGCAGCTGCCTAAGTACGGACGTCCCGATTAACATTGCGCCAAACGAATCGTGCGGTTACGAGTTTAACCGATGCACGAACGCCTGGATGAGACAAGCCGTGTAACGCGTCGAACACGGTCTGCCGAAACTCGCATGGGACGACTGGGCGCGGCGTGCCCAGAGAAAAATCACAGAGTATCGTTCCGTCTGATGATGTCAGCGGAACGGGTCGGATATCCAATGAGGGAGACCTGCGTAGTAGCTCAAGCTCAGGATCGTTGAGTTGTGCTGTGGCCATGGCTGCCAGGTCGATAGCAGTGCCGGCGTCAGCGGAGATAGCTTGGATGCGAGAAAGTGCATCGGCGACGGCGTTGTGCACACCTGAGACATGCCGTATATCGGTCGTAAACTGAACGATATAGTCAAGGTGACGCGACTCTCTAGGAGAGTATCGGTCGGTAGTCGAGCCGAGTACGTAAGTCAGGGGTTTGTGGTCGGTGAAGACGACAAACGAGCGGCCTTCTAGGACATGTCGAAAGTGACGTATCGCTAGATATACGGCTAGTAGTTCCCTACCGAACGTGCTGTAGCGAGATTCGGTAGGTTGTAGGCGTTTGGAGAAAAACGCTAAGGGCTGCTACTTGTCGGCTACTCGTTGCTGCAAAACAGCGCCAACCGCCCCGTCTGAGGCGTCAGTGAAGCGGCGGGATCGTGATGCGTTATAGAAGCTATGTCGGTGACTTTAAGGCAGCGCGTGCTGCGGCAGGAAACTCGAATTTCTTCAGTGTCCCCCGGAGAACGTCCGTAAGGGGTTTCATCAGCGATGCGCAGTAGGGAATAAGCCGTCAGTAAAAGTTGACAAGCACATCAAAACGCCTGAGCTGCTTGAACGAATGAGGCTCGGGGTAGTCGATGATGGCTGGAATTTTCTCCTGCAGTGGCACGACGCATGAAGAGGAGATACGATGTCCGAGGAAGTTTACTGAGTCGACACCAAACAAAAACACTGTTCTGCGTTGATCGTCACCCCGTGTTGAGGTAAACGAACAAAAAGTGTTCCTACGTGGCTTGTGTGCTCTTCTCGTGAAGAGCTTGCGGTTAAAATGTCACCTAGATACGCGTAAGCGAAGTCTAAACCGCGACAAACTTGGTCGATGAGGCGCTGAAAGGTTTACGCGGCATTCTTTAGGCCAAATGGCATGTGCAGAAACTCGAACAAATCAAATGGAGTCGTTAAGGCAGGTTTATCGATGTCCGCGTCGGCTAACGGAATTTTGTTGTATGCGCGTACCAAGTCGATATTGCCGAGGATATTTTTGCCCGCCAGACTGGCGGTGAGATCCACTATGTGTGGAATCGGGTAGCGATCAGGCTTTGTAACCGTATTCAAGGTTCGATAGTCGCCGCAAGGACTCCAGTCCCCCATGACTTTCTTCGGCACCATGTGCATTGACGACGCCCATGGGCTTTTGGACGGTCTGACGATACCGAGCTGAAGCATGTGGTCGAATTCAGCTCGTGCTGCGCGTAGTTTGTCAGGAGCAAGCTGTCTTTGTCGTGCGCTAACTGGCTGACCACGCGTGAATCTGTGATGAGCGACCTCTGTCTTAACTGGCGGAAGTACTGCAGCTGGTCGTACCAGTCGCAGGTACTAAGACAGTAGGTTCGCATAACCTGATGGTACATCGGTGATTCGAAAAACGGGACTGATTATGGGGGCGTCCGTAAGAACGCCTTCAACCTCTAGTTTAGTACGGTCGTCTAAAATTCTGTGCGACCAGCACCAACCAGCAACCCAAAATGTCGGAGGAAGTCGATACCAATAATTGCGAAGGGTACAGAAGCAACCATGAAGACCCACTGAAAGTCTCGGCGAAGATTTAGGTCCAGGTTCATCATGCGCTGACCGAATGAAGCTATGGGAGAACCGTTGACCGCACGCAAATTGTACGTAAGCTCTGCGTGCATGACGTTAGCGGTCGCTGGAATGACGCTGACTTCCGCTCCCGTAGTGATGAGGAATGTGTTGGAAGAACGTCTATCCTTAACTTAAAACAGTCGGTTTGCTTGGTTATTGAATGATACGTTTGTCGTGCTAGTATGCGGCTATTCGGTTTCCCTGCAGCAGCTGGATCATGTCTAATGCAGGGAGCCCGACAACGTCTAGCTCTTCCACCGTATTGGCGGTGATACCAACATACTTCTTCGACGGGTTTGACATTATCTGACTGAGAACTTGTAGGGGAAATGTTGCGCTTTCTTGCCGAACGTGACGTACTCGGTGCAAGCACAGACGAGCTGCGATGAACGGTAGCCAAAACGTGGTCAGCGTTTGACCGTGGCACATGCTGCTTCGAAGCCTTCATTGCTGCTATCCTGCAGCGAAGTAGCGCAATTTCCTCGTATTTAGAGTCAGATCGGCCTAACGACTGGGAACAAATATGAGATTCGGTTTTCATCGGTGAGAATACGTCACCGGAGCTACTGGTCGTCTGCTGCGGAAAACGTTCGAACACAGCGTCTGCCTTGGTAGCTATTTCTTTCAGGGGTGTATCCATAAACATGGACAGCATTACCGGCAATGGCTCTGGGAGACGTGCAACCCATAGCTTTTTTATCCCTTCTTTGCTCAAGAATAAGAGACCAGCGATGCGCTGAATTTCGCGGAGCAACGCCGACAGATTGCGATCTCCAAGCTTGAGACCATTGAGCTGTTCAAATCGAGTTCCTGCGCTGGGCCGTAACCCTTTTAAAATCGCTTTCTTCATCGTTTCATACCTTGCCCCATTCCATGGGCAGAGTAGAATGTCATCAATCAGTGTCACAACCGAGGAAGGAAGGCGTGGGACGAGCTGATTGTACCTCGGACGGTCCGCCGTAATGATCTTATTTTCCAGTTCAATCTCGAATATCGTAAACCAAACCTCTGGGCTGTGTTCCATGAGACTTGGAACAGCCAAGGTAAGCATGTTCACGCTGCGAAACGATTCAGATACTACTACCAAAATGTGAGCTGAAAAGCTAAAGGATGAACCAAAGCACGATATATGTACTAAAAGAACGCAAGAACCAAATGAATACAGGTATATAATCAAGAAAAAGGAACGAACTCACCAAAAAATACAAACGAGAAATAAAGCTGTGTTCGCGTGTGCGAATCGGGGTCAACAATTTGTAGGACTAGTTAATACTAGTCCGAGACGGTGTGCGAAATAAAGTGCGGCTATCAGAAGGCAATCGGAGTCGGACACAGTGAACTGTATTCGATGAGCTACAATAACAAGCGGACGGATGAAGCGAGGCGACAGCGAACACGTGAGTGCTGGAACATACAAAGTGGTCTAGTGTGGAGCCGGTTGTAAGGACGATTAAAACAGAAAGGAGTAATGTACAATCGGTCAACAGGTAAATTGTACATGAAAGATAAGTTATCTTTTTGGGCGCTACAGCAGTAACTTGTTTGCATCCGGCATTGACCCGACACCTTGGTATTTATGAAACACCACCACCAATTTTCACGATTACATGTAACTTCAGATTGGAAGTCCAATAAAGTCAACGCCGCCACCAGCCTTCTTCCCATGGTGAGCAGCCCGAGAAAAATGACCTATTGGAATGGGTTCACGGCCATATTGCGTGTCCGAAGTAAGCCAGGACATATTGAAAGCAAAAATTCTGGACGAATCTCCATGGTGAGAACGAGAAGCTCATCCTATTTGTACCTCAAGCTGTGAAATTGTAGGTCAAGGTGAAGAAACTTCCGCTTTCAAGCCCATCTTCTCTAAAACGAGAGAAATATGACACTGAAATGTAAGCGCGAAGCTTCGAAATAGCAATGGTAAAAATTTACTTGCTTCGATAAAAACAGCCTCATTAAATGCACAGTGGCAATTCCGCAACCGTCTCATGTAACACCAGTAGAATATTCTCTGGACAGCGAAGGCATAGGCATAAACGTTAAACGGACAGTAGAGCTTTTCAAACACAACTTTGCTTTCGATAGATGATAACTTTTTAAATGCTGAAGAATAATGTTCCATGAGGAACCAAATAATCACAGTGCAGTCGGAAAACTTAGTAGTATGCTAACTAGTTTCTAGTAAGATTAACTACCATCGTAGCTTATTGGTAAAACATACATTTGTTTAAAATCTTACAGACTCATAGTGATAAAAGAGGGTATTTGATTTGCGTCGGAGGCACAGTTACGAAATTAGTGAGCACCGGGACGGTGTACTTAATGATACGCGCGAATTTAAATGCCAGTTAATTTTTATCGTCCAAGCAAATACTTGCGCGCTCAAAAGACAACTGAAAACCAAGCTTTATCTCATAACAAATAACAGCAATGTATGAAAAAATAATAAAATAAAAATGTGTACTTAAACAGAAAAATGACACAGAATTAGCATAGATCAACAGAACCGCGGAGTGTTAGTGCATTATGCGAAATTCGACCATCATGCACTTAATTAGTTTTGCCTATCCGATATAAAGTTATACGAATGTGATTTTGCAACTGTAGTATATTTCCGTGTGTGCCCAACCCACCTTGGCGGATATGGTGTAGTTGTACCTCAACACATTACGTTCCGTTGACCTAAGTCCCATGAGTTAACTACATATTTCATTCCAGTCATCTTTGTGGCTTGAAATGGTTGGCCATGGATCATCCGCTCTTTAATTCATATTTAATCGGTTTACAGGAACTAATGTGGGTGACATACATAATGTTCGATGTTGACACAACTTTCTGGATCGCAGTGAATAAACTTAGTTTTTCACTGCCAGTACAAATGACTCTGGTTAGAGTACGGGACAACTAACACACTTTTTGACATAGAATATTTTGCGTAAAGTTGACTGGAAGAAACAGTTGTAATATAATTTACCGGTTGACAAATTTTACTCCGGTCAAATAACATGGAAGGAAGGTATTAGTACTGAACAAAGTGTTTCCTTAGATCCTACTGGAAATATGTACGATAGTACAGAGACATAAATTCACTTCACAACATTATGTTGATATTTTCTTGCTCGTCCTTAAATTGTGTGTCTTAAGATGTGCTACAGTTCTGCGTGTTACTTTCCCCTTAAGCGACTCTATCTCTTTGCTTCAACGTAAATATACAACAGTTTTTGCCTTGACCTGGAGCTTTCCTCGTAAAATACCTTTTAGCAAACAATATACCCTTAGCATACATTATTCTCAGGACTAAGTTGCTTTAGGCAGAAACAGTCACTGACCTCGGTGGGCATCTTAATTCGGGTAATTTCCAAACCAGCGGTAATATTCGTTCGCATTCACATGCAAATGGGACAGGAACAAGGGTAAGATTTCATAGTGGTTCCATCCTGTATGCCTCTTTGATCCACGTTAGAATGCGGTCGCAATATCGGCCAGTTGTGGGAGTCACATCAGCACGTACAAATGAAATCATGGTCAACTAATCGAAACTTACGTGCACTGCGCTAACACTCCCTGCTGCGCCGGCCGCTTGAAATAGCAAATTGAAAAGAAAATGGTAGACTATGTATAAGCGGAAGGGTACGAAAGAGTGCAATGAAGAGGAAGTTGGTACGTCTGCATAAAAAGAAGGGTAGCTGATGAGCAACCATAAAATAAATTAAGAGAACGGGAAGATTCAGAGCTGCAAGTGGAGGGCGTCGTGGCAACGTTTATACTCGGTCACTGTGGATGACAAATCTATCACTCGGCATGCCAAACGAGTGTCAGCCCAAACCAGAGGAGATCTAATTTTGTGCAATTTCATCCGAGGCTATCGGAGAGTAGGTAACTATATAGGACGCAAAAGCAAGAATGGTCTGTACCTATCCCCCTGTCAGTATACGACAAGTGAGAGTCAGGTCGTCCCGAAGACAACGATAATGTAACTAAAACATCCTTAGCTTGAGCAACATGTCACGACAGGACAGGTGCCGCGACTTATGGATCGCTTGGTTCCGATTCTCAAGACCCGCTATACCGCCATCCTGTCTCGGGTCAGGCGAGAACAAGCCTGGACGCATACTTCAGGTGCAGTCTAACGAAGGCCGTAAACAAGTTAACAAACCTTGCTTCCGTTAGATTCCCAAATGATCTACTGATCATCTAGAAGGTTTGAAAACCCCTGCATGCCGCTTTCTTCCAGTTCTCGCTGGATTTGAATTCCTTAGACAACGTGATCCTTAAGTTAATTTGTTTGGATACGTAAAGAATTTCATTACCGTCAGTCATGTAGTGCACTGTCGAGCTACTTGATCCTGGACGCAAAACTGCACACTTTCTGCAGTTTATTGGCAGCTGACAAGGAACGGACAAATCGTGGAGTCTGTCAAGAGCTTGTTGCAAAACTTAGAATCCATCGGGATCGCACACCTTGCACCAGAGCTTCAAGTCGTCGGCAAACATATGAGTAGACAACTCCAGCACTTCTGGCTGTTCATTTTCTTACAAAGCAAATATCAGTCGACCAAGAACTGATCCCTGCGGAGCACCGCAAAGAAGTATCTGCCGGGAGGAAAGACGGGATCAACCTGAACACAAACCTCTCGCCATCCGAGGGACTCGGATAGGCATCGAAAAGCGTGTCCGGAAACTCAATAGAGCTTAAGTAAAAAGGAGTATGCGGGACAGTCAAAGTCTTTGGGGGAATCCAATATAACACATCTATTTGTGGACCGTGATTCACAGATCCGCCCAACTTTCTGGAGCAACTATGAAGTTGTTCAGACAAAATACCCCTAGCAAAAAGCTTGCTGAGAAGAGCTGAGAATGCCGAACATCCTTTAATGGTTTCCTAGGGCGTCCCTTCAAAGCTTTTCTAGCAACTTAACTAACACACAGGTTAGACTGACAGGCCTGTAGATTAAAGGAAATGCTTAGAACCTATTTTAAACACAGGACAAGCTACAGCTTCCTTTTAGTCGATGAGCATGGTGAAACCTGTAAGATGCCTCTTAAACACGCAAGCTACGGGCCTACAAATTTCGTTTGCCGGTTCATATAACCATTTTGGTTGAATTGCATCAACACCAGCTGCTTTGGTAGGGTTCAGTTCTCTCAGAAGTGAACGCACTTGGGTCTCTGATACCGTGATATAGATTAACAAGGAGTCCGTCGTAACTTTTATTTATTCCGTAGTTGTTGAAGAAGATTAGTGAGTAAACATTGTTGCACACTGCTAACCGAGAAGGCAGGCCTTTTGGTTGCGGGTATACGCAGTAACTCCAGCAAGTTCCTGCAACATCAGTATGGATGGACCCGCACGGCATCGACTTCGGACATAAGCAAAATATCGATTCGGATGGCCTGAGCATGTGTTTGCTGACTACAGTTTGTAACGAAGACTTGCACCCTTTAGGTGCTGCTTACACTAGTTCCGTGCTGCTCAATAACACTGCAAGACATGCTCTGGCAGAGTCGAAAAGTAACTCCGCCAAGTCCTGGCCCACCTGTTAAGCGGTTGACGCGCGGTTAGATCAAACCAAAGTGGGTTTGAGTTTGCTTTACTTCTAAATGAAAGCGAAATGTCGGGGTGGGTCACCTCAGAGAGGAAGGTATTGAATGTCTCTCGTGGCGTCTGCATATCATCTGCGGCAGAGATGGTGCAGGGTGTCAAGGCAGCTTTGGATCGCATTGCCTGAAAATCAGCAAGCCAGATGTTTGCGAGCTGGATAGTGTACCTATATCAAGGTGATAGTTTCCGGCAAGTTAGACAAATATAACAAAGCCGGGTAAACACCACTTAGGTGCAAGCAGCAGACCGGAGAAACATTGGGAAACCAATAGCTAGGCGTAGTTTATCGACATATGGGGTATTATGCGGCTATGCATACAACCCATTCCCTTTACCGAAACAGATTTGAGTTTCGCACGATGAATAGCTAATCATGCAAAGCTAATCTAACTAGGCACTATACAAATGTGTAGCTTGATGACCAAGATGCGTGGTAAGTCTTATCGTAGACAACACGCGTCCAGATATATTTGATTTTCCTTAACATGCTTGGTTTAAGAAAACGCGTGCAGCAAAGCATATCAGTCAAACGACGAAATGCTTTTCACTGAGAGCTCCGGTGATATTCATGTAGGCTCCGTAAGCCACGGCCTGGTTGGGTGGATGACCGACATTCTTCAGTCGCTTGTCAGGACATTATAGCTCCCTCTATAATTCTTTACCCCTCCTCGTTTCAGTTTACGATCGCAGCCTTACGGGCACCGGCAGGAATTCATGTACACTCAGATTGCAAACATTATAGACCCCACCAACAAATATCCGCCAATTATTTGAAATCCACTGGAATGACGAGTTCTGTGTTTACGATCCACTTTAGACGACACCAGCATTGGGTTTTTACTTCGCCTATCCGGAGATGACGTAGATACAAGTGCTGACCAATCCGGTGTTTGAATTGACCTGAGTCATCTGGCTGAAGTTGCTTGGGTTGCTTGTATACTAAGCAGTTGCCGGGTGTGCGCAGTCCAGCTGGCTAGCTCGTTCAGAGCTACGAAATTGAACTGGTTAACAAATGTCGTTTTGTCATCGCTGCCGGCGCCCTCACAAACTGGGGCAATGACTCGGTAAAAGATAACTTTCGGCGCCACAAATTATGCACAGACGCCGCACTGCTGACTGAAGATTTGAACGCTCAACTTAGAACAATGTCTATTGATGAGCCGCATGTGGGAGGCAAACAGGTTGTAGGCCCTCACAATGATAACTGTTGGCGAGTACTTCATGGGTGTGAAGGGGCTCGATTATTTCTCGTGAACCCCAATTTCAGACACAACACTCGCCGTAGAGTGACATGGCACTTACTTGCTTAGATGCATATAAATTACATTGCGGCCAGGTACCGCTAGAGGGGCTGCATCCAAAGTTGTTTCTTGATTATGAGCACATGTGTAAACTCTGACCATGACATTATATGTGCTGATCGCTGTTGTGTTTCGGATGATACCCACGATGACGCTGGGAGCGCATATTCACAAGTCAAGGGGCGGAGCTAGATGTTCAGTATGCATATCAAAGCACGACGACATTCAAGATGAGCAAGCGCACACTGAATACTGCTGAAGATCACTGGTCTCATAAACACGCAGCCTTGTTAGCAGCAAATACATACATGTGTGAACTTTAATAGTCAACAACAACTTTGGGTCTTTTTGAGTCTCTGGTAATTAATGCTGCTCACCGGCACATTCCAGCTGGGAGTTAATAAAAATTCCTTGAAATACCGCAGGTCAATCTCCGCACAGGTAGTTAGAGAGACAGCGAGTCGTAGTGGTCTCATCGTATATCAGAAACGGAAGTGGCTGTTGCCTCTAGTAACCAAAGGACGTTACTACATCGGATATTGTAAACTGACAACAGGAGACTTGTTGTTAGGCAAAATATAACTGATAAGATTGAACAGCATATCCATAAATTGATAACTCAATTAGGGTTGAACTACTAAATTTGCAAGGTACATTCATCGGCAAGCATTTGCAGGTTTCTCGCCGGTTTTCTTGCATTTTGGACTGCTAATTTGGAGCTGCAATCTCGTTTAGCAATCATGCATGAGCTTAAACTGTTAGAGTTAAAACAAGGCTCGTAGGCTAAGTGTTCTTAACCCCGTCCTCTTTATGTAAAGAAGTCTAGCGTGGTGTACGATTTACACAAGTTATCCGCGAAAATATGAGAGCAAGAAACTGTCCCAAACGACTGAAGCCGGTTCGTTATTATTTCGAAATTTAGGGGAGGTTGACGTTCAAAAAGCAGAAACTGTAGATGAATCAGTCTGCTCTCTAACACCACTAAATCGCTTTCCACCGCCATCCTACATGTACTGACTGGCACTCGCAAATTGCCAGCATCCTAAAAAATTAGTCAGGTTTTGTAGAGGTAGGAACTGCATCGTTCGCATTTCTACTTAGCATCAAGTGTTAGAGCACCGTCACATATATTGGCGGCCCACCGTTGTGGTGTTCCTCGGCGTCAAAGTATCCTTCGGTTCAGTTGATTGATGAGCCTTGTAGGATTATATTCAGGAATAATATGTGTGAGACATTTGTAAATGCAAACCAAGCGCATAAGGTGCGTAACTCAATCATGGTGAGAGTTTACAGTAAGCTATCACCGCCCTTCAACATCTTCAGCAGTGTAAGACTGGATGCCCGTTGTCACCTTTCCTCTACAAACTTGCTATTTAAAGTCATGAAGATCGTGCATACAGGGCAAAAACTAGAAAGTGTGGAGATACACCCAGTTGAACGACTTCATGAATCGGAGTATGCTGTCGACATTGCGTTCATCTGCGAAAAATCAAAAACCTGTCCTCAGCACAAGACAGAGTAGCGTTGGCTGTTAACTGCTTACAGCTTTGCACACCACCATTGAGGTGCAAAGCTTTTCCACAAATGAAATGAAATGTGTCAGCTTATACACCGTAACGGCGCTTCGCTGCCGCGCGACCACCACCAGTCGCGCGCGGGCTGAGTATACCGCGAGGACGCCCACCCCTACGCGGATTCGAACCGGTGACCTTATGGTTGGAAAGCAAACGTGCCAACCACTCGGCCACCGGCCGAGTGACAATAGGCTAGAGTTTGCTCATAAATTAAACCACCTAGGCAGTTCACTAGCGCCTGTGCAATCCAAGACGAGGTTACGAATCTCACAGCAAAACCTCGAGACGCTTTCGCTGACCTTCGCTGCCCATGACGCTGGCGTGACATCACTCTGCCCCTGAAACACAGTGTGTGCAGTGTATCCGTGCGTCTGACCCTGCTGTACGATTATGGTACCTGGCCCAACTGCTGGGTAGACGTACAAGAGATAGTTGTGTTCGACCATTGGTGCCTACGCCGTTTGGCTCAAATCTGGTGGGAACACTGTGTGCGCTATGAGCTTGCTTGACCGCTTGGTTACGGCGCACGAAGAGGAAGTGCACCGCTGAGCCCCGTTATTTCACGCAACACGTTTCGATAATTGGGTTGCGTATTTTGCATACCAGCAGGTTCGCTCTTTTCGAGCCGGAGTGTGGATGAATTAAGAGAAACAGAGACCAACCGCCGACATTATCAAAAGGAGTGTATGCGGCCACTACGATTTTGGCATCGGCTGGAGCCCATATGCTATCTAGTTGAGACCTAACAAGCAAGTAATACACTTGGCCAGATATACCTGTTTACGTGAGTTGAAGCATTCCTTACTGACGTTTGTGTTGTAATTCACTCTCTGGTCCACACCCAAACACGTTTTCATACATGAAGCATAATAAAACTTGTTTTGAGGTACAACAACCAGCTGCTACTTCGGGAACGGCATATACCCGTTACTGATGGGTCACCTGGCACGCCTAGGTTGTGCTTTTATGATGCTTTCTTCTAATCCATTGCAACACAATGGCTTAGATGTCCCTACCTTTAGCTAACATGTATAATGATTATTAAACTATTCCGAGACGGTGCGCGTGATCGAGCGCGGATATCAGCATGCAAATGAACTCCGACACAGGGGACTCTATTCGATGGGCTGCAAAAGACGTGGACAGATGAAGCGGGACAGTAGAAACTATAGTGCGACAACTTGCAAAGCAGACGAGTGTCGTGCCAAAAATAAGTATAGTTACAACTGGAAAGTACCATGTGTTATTAGTCAGCAATGAAAGTGTACACAACGAATAGTGATTATCTTTCGGGCGCTTCTTTTTAACTTACATGTATAATGAATGAATGAAGCTGCGATCAAGTGCCTATTGCTAAGGGACATAAATCTCCAAAAGGTTTTCTGGGTAGGTCAATCCTGCAACTCGGCAATAAGTTCGTTTCGTGCGGACCTATTGGACTTGACGCTGCAGGTACGACTACATCAGGCATTAGAATAGATAAGAAAATACAAGTGGAACCAGCACGCGTCCATCTTAAGTCTTCTTTTTGCCAATTAATTTTGCTTTGTAAATGACAGTAATTACGGTCATCCTCTCCGGGCAAACGAACATGTTTGCAACGCATTTAAGTATGCCTATGTCAGAATTTAACATGCTGCCAGCATTTGGTATCAAACATATGAACCGCGAACTACAAACGATGCGAGAAAAGGCTTTCTTCTCGTCTTGTCCGATTTCTGTTTTGGATACTGTTCAGGTAGACTGGCGAATATTTAAAGCTTACCTCGTCTATGCCTATGCACCACACCTTCCACAGGTGAAATATGGGGAGTCGCGAGCGATGCCTCTGTTGACAGATTCCATAATAAAGAGCCTGCAGGAGAAGCAATCTTGATATTGGCGTATGTATGAAAATCTTCCGTCATCCAAAACGATCGCCATTTCTTAACTGCTTTGAAATACGTGCAAGTCACATCTTAGGTTTGCACGGCTTTATTACAAGACGGTTTAGCAGACACTGGCACGGCCCATCCTAAAACGTTCTTCGCTTTCGTGAAGCGACGTCCTGGTGCAAACTCGCCATTTAATCTGATGAAACCCATGTCTATAGAAACTCTTTCAAGGAGCCTCTTTGCCATAAAAATAATTTCATCATGCTAAGAACTAGTCTCGGTAGTCCCTGAAGACTCTTGGTTGAACGGAATTGATATGACAGAATCTCACATTTTTAGGTTGCGGAGGAAGGTGAACCTAACTAAGGCTTCACGGCCCGAATATGTTTACTGTAAACTGCGACGAGGATTAGCAGCGGAACTAAGTGGACTCCTGACATATTTGTTGCTGAAGTCACTTATCAGCTGCGCCTTACTTCTTAAATGTAAGGAAGTTGTGGTCCGCAGAACTTTCAATTGCGTTTTCATGTGTCTACCGGCTAACTGTAGGCTTTGCAGTTTGACAAATTTAGTGGTCAGTGTATTTGCAAACTTGGTAGGAGATGCAGCTGAGAATCATATGGGCTTCGCAGGTGGTTTTTGTGTCTAACCGAAATACTGGTCGCCCTTGAGAGCTAGGCAGAAGCCGTTGACAGTGGACACGTGAACGTGCTGCTCGTTGACTACTCTAAAATCTGTGACACTGTTCCCAATTAGCGGCTCTAACTACATTTGTGGGTTACTGGAATATCTCGTTTCGCCATTCAATGGATGGCGCGTTACCTGGAGGAGCAGGCTATGTGTGTACGTTTCCGAGGCAGTCTTTCGTTTCAACTGTTTCTTCTTAGCGGTGTTCCGTAGGGTTTCATGTTGGGTCCGCTTCTATTCAAGGGGTATATGCATGACTCACCTGCGGAACCTGAAGTGACACTTCTCTCCTTTGCCGCTGACCTAAAGCTGCGGAATTTTGTAGGTATCCGTAGGGGCACTGAGGCATTTTAACGGGCTTTGGATGGACTGATAACTGTCTGTCTTGTGGTTGTTGCATACTTACATGGCAAAGTGTTCAATACTGTGCATCGGAGCAGCTTAGTCGTCCACGAGTTATGCACTCGGTGAGAGCAAACTTTCTCTTGCGATTTATCAGGCCATCCATGGTTTTACTATATACTCAAAAGACAACTGGAAAATGATGCAAGGGAAGCTTAACAACGGTAATGATTTGTAACCCATTAGCAGCACCAAAATATTGCATCCATGCCTTTCAACCAGGCCTTTTGGGGATAAAATGGAACTTAAAATTTTCTGCGAGCCGGTACTAGTTTAACACAGGTATTACAAGAACAGTCGTAGCCCAAGTGTTTACACTGTTTGCATATGCACTCCGAGCATTATCGGAGCATTCCTTGATGCTTGATTGTTACCGGTTGCAGTCTCACGGGAAACAACGAACCTGATTTATCCTGACTATTTAATCTCGCCAACTGGCTAATGTATGCGGTCACTACTTGAACCTACACAAGCCGCCTTCTATCGTGTAAAGGCAGGGATCCATCTACCTTGCTGAGTTATTGAACACTGAAATCCACTTCCAAATCCCAGGTTTGGCGCAACTACAATAAAAATCTTTTGGAGTCATGTAGATGCTCATGAGTGGCAATAGCAAATTGGTCCCTCATATTTTGCCCTACTAATAGCCGCCGTCTTATCCTCTTTTTAACCTAAATTCCTTTACATGTTATTGCTTCACACTTAAGGTTTTTTATTTCACTTCACCAGCTTGGCGTGGATTGTTATTGTCGGATATTTGGGCATTAACTGGTTGGCTCGAATGTAGACGTGGTGGTTTGATTTAGGTCTACTGAAGCTTCAGGATAGTTAAGCTATCCAAACTTCAACAACTCAGTAAAATGGAACACTGAATAGATTTTTCTAGCGTCCCGGTCCCACTTTTACTTGAAGTTCAACACATGTTGTCTACTCACAACTCTCCCCATATGTACAGTTTTGCGAGTCGGAATAAAGGGCCCAATGAAACATTGGCTGCTTGGAGGAAACGATTTACCACGGGTCCTAATCCATGCTAACCTATGTGTAATGCAGTCGCCTGGCCCTAAGTCTAATGAATAATTGTTGGTAGCTGCTCGTGTAGGCTTCAGAATGTTATAGACGATCCGCAAGTTATTCCAGGCCATACCGATCAAATAGTTTGAATGAATATGTTCAGCCTTCGTTTGGCCTCAGTTGGAATATCACGTGCTGTTCTTTTTCTCATGCCTAGTCTGGGACAGGATGGCTGTTAAACGAACTCTAGCGCCTGGGACGAAAATGCTATTCGAATTAAAGCAAGTGTTCTATTCTGTAAAATTTCTCAAACGTTGCATTGTTTCATCGAATTGCAAGCTACCGCGATGCTTTCTGGTCTTCACTTATCGGTCCTGTTATATATCCGGACAATTTCTGTTCCTCGGGTGCCAACATATTGTGGTCCTCCACCGAAGTTGTACGAATCCTGGTCCGACCGCGTTGGAACATATTTCCGGTTAACACGTAAGCTTATAGGTCGTTAGAAAACACGCCATTAACGGTACCGGCTTTCGAACATCAAATTGACCCCCATGGTCTGCAGTTTACAACATTTCCTTTCATTTCTTACTGGCATACTCCACCATTGGGGCATAGCTCATTTAAGCCGCTAAATTTCCTCGTTAAATTTTCAACATTACTTGGTTAAGCATGCATGCTCTGTTTCTCTTTCGTTTATTTTTCTCCGCATGGCTAGAGCATTCGGAAATGTTACTGCAGTGCACGTGGGCATTACTTCGTTTACCGTGGTGTGATTCATGTGTGTTTACTTGGTTCTTCGTTACAAGTGGTTTCACCAAATTCCGTGTTGGATTGGGGACACTTTAAATGGTGGTTCGTTCACATGCTATTCCTGCTGTTACTGTCTCCTTTGAACTTAAGTTGTCATTATCTTTGTAGAACTAGTTAATACTAGTCCGAGCCGGTGCGCGAAATTAATCGCGGATATCAGAAGGCAATTGCAGTCGGACACAGCGGATTGTATTCGATGGGATACAATAAGAAGCGGACGGATGAGGCGAGACGAGAGCGAACACTTGAGCGCGGGAACTTACAAGGTGGTCGAGTAACGAGCCTGATGTAAGTAAGGTTAAAACAAGAAAGAGTAATGTACAATCGGTCAATATGTAACTTGTAGATGAGAGATAGCAGTTATCTTTTTGGGCGCTACATAGCTCCTTCCTAGAAGGCTGAACATAGAGAGTCTTCGGAATCGAAAAGGACTGTTGAAACGAGGTTCGTCAGGCAAAATCGTGCCGAGTAAAAATGAGCTTGCGTTCTTGTCAAGCAGGGGTTCGCCGGCAGTCGGAGTCCGCTGTGCCGTTTGTGACTTGTTATTTATTGCTTGCAGGGTAGGGTGCATTTCGGAGAGCCGTTGGAGCGGGCTTATCAGACTACATAAAAGCTGGCTAGTCCAGAAAATGTCCGGCAGGACCTCAACCTCCGCTGCTGCCAAACGGTGCGCTTGGGAGTGGTCTCTCCCCCCGCCGCACCCCGCCCCGCGCCAAAACGACCCTCGTCCCACGAAGAAACAACACTCGTCCCGCGGAGAAGCGACCGTCGTCCCGCGGAGAAGCGACCGTCGTCCCGCGGAGAAGCGGCCCTTGTCCCGCGAAGAAGCGACACTCGTCCAGCGGAGAAACGACCAGCGTTCGTGGCAGGGTCCTCGAAAACATTGCTGGTGTAGGCCAGTCGATCGAAGGGGAGGGTTGGGGCATTTAGAGACGAGAAAGTAGGAAAACCTGCGCAGAAAACGCCAAAAAGAACGAACGAATGATCTATATGTTTTAATTTTTTGGTTTTTGAATATTAAAAAAATGTTTTTCGGTGGTCTTTGATATTTTTCTTGGTTTTCAAAACGTTACTAGACCAAAAAATGGGGTAACTATATACAACATCTACAAAGTCAAAAGTATTTATACTGTACACAGTCGGAGAAACGAACGGGCTTACGCACCTCCCGACCACGGCGATTGATCGTGGGAGGCGGCGTGTTAGATTCGGGAGATGTTGGGACAGCTTTTAGACCGAGATCGTGGTCTGGTTGAACTGCACTAGAATGCTGTAAGCTGGTGCGGTGAGTTGTGACGTCGCATGAAGCACTACTAGACGAAGTAGGCGAGGGGTTTTCTTCCATAAAGGCAGGTTTTAGACGGTCGATGGTGACGACTTCGTGTCGACCACCGCGGTCAATAGTGTACGCCTCACTCGCACGATGTAGCACCTTGAAAGGTCCGATGTACGGCAACTGAAGAGGCTGTCGAACATCGTCTGCGCGAAAAAGGACGTGTGAACACGTAGACAGCTTCTCGGGCACGTACACTGGTGTCTTCTGCGATCGAGGATCAGGTGGACTTAGCTCACGCATCTGGTGTGCCAATCAATCAGTGTAACTTCCGTACTCGGGGGCTGGTGCTATCAGCTGTCCGGGCAACCGTAGCGTGCAGCCGTAGACTAGTTGGGCTGGTGTGGCGTCGAAATCGGTTTTAACCGTGTTTCTTAAGCCTAGGAGAACGTGTGGCAGCGTTTCAGACCATGAAGGATCTGCGTGCGCACGTAGCGCTGCCTTCAACTGGCGGTGAAAACGTTCCACCATGCCGTTAGTGGCCGGATGATACACAGTCGAGCCGAGCACGTAAGTCAGGGGTTTGTGGTCAGTGAAGACGACAAAGGAGCGGCCTTTTAGGACGTGTCGAAAGTGACGTATCGCTAGATATACGGCTAGTAGTTCTCTACCGAACGTGCTGTAGCGAGATTCGGTAGGTTGTAGGCGTTTGGAGAAAAACGCTAAGGGTTGCCACGTGTCGGCTACTCGTTTCTGCAAAGCAGCGCCGACTGCCACATCCGAGGCGTCAGTACTTAGGGACAGTGGGGCGGCCGGATCATGATGTGCTATAGAAGCTATGTTGGCGATAGCCTCTTTCAGGAAATTCGAATTTCTTGAGTTTCCCTCGGAGAAGTTCCGTGAGGGGTTGCATCAGCGAGGCGCAGTTGGGTATAAATCGTCGGTAAAAGTTGACAAGGCCATCAAAACGCCTGAGCTGTTTGAAAGAATGAGGCTCTGGGTAGTCGATGATGGCTTGAATTTCATCCTGCAGTGGCACGACGCCTGTAGAGAAGATACCATGTCCGAAGAAGCTGACTGAATCGACACCAAACGAACACTTTTCCGCGTTGATCGTCACTCCGTTTTGAGATAAACTATCAATAAGTGTTCGTACGGGGCATTTGTGCTCTTCTCGTGAAGAGCTTGCGATTAAAATGTCATCGAGATACGCGTAAGCGAAGTCTAAACCGCGAAAACCTGGTCAATAAGGCGCTGAAAAGTTTGCGCGACATTCTTTAGACCAAATGCATGCGCAGAAACTCGAACAAACCAAATGGAGTCGTTACGGTAGTTTTAGCGATGTCCGCATCGGCTACCGGAATTTGGTTGTATGCGCGTACCAAGTCGATTTTGCTAAAGCTATTTAATCCGCCAGACTGGCGGTGAGATCCACTATGTGTGGGATCGGGTAGCGATCGGACGTTGTAACTGTATCCAAGGTTCGATAGTCGCCGCAAGGACTCCAGTCCCCCATGACTTTCTTCAGGACCATGTGCAGTGGCGACGCCCATGGGCTTTTGGACGGTCTGACGATATCGAGCTGAAGCCTGTGGTCGAATTCAGCTCGTGCTGCGCGTAGTTTGTCAGGAGCAAGCCGTCTTTGTCGTGCGCTAACTGGCTGACCACGCGTGAATCTGTGATGAGCGACCTCTGTCTTGACTGGCGGAAGTACTGCAGCTGGTCGTACCAGTCGCGGGTACTCAGACAGTAGGTTCGCATAATATGAAGGTACATCGGTGATTCGAAAAACGGGACTGATTATGGGGGCGTCCGTAAGAACGCCTTCAACCACTAGTTTAGTGCGGTCGTCTAAATGTCTGTGGCGACCAGCATCAACAAGCAAGCCAAAATGTCGGAGAAAATCGATACCAAAATTGCGAAGGGTACAGAAGCAACCATGAAGACCCACTGAAAGTCTCGGCGAAGATTGAGGTCCAGGTTCATCATGCGCTGACCGAATGAAGCTATGGGAGAACCGTTGGCCGCACGCAAATTATACGTAGGCTCTGAGTGCCTGTCGTTAGCGGTCGCTGGAATGACGCTGACTTCCGCTCCCGTGTCAATGAGGAACGTGATGGAAGAACGTCGATCCTTAACGTAAAACAGGCGATTTGCTTGGTTATTGACGGACACGTTAGTCGTGCTAGTATGCGGGCAATTCGATTTCCCTGAATTAGTTTGGTCATGCCTAATGTAGGGAGCCCGACAACGTCTAGCTCTTCCACCGTACTGGCGGCGATACCAACATACTTCTTCGACAGGTTCGGTAGTATCTGACTGAGAACGTGTAGGGAAAATGTTGCGCTTTCGTGCCGAAGGAGACGTACTCGGTGCAGGCACAGACGAGCTGCGATGAACGGTAGCCAAAACGTGGTCAGCATTTGACCGTGGCACTCGCTGCTTCGAAGCCTTCATTGCTGCTATTCTGCTGCGAAGTAGCGCAATTTCCTCGTCTTTAGGGTCAGATCCGTCTGACGACTGGGAACAAATATGAGATTTGGTTTTAATCGGTGAGAATACGTCACCGGAGCTACTGGTCTCCTGCTGCGGATAACGTTCGAACCCAGCGTCTGCCTTTGTAGCTAATTCTTTCAGTGATGTATCTATAAACATGGTCAGCAATACCGGCAATGGCTCTGGGAGACGTGCAAACCACAGCTCCTTTATCCGTTCTTCGCTCAAGAATAAGGGACTTGCAATGCGCTGAAGTTCGCGGAGCAACGCCGACGGCCTGCGCTCTTCAAGGTTGAGACCACTGAGCTGTTTAAATCGAGCTCGTGCGCTGAGCTGTAACTCTTTTAAAGTCGCTTGCTTCATTGTTTCATAATTTGCCTCATTCGATGGGCAGAGTACAATGTTCTCAACCAGCATCACAATCGACGAAGGAAGGAGTGGGACGAGCTGATTGTACCTCGGACGGTCCGTCATAATGCCCTTATTTTCCAGTTCGATCTCGAATATCTTAAACCAAACCTCTGGGCTGTGTTCCATGAAACTTGGAACAGCCATAGTAAGCATGCGTACGCTGTGAAGTGACTCAGATGCCACTATCGAAATGTGCGTCGAAAAGGTAAGGGATGAAAAAACACGATAAAAAGTACTAAAGTTACGCAAGAAACAAATGAATACAGATATATAATCGAGCAAAAGGAACGAAGTCACCATAAAATACAAACGAGAAAAAAACGTCAAATTCGCGCGTGCGAATCGGGGTCATCATTTTGTAGGACTAGGTAATACTAGTCCGAGACGGTGCGCGAAATTAAGCGCGGATAGCAGAAGGCGGACACAGCGGATTGTATTTGGTGGGATACGATAAGAAGCGGACGGATGAAGCGAGGCGAGAGCGAGCACGTGGGCACGGGAACTTGCAAGGTGATCGAGTAACGAGCCGGTTGTAAGGAAGATGAAAACAAGAAGGAATAATGTGCAATCGGTCAACATGTAACTTGTAGATGAGAGATAGCAGTTTTCTTTTGGGCGCTGCATCTTTTGCATGCGGACTAATTGCATCGATATTTTGATATAATGTAGAACAGGTAGGGGAAATAAATGGGATTACTTCCGATTACTTATAATAACGACCTTAACAGTGACAACATAATTTTCTGCATTTCACTTTAAGCACTACAATCTTTAGGTTAGGATTAGGGCATGAACCTATGCCTAGCGAAAAAAGCATTAATTACTTATTCTCCGCCCATCGCAGCTCCTGATTTCGAGTATAAATGATTGACATGGCCTGACGTAGATGCGAAGAGGGACTGCGTGTGAGGTTGGCATCATCGGACGGAAGGTCAATTGGCCATAAGCAAGGGACCGAAAATAAGATAGCCATAAATTTTACTAAGACACCACACAAGTGGCCTCTAATCTGTACCGTCGACTGTCACAAGGTCTTGTTCTCTCTCTCTCTATATATATATATATATATATATATATATATATATATATATATAAGCAGCAGTTCAAGAAATGCACATTGAGCCACAGCAAAAACATTGGAATCAGAGGACAGTTCCAGTTGGTCAAAAATATAACGAACGTACTTTGTTTGTTTTACATATCCATTTTTACAAGTGCCAATACAGCAAATTAATGAGCTAGAGATCAGTGTCACTCACATAAACTAAAATTGCTGTCACACTTCTGTTTCGTTTAAGATAATTTCTTACAAACGCGCTCTGATAATTGTCTTCTTTGTCCATCCGTTTGAAGTGAGAGAATATCCAGATGTACACGGAAGAACAAAAGGTTCTCGGTGGCTCGCGCCAGGCCGGTACGTAATAACGGGTGCGAATGAAATGAGTAAAAACATCAGACAAGACTAGATTTGAAAGGGTAAAGTTAATAGGTATAGGTCATCTAAATGACAAGGTCAAGTGCTTGGTTCAGAAGCAGTCAGTGACATGACAGTTGTAGGTTCCTCAGCAGGGGTTACTGTAATATGAGACCAGGGAAGAGAGAGAATCTGAACGAATCGTTTTTATGCACATTGGTCTGGGTTCTGGAGGCGGATCGCGATCGCTCCGGCTGTTGCTAACAAGCGACATCTTACCGCTCGTGTGTAGCATCCAAGTACGCTGTAAATGAGCTGAAAATAATGGTGCGTTTTGATCTGGTGGTTAAAATCAACTACGTGTATTTTTGTGTGTTATTGAGACCAGTGATCTTCAGCAGTATTCAGTGTGCGCTTGCTCATCTTGAATGTCGTCGTGCTTTGATATGCATACTGAACATCTAGCTCCGTCCCTTGACTTGTGAATATGCGCTCCCAGCGTCATCGTGGGTATCATCCGAAACACAACAGCGATCAGCACATATAATGTCATGGTCAGAGTTTACACATGTGCTCATAATCAAAAAACAACTTTGGATGCAGCCCCTCTAGCGGTACCTGGCCACAATGTAATTTATATGCATCTAAGCAAGTAAGTGCCATGTCACCCTACGGCGAGTGTTGTGTCTGAAATTGGGGTTCGCGAAAAATAATCAAGCCCCTTCACACCCATGAAGTACTCGCCAACCGTTATCATTGTGAGGGCCTACAACCTGTTTGCCTCCCACATGCGGCTCATCAATAGACATTGGTCTAAATTGAGCGGTCAAATCCTCAGTCAACAGTGCGGTGCCGGTGCATCATTTGTGGAGCCGAAAGTCATCTTTTACTGAGTCATTGCCACAGTTTGTGAGGGCTTAGGCAGCGATGACAAAAAGACATTTGTTAACCAGTTCAATTTCGTATCTCTGAACGAGCTAGCCAGTCGGACTGCGCATACCCGGCAACTGCTTAGTATACAAGCAACCAAAGCAACTTCAACCAGATGACTCAGGTCAATTCAAACACCGGCTTGGTCAGCACTTGTATCTACGTCATCTCCGGATAGGCGAAGTAAAAACCCAATGCTGGTGTCGTCTAAAGTGGATCGTAAACACAGAACTCGTCATTCCAGTGGATTTCAAATAATTGGCGGATATTTGTTGGTGGCGTCTATAATGTTTGCAATCTGAGTGTACATGAAATCCTGCAGGTGCCCGTAAGGCTGCGATCGTAAACTGAAACGAGGAGGGGTAAATAATTATAGAGAGATCCAAAGGAGAGCCAAGTGGCTAGACAAGCTTTTAGAACCAGTGAGAAAATTTGCATTTATTTAGAGTCTCCGTGATACATTCAGTTTCTTAGACTCCATCACGTAACCGGAAGAAATCTGTCTTTTTTGGGCGTCGTGTCGCACTTCGCGAATTTTCCTTTCGAGGAGACGTAAGACTATGCATGCGACACCACTTTATCACATCATTTGAAGGTCGGGCTTTCGAACAATCGGTTAAAACAGCTACTTATGCTGTGTACTAGCGACATGCAGTTTCAGTTTATTGGGGTAATATACAGACAAAAGGAGGCAGTAGGGCTGGGCTCACCAACAAATTCGAAATCAACTACCTGAGCGGAGTCATTAGCGTATTACTCTATTTCGGTCGATATGTGGATGACATTTTGAGAGATAGTCAATTCTGCACAGAGCAAATTAGCTCCCATTTTAACTCAGCGCACGACAACGCTAAGTTTACCCTGGAAATTGAATGTCATGGTATGATGTCTTTCCTAAAATTCCAAATTAGCCGAAGATCAGATGGGTCGATCCAACGCAGGGTGCACAGGAAAGCCAAGTAGAATGGACAATACATACACTTTGCCAGCTTTGTCCCACGAAGTCAGTAGCGGTACTTGCTCAGACGTTTAACCGAAAGAGTACGAATCATAGGTAGCGAGGACGCGCTTACTGACGAGCTGAATTTCTTAGCTGGCCTTTTTGAGAGTAATGACTATCCTGAAAAGTTTGTTCGGAGAAATATGGAGTGCCGAGAATCGGGGGCTAAAACCGATTCCGTTGAAAAGAAACTGGTTTATCTGTCTTTGCCGTTCAAAGGGATGCAATAGCGCAGGCAACGTCTAGAAGGCTATTCGACGCCATTAATCGTACCTAATACGCAGCAAGCTTATGGCCAAGATTTACTTCAACGCCAATAGTAAGGCTTTAACTCAAGGACAGACAATCTCAGTCCGGTCCATCTTTCTGTGGATACTCCCTTACTTATTCATGTCGAGCAAGTTATATCCGAAGAACAATCAGGAGACTGTCTGAGAGAATCCCTGAGCATTGTCCTACTTGGCTGTGTGTAGGTGGAAAAAAACAGTGACGAGCGCCGTGTTGGCACATCTAGTTGATTTTAATCACCAGATCGAAACGCACCATTATTTTCATCTCATTTACAGCGTACTTGGATGCTACACACGAGCGGTAAGATGTCGCTTGTTAGCAACAGCCGGAGCGATCACGATCCGCCTTCAGAACCCAGACCTATGTGTATAAAAGCGAATCGTTCAGATTCTCTCTCCTCTCTGGTCTCATATTACAGTAACCCTTGCTGAGGAACCTAAAACTGTCATGTCACTGACTGCTTCTGAACCAAGCACTTGATCTTGTCATTTAGATGACCTATACCTACTAACCTTACCCTTTCAAATCTAATCTTGTCTGATGTTTTAGCTCTTTTATTCGCACAGTTATTGTGTACCAGCCTGACGCGTGTCACCGAATACGTGCTTTCGCTGGCTTTGTTCTGCTATCCGTTGCTAGTTCACCTACCTTTCGACAGCTGTAACAACCATAATCAGCTAGTTAGTTTTTAGCAAGTAAATCCTTTCGCTTAGCTTTTTCTCTTTCTATGTGGCTACCTACTTGGTCTCTTTTTATTGCCATCCCGAGGTCTGGTATTGGACACGAAAGCTAACTCAATCCTCAACCAGGCACATACTGCAGACGCCGCAATAAAAGTATTGTCATTATCGCAACATGAAAAATGCCGGAACTTAAGCACTTTTCCACGCTTCCAGAGAGAGCATATGATTATCTGTATGGTAAGTGTATCAGAAAATTTGGAAACCTTTGAGACCCATTATATTTGCTTTCAAGTGCTAAGGATCACCAGCGTGCTGGCCTAAAAGCACAGAACCTACATGGCAGATTGGAAAAGTTATATTCTTTTCAAAATCTGTTCAGTGAAAGCTCCGCTCACCAGCAGTACGAATGGAGATTAAATGCTACCGATCCGGTGCCACCGTCCGTGCCACGTGATTTTCGCCCAGTCGACGTTTGCAAGGAACTGCTGCAAATGTGAGTCCAACTAATGTGCTAATTGTACACTAGACAGTTAAAAGATGCTGGTGGATACAATTTTGATGAAGATGTTGTCGGCAGACACAGAGCGAAGTATTTCACGCACCACGCTTTCTTGGCCAAAACATTCGTGAGTGTACTTCAATCTATCCCAAAAAAATTATGTTTCACGGTTTCTGAATCCGTTATTAGTGTAAGCGAGTTATTTGCTAGACGTACTGTCCACTGAGCTTGGCAATTTGACCTCAAACGTTTCTTCACTAGTCGTGGTGACATCATCAATACGGACTGACGTGTAGGTAGATGTGAACCGGGTGGTCACGCTCTTTTTGGATTATTGCTGTTGGTCGCTTGAACAATTTGATTTGCACAGTCCTCCTCCGCGGTTGAAAGGGTTGCCACATGTGTGCGTAGTTTGTCCCCTTCCATTAGATGCCACTGCAAACCGTTCTCTTAATAGGAAACCTGAATCACCTCCATCAAAAGCGGTAGCCGTGTTTCCCGTCTTTCACTAACGGATTTTGCGTTGTTTATGTGCCTGTGACTTTACGCATGGGCCTGTGCCACTGTATAACTACTTCAAAGTCAGCCTCCCGTATCGGCTAGTCTATTATGACGTAAACAATGTTACATACCTTTGTAGGGACATTATGAAGCGCGATTCCTACTGGGACCGTAACTCATGAAACAGGTAAGCGGCGACGCATTGGTCCCCTGTCACTCCATGGGCCTTCGCGTCTTTTGTGTGGGTGTGTGGGCGACCCTGTTCAACTGCCCGACTATTGAAACAGTGCGGGCTATCATGAGTTTACGAAACCTAGTCAAACTTTATTGGCCTACCACAGTAGTTTGTTATCAAAGACAGAGGAATAGCAGGACTAGATAATGTGCAGGCCACATTCTGGCCGCTCGAATGCAACAGTAATGTGCAGACAGCGGGCCAATATGATTCATCACTATGTTTGGTCGTTTCGTACAGCATAAGACTATTTAAGTGATGCTGGATTTAGCGGTCATGATAACCCACACTGTTACAATAGTTGTGAAGCTGAATAGGGTCGCCCACACATCCAAACAAATACTCTAAGACGCATAGAGTGATAGGGGATTACTGGGTCGCCGCCGCCTATCTGCTTCATCAGTTAGGGTTCCAGTGATCGAACTGGCCAGGATTAAGTTCAGTGGGAATCACGGTTCATGAACTTATCTTCCCGGCAAATTCATACAGGGCCCAAGGCTTGGGTATTAGATGAATTCGCCGACTGGACAAATGTCCTGGCGTAATATTGAAATAGTATTCATATAAAAAGCAAAGGACGATCGGAATCGCTCGCGAATATGTGAGTGTACGGGGCTAGTGTGATATGCTTCGTGACATTGTACCCGGCATATAGGCGTCGTAAACATGAACGGATCGTCCCATGGTAGGCAAACAAAGTCAAATATCGTAGAGGGTAGAAGTCACGATTAAACTTCACACAAAAATCTGCCTCGACGGGGAATCGAACCCCGGTCCACGAATTTCCGGTCCGTTGCTCTACCACTGAGCTACCTTCAAATAATCTACCATCGCTCTTTGGACTTCGGATGGACAGTTACTTCGGTCCACTGGGAAGTGACGAGTGAGTGAGCCGATCTGCAACACCGGGACAGTTACTGTGAGCTCATTGGCAATACGTCGCGCAACATGCAGAAGTCACGTGTTAAATTCCGCACCTAATCATCAGCCCTCGGTAGCTCAGTGGTAGAGCAACGGACCGGAAATTCGTGGACCGGGGTTCCATTCCCCGTCGAGGCAGATTTTCGTGTGGAGTTTAATCGTGACTTCTACCCTCTACGAAACTTACGTTACTCACAAACATCCTTCAAAAAAGTCAAATATATCCCGTTTGGCGATCCCCAGGGCCGAAACGTGTTTGGGGGAGGCTGGTAATATATGACCCCGGTTGTTGATGATTATCGGATGATGCATGATGTCTAATGCCGTCGGATATTCCAAGCTCACAAAGCCGGCTATGGCTTCTGCAGGAGCACGTACACCGTAGTTGTCAGTTTCGTTTGGTAACTACGGGATGTTCTGCAGGTGTCGCATATTGCCACGTCCATTACGTGTGCTGTGGATTTCTTGATGACGATTATATCCGGCTTGATGTGCTTTGATACTGCTGCGTTGCGTGGCTCCGAGATGATTCGTGCTCCCTTACGAGGTAGGGTGTTGCTTAGTGGCTTGAGGATATCACTGTGCCTCTTACAGTGAGCGTTGTGGGTTATTACACAGGACTACAAATGTGAGAAAGTGTTTCGTTTTATTTCCGCAAGTGATCCAGCAGTGAAGATCGGTTGGGTTTTGGGGGTAGTCGTACTCTGGAGCGTTGAGATTTTGTCGACGGTACCCCTGCTCGAAGTTGGATTCTTCTGTTGTAGAGCCTGGTCAAAATTCGCACTGGGTTTCTTATCCACTTAAGATTGCGCATCGCATTCCACTCACAAAATCATTGCTTCACAATAAGCCTACAAATCTAGGTAAGATTTGTTTTAGTAATAATGGACTACGCGATTTGGGATGCTGGCCGTTTAGTACAAACCCAGCCACCCAGGTTCTTGCGTAAAGCCACAGGAAAATAAACTACGCGAAGGCCGATATCGGGAAAGAGGAAACTTTGTCACCACCCTTGATCAAGCCTGTCGAGGTTTGTAGTGGCACTTGTGAGTTACGAAACTCGGTCAGTTAATTTTCGATGTGTTGACAAGATCACTTTGTGTTGGATTTCTTTATTCCTTGGAAGTATTCCGTGAAAGTTTAGATACAAGACAGTTTCATTTCTGATTCTGAATTTTTCGACCAGAAGTACCTGTGTTTTCATTGCTTGGTTTCTGCGATCTTGCTATCAGCATTTTTTCCAGCAGTTGGGCGCTGTCTTGTTTTCGGATTATTCAAAATGCCGAAGCAATTCCAATATAGTCGGATGCCGTGCAAATGCCTTCACCTGTGTTTTTTGCCTAGTTACATACCACGTTTCATGTGTTAGATTATCAGTTGAGCAATTTCATCGTCTTCGGGAAATCCAAAACGAGTTCCTTCAAACTTTATGTGAAAATTGCGGAAACAAGAGACAACCAGGAACAGTAAAGCCGACGTGTAGGCTTCATCATTTCGTTGCAAACAACTCCGTTGTTTGGCCGAACAATCTAGCCCGAAGAGCCTTCAGGTTTCAGCTCAGTCTTCCCCCACTACCCGTGTAAACCAACCGGCACAAAGTCCAACCGTTGTGAGAAACCCAGTTTCACCTGGCATAAATTGTTTACTTTTGTGGTGTCCAACGAACACCGATCTCCCAGTACGTAAACATCGGAGTGCGGAAGTCCAGTGGAAAGAACAAAGAACGAAATTACGAAGGGATATTATGCGTTTAACTTCGGTAAGTCAGCAGCTAGTCAACCCACATGAGGCTGGCAATATACTTCGCATTGCAAGGTTAACCTCGTCCGACCAAAGGCGTTATAACCTCGTGATCTTCCACCCGCCGGAGTCCAGTGATCCATCCCCCCCCCATTGCGTTACATCCACGATGTCGAGTTTTTACAGAGTCTAGTTTACAAACGCCTCTACGCTGGCAAGGACTCGGTAAAAGTGAGGCAAATTACTTGAACTTGGAATCGGGCTATAAGAATCAGTTTTGGGACAAAGCCAGTCCAAGACTGAGCATGTCCCGCTTAAGCAAGCTGAAAGGGTTGAAGATCCAAGTTCTTCCATACCTGGACCCAGTAGACAGGGATCGGCTCAAGTATTCCATCATCGAGCTGAAATGAATCCTTCCTATAACAAATGTTTGATGCTCTGACTGCCGCAGATGATAATCAACGACGCCTCATCTGCTGTATCGAGCAGGGTGGATAGGGTTTGAATGCTACTGCTCAGGCCTTCCCATCTTCTTATCCTCCTACTTGAGCTTTTTCATTTTTATCGTCCCGCTCCAAATGTAATTTTATCCCCCATTTTCAATCCCCCATTGCTTGGCCCTCTCCCACCTTGCTTCAATAGTCGCTTGTATTCTAGTTTCAACTCACCCACAGTCGCAGGGAGTCGCTCCAATCCAGTCGACAAGTCCATGTTCAACCAAGCGGACAACGTCAGTTCATCTGTTTCCATTTGGAGCTGTCGAGTCTCGCTAAGACTGACAGGCCTCAACATGCGCACTTTGCTACAGATTGACCAACAGGCAGCACTTGCCCGCACACTAGAGACCTTATCGATCGATATTTGCTGTTTATCTGAAACCTGCCTGAAAGATCCTAGCTCCGTGCTTACCCTGCGATCCCCCACATGCGACAAAGTTGGCACATTCCCATTGCGCCTGTCTGGCGATGATGCAGCTACAAATGCCAGTGAAGCTGGCGTCGGCGTTGTTTTGAGTCCACGGGCTGAAGCTGCTCTGATCGATTGGATCCCAGTAAACAGTCAGCTGTACGCCGTTAGATTAGTTGCTTCGTTGCCTACTTCAAAGTCGCGCGGGAACAAATGATGCTTGTTTGTCATTGCGGCCTACGCCCTTGCAAACAGTAGCACAGCTTCGGTGAAAGATGATTTCTCGCAGGGAATTCACGATCTCCTTCGTTACAGAAGAAGCACGGATATTGTGGCGTTGACTGGAGATCTAAACGCCCAAGTAAGAAAATTACTCTCCGATGAGCTTCATTCGGGCGGCCGACATGGTGTAGGCTCCCGTGATGATAATGTTGAGCGAATGCTACAGCTGTGTGAAGATGTTCGTCTCTTTCTCGCGAGCACAAAGTTTCGACACATCACCCGCAGAAGTGTAACTTGACGGCCACCTACCTCGGGCCAGCCATGGACGCAAATCGATCATATCGCGATCAGTTACCGCTGGAGAGATTTGTAAAAAGTCGATCCTTCAGGGACAAAACGTATATTCTGCAAACAAAAGGACCAGGCGAAAACGCAGGCAGAGGGCGAGTGAAACATATCGGTATATACAGCTAGTTGGATCCATAATTAACGACCTTTGTGAATGCATGACATTTTTCCTTTGATTCAGTCAAACAAACTCACTCCAATGCGTCCAACTGTTGGCCAATCAGCTTGCATGCGAGAAACGTGTGAACGTCCTATCAGCTGCCGCCTTTCCTTGCGGCAGCCTAACGGCTTCCTTGCTGGGCTGGCACCGCACGTTCGTTCGAGTGTATACTCCTATCGCATTCCCCCTTTTTTCATGTTCTTGCTGCTTTGCTTTGCTAAATAGTCCATACACTTTACCACTCCGCGTCCTCTTTGTTGGATCTGCCGATGTCGCCTCATTGCCGCACGCAGTATAACGCTCTCTCCCTGATTCATGCTGTCGCCTCGGACATCTCCTCAGCTGTACTCGGTTTCTTCTCAGCTTCTGCCCTCCAACATTTACTTCGTATGACCTTTCACCGACTTTCGCAGCCACGACTCCTTATCTCCACCGCTCCTGTCCATCGTGAATTGGTTCAACCCATACTTCTTCTCCCACTGTCAGCTCAGGTAATTCCCGTGCGCCGTTGTCGTAGTACCGTTTCTGAGTAGCCATTCGCCTTTGCAAACTGTTTCGTACTTTCTCCAGTTGTGGCGTGACAGGGCGCAGAAGTGTTGCGGATGCAGGCATCACAGTTCTGGTCCTTCGACTGTATAGGCGCTGCACTGGGCTCAAGCCGATATCCGTTGAAGGAGTGTTGCGACTCTCTAGTAGCATGAGGTATGGGTCCTCCCGAGTATCTCTAGCCTTCGCTAA
Organism: Dicrocoelium dendriticum; assembly: GCA_944474145.2. NCBI lineage: Eukaryota > Metazoa > Platyhelminthes > Trematoda > Plagiorchiida > Dicrocoeliidae > Dicrocoelium > Dicrocoelium dendriticum. The sequence continues at coordinate 12,111,226 of OX104069.1, forward strand.
TAGTCGCTTGGCTTGCTTCACTGCCGACTCTGCCTTCCCATTTGATTGACTGTGATAGGGACTGGTTTGCTGGTGTGCGAATTCCCATTTGGTTGCGAAAGCCTGGAATGCCCTGCTGCTGAACTGGGGACCGTTGTCCGAGACTAGCTCCTCCGGTATCCCGTGCCGTGCGAATGGACATCTGCGTTTGTTGATTACTGCCTCCGTGGTCGTGGTGATGAGTAAATCGATTTCAAAGTAATCACTATAGTAGTCCACCGTGAGTAAGTAATCCTTTCCATTGTCCCAGAATAGATCCACTGCTACATTTTGCCACGGTCGGTCCGGAACATCATGCAGCATCATCGGTTCCTTCGTTTGCCGAATGTCGTGTGAACGGCACGCCTCACAGTGAGACACATGATCCTTGATCTGACCTGTCATTCCTGGCCAGAACATCAGTTCTCTTGCTCGATTAATGGTGTAATTTGCACCCAGGTGAGCGCGATGGACATGCTCCAGCATCTCCTTTCGGAGAGAAGAAGGGATTAGGATTCGACTTCCCTTGAACAACAGACCGTCACAGACAGTGAGTTCGCCCCGAAAATTGAAGTAGGGTGTTAATTCCTTCGGGAGCTGCTTCTTTGTTTCTGGCCACCCATTGAGGATAACGTCTCGCAAAGCTGCACAAGTTTGGTCTTCCTCCGTGAAACACCTTTTGTCTTTCAAACGGTTTTCTGTCACTGCCAGATGCTGCACCATGCTAACTGTCTCGATCTCTTCGAGATGATGTTCGGCCACTGGTGGATGTGCTCTCGACAGGGTATCCGCGATGAACATCTGTGTGCCAGGTGTGTACACAATGTCAGTGTCAGACTTTTGGAGCCGGATAAGCATACGCTGCAGACGGCGAGGGACGTTATTCAGTGGTTTAGTGGCTATCGACACCAGCGGCTTATGATCAGTGTACACGGTTGTCTTTCTTCCAAAAGTATAATCATTGAAACGCTCCATGGCATCGACCACTGCCAGCATCTCTTTCTCGATCTGTGCGTACCGCTTCTCGGCCTCTGTGAGTGCTCGACTGCGGAAATCCAAAGGTCTTCCGTTCTGCAACAGAACAGCACCTATTCTACTCTGGCTACTATCACACTGTACCTCCAATGGTTGTGCTGGATCGTAATATCCGAGTACGGGCGCATTACTGATGAGGTTCTTAATGGTTGCGAAAGCCAAATCCTGTTCCTTCCCCCAGCTCCAATTTACTCCTTTGTGAGTCAACTGCCTAATCGGAGTCATGACATCAGCAAGTCCTGGTAGGAACCGGCTTAAATAATTCACCATACCGTTTAGGCGATGTACTGCCTTCACATCGTTAGGGGACGGCATTTCTTGTATCGTCTTAATCTTCCCTGGGTCAACCCTGATTCCGTCGGATGTTAACACATGCCAATGGAAAATCACCTCCTCTTTCCGAAGTTCTAATTTCTGGCGTTTTAGCTTGAGGTTCTTTTGCACGCAACGCCTCAGGAACCGGTGTAGTTTAGTGTCATGCTCTTCTTCGGTAAAACCGTAAATCAGAACGTCATCTGCCACACAGGTTACGCCATCTAAATCATCTATTGCTTGCACCAAACGCTTTTGGAAAATTCCGCTAGACACCTTCAGGCCAAACGGTAATCGCAGCCAACGATAACGTCCGAACGGTGTAGCAAATGTGGTGAGGAAACTAGATTAGTCGTCTAGAACAACGTGCCAGAATGCGGAAGAAAGGTCTACTTTCGTGAAAAACTTAGCTTTTGTCAAACGTGGTAAAACATGTTCCAACGTCGGTAGCGCATAATGTTCTCTACGCAGGGCCTCATTCAGTGGCTTCGGGTTTATACATACGCGTAGTTCGACATTTTTCTTCGTAATAATTGCGACCTGGCCAACCCAGTCTGTTGGCTCATCAACCTTTGCAACCCCACCCTTCATTACCAGCTTGTTGAATTCCGCGGAAAATCGGTCACGTAGCGCAAATGGGACTCTCCTAGCAGGTAACGCAATCGGGCGTACCAAAGGATCTAACGACAGATGAGCGGTACCCTCCAATTCCCCTAAACCCGGGCTAAACACAGACGGATACAGGTCACTAACATCGGTTTCACTCTGACAACCGTACACAAAACGATCATGGTTAAAAATGACAAAGCCAAGAGATAAAATCGAATCAATGCCGAGAATCGGCGTGAGATCCTCATCCACGATCACGAACTGCAGACGATGCGAAACACCGTCTCTCGGATTGACCACTTCCATTGTCGCTGAGCCCTTTGGCTTGAGTCTGGAACCATTCCACATGCGCAAATAATCTTGATCCGATTGAATTTGCACGCCGCGGCAGTGCTTTCTGGGCAAAATATTGATCATCGCGCCTGTAACTGGAATCGCACAGACCGTCCCTCGATCAGAAGACTTGCATAGACACACCTCTGTGACGCCTTCCGAGACACGTTACCAATCGATTGTTTGGTGTCTTCTGTTGATTTAAAACAGTTAGTCCCCTTCAGTAGTTTGAACAACGAAATGAGAAGACGAATATTGGCAGATGCTAGCATTTCGTATTATCTCATCAGTACCAATACAATAACAGGGAAATCCTTTTATATGTCTTACAGGGCACAGTCAAGCCAATCAAATTTATGGTTGTGGTCATTGTTGATGGGATTAGGTCCACGGCAACCGCAGGTTGACAACTAATTGCTTTTGGACACACAAAGCTGGTCTAATTCGGCTTATCGCGACGGCCTCGGCAAATCGTAAAAGGCGTGCATTGGTATGACGTAACAAGATCCGGAACGCTGATAAGGGATTAACCCGGTGACGAGTCGCCAAGATGTGCCTGCCTATGGAGGATGCTGGCGGCTTACGTGAGCACGTATCATCGGAGGTGGATTGAGTAACTTCGCGCTGAACCCAGTTTGGTAAGTGTTCCTTCACTCTGGAATCTAAAACCCGTTCGGTCCTGCCGATGTAACTGATACCGCAGTCACACACGAATTGGTAGACACAATGTGATTTGGCGCCGACGGGTTCATCTTCCTTTACTGAAGGTAACGGCATCTTTCGGGTTCTGTTGATTATTACCGCCTCCGCAGCACAGTATGTACGCTGAATGGCCGAGACAATGCGTTTGGTTATCCTTCTCGCTGCGGTGTCACCCTTGAATGGTAGCTCAATGTACACCTTCTTCTTAGGGGCTGTCAACACCATCTCCTTGGGCGGTCTAACTTGGCTATGTTTGTCTATGAATCGCTTTGGGTAGCCATTCTCCATAAGTGTTTTAGTGATCAGCTCAAACTCCTCAGACAGGCAGTCGTTGGAGCAGATACGTCTGGCCCGAGTGAATAATGTTTTTACTAGCGCGCGCTTGTGTGCCATCGGTGAGAAGCTAGTGAAGTGTAGGTATTGGCCGGACCACGTTGGTTTCCGGTATACAGATCGCTTAATCAGTCCATTATCCCTGCGACTCATGAGAATGTCTAGATACGGGAGACGGCCATTCGATTCGAATTCATAAGTCACCTTCAGGTTGGCGTGAACATTATTAAGTTGGTCTACTAGTTGTTCGATTTGCATCTTCGTGGAACCAAAAACAAGGATATCATCTACATATCGTTTATAATACGGCAGCTGAGAAATCTGTCCACTTAGTTTCCTCTCAAGCATCAACATGAAAAAATCAGCCAGTACCGGGCCCAACGGACTACCCATAGCTACTCCGTCAATTTGGCGATATGTGGTGTGCTGGAATCGGAAAGCGACATTCTCCGTGCAAAGTAACAGGGACTGTCTCAGGAGGTCGGCCGGTATTGGTAGACGAAAATTCTCCTCTTCTATCAGGTGGCAAATGTAATCAACTGTCTCAAGCAAGGGGACATTAGTAAATAACGACTGGACGTCCACGGAGCACATAACCTTGTCGGCTAGGCTGATTTGGTCTAGGTCTTCGATTATTTCAAAAGAGTCCTTAATGCTATGCAAATTGTAGTGCTGCCTCAGTGGCGCAAGGATCCGAACTAACCAGCGAGCCAATTTGTGCTGCGGAGAATTTACCATCGACAAAATGGGTCTTAGTGGCATGCCCTGCTTGTGAGTTTTTGGTAACCCGTACAGCTGTGGTGTCGAGGAACCGCTTGGCTTCAGGTGCTTGTAGGTGGTTTCATCAATTACACGATGTAGCAGAAGCGTTTCAAGGTGTCGGGTTATACGGGCCTCTACTTCCGTCAGACATTCTATCCTGTCGGTGCGTTGAAACTTGCTTTCGTCACTTAGAATGTTTAACATTTTTTCTACGTAATCACTCTTGTTCATGACAACTGCTCCTGAACCTTTGTCCGGTTTTAGTACAACCACTCCCTTATTTCTCAGCTCTCGTAGTGCTTTTAAATGACGGCTTGTAAGCGCACACTTTTCGTTTACCGGTACCATGAGGACTTCATAAGCAATGTCGGTCAGCTTATTCCTAAACCAACTGACAGCATCAGGACTGGTTGACTGAAGTTCAGCTACTTGGTCGAAAAAATTCTCAAACTGTGCTTCAACAAACAATCGATTCAGCTTATTGGGAGTAACTTTGTAATCTATCTCCAAGGCTAGTGCTTCCAGTTGCATATCATCAAGTTGTACGTTTGACACATTCAAGACGTACTTACCGAGATCACGTGTAACGGGTTGGTCATTTGCTTCCATCAGGGATTTCAATAGGCGCTTTCTGCAAGTTTCTTTCGTGCGATCGATAAGTCTCTGGCAAAATATTGAGAAGACAATACGGCAGCATAGGGACAGGCTCTCCACAACCGGCATCAGGCGAGTATGTGTCTCCATCAGAGTTGTTAGCTTTGCCTTGATCGTGTCTAATTGCGCTGACGCAATACGTCTAAAATTGCGATTGGAAGGCGCGAGCTTGTTTCTGCGTAATAGTTTCAGCATTGAAATCGGGTAACGGCGTAGGGTGACACACTCGGAAAGAAAGGATATTTCCACAGGTTTGCAAGCTAGCTTGCATCTTAGGTTGACAATATGATGCAGCAAACGGATAGTTTCGGGGGGAATTCGTCGCTTGAGAAATTTAAAACAGTTAGTCCCCTTCAGTAGTTTGAACAACGAAATGAGAAGACGAATATTGGCAGATGCTAGCATTTCGTATTATTTCATCAGTACCAATACAATAACAGGGAAATCCTTTTATATGTCTTACAGGGCACAGTCAAGCCAATCAAATTTATGGTTGTGGTCATTGTTGATGGGATTAGGTCCACGGCAACCGCAGGTTGACAACTAATTGCTTTTGGACACACAAAGCTGGTCTAATTCGGCTTATCGCGACGGCCTCGGCAAATCGCAAATGGCGTGCATTGGTATGACGTAACGAGATCCGGAACGCTGATAAGGGATTAACCCGGTGACGAGTCGCCAAGATGTGCCTGCCTATGGAGGATGCTGGCGGCTTACGTGAGCACGTATCATCGGAGGTGGATTGAGTAACTTCGCGCTGAACCCGGTTTGGTGGTTACAGCCCCTAAGAAGAAGGTGTACATTGAGCTACCATTCAATGGTGACACCGCAGCGAGAAGGATAACCAAACGCATTGTCTCGGCCATTCAGCGTACATACTGTGCTGCGGAGGCGGTAATAATCAACAGAACCCGAAAGATGCCGTTACCTTCAGTAAAGGAAGATGAACCCGTCGGCGCGAAATCACATTGTGTCTACCAATTCGTGTGTGACTGCGGTATCAGTTACATCGGCAGGACCGAACGGGTTTTAGATTCCAGAGTGAAGGAACACTTACCAAACTGGGTTCAGCGCGAAGTTACTCAATCCACCTCCGATGATACGTGCTCACGTAAGCCGCCAGCATCCTCCATAGGCAGGCACATCTTGGCGACTCGTCACCGGGTTAATCCCTTATCAGCGTTCCGGATCTTGTTACGTCATACCAATGCACGCCATTTGCGATTTGCCGAGGCCGTCGCGATAAGCCGAATTAGACCAGCTTTGTGTGTCCAAAAGCAATTAGTTGTCAACCTGCGGTTGCCGTGGACCTAATCCCATCAACAATGACCACAACCATAAATTTGATTGGCTTGACTGTGCCCTGTAAGACATATAAAAGGATTTCCCTGTTATTGTATTGGTACTGATGAAATAATACGAAATGCTAGCATCTGCCAATATTCGTCTTCTCAATTCTGTTGATTTGTCTGGAACTTGTGCACTGACATCTGTCGACTGACAGGTGCGGTCGAAGTGATTGCGCTTCCCACATTTGACACAAATGAGGCCCCTCGCCGGACAGTGTTCGCGGTGAAGCTAAGTATTCTGAATGTGTACCAAAGTGCGCTGACATACGGGCTGCGTAATCCACTGAACACCATCGAAGATCACTGGTCACATATTCGTCAAGCGTTACTATCAGCAGGCATACGTTCATGGGGCAAATCAAATGGCCAAACTGGACATTGGGTCTCTACACAGTCTCTGGAACTTATGGATGCTCGCCGACGTATTCCGGCTGGAAGCGAATAAAATAAGGCTCGCAAAAATCGCAGTGCAATAATACGTGCTCGCCTGAAGAGAGACCGCGAAGCCTGGTGGTCTGATCGTGTCTCTGAGATGAAAACATCGGCTACCGTTGGTAATAATCGTAAGTTATTCCGTCTGATGCTGGAAACAGGCAGCAGGATACTGGTGTTAGCGAGACAATACGCGACGAGAATGGGCAGCCGATCCACAGCCTGTCAAAACGTTTGGAGCGTTGGGCCGAACACTTTGCAAGGCAATTTAACCGGCCTGTGTTTTCGGTTTCATTTGCAGGCATTGAGCGCCCTTCTCCCTGGGCCGTCTCCTTGGATCCGCCCTCACGCGTAGATCAGTCTGTTGACATTGCATAAGACCCCAGGTGCAGATAGAATTTTCCTAGCCCTCTTCAAATTCGGAGGACCTGCTCTAATAGATGATTTACACGAGTTTTTAGTGAAACTTGGGGAAACTGTCCCGACAGACTGGACCCGCTCCGTATTTGTCCTAATTTACAAGGGAGGCGACCGTTCGGAATGCGGCAATCATAGAGGGATTAGTCTGATTTCATTAGCCTCTAAATTGCTTGCCTCTGTCATTCTCCACAGACTGACTGGCACTCATGAAAGCCAGATTTGTAAAGAGCAAGCCAGATTTCGTCGAGGTCGGGGCTGCATCGACCACATCTTCACCTTGCATCAAGCGTTGGAGCACCGCCATGTTTATTGGCGATCCACCGTGGTCATGTTTCTTGACATAAATGGTGACTTCGATTCTGTCGATCGATGTGTCCTTTGGGCTGTCTGCTGAGGAAAGGTGTGCCGGATAAATATGTAAACCTTATCAAAGCGCTGTACGCGCATATTTCGGGCAGGGTGAGGGTTTATGGCAAACTGTTGCCAGGCTTCAGTATCACCAGCGGTGAGAGACAAGGTTGCCCGCTGTCACCTTTCCTCTTCAACTTCGCCATTGATGAACTCATGGAAACAGCATTCGCTGCACACGACGTAGAAGGTGTGGAGCTACTTCCTGGTGAGCGACTTCTTGACTTGGAGTATGCGGACGATATTGCTCTAATCTGTGACAGCTTCCAAACATGCCAAGCGGCACTGGACCGATTAGCACTGGCTGTCAATCGTTTTGGGCTATGCTTCGCTCCATCGAAATGCAAAGTACTTCTCCAAGATTGGCAGGGACCCAACCCTGCGCTAACGCTTTGTGGTGATCTGCTAGAAGTTGTTCAGAAATTTAAGTACCTGGGCAGCTATATTAGCACCCGTGGGATGGAAGATGAGGTTACGAACCGTATAGCAAAAGCTCGAAGTGCTTTTGCCAATCTCCGCCACCTGTGGCGCAGACGCGACATTACTCTCGCCCTGAAGGGCAGAGTTAACAACGCAGCCGTCCGTTCAACTCTCCTATATGTCTGTGATACCTAGCCCATCAGGTCGACAGACATAAAGAGGCTCGTCACATTCGATCTTCGCTGCATTCGCAGCTTAGCTCATGTCTGGTGGGTACACCGCGTGAGCAATGAGCGTGTTCGACGTCGTGTATTTGGTGCAGGAAGGGCGAGTGAACCACTCAGCACCATTATATCACACACCAGGCTCCGATGGCTGGGCCACGTGTTGCGCATGCCAGCACACCGACTCCCGCGACGTGCCTTGTTTGCGCGTTGTGGGTGCGGTTGGAAGAGGAGGAGGGGAGGCCAAGTGATGACTTGGTCGAGAGAGATGAAAACCCTCACTTCGAAGTTAGCGTCGGTTGGTGCATCCCGACTGCCTGGCTGAGGTCCTAAGGACGATGAATACGTTTGATTGGACATTGGCGTTTGTGTTGTGAGTTCATTTGTCCACCCACCTCCTGCTTAGCCTCCCCTCCAATCACGATCTCACTCGTTAGGCATAATATAACTTGTTGAGTCACGATAGCAGGATGTTAGCTCTCCGGTACGATGTCCATCCGTTACTAGGGACTCAGCCGGTATGCCAGTGTTTGTTTTCTTCATATCCTTTGTATTGTGGCACAATAGCTGAGGTGTTTTCTAATGCAACTAATGGGTATAATGATGACGGTGATGAGCTGAAATAACCTACTGATGAGAGGGAAACAAAGCTTCATATCGTAAATTTTTGGGTGGTTTCCAACAATCTGCGAATCAGGATAAACAGGCTGCTCCCACTTCAAGCATGCCCGGCGGCTCCTGCTGCGGCCTGCGATTAGCCTTTACAAATCTTACAGTGTTATGAACAAGTGCTTTGCTGTTTCGTTGCACCTAAGCAGCCAGACATAGTGGGACTCGAAGAGACATGGCTGCATTCCGAGTTATGTACCCTGGAACTTGAAAACAACGGTTACTCGTGCTTCCGATACCATAGAATAACGAATGCCCGCGGTGGTGTCTTGTTTTACATCCGGTCTTCCCTACGTGGGAGACTTGTGAGCACCTACCGAAGTGACGATGGCTTGTGTCAGCTACTGTTGTGCTCCATGCGCCTCAGGCGCGGAGAACTCCTTGTGGGCGCAGTCTATCGCAGCTCCCTGAGCGGTGGTTTGGATTGACCGCTCCATCTTCCAACCCACATGAGTCGTCCACACTTTCTACTTATGGGCGATTTTAACTGTCTTAGAAATCGGGAGCCTGGTGTGTATTTGATGCCTGGACATAGTGAGGTTGAATCAAAGTTCGAGGATTTGGTACTTGAAACACATATGCCAGCCAACACGCATAACAACAAACTCAATCCCGTCCTGTTCCTACTTGGTATTAAAGAGCTGCAAATAACAAGTGGGTGACATTCCGATCCTGGGGCCCCCGGCTACAAGCCACCACTCAGTGCTCATAGCTTATATGGAATTCACTTTGCCGTATTCACTTCCGCTGGAACCATCTTGCAACCACTGGAAAACGAAGTTCGATGGTCTAGTTCGAGAAGCAAGCCAACTGGATTGGTCTCTGTATCAAGCTGCATCTGCAGAAGACAGTTGGACAGTTATATAAGAGAGACTGACATCCTTGTGTTCCCACTTTGTGCCCTTGAAATGTCGGAAGGTTGGACCGGTTAAGCCTCTTTGATTTGACAAGGAGTATGAAAATCTGGCTTGGAGGCGGCGCAGACTGTGGGAGAGATTCCTCTTCTCTTGCTCTGCCAATGACTACGGAGGGTCTAAACGCCAGCGGAACCTCTGCAACAGTGCAAAAGGAAGCAGAGCTGACATTTCAAAGAGCAGCTCGCCATCACCACGAAGACGGCCCCAAAGAGAATCTTTGCTTATGTGAAATGACGCCTGAAGCCGGCAGGTGATGTGCCACTGCTGGATGGCCCGGATGAACTGCCCCTAACCTCCAGCACTGTGCGTGCGTTTGCGTTGGCGGCGCACATCGCTTCTGCATTTGCAAATGACCAGGTGTCTGTTCAGAGTTCGACGTGTACCGCTTTTTCCGAACTCGACATTTGGATTTCGGCATGGAAGAGGTGTGTCAACTACTCACCAAACCTGCCGGACCTGATGGGCTTCACCCACTGATTCTCAAGTCACTTTCGGCCATCATCTCTCCTGTGACGTCGGACCTTTTCTACAGGTCACTGTCCCAAGGTTCCTTGCCGATTGACTGAAAATGTTCGATGGTGAAGCCTATTCCGAAAGGCGGCGACCTTAGCAAAGTAGACACCTACTGACCAATTTATCTGACACCTATTTTGGCAAAGGTTGCTGAGAAAATCGTAAAAAAGGGATTATCGCAGTCGCTACAATCAAGAGATGTCCTGAGGCTTGCACAGCACGGTTTTACACAAGGCCACTCACTGATTATAAAAATGCTTGTAACGAGACATGAGTGGTTGAAGGTAATAAGAAAGGGGAAGTCTGTCGACCTGATATTCATCTATTTCAGTAAAGCGTTCGACAACGTCAGCAAGGAGGTTCTCCTTTACAAACTCAGGATGTGTGATGTCGGTGGCTCACTGCACCGGTGAATCCGCAACTTTCTCTTTGGTCGACAACCACCTAACTGACTGGTATGCCTCTACAAGGGGTGTTCCTTAAGGCACTGTACTGGGGCCCTCTCTGTTCCTGATCCACACCAGCGATCTGCCTCAGCTTCTCAGGTCACCGTGTGCCTTGTTTGCGGCGACATGAAGATTTGAAGAGAAATTGACACTCTCGACGGCTGTGGCCTATTTCCGCAAGACCTCAGCCGCTTATCCACATGGTCTGCAGAAGTTCATCTCCCGGTCACCCCAGCCACATCTGTATTTACGAGCCTGGAGAAGGGTGTTGATGGCAGAACCTACACATTTGACGGCCAACCGCTGTATCCCACACCCTCCGTGAAGGGCCTAGGTGTACGCTACGATTTGAAGCCCGTGGACAACACGAAAATGCTATATCTTAGCGGATTGCACATGCTGTACGCGCTCAAACGTGCCTGCCGCACAGGGTCTGATGGGGTTACCACTCACCTCTTCTCTTTCATTATTAGATCAATGCTGGAGTACGGTTATCCCGCCTACTTTCCGATTACCCGAGGATAGGCACAAATGATCGAACGGGTCCAACACGTTGCTACCAGGCTCATCCCGATTTTACTTGGCTTGGGGTATGAAGACCGGTGCAAGAAACTAGGACCCTATACCTGGTCCTACCGTCGGTTGCGAGTCGACCTCATTATAACCAAGCGCGATGACTGTACTACTTTGTAACCTCTCAACGACCAAACGTATTAGGCTTTGCTGAGACATGGCTAAACTCCGACGTAACCGCCCAAGAAGTAGAAATCAGCGGCAACTCATGCTTCCGCTGTGATAGACCATCAAATGATCGTGGTGGCGTTCTGTTTTGCATAAATTCTTCTTCGTGTGTGAGACCAGTGAGCGCCTACCGAATCGTTGATGGTCTAGGTAAGCACTTATGGGGTTGATTCACCTCAGACGCTACGAGGTGTTCCTGAGCGTGGTATATCGCAGTCCACTGAGCCGCTGCTTAGACTGGTTGCCGCGTGTATGCAACACATGAGTCGTCAGCTGTTCCTACTCGTGATCGATTTCAACTGTATTCGGGAATACACTGGCATGAGGCTGAACTTCTCCCCGACCATTGTGAAGTCGAGTGGCAGTTTACGGAGTTAATATTTGAAACCGGGGCCACACAGCGAATCCACAAACCGACACGTATAACTGCGCGCGCGATTCCATCATGCTCGACCTGCTTTTGACTAGCTGTGAGCAACGTGTGCATGACATCCAAGTCTTAGAGCCTCTGGTAGCTAGTGACTACTAGATGATTATAGCCAGCTTGGAAGTGCCGCTGCCGTTTTCTCCCCCGCTGGAGCCAGCCTTCAACTATTGGAAGGCCTACTTTAATGGCCTCACTCGAGCAGCGAGCCAGATGGACTAGTCTGTACCCGAGGATTCGTCTTTTGGAACTTGTCGGACTATCATTAAAGTAGGAGTGAAATCACTGTGTGCCCGCTTTGTACCCCCAAGTTTCAGAGAATTGGGCCAGTCAAACCACATTGGTTCGACAAAGAGTACAACACACTGACGAGACAACGACGCAGCCTATGGAACAAATTCGTGTTACCTGGTTCTGACGACGACTACAAAGAGTACAAGGTACAGCGAAATCTCTGCAACAACGCGAAAACAAAAAAATGCATAAGCTTGGAAGAGCAGTCTGCAATCGCCGCAAAATCTGCTCCCTAGAGGATCTCCGCCAACGTGAAGCTTCGCCTGAGGCCTGTAGGCAATGTTCCAGTGTTGGTGGGCTCAGATTGACAGGCCCTAACCTCGAGTACAGATCATGTGACCGCATTGGCAGCATACTTCGCCTCCGTATTTACGAGTAACCAGGGGTCTGTACCGAGTTCAACGAGTACCGCTCCCTCTGAACTAGACAGCTAGACTGCAGCATTAAGATATACGCAAGCTTCTAGCAAGTCTTGACGGGACGAAGCCTGCTGGGCCAGATTGAATCCACCTACTGATTTTCAAGTCCCTATCGGACATCATCGCGCCTTCTGTAACTGAGCTGATCAACAGTTCACTAATCACTGGACTATTACCGGGCGAATGGAAATGCTCAGTCGTAAAACTAATAACGAAAGGTGGTAACTTACGCAAAGTGGATAACTACCGGCCGGTTTGCGTGAACGCCGTTGTGACAAAGACGCTGGAGAAGATCGTGAAGAAGAGCATTCTGCAGCATCTCGAGTGGAAAAGCCTTTTGACGCCCGCACAGCACGGTTTCGTGAAAGGTCGCTCGTACATCACCAACCTACTCTTGACGAGGCACGAATAGTTACAAGCGCTGAACCAAGGCAAATCAGTCGACGTCATTTACATTGACTTCAGTAAGGCTTTTGACAAGGTAAATAATGCAGTGCTCCTCGACAGGCTGAGGGTGTGCAGTGTTGTTGGCTAGCTGTATTAATGGATCAGGAATCTCCTTGTTGATCGAAAGTGGAGGGTCCAGATGATCAACTGTTTAACCGACTGGTATCTATCAAGCAGTGGCATGTCCCAAGGCACTGTACTGGGGCCGATTTTGTTTCTCATCCATGTAAAATATGTGCCTCAGCTACTCCAATCACCTTGTGCGTTGTTCGCAGATGACTTGAAGGTGTGGAGAGTAGTCCGCATGCCCAATGATTGTGACCTGCTTCATCAGGACTTTGACCGCCTCTCCACGTGGTCTGCAGAGGTCAGCCTTCCGATCAACCCGGTCAAGTCGCAATTCATGAGGCTGGGTAAGTGTAAGCACAGTCGAATCTAGACGGTGGCTGGTCAGCCGTTGCATCGCACGCCTGTCGTACGCGACCTCGTTGTACTCTCACGCTACGACCTGAAGTCCATGGACAATACGAATATGATTTACCTAAACAGCGTTCGTATGCAGTGGCCGCTCAGGCGCAGCTTCATCACTTGGTCCGAAGGGATTGCTGCTCGCCTCTTTATCTCAATAATGCGACCAATGCTAGCGTACGGCTCTTCTGCGTATTGTCCTATCACTCGGGGCGAGGTAGAAAAGATTGAGGGAGTGCAGTATGTAGCCACCAGGCTGATTCCCAACTTATGAAGTGTGCCGTACGAAGACTGGTGTTAGAAACTATGGCTATACACCCTAGCTTATCGTTGAATGCGGGTTGACCTCATCATGACGCACCGAATATTACATTTAGGTGATTACCGCATGTTGAGACCGCTGGTTCATCTTCACACACCAAGCACCACACGAGGACGCAGGTATAGACTTTCGTACCGGATTTGAAGCCGGTCGCTCACCAAGTCTGTTAGGAACACAGAGTGGCGAAGGTATGGAACGACCTGCGGCAACAAGTAATTTAGTCAAATTCAGTGTCGAAATTTAAGAAATCCCTAGACAAACACTTTGTTGACGCAAAATAGATTGAGCGCAACACAGCATAACGGGTCTTTGTCCCTGGGTGACATTAGATGCAGCTACACAGTGCAAACCCTACTTGCTGCTTTCAGCCAGTTATCAGTAATTAGTAATCAATTCATCTGGGCCCCGTGGAACCGGTTGCGAACGCCACGCTCGTTGACTAGCTATAATAAAGCTTACAAGTTCATTAGAAACCTACCGTGTAAAGCGCCAGCAAAGGGATGCTGGAAGTCACTTAGTCACGACAGAATAGTACGCTTACAGCGGGACACGGACGACAAATCTACAAATAGTTTTTCGTGAAACGTATGAAAATCTAATCCAGTTAGACCACAATTAATAGGTATAGGGGTTCTGTAAGGTTTGGCGATAGTGTGAACATTGAGGGCATGGGAACAATCAGTGCATCTAAGCGTCATGTTCTTGAGAACTCGGCAAACCCTGCGCACCAGCCTTAATATATTGACACACACTAGCGAGTTGCCGATGGATAGTGTGAATTTATTGTTTACCCCTAGGTGTCGCAAATCTACTGAGTACAAACTGGTCACCGAACTAGGTGAATGGACAATTTTGTAGGTCAGTGAGGAGTCTGATCATTGTTGTTGCTGTCGCTTCAGCCGTTGATGCAGATGAGGAGGGGTGTACTTATTATGAGATTTTCGAAGTGAGCTCAGTATTGTGCATAACCCACTAAATGTGGAAGCTCTTCTTAAAACCAATAAACACATCTGGTATGAAATAAATAAAGGATCGCAAGGTGCAATTATTTCTAAGTCTAGCAATTGCCAAGATTCTCTTTTCTATTGACTGCGGCTAAAAGTATCATGTGATATTTTAGTCGAAGTTATGATAATGTGGACATTTTTAAGAAATGACAGGCAATTCTTTTTTCAATATGCTTTCACTGGTGACAATGTGTAATGTTGCAACAGCATTCGTAATCAATCACCCCAACAAGACTTCGTATCAGAATAAGGTTTGAAAGCGCTGAATGTCATTCAAATAATGTGTCAGATGCAAAAACATTCAGACTGAGTAGGAAAATTAGAAGCAAACAATGTATAACCGATTGATGCTGATATATAATGAAAATTTGAGCAACAGAGAAAGAGGCTAAGTAACTAACAAGTTAACGCGAACACAATGAATATCAAACTTTATATGACGTTGAAATAAAAACCTATTTCTCTTTTGGTAGTAACGACAAATCCGAGGAAAGATTTGAGCAATCGTTAAGAGTATAGTACAGATGATGCAGCTTAGTGAACGTACATCGGATACTTCCCACACGTTGGATAGACAGAACAAGTGGAAAATACTCATGTGCATAAGTAAAACGGAGTAATGTTTGGACATCGATTTTCCCTCTTACGGGTGGGCTCATGCTTTGCCTAGCACACCACAAGTTCCCATCTCTATGTTGGCGAAGAAGGACGTGCAAAATATTACGAATTCAGCACATGCTGCACAAACCTGAGATATTATGCAACACCTGAATGACATTTGTCATCAAGAACAGCAGTCACTAATTCTACTACCTGTTCGGTAACATTGACGAACACCTTTGTGTTTACATGCCTACTCATGTAACTACTAGTTTTCTGAGCATACTGAATACTAACAAATCTGTGCATGGTTTGCGCAACAAATTCCACTCAGATGAATAATGCACCCATCATCACTATTAATATTAATAGTACTAGTAGTCAGCTAGGACGCATTACATCGATCAATTTGTGTTCTCGCCTTTTTATGGACCCACGGTAAAACTCCTGCCTGAGAGAGAAAAGTGCACAGTGTAAAGGGCAAATGAAATGTTGGCTCCATCTGTCCAACCAGTTAAAAAACCGTGCGGTACTGATGAGTTACAATGTTACAAAACGGTTATAAATAAATAAATAAGAAAATAAACGGTAGATTCGTGGATGATGCGAGGTGTAGCCCAACTATGTGGTCTGATCAATGTGTACATCAGGATGGCAGTACACAAGCCATTAGTTCACCACTTATACAATGGATCCAAAATGAGTATTAAAGTAATTGGCAGGTTTAAGGTATTAAAGAAATTAAAAAGCTATGAACCATAACAAATGCATATTTAAACAAATGTCCAGGTAAAGTAATACGGCCACTCGCGAAACCGTCCGCAGGGGACCTGCTTCCTTGCGAGGTATTCCCCCGAAAGGTTTCGCGCGCACTTCCATGCTATACCTGGCCGGGTGCCGGTGTGGCATATTGGCATATGAGTCATCACCTGTTTATCATATGTTTTGTTCTTTTGAGGCCTGCTTTTATACATATATTATAGGCGATGAAGCCTCAGCCCAGTCCATCATGCGGATCATTCAATTATGGCACTTTTCTATACGCCAGTCGGTTTGTTGCAATGTGCCTTGCGTAGGTAAAGTATTTTCTAACCTGGAAGCTATAATCCGTCACCACAGTTGAGCCCATTCGTGGCCAACAATGCAATAAGGAAGAATGTAGAAGAAAAAAGGTGTGAAAGTGGTATTATATCGTTAATGTAACAAAATAAGCGGGTATGTCTTCTATCTCAGCTTAAAGATAGATCGAGCCATTCATACCATCAAATTATGCAGCTTGAGAGCCGGAGACAGATAATTGTACTTGTCCATAAGCAAAAAGTCAAATAAGGAATCCGTTATTGCCATCACTGAATTTCAGTATATGTTTCCCGACCGTTAACTCTAGAAAAGAAGTGGAAATGGTTATCATTGCAAAACAAATGTGGTGAAGGGAATCGCAGAACAATATTACGAATTAGTCAGCTTGTGGGGAGAATTACGAAAATAGTTCCCAGCCCCACACCAGTAAATAATGTGGTTCTCGGTTTTAGAAAGAAGACAGATGGTAAGAATTAAGTTTTAAAAGACTAAAGCCGCATAGGAGGTAGCATTAGAGAATAGCATAAGAAGCGGTTATAACAGCTCATCTTAGATGATCATGTTTGCTCTGGTGCTTTTGTTGGATAGGTTTCGATTCAATGTTCTCCGATATCATACATGATCCGGCCCTTCTTCATGCAGCTTTTCATCATCAAGTTGAATTGTTAAGATTCATTTCACTCTACCAGTTAACAGATCAATGTTTATCATTTTCTTGAACATACAAAAATGTTCAATTCATCTAATCTCTTTTGGCAGCAAAATCCATATGGAGCCATACTGAAGAAGGTAGAAGTTTCTCCTTAGGCTGGTCTTTAAGTTAGGTAAAGTGAATATACATTCACTATCTGGGAGTGAGAACGAAGTCTGAGCAGCGCAACAAGTTGGCTCAATCGAACAGTAACGACAGTTATTGTGTATACAAGACTGAACCTCGGCTATTCCATTTTCGCAGGATTTTAGTTGTTACTTAAGGATGTCCGTACTGTAGGGATTCTAAAGTTGATTGGTGCACTAGCGTATTCGTTCAAGGGGAACGTTTCCACGCACACCTACTGTAACGCGCTTATCTACCCATGAAATTCTTCTACTCTTCGCTTCGTGGTCTAGTCTACATCGTTGATGGATATCGACCAGCGTTCAAGTGCGCCTCCTTACATTCCCATTGTTAGCGTTGTAGGTGTGTCTGTGTGTGCATGCTAATCACCGGCACTGGTTCCGTGCGTGTGCGTCTACCGACGACCTTGGATCTCTAACCCTACTCTTCGCCGAACAGGACACGTTCAGCCCGGAGCATGTGTCGCACCTCCTCCCCCGTCACTGGTCGCTTGTCCAAACACCATGTTTATGCGTGCCATTAAACTCTCACCCTGTGATTGGACCGTCCCTCGATTGGTCAACGCCATTATCTTAATACTCGTAGCACTCAGGTGTGGTGACTTTTTCCCTTTGATTGTCCGGCGTAGACAACTCGTCCCTCCTATTGTTTACTGACACCTTGTTGTCAACTTGCATACATCGGGATACTGAACAATTGAAGTATGTCCCAATTATCAACTGTGTATATTTTAATAGTACCGTAGTATTTGTGATCCAACTTGTTTTGATTTCGGGATCTTTGGCTACGCGTTATTCAACGTTCACGGTGGACGTTACACCTACTTTGTTTGTGGGCAATTTGTGATTCTTTCCCCCTGCTTAACCGACTTCTGGCTTCTACACCTAGCTTGTGTATACACGTGGTCAGCTCGCGTGGGATCTTCTAAATGTACTTTCTATTCACTCACTCTGTTCATTCAAACTGTTACCCAGTTCACGAAATCAGCAGCCCAGCGTTTTACGTTTGCGCATTGATTATGTAAATGGGTATAGCTGCAACATACATGCATATATATGCCTTGGTTGGCAGCATCCGCTTCCGGATTTACCTGTCACTGAGGCCTACATAAGCCACGGGATGTCCGCGCCTACAGAGGCAGCATGGATGGCTTGCGCTGCACCACCCACAGCTCCATCCACACACCCCACATCCAGTGTAAACCCGAAGGAATAAGACCGGAAGGTATGTAGATGGCAGCCAAGTCTCATCAACGGAGCCGGCCCACACTCCTTCACAGGCAAACACAAGCACGCTGTATCTGGAGAATGAAGCGCACACAAGGCGGTGGCTGGACCGTAGTCCGCTCCACACTGAGTGCATGGAATCACTCTTTGTACTAACAAGGCTACAAGGACGTTGCACCCCGTCCCCTCCAGCAACGACCAAATGTCTCCTGGAGCCAGTATGGACGTGGTAGTGGATAATAGACAGGTAGGCACCTTGTCAACATGCACATCAAGCGCAGTCACACCGGGGATATCAAGCAACAGTCAATCACTTGAAAAGACAAGATGAAATAAAAGAAATCAAATAATGCATCCAGATACGGTGGCATAACGATTCGCAAAATTAGCCTATGAAGGAAGTTGGTTATCAGCGAATCCGCGATAAGTACGAAATGTCCAGAAGTTATCCAAAAATTGATACGATCGCAACAAAGTTACCGAAGACAAGTGCAATTAGCGTAAACAAGCGGCCAGTTAATAGAAGATTTTTCAGCTAGACAGAACAAACCAAATAAAAAGGAATACCATTCATCCAGCTTAAGGTGACCTAGTTTAAGTGTAGGTTGGTTTAGCCCAACTTCGGTGAAGAAGCATCAAGAATGCAACATCAGCCTTAGCATGGTTAGCGGCATCCGGTTTGGGATTTGCCTGTCACTGTGGCGATCCACAGGAGGCCTGCGCCTACAGAGAGACCATGGGTGATTTGCGCTGCACCACCCACAGCTCCAACCACATACCCTATATCCAGTGTAAACCCGAAAGAATAAGTCCGGGACGCATGTGGATGGGAGCCACTTTTCATCAATAGAACCGGCCGACACTCCTTCAACGTGCGTAACAGCAACAATGTTGTCTATCCAAATTGAGAACCATGCATACCAGACGTACAAAATACAACGGCTGGACCGTAATCCGCTCCATCCTGAATGCATGAGACCACTCTTTGAGCCTAGCGCGGCCACGAAAAACGTGTACCCCGTCCTCCACAGCAAAGATTCCCAGTCTCCTGAAGTCAGCAATCTTGGTGCAGAGTGTTAGACAGATAGACTCCTTGCCAACGTTCACTTTACGCGCAACCACGCCGAAAAAGCCAACATAAAAATCGAAGGGAAAAAGGCTGAAATTTGATACGGAAATTGCAGCAAAATAACTGCTGCGCAAATCAAATAAAGAGGAATCATTTTTCTTCAAATTAAAAAGATCTAGCCTAAATGTAAGTCGGTGTAACCCAGCTGCGGTGAAGTAGCATTATATGTGCAACAGCAACCTCAGCTTATTATATATATATATATATATATATATATATATATATATTTAACAGTCAGGCGGAGCCAAAATGACATGAATATCACCGGAAGGCTGTTAGGATCGCCACATAATTATCAGTGTATCAGTGCTAGTTGAATACAAACAAATCTCTTCGATTACTGTGCCTCAAGAAGAACGGAATATCTTTAGTTACCTTCCACACACTACTTTTCTTTATAGATATCTTTTATTGGATATACGTTAAACATCGGGATCTAAAGAATTATTTGCATATATCTTCCACCGGTTGTGATTGCGCTCCATTACTGGAAATGTTTCCTACCATCGACACTCTTTGTCCTTTGGTGCATCGCGTGGCCTCTTCTAGTTGGTTCCTGTACGAGCAATCAAGGCTCGAGGGGCAAATTCTCAGCTGATATACGCAGGACGTGACCGTGCTATCTGAATATTTTCAGTAAAGCAGCCTTGTTGAATGGAATACGCGCATTCGATAAGACACGACGTTTAACTTCATCGTTGCAGATAGTTGTTACCAGCACGCAGGCATGCTTATCCTCAGGCACCCACAATCGAAGGCCGAAAGCTGGTACATGTCATCCAGTTGAACTGGCCACGGATCGCTTCCAACCTCGCCCTAAAATTAGGATTTTTAGCACCACCCTTTACCAAGTGGGAGATATCCCGATGACGCAACACGTGCTGCAACTTGAAAAACAAAGACGGGACTTTGGTGATCCGGAGCGAAATTTCCTTGCTGGTAGGGCCGTCATGTAGCTGTCCAAGTGTGCATTCGAGAGTGAGTGCAGTAACGAGCGAGTGCGAATCCTGGAACGGGACTTTGCAGTTTAAAGAGGCGAAGCACATTTCGCACTAAGACGCCTCAATCGCAAAACGTTTCAGAATGGTTTGCATATTCTTTGGGTTGCAACCAAGTAAGGTAATATCATCAACATACTATAAGTTGGTTGCGCGCTTTCCCGATTGCAGCTAAAGTCTATATTTTGATTTAGCTGCAGTAAACTTCGCTAAAATGGTTTGGGAATCTTTGTTACTTGGCTTGCCGAACTACCTACTCAGGGTGCTAGCTGGGTGGTCTGAGTGTAACCCATTCTAGCGAAGTGTTAAACGACAGTGTTCCACCTCCCTGGGGCAGGGTAATCCCACGATTGTGATAAAGTTATGAGAAGTATTGGGCCCCTGTTTGGTGATCTGCCAAAGGAAAGCCGTAGCAACTGAACATGCAGTCAGCGACTCCCAATGGGCGCGATCTCCTGAATTCGCCCCATTATCTTGCGGGTAGGTTATTTAGCCAAAGACTCGGGGTGGGGTCCCCTAAGTCAACCCACTACTTCGGCTTGAGCAACCGGGTAGTAGCACGCCCTGTCACAAAACCATGGATTGCACTACAGGGTGCTCACCAGCCACTGTTTCTGCTTTTCACATTCATGCGACTTTCTTACACGCCAATGGATTGTTTGGTAACAATCCTTACTTTCCGTTACTGGATTCGTGTGTTCAAAATCTGTCTGCGTTTCCGGTTACGCGGCGGATTAAGGAGTTCAACCTATAGCTCTCCTTCGTCCCCTATCCTCGTTCCGTCTGCCGTGCTTCAACTTTCGGACACTAATACAGATTGGACAGCAAACCGGTCTAGCGTTCACCCTAGAGTCCCTAGACACTGATGTCTGCTGCCTTTCAGAAACCCGCTTGCAAGATCCCAACACTGTGTCTACATTGACATTCCCTAGTGACCACGAGGCCAGGTATCACCTGCGTACTTCTGGAGAACCAGAAGCAACCTCAGCATGTTTGGCTGGTGTAGGTATAGCACAAAGTGTCAAGGCCGAGGCGGCACTACTGGACTAGCTGCCGATTAAAACTCGACTATGTGCAGTTCGACCTCGAGGTTCATGTAGAATCAACAAGCTCCGTGAAGAGAGACGCAACTTGTTTGTGGTGTCAGTGTACGCTCCAAATTACTGCAGTAGGGAATCGGTAAAGGACGAATTCTGCCGGGATCTACATCAGCTCTTGACGAATGCTAAAGTGTCGGATGTCTTTGTCCTTGCTGGGGATTTTACTTCACGTGTTGGCTGCCTGTTACCATATGAACGCCACCTTGGTGGTCATCACGCGCTCCATGAGAACCGCTCTGATAACGGTGTAAGGCTTCTCACATTGTACGAAGACAACCATCTGTTTCTCTCCAGCACTAACTTCAGGCGTACGAAGAAGCGTTCCGCAATTTGGCGTCCCTCTTCGCCAATACATCCGGGGTCTCAAATTTATCATATTGCAATCAGCTTCAGATGGCGCGGCGGCGTACTGGACTGCAGGTCATTTTGTTCCGCCTTCGTTGACGCAAATCAGGCACTGGTCTACGCGAAAATCTGTAAGTGTTTTGAGGGTTTCGAAACACGAACCACCGCAAGATTGACGTAAACAGGTTAACTGATTCCTCTGTCCAGACGAGCTATCAGTCTTCACTAGCTTATGCACTCAGTTGCAATGTACCGCAAGACGTGGAACAACACTGGACTTGTATACGAAAAGCGATGACCATTTTCGGACAGTCAAGCTGCGGCCTAACTCGACGCCTCCCTAAAGGCTTGGATCTCTGCCCGTTCTCTAGAGCTGTTCGAAGGTCGCAAAGATATTCCGGAGGAATGAGGTAGCTACGAGCGGCACCGTTCTGCCAACCGGCTGTTCAAGCAAAGCCTACCCAAGGATCGCGTGGCACGGTGGTCGGAGCGTGCTTTAGAGATGGAGACCGATGTCCGCTCTGGCAACTCTCGCAGGCTTTGCCAACTCATTCGGTCCAGTGGCCTCAGGAAGGCTAGTGTCAATGTTATTTGCGAGGTGGTTGAGTTTCCGATCACCAACCAACAGAGGCGTGTGGACCGCTGGGCGGGGCACTTTCACTCGCAATTCAACTGCCCTCTACCGTCCATCAGTACATGTAGTGCACCTTGTTGTCCACTCTGGCCCGTGCCACTAAATCCACCCAGCAAAGCGGAAGTCTGTTTTCAATTTAGACACTTGAAGCGGTTCCAGGCTGCCTGCTCAGACAAACTTGCCCCTGGAGCTGTTCAGATACGGCGGCGTGGCGATCATTAACCAGCTGATCTCGCTGTTCTCAAAAATTTATCATGAAGTGAAAGTGCGTTCCACTTGGAGCGAATCAGTTATTGTCCCGATTTTCAAGAAAGGCACTCGCACTTCATGCGTAACTCATGGCGAGATCAGTCTTATTTTGGTGGTCTCCAAGCTATTGGCATCCATACTGCTTCGCAGATTATCCCCAGTACGTTAATAATACTACCGTGAAGAACAAGCTGGTTTTCGTCCCAGCAGCGGATGTATGGATCAAATCTTCACGCTGCGCCACCCCCTCGAACATGACCACATTTATCACAGGTTCACTATCGTTGCATTTCTAGACATACGTGCCGCTTTTGAATCCGTTGATCGACCTGCTTGATGGCGGTGCTTGCTAAAGAGCAGTGTGCTAGCGAAATATACCGAGCACTTTACCTGCATACATCCGGCAGAGTGAAGGTCTTTGGCAAGCTTTCCTCACAATTCGCTGTCAATAGCGGCGTGCGACAAGGTTGCCCTACGTCCCCATTCCTCTCCAAGTTTGCAATCGAAGACGTTCTGTCGAATACTCTAGAAGGTATCCAACATTTTGGCTTGGAGCTTCTACCGGGTGATCGCGTGACTGGCTTGGATTATGCTGATTATATTGCCCTATTTGGCGACGAACCCCAGGGTATGCAACCCATTCTGGTTTGTTTGGCGGTTGAAACGTCTAAGTATGGCATGAGCTTCGCCCCATTGAAGTGTAAAGTACTACTAAAGGGGTCGCTTACACCTGCACCCGTGCTCACTCTCGAAGGTGCACAACTTGAACAGGCAGATAGTTCCATCTACCATGGGAGCTGGGTTTCTGCTTCTGGCACTAGGAGCAAAATGTTTCTCTTTGCATTACTGAAGCCCGATCAGCATTTGCCAACCTGAAGCACTAGTGGCGTTGTCACGATGTCCCATTCTAGCTGAAAGGCCGAGTTTACAGTGCATCTGTTCGCTCATTTTTGTTGTTTGTGAGCGAGTCCTGGCCGATTCACATGGAAGACATGCGTAGTCTTTCTGCCTTCGAGAGCGATTGCTTAATGAGGATTGCTCGCGTTTGGTTGCTAGATCGAGTTAACAGTAATGACATTCGACGTCGCATCTTGGGGAAGTCGAGTATTCTCTTCAACAAACTGGTTCTACTGCGCCAGTTGGATGGCTCGGTCACGTCCTACGTCTAGCGCCCATGCGTCTACCACGTCGCGCTCTCTTCGCTAGCCAAGGATTTGTCTGGTGGCGACGGCGTGGTGGTCAGCCTTCCATTCGACGACAGCACATGTAATCACTGACGTCTTGTCTAGCCGTACGTCTTCTAGGATGGGGACCCACAGATGAGGAGTGCCAATAGCTTAACACTCTTGAAGACCTGGCCCGCAAATGGAATCAGTGGAAGAATCTTGTACAGAATGGTATTGATTCACATGTTTGATACTTCCTTTCTTCCCGCGACATAGTAGCTGAAGTGTTTGGCTAAGGTATAACTACTATGCTACGAGGAGTATGACGCCGTGAATTCCCCTTAGCTGCTAATCTACATGACTTTGTGAGCTCTATGTCTAGTTGCTAGACTGTTGAGATTACATACATACATTCAATGATTTCTCAAGTAAATTGACTAACCTAAATCACTGCGAAATTTACTTTCGTGTCGTCATGTGGTGCATTAATTCCTCAATTTTTCCAAACACGCACGTTTACTTGCGTACTTACCTATAACCACATTGAGAGGATACCGTCTAAAGTTTGGAATCTAACGTAGCTACTTGGAATGGGGCCCGAACATGACGCCCTCTTCTTCTATTGCACCATCATCATTTCTGCCCTCTGATTAATCGGCTTTAAGGAGTGGTATTAGGATGTACTATTTTCAATGCATTACACGATTTGACACTAGTGATAAAGTCCCAACATAAAGCAACCAACTTGTGTGTTAGCACATATATAAGTCCTTATGCATCGATTTTAAGAGGGCATAACGCCTACGCGGTTCGTCTCTCGATAGATACGGGCTACATCACGTAGTTTGCTTGTGTCTATGCGTCTTCACATTGTCTTCTGAATAGAAATATGTGAGAGTAGCAATAGCTTGCACTGAAAGGAAGTTCCATGGATGAAGCATTTGGTGGGAGATAATTTTTGCTGACATCCCAGCCTGCCGATATGCTTGATCGACCTAAAATGACGACCCTTCAAAAAGAGGGACTTGCAGTACACAGGTGATATCACAGTTATTTGTAAGTCTTCCAAAAACCCCCAGCGATTGCCTCTGAAGATTTTCACCTGATCTGCGTTGACTTTTGCTCCATCCAAGCATGTGGTCCCGTTACAACAGTGGCCAATCGCGTATCCTACTGTCGTCCTTTCGGCGCATCCAGTGGTAGTGGTCGACAAATTCACTTACCTTGGGAATTCTGTTAGCAGTGGCGATTGGATGGAGAAGATTTTACGACGTATCTCTATGGCTAGCCTGTTATTGCTAACTTCCTTCACCTATGGCGCCGTCGTGACTTCAGCATCGCTCTGCAGTAGGAGCGATTCCGCTGTATGCATGCGGGTTTTGGCCCTTTCTAGATATACGTATATATATATATATATATATATATATATATATATATATAGGATTTTGACTATACGGACTTATAGTTTATCAGCATCCCATTGAGCTTAATGAAATACTACGCAGTTGTCAATAACGTCCGCTTTACACTCCCAAAGTGTTCAGTCAAATTTAATAGGAAAGGTGCAGCAATCGCTAACTGCTCTCTATTGTCGCGTGCCGCACTGAACTGCTAGATTTTGCTTGCCTGTATTTTTGACTGTATCTGTGACCAGTCTGTCTAATATTTTCTTTCGCTAACATATGCGTGCTCTATAATCCGCAAAAAGCACTTTGGGCTGATTTTCAAACTAAACTTTTTGCATCTTATCCACAGCGGATTTATGCTGAAATTCTATCTTCCAGATCCATGGTACCTCGAAAGCCGTCGACATGGCCATCAATGAGATGACCGCGGGACATGAAATACTGGTTGACAATCTCCTATCACCGTCGGTCAAACAGCTTGCCAACAAAGCAGTCCAAACTCGCTATCGCGAATCGGAAGCGCAGACAGAGCCTTACTCACCACCGTATGTAGTTAATGTGGGCGAAACACCCGAAGTGCTGACATTGGCTACTTTGGGACTGGGAAAAGGTCTCCCAGCTGGTTTGCATGATGTGGAAATGATCGAACGAGCCAGAGAAAGACGTCTTATCGAAATCAAACTGGAACCCTTCAGCGAGATTGCTGGTGATCCGAAGCGAGTGGCTAAAAGGCGAAAACTATTACAGGATATGGAACTTCGAGAATGGCACTATCGGGAGCGCGAAGTGGAAGCGTAAGTCATTAGCAAAGAAGCAGCCAGAAGATAGTTTTTCTTCTCGCGTTTCTCACATGACGTTTCACTAAATTCATGACGAGTGGGAATAAAAGAACATGAAGCCTAGATGTGATTTAGCAAAGGCCTTGAGATTTTGGCTTAAAACAACCGCATCGTCAGAAGTAAATATTCAACTAAGTTAGAGGACAAATTATTTCGGTCAGTCACAACCAGGGAAAGAAATAAGGTCCAGAAGTGGCACTACTTTGCGCAGTCTGTTTAACTTGTGCCTCTTGAAGTGATAATGATGTAATATTCAAGGAATTACTGAGCTGGAATACGGGGTTCGCTATACTTCTACATCCAGCAACAAAAGTGTTCCGTCAATTTAACTCCGATGTGTTCTGCGAATTCGCTGCGCGTTACTCTGCTTCGTTCAAAGGGCAAGTGTTGGAAAAGTATTGGTCCATTACTCAGCATTTTGTGTCTCCGAGTGAGTATGAACCACGCGAATAACCCCAAATATGGTGTTAGGATTTTTTCACAACAGCACCTTGATAAAGTCGTAATGAGAGTTACTCAATTCAATCCATAGACGTCATGACTATTCTAAATGTTGGCCGGTGGCCGAGTGGTCTGCACGTTTGCTTTGCAACCATAAGGTCACCGGTTCGAATCCGCGTGGGGGTGGGCGTCCTCGCGGTATACTCAGCCCGCGCGCGACTGGTGGTGGTCGCGCGGCAGCGAAGCACCGTTGCGGCGTACAGCTGACACATTATCATTATTTTATTATTATCAAGTATTGGTCCCCGTGTTCCAGAAGGCATTGCTTACACAAACTAATAACTGCTATTCCGAAGTTCCGTCCCATATTGAAGGACAGGCAAACTAATTTAACCTGACGTTAAACAAGAGCGAACAAAACTTTTGTTAGCAACTGGTTAACACGTGTATTGTAATATTGAAAATACAAGTAATAGTTCTCAATTATGCGAGACACGTTTCAGCACACGTGAACCCATCATAGGGTACAGACTTGTTTCAAAATACTTTATACAGACTAGTAGTGATCGAGTAAGCTGATTGGCCCTTCCAGCGACGTTTGATGGAAGCAGTTCCACCAAAAGACACGGATCGCTGCGCCATAGTTGTGGTCAAATCGTAATTCTTCAGGTTATCGTTGTAGACGGCGTTACATGCCAAGGGAAAGAAATGAATGCATATTATTTAAAACGCAAGGGATAGATTGTACATATGTTACCGGTAAAATGCGTAAATTGAAAAACCACACAGATGTGCCCAAAGGTTGAGAGGAGCCTATAGATCAACTAACGAAACTCTGCTTGCGTTAGGGCATGGTGACGCGGGAGCCCAATGAAGAATGTCACATTTGCTTAAACTCATTAGGCTAGTGCAGTGGTCACCTTCCTATCAATGCGACAGTGCTTGCCCTAGTAAATGTTATCAGCCGGTATTTTGGGGTTAGAGACAACTAGCGTAACCTATCTGCAAGCAAGCAACGCATAATGGTATTGCCTGCATTTCGAAGTGGGCCGTGATCTGCATGGCTAGTGACCGCTGATTTACGGGATGACGTGCCAGCTGCAACTGTGATTATGATAGGGAGCGTACAACAAAGCACTGACACTGTTCATCGTGTGCCGTGATTTTATTTCCGATCGCTTTCACAACACCCATCTTTAAGTGTCATGGGCTACGGGAGAACCAGATGGACATGTTTATTTGTTACTAGTTGGTGGTTCCTCGCAAAAGCATCCAGATCGGATAGTCTTCCATATGCAAACAAAGCATAACCGGCTGTATTGATTCGTTGGGTCGCGACAGCAGTGCACATCTTTTGGCCTATCTGATTTGGAAACAACAGCAAAGAACCCGTAAACTTTTACATTTTAAATCCCCTACTCATGAGTACATTAAATATGCACCCCGACACTGTCTAAACGCTGTGTCGCACATAGCAACGGTCAATTGAAGTCGTAGCTTTAGTGGCCAACCCTATAGTCTGCGACGTTCGAAACCTGCATAGCAGTGGAGTATAAGACACTACATCGCAGTTAACTTGCAAACCATGACCCCCGTGGCTCAGTGGAATAAGCTGTTGGTGCTCATGGTTTCGAATCCTAGTGGATCAGGCGGAAGAGTACTATCGATGATTCCCAACAGGTCGAAACTTCGGTCTAGTAACTTTTCGAACATGTGGAGTGCTAGCTGCTTTAGAAGCAGGTGCGACGAACTCTGAAGCATTTACATCAAAATCCCCCTACTCATGAGTACATTAAAATATCCGCCCTAACAGTTTCCAACTGCTTTGTCGTACATAGCTAATCTCAAAGAAGTTCATGTCTTTCGTAACCAACTCTGTCCTCTGCAACCTTTGTAACTTGCTCGGTAGTAGCGAATGAAACGTGCTGTCCCAGTTAGCTTGTAAATCATGACAGATCGCCATTGTCCCTACAGCTCCGTAGCATAAGCTGTTTGTGGTCATAGGTTGGAATTCTGAAGGGTTTGATATTTTCGCTCTATCAGTGATAAGCGACAGGTTGAAACGGCTATCTACTACCTCACTGGGATTGTGGAGTACTATCTGGTGTGAAAGATATTGCGATAGCGCTGTGGATACATATAAGTGCATCTTTGGAATCATAGTAGATTGGATATCTTTTTCGATATGGTGGGGCTAGCTGTAATCCACAGTGAATTCGCTATGGTTGTTTTTTTGTTCCACATGCGCCCCATTGGCTTCTTCCATTTTACTCTAACACCGTAGGTCAGACTAGGAAGAACTAGTTTGGCGGCATCAATGAATGATGCTGCAAAGTGCCATCTTTTATGACGCGTGACCACAGGGAGCTTAGACCGCATGGACTCCATACTGGAGAGCTGACAGAGTCACTTCTAAGTGTGGCGACATATTCTTCATTCAACTCTTTCTGTCATCCGCTGTCCTGTACTATACATTTCTAATTTCATCTAGAGGTCGCAGATAATTAGCGTCGAGGACTGGCATACAGAGTTGAACCAGATGACCCCGAACTACCATGCTGGTACCAAGGGCTGGTCGTTCGGTAGACCATCCACTCCCGGACGTTGGCATCGCAGTGTTTCCTTGAACTTGGTTACGATATTGTGACAACCGCGCAAACGCCTCAAAATAATGCATGTAAAGTATACTTATGCAGTTCCTCGTAAGGTAGTTTCTTCAACACCACCGCCAATCTAGCCGCCCGCTTCAGTTATTCACCAGTAACGGCTACTAGAAGGACAGGCACCCACCAAAATTTGGTCATGGGAGAACGCGGAACCTATGCAAATTGATCTGGTGCTAGGTAATTTAATATACCTAGACTGGTCTTGGGTCATCCTCCAGCAAAGCAATAGCACAAGCATGATATCTGCCCGTGGTTTTATCGCGCCTATGCGCTCCTTTCGTCTCTCAGCGGAAGACACTGGCAATGGCAAATTCAAATAAGTATGGAGAGATTGGGCAATCTTAGTGAATATTGCTCGTTGAAGCAAACGAATAATGTCCCTGCATTAATTCTTAACTTGCTTCGACGTACTGCGTTGACAGCCCATCGCATGCTTGAATATGACTAAGGCGGCGCTGGCGAACAGAGTTCAATCAGTCATCGTCCGTGCGACCTGCTTACGATCCCATAGCCCATAGACCGAACCTCGTTTGATCTGTCTACTGTGAACGAAGCGTAGTTTGGTTATAAAAAATGAAAACGAATCAGCCCGAACAGCAGCAAGCGAACGGACTGTCAATGAACCCAGCCTCACGACACATGACGCAATGGCTGCCAGGCCGCTGGGAAACTGGAAGCAACACTTGACCACTGAACAACAAGCAGATCAAGAGCTTTCCACGCAAAATGAGTGAACGCTCGCGGGCCAGACGTTAAACTGGATGTTGGTGCGGCCAAGCATGAAGCAAGTTCAACGTGGCCCAAGACTACAGGTGTGGGTTGTAGCTAGTGCATCGGAATAAGTAGGTTTACGGGCCAGTGATTCTAGACGGATGAAGTAAAAAGGCACAAGCAGTAATAACCGAAAACCGTGGTACTTTAATAACGCTTCATGTCTTGTGCATTATAAAATGCTTTACACTTCAGGACAACAGATTTTGTACAGCTGCCTATAATTTGTCTGAAAGCTGGGATGGACCTACATCATGTGTGATCGTCAGGTCATACAGCAGTAGGACAAAATTCTCAGTACGTAATTCCCCAGTAGACGACCCAAAAGGGTAGAAGTGTCTACTGAACCAAAGCAGAACAATCCCAGTTCATTAAGTGCATTGCTTAGTTGTAAGTAGTAGGGTGATTCGTCTTGTTTTGGTGAAGATTCGTCCCAAGCATGTTCAACGCATGTATGACAGTAGAGGATGAGCAGGGCTATATCGCAGTTTGATAGCAGTCAACCATGGCTCAGTAGCACAATTCACTGGCTCGCAATAGTAAAGGTCGTGGGTTCGAAGCCTGCCGAATTCGGCTACTGCGCGCTACTGAAGAGTCTCCATGAGACGAAACGGCCAACTAACGCTTTCCTAGATGTGTAGTGGCTGACGGCCTGATTCTAACTGCGATGCATATTCACAATAGTTCATTGGCTTTCCTGAGAATTTGACACAGCCGAATGGTTGAATCAACAAAATCCCAGCATGAAAGAAAACAAATCCCTTCAAACAGCACCAAACACTCTTTGTTTGCTAAATGCTAAAGATGTAGAATAGACACACTAACGCAGAATGTGATAATGCTCTGTGTGCTTCATCAGTAGTGGCCACTACTTGCAAATAGCGCAAAAGAGTAGTTCGCCAGCTGAGCCGGGGAGCTTATTATCAGCTCAAACGCTTGCGAAGTTAAGAAGGACGTCGTTGGCTGCTCCCCTTTCCCCATCTTTGAGTCGAACCAGGAGCAGTTAGGAGAGCACGCCATATGCCAGCATCTTTGTTGCAGTTAAAAATTTGGCCAGCTCTGACACAGAATTTGCTTTTTCATTTCTCTGCTAAAGCGAATCATACTAGCGCTTTTCAAAGTGGAATTAGTTGCGAGGACACACTTCGCAACACAGTTTATGAGGCCAATAAACAGGCCAATCAGAAAGTCTCATATATATATATATATATATATATCTTTGGTAGGCGGCTTTCGGTTTCGAATTTGCCTGTCACTGTGGCCAGCCACAGGACGCCTACGCCTACAGAGGGACGATGAGTGGCTTGCGCTGCACCACTCACAGCTCCATCCACACACCCCATATCCAGTGTAAACTGAAGAAATAAAATCGGGAGGCATGTGGATGGGAACCACTTTTCATCAACGGAACTGGCCCAAACACCTTCACAGGCAAAACAAGCACGCTGTATTTGGGGAATGCAGAGGACACAAGACGGTGGCTGGACCGTAGTCCGCTACACACTGAGTGCATGGAACCACTCTTTGATGTTAACACGGCCACAAGGATCGTGTACCCCGTCCAATTCAGCAACGAACAACTATCTCCTAGAGATACTATGGACGAGGTAGTGGGTAATAGACAGGTACGCACCTTGTCAACATGCACAACAACCGCAGCCACACCGGGGATATCAAGCAACAGCCAAGCACTTGAGAGAAAGATAACAAATAAAATAAATCGAGTAACGCATAAGGAAACGGTGACATAAAACTTAAAATAATGGGCATATGAAATAAATTGTTTACACAACAATCCGAGATAAGTTCATCAGGTCAGAAAGTATATTTTACGGTAATGCCACAAACACGAAAATGTTATCGAAATTAGCTACCATTGGCTTAAGCGACGTGTGCAAGTTTATAGAAGAGAGTACAGGTACACATTTATATGAGAAAGAAAAGCATTAGGACATGAAATAAATAGACTTAGCATACAAGCACGCGGTTAGTAAATCGAATGCAGCGTACCTACACACGCTGCGCCGGTTCTGCCTACGTTCTCTGCAGGACCCGTCGTCATTTCTTTGGTGGTCACGAGTGGCCTCGCGCATGGCTCAGTAGGCCTGCCTGACACAGGCACACGCAACCGTATGTGCTACAGCACCATGCGCTCGATGTCGATGGAGTAAAACTCATCGGTGTTTGCCACTTCCGCACTTGCCGCTTCTTTTCTACACGTATGAGGTCTTCCTCCTATATATATATATATATATATATATATATATATATATATATATATTTGGATGGCGGCATCCGGTTCCGGGTTTGTCTGTCACTGGGGCCTCCACAAGACGTCTGCGCTTAGGTAAGGACCATGGGTAACTTGTGCCACACCACACACATTTCTAACCACAAACCCATATCCAGTGTAAACAAGAAGGAATAATACTGGAAGACATGTGGATGGCAGCCAAACTCATCAACGGAGCCGGCCCACACTCCTTTACAGGCAAGCACGAGCACGCTGTATTTCGGAATCAATCGCACAGAAGGCGGTGGCTGGACCGTAGTATGCTCCACACTGGGTACATGGCACCACCCTTCTAGCCTAGCATGGCCAAGAGAACGCAACACATCGTCCCCTCCAGCAACAACTAACTGTCTCCTCTACCCAGTATCTAAGAGCTAGTGAGTAATAGACAGGTAGGCACCTTGTCGACCGGCACAACAAACAATGAACAATGATTTATCACGAGATAAAAGCAAGTGCTTGACACGTCCCGTAGGATGGTTGAGGTGAATATGATGAAATCAAAATATGTCTGGGTCATCTATCGAACGTCTGCCGACATGAATAGTTTGATAAGTAACACCAGTGTAAAATTAAAATAAATTATCGAGCGTAAACGTTCAGAAAGACACTGGGACGCATTGATCATTGAGCTAAAGAGTGAGAAAAGTACAATATGGTCGCTCACTTAGGTACATTTGATACAGAAATCCTGTTGAAATGCATCCTTGCTTGGTACTGAAAATGGACCTATGTGTGTCCCTCCCGGTGTGTTTGTCGAGGCAATCGATGCATACGTTACCTGCTTGTTATCTGCACCGGATTTCCTTCGGCTCTGAGCTGTCGGGGTCATGGCTGAATCTCCAAGTGAAGCGGCTATGGTTGGAGAAGTGGACGCAGGCTTGTTTGAGGCTTGCCCAATTATGGGAATGAGGTGACCAAGTGGGTTTAGTGTCACAGAAGCTGCAGTGAGGATGGAGCGTCTAGCTCTTTTCTGCGGTTTAGACTCACGGCTAACTTTGACTGGGTGAGATATTATCGTGGCCATATTTACCTCCGAGGGAGAGATCTTAGTATTTACAAATTACGCGATTATTTCAGTCATCCTATCGCATTCTTTCATGAGCAATGATAAACAGTTGACAACTGGAATGACTTGACATGTTGGGCAAAACCAAATTGTGTCAGTAACTTGGTTTGTCTGTCTCACTTCTTGGACGGATTTGCCTGCGCATTGCGGACATTACGATCTAATGCAGCTGGAACAGGTACTACTGATCTTATGCACTTTACTGCAGTTGTCTGCACAACATAGGCGACGTTGAACCACTGGAATGCTAGTTGTCCTTTTATTGTTTATAGCAAAGCCTATCTAAGCGCTCGCCTTGATGAGTGTTCTTTGCGAAAGAGGTGACGCATGAATAGGTCAGAACACGCACACGAATTGGCAGTTGTCCAACCGCACCAAGGTCAGGCGGAGAGGCAGATGGAGGTCGCAACGCGCAGACTGTCGGATTCAGCGATCAATCGACTCGCAGTGGTACACACACACCCACACAAAGCGGCAGCGTGTGTTAATCGGCCTGCCTTAAGCGACAATGCAGGTGGAGCGCTGATAAGCGTCCCTAGAGCTGCTCAGTTGATAAGCGGAGCAAAAAGGCTGTAACTTTGTTATGCTGCAACTTGCAGGGATGGTTCCCGCGTAGTTTGGGAGCCCTCAGCTTTTTCTTCCGAATGAGACCAAAATCTTTTCCGAGAGACCGGTCTGATGTAGCTACACAAGTGGAATTCGGCAAAGAATATGCCGAAAAGTGGGAACTACAGCAAGAGTATAATCCACACAGAATAAATCCAAGAGTTGGGAATCACTAAGTAGAGCTCCTCGAACTGGTTCGAACGAGCGCATACATAAGATTGTGTGGGGAGAATTCCAGTGGCCACAGACGGCAAAGCGAAGTACGAGTTAAAGTGCGGCCGCTCGGTAGGGTGTCACAACGGTATGGCTTACGGTATGGTTGCCTGGTGCGGTGCGGTCCAGATCCACTCCAT
Source organism: Dicrocoelium dendriticum (assembly GCA_944474145.2). Lineage (NCBI taxonomy): Eukaryota > Metazoa > Platyhelminthes > Trematoda > Plagiorchiida > Dicrocoeliidae > Dicrocoelium > Dicrocoelium dendriticum. The sequence continues at coordinate 12,145,713 of OX104069.1, forward strand.
AGCTCAGACGTACGGCCCGCAGCTACTGTTTACAGGCATTTCATACCTCTCGGTTGCGATGATACGTACTTTCTGAGAGGGCGGATACATGAGCCGTCCAAAATCTGGATCGTTTACTGAGCATACTGCGCGCCTCAGAGTCAAACGAATGCGGTTTTGCCTCCATTTTATTCCGCACTGTGTTTGGGATATACGAGATGGCTGTCTCACAGTGAAAGTACATGAATGTGTCCCACGCGATCTGAACAGTATCAACCTCAGATATGATGTAAGGGAAACTTGCAACCTTGTTTTTGCTAGCTTAAAAACCTGCTCTTCAAAAATCTGAGGTTCAGGTAATACATCTTTCACGACCCCGACTTAGAGCACAGTTAAATATTAGACACACGTGCTCACTAGCACCCATGGGGGAATCGTAAATTAGATCTCTTACATGGGAGGAATCGGCCATCGTTTTTAATCACAGAAAGGTGTCAAGGAGAGTAAAATCTCCCATGAAAAGCATTAATTCAATGAAAAAACGATTCGAACTATTGATGTACAAAACAAACATCAAAACGTTTCGGGAATGTTCAAATCAGGAACATTCAGATCTACTCGAGGTACGTACCTACCTCACCATTGGATAGCGGAACTGAATTACCAATCAGGTCAGCTGAGCTAGCTATTCTGAAACACCAGCAGTCCTCGGTAGCCCAATAAATCTTCACTAGTTTCCACACTACTTGTACCAGTTACGGTAGCTGGTTCTGAAACACGCTTTGTCTTCTGATTTTCGGTTGGGATTCGGAGATATCAGATAACGAATTCAGTTCAACCGGAATGGTGCAGATAGAGGCAGATCGTAACAAATGGCGACGGACAAGAATGGCAATACAATGAATTTTTTGCAGACCGATTTCAAATACTGCTATGGCAACAGTAGGCGCAAATGAAGCTAATCAAAACCTTGACGCAGTGGCTCAGTTTGCAGTCTACAGAAATGGCTACACGGGACACGCAGGCAATTTCAGTTGATCTCCTTTACAATTCTATTACTCAATTCAATTTTGCTCCTGACTCCGGGAGCACGTTCGATGCGTTGCTAAACACTGGGAGGATATGTTCAGAACGGATTTCATCCGTCAAGACGATTACTGGAAAGTGCGATTGCTGCTCCGTAAACGGCACAAATTAACATCCAAGATTCATTGATCACATACTGCCAAAACAGCCGAAAGATATCAGTTTTACCGATGCGGTGTCACGGCGGAAAGAGGGCCATCGACCACTTCCTAACCCCCGAAGAGGATGGACTAGGATACTGGCAGGGCGCCCACACCTTCGGGAAATGCACAACCGAAAGGCAGCGGGTATCACACATGGTCAGTTCACTGAATCAGCTATTAAAGCGGGGTTTCCCGAGAGGAACACGCTGGTTTTCGTCCAGGCAGAGATTTCATCGACCAAATTTTCCCACTTCGGCAACTACTTGAACTCTCATGTCCACCGACAGCCAACGATCGCAGTGTTCTCGGATATCCGAGCGTCATTTGTTTCAGTAGATAGTACTGCGTTGGGAAGCTGTCTACTAAGGAACCGTGTGCCCCACAAGTTTTTAACCATCTTAAAGGAACTGTGCTGCACTACTACTGAGTGGTATAGTGAAACGAACAGGCGCCAAGAACTCAGCGAATAACGGATTACCGCGGAAGACAGGCGCGTATTGCACTATTCAACCAGCCATGGAAACGGATGACTGGAGTTTTGGACCTATACTATACCGTCACGGCAAGCTAAGTAGATAGCATATATCGGAGCTTAGAATCGAATAGCACCACAATTGAACTGCGCAACTGAGTTCGACTGTACCATGTTCGAAATGCTATGCCATGTATGCGTTCGTTCTTTAATATATAGCTCGTTCTTACCGCACCGCCTCCTTAACTCTACAGTCACACGTTGGGAAATTCAGGGCTTAGGGCATACTTCCCCATGCTTTGCTGTCACCAGCAGCGCTCGCCATGGTTGCCCTATTTCACCTTTTCTCTTCAATTTGACAATCCAAGATGTTCTCCAAAGGGCATTGGAAAGCTACCAAAACTGCGGTATTGAGCTTCTTCCGGGTGACAGAGTTGCGGACTTAGACTACGCTGATTATATCGCTTTGTTTGGAGCGATTCACAAGCCATCCAGAGCGCTTTGAATCGATTGGCGATGGAGGCATCTAGGTATGGTCTGTATTTCACCCCAGGCAAATGTAAAGCACTACTCCGGGATTGACAGTTAACCTTGCCTGCCCTCACCATTGCTGGTAACGTCCTGGAGTAACTCTACTGCTTCACTTATCTAGGGAGTTGCATCACGGCTGGGGGCGATGTTGTAGATGAGGTCTCACAACGGATCACAAAGGGATGCCTTGTATTCATCAGACTTAAACACTTATGACGTCGTCGCAATATCAGTCTCAAGCTGAAAGGTAAATTGTACATTACCTATGGTCGGGTGATTCTCTTCTGTGGCTGAGATCTGACCTATTCGCTCAGAAGAAATGAAACAACTTTCCGTTTTTGACAATCGTGTCTGCGTAAGATTGTTTGCACGTAGTGGCAACATCACGTAAGCGAAACAGAAAATCCGAAACCAAGTGCTGCGGGTAGACAGCCCCTTCTTTCAATACCTTAGTCTCCGACACCGTATGCGTTGGGTCGGCCATGTATTGCGTATGCCAGCCTATTGCCTTCCTCGTCGAGCGTTGTTTGCGCTTCGTGAAATCGATTAAAAAGTGTGCCGCAGTGGACAACCAATGACTTAGACAAGGAGCATGAAAAAGGCAACCTCAAGCTTAGCATCCGTAGGACCGATCCTCCTTCCAGACTGGGGACCACGCGATTCTGACTCTCAGTGTAAACATTGGATGTTATGACAGACATCATTGGCGACTGTGTTGTACAACCGCCTCATCTATTACTTAATGCCGGATAGAAGATAAACACCCCAAAATACAATAAAAGCTCCAAATGGCGTGTATAAAAATCCAAAACTCGTTTTTTCCTGCTATTGTATCGTTTCCCACTATTTTACCATGGTTCGGATGCGATATTGTCCATAATATTATTGGATATATATATATATATATATATATATATATATATATATATATATATATATATATATATATATATATATATATATATATATATGCCCCATGCTGAGGCTGATGTCGCATTCATGATGCTTCTTCACCGCAGTTGGGCTAAACCAACTTACACTTAAACTAGGTCTTTTTAATGTAGATAAAATTCATTACATTTTATTTTATTTTTGTTCTGCCTACTTGATAATCTTCTCCCAACTTACACACGTCGCTCATGCAAATTGTGGTAAACTTGCGTAATTTTATCGCGTGGTATTTTTTAAATGACTTTCGGACATTTTGTACTTATCGCGTATTCACATTTAACCAATTTCTTCCATATGCTCATTTAGCGAGTATTTATGTCGTCATATGCGTTTACTTTATTCGATATCGGCATTTCGAATGATTGGCTGTTGTTTGACATCCCAGGTGTGGCTGCGCTTGATGTGCATGTTGACAAGGTGCCTACCTGTCTATTACCCACTACCTCGTCCATCTGGCTCCAGAAGACAGTTGGTCGTTGCTGGAGGGGACAGGGTGCACGGTCCTTGTGGCCGTGCTAGGCTCGAAGAGTGGTTCCATGCACTCAGTGTGGAGCGGACTACGGTCCAGCCACCGCCTTGTGTGCGCTTGATTCCCCAAATACAGCGTGCTTGTGTTTGCCTGTGAAGGAGTGTGGGCCGGCTCCGTTGATGAAACGTGGCTCCCATCCGCATGCCTCCCGGTCTTATTCCTTCGGGTTTACACTGGATATGGGGTGTGTGGATGGAGCTGTGGGTGGTGCAGCGCAAGCCATCCATGGTCCCTCTGTAGGCGCAGGCGTCCTGTGGCTGGCCACAGTGACAGGCAAATCCGAAACCGGATGCCGCCTACCATATATATATATATATATATATATATGTATATATATGTATATATATGTATATATATATATATATATAACTCTGATACTATAATGTCGGAATGGAAGACGGAATCGGAACAAGGAGCAGAATTAAAGGCAAGTAATTTATCTTGTTTCCCGCTCATTATTTTTGAATTTTTGGTGTTCTGTTTAGGTGTAGGTGGAGACGACAAACAAGACACGCCTAACATCTCGACGCTCACTTAATTTGCGCTAACATCATAGTCAGATAAGACATAACTGATTGTAGACTATTTTTCTTTCAAGCCGATCGACCTCAGCTCTGTGTCTTGGTGCAACCCAATGCCCCGCTGACCAGAAGCGACAGCCTCTGGATCACTGGAAAATGCACAAGTGGTATTTGACTTCACGGTTTGCCGGTGAGGTCATTCGGATGACGGTACTTCCGTCTTGCATTCTGGTTTCCGAAGGAGAACAAAAGTCTGCAGTTAACGACTCAAGTGTGAGCGTCAGACTTGTTTGTCATCCGATCTGCATCAGAGTGCGAACGTTGAACGCAAAGTTTCTGAATTTAGAACCAGGTCGAAGGAAAACTGCGGCGTTGACGTACTGTGAGAAGGCTGTGTTCATCCGGCATAGGACACCAAGTGCAACTAATGAGCTGTTGGCGATAACCGGGAGGACACAAGTCGTGTTGAAGAACGAGATTTGGGACACTCTGTGGGTGGAGGTTGGGAAATGGAGTTAGACGAGTCACGATGCATAACAAGAGCGAAAACAACAGTGTAATACATCCGTGATTCCTCAGCGTGCGTAATGCTATTTGGTTGCTCAGTCCGAAATGGAGGGATGTCTCCGGCGGCCCCACTCCGAACCTATGATAAAGGATCTAACCTACAAGACAGTAGGGCAACTTAAGAGTTCCCCAACCAGTTGGAAGCCGTGGTTCACACGCCTTTAGTTCTGCAATGACTAAAGGACCCAACAAACCGTGGAATTGAAAGACCGCTCAGACGGACGCAAGGGACAGTGGCTCTCTTTAATTTAGAGTCAAATCTCTCGTGTCACAGGGTTGTTAAACAGACATATGGCCCTGTATGGAGATAACGCTCCTCTAGCAAAAATCCACCACTTCTTGGAGCACTGCCTCCTGAAACATTCGCTGAGAGCGGATAATGCGGAATCACCCATCTGGCATCATGTAGGGGTTGTTCGGCATAACAGTGAGACTTCGCTCAATTTTGCAATAAGTTACTCGTTTCTCGACGAGTATAAAGTTGTGTTACGCCCATCTCAGCTCATTATTTAGGGCGTTTTACTGCTCAAATCTCTGAATCCCCAGGCTACGGGTTGATTTTTGTGTGCTAAATCTTGTGGATACGAATAGAAACGCGCTCACAATGTTTGCTTTGAAGAAACTTGAGTATCAATTAACACTACATGCCTCATTTTGGACACTTTACATGTGCACGAACTCAAGTAGTACTCCGAGTCAAACAAGAACCCGCATGTCGTTTACCCGATGAATAACCGTTTGGAATGCTTCTTCATCACACATCAACTGCAAGTTAGGCTGTGGATATTAGATCTAACTTAATGAACACAATAGTTCTAAATGAATCATGTCATGGTACGCCTACCTACTAGTTTGTCTTATTGCACTGTAACCGAACATATGGATGCAGTTAAAGAAGCAAAGTTCCAGCAACTCGTATTTGTCACGCAGATCCGGGGAACATAATAGTTAGAACCGGAGTTCTTGGTTCATTAAGGCAACATCGTCTAGAAAACGGATTCACAATCAAGCGGTCGCATGCTTTCTTGAGGAATATCTAAGATTTGTTTCAAAAAGAATTAGTCGCCCACTGCATGGCGGCAGAAATCATGTTAACCATCCTCCTCTTGTTGTAGAGCAGTATCAAACCGTTCAGTATCCTTTCTGCATTCAAGGACTACCAACACTACAACAATACTCATCACTTCATAATAAGTTCCTGGGACCACCAGACTTAAGTGGCACTCGGTGGGTTATAGCATTACACACAAGAAGAACGTATAAAATCACAACCTTGTAAGCCGCCACTACTGGCAAAGGCCAATCGAACGTTCACTTTCCATCCCGGAACGTTTCTGAAATACCGTTCAGCTTCATTCATTAACTAACAGGGCATGAAGCTAACTTTCCTATTTTTGGGTTCATCGTGTTTAACTCCGAACAACGACCACCTATTGCTCTAGGGAAATACCCCACGTTCGTATAGAAATTGCTTTGGACTTTTGTTGATTCGGTCATCGAAACGTTTTGCTGGCAATGTTCAAATATGTCGGCGTAGGTGTGTTGCGTTTTGACTAGAAAACAACATCACAAATAATTTGGGATCCTTGGCGGACACCGTTATCTAAAAGCAAGCTATAGCAGCCATATCAGCGTAGATCTCTGTCAGTAGTTACTTTTGGCTGAAAAGACATTCAGCTGTATAGGGACCGCTTTTTGAGTATTCAGCAAGAGGGTTTGTTAAGACAGATTCGCAGCCATTTAATGGTTCTGAAGGTGTGCATGAGCTCAGAGTTCTGCCGTGATGGCTATAACTCCGACCAAGCAACTGCTACATTCCATGCAACCTAGTTACCTAGTTGTGCAGAATGGATTATCTTAGAATCCTTACGCGTGCTACCTGATTCATGTGGAACTAAAATCACGTGCAAAATGCTCAACAGATTAAATAGCCATAACATTTTGCTTGGCAACTATTTATGAACGCATTCAGTGTCCTCCTTTTGTATTTGTCTCAGTCTGCAAGAAGTCCGCATGAAGGTGCTTGTGCGGCTGCTTCGAAAGCGAGAGGAATATCAACAGGAAATAGACGCGCGCAGGTTAGATCGGCTTTGGGAAGAGCGGTACGTGCATAAGGAGAATCGGTGCAAATCAATCCAACACCGCTATCTCACAGGTAAGCAGTGGCCCGCGGTGCTGGTCGCATTTCGGTTCTGTGAAGAATAAACAGGTGAGGGATAGGTATTCTATAAACATTTACCTCGCTCCGCACTTCGATATATATATATATATATATATATATATATTATATTTACTTAGACATTTTGCAAACCACATTGGACGTTTTCCAAATCAAGTTAGACTTTTTGCGAATCAAAGTGGACCTTTTGCAAAACACTGGATGTTTTGGAAAACCAATTGGACATTTTGTAAGCCACCTCGGACAGTTGAGGTTATAAACAGAAAATTATCCATTCGCTAGCAAGAAATGAGGAGTACGACGACTAGACTGTGCAAGCAGTTACGAGTGTGCAAGCTCCCGTCTTTATCATTGCAGTCGTTCACCTCGAGCAAAGGAGTTGACCCAGTTATCCCTTTCGCTCTATGGGCATTCGCGTATTTCCTGTGGGTGTGTGGGCGAACCTACTCACTTCAATTATTGAAAGATTGTAGGCTGTTATGAATCCACCAGAACCAGTCAATCTTTACCCGCCTAATGTGGCAGTTTGTTATCCATAGCAGGGGAGTAAGACGACCGGACGAATTTTCGGTCACATTTTTGTCATGCGAATGCAACAGAGCTGTGCAAGCAGAGAGCAATGGTGCAACCCCCCTCTTGACCATAGGCGTCGTTACCTCCATCAAAGCCGGTGACACAGTTTGCCCTGTCAACCTATGAGCCACTGTATATTTTATCTGTGTGTGTGAGTGGACCTATTCAGCCGCTCGGTTATTGAATCAGTGTAGACTGTCATAACTTGAGCAAACCCATCATCGCTTTGTTAGCCTTGCACTGTAAGAAACGACCAAAATGAGCGCAGAACGACAATCGCCCACGGTTTGCACAGTTCTGTTGCATTCGCGTGACCACGATTTCGCCTGAACATGGTCGATTCTTCTTACTCCCCTCTCTTTTGTATAGCAAACCCCGGTCATCATAATCATACAGGTTAGCTAGATGTGGGGAACACCTCAGCTACTGTGCCGCAATACACAGAAAAAAGGAGAAAAAAGAATTCAACTGGAGCAAGCGGGCTGAGCTACCGGTAACGGATGGGCATCGTTCCAGTAAGCTACCAGCCGGCTACTGTGCATCAAAAAAATTACTATGAAAAATTATATAAGGTAAAATAATGAGATCGTGGTTGGAGGGGGAGGCTAAGAGGGATGGGGTGGGACAAAGAAACTCACAGCACGAACGCCACTGAGGTCGGCTCCTAGCCATATCAGCAAGTGTGTCCAACCAAACGTGTTCATCGTCTTTCGGACCCCAACCAGGGAGCCGAGACGCTCCAACCGAGGCCAGCTCAGAAGTGAGGGCCTTCATTCATTTGGACCAAGTCATCGCTTGGCCACTCCTCCTCTTCTTCCATCCACACCCCCGGGCGCGCAAACAACGCACGTCGCGGGAGTCGGTGGGCTGGCATGCGTAACACGTGGCCAAGCCATCCGAGCCTGGTGCGTGAAATAACGGTGCTGAGCGGTTCAGTTCCTTTTCCTGTGCCATAAACAAGGCGTCCGACACGCTCGTTGCTCACGCGGTGTTCCCACCAGATGTGAGCTAAATTGCGAAGGCACCGGTGGTCGAACGTAACTAGCCTCTTCAGGTCCGTTGCTTTAAGCGGCCGGATTTCACAACCGTACAGTAGGGTCGAACGTACTGCTGCATTGTACACTCTACCCTTCAGGGCGTGAGTGATGTCGCGCCGGCGCCATAAGTGGCGAAGGTTAGCAAAAGCGCCCCGACCTTTTGCTATACGATTCGGAATCTCATCTTCAATCCCACGGGCGCTGATACAACTTCCCCGATAGTTGAATTTTTGAACGACTTCTAGCTGATCCCCACCAATGGTCAGCGTAGGAGGCGGTCCAGACCAATCCTGGAGGAACGCTTTGCACTTCGAGGGTGCGAAGCAAAGCCCGAAGTGACGGACAGCTAGTGCTAATCTGTCCAGTGCCGCTTGGCACAAATATAAGCTGTCACAGATTAGGGCAATATCATCAGCATACTCTAAGTCAAGAAGTCGTTCTCCTGGGAGTAGCTCCACACCTTCTAAGTCGTGTCCTGTAAACGCGATTTCCATGACTTCGTCAACAGCGAAGTTGAAGAGGAAAAGTGACAGCGGGCATCCTTGTCTCACGCCGCAAACCCCAGTAGTACGTCAGTAAAGCTAGCTAGGGTTTGGTGTCTTGATAGCCTACACAGTTCCAATAGTCTAGTAGCTTCATAGATTCGCCCACACACCCACAAGACAGGGGACTACTGGGTCACCGCCTATTCGCTAAATCAGCTGAGGTCCAATTGATCGGATTGGCAAAGGTTTACTTCAGGGGGAATCGTAGTCCACCTTGATATTACACATGCAATCCATTCGCACAACGAGTGCTTCAGAACTACCCTCCAAAGCTAGATAACTGTATTTTAAATCAAAATGGACCATACCATTGGGAGTCTGCATTTCTACTAGTCACAAAGCTACACAGGTTCGTGCATAAAGGCACATGTACACATACTACGCGAAGACCGATGCGGCGGAATACTTGGTTACCGCCTTTGATCAAGGTGATTCGGGTTGAAGATTGGGAGAAGAGTTTGTAATGGAAACTTTGGTAGCATTACTAAAATGTAGTCTGAACGTCGTCTAGTCACCTTACTCCTCATTTATTGCTTGGGAGTTGCTGATTTTACGCTTAAGATGCAAAATATATCTAAAGTGATTTGCGAAATGTTCAATTTATTTTGCAAACATCCCAAAGTGTATTGCAAAACTTCCAATTTGAAATGTTAATTGCATATATGGTCCAGCGAAAATGTCCCGCATCACTTTGAAAAATACTAGTTTTTGGTGTAAGTTACCACACACACCCTATGGGTATGCGAGAGGATGTACAACGTTTCTTCCACTGTAGTTTTTTCAATAGTGCTACGAAAAAGATTTTGCTGTTATTTTTTATTTCCCAATCTGTAATCCCATACAGTTCGGTATCCTCCAGAAACCGCCTTCTAAATGTGATATTACTTAACAAGTCTTACTGCTGAGAAATTTCTAATGGATTAATTTCAAATGCTAATACTTGCTTGGACAGCCTATGTTCCTCTTAGCTGCTTTTCATCTCACAGCATTAAATACGTAAGATTGGAGGTTGTTTGCCAGATTTGACAGGGTTATAGTTATCTTTAAGGTACTTAATTAGTTCACTTTTGATTAATAACAGTTTATTTGGTATTTCCGGTGATAATATATACCAGAACTTTTCAACTGGACATGAGGCAGGGGCCGATCTGGCCATTTGAGCGTCTTCACTCCTTTGTCATTCATTCTGAGACCTTTTGGCAAGATGGCACGGTGCGTTGTCATCTAGGAGATTGTCATACTTCTTAAATCGCTTCTGAGCTGGTGGTAAAATGTAGTTGCCAATTATCTCCACATCTTTTCGAGCTCTGACCGTGCAGTCAACTAGATGGAAATATGCAACTCTATCTGCGGCCATGCATCCCTTAACCATGCGTTTTGTTTGATATTTGAAAGAGAGACTAGGACATTGTGGTTTGTATTCCCTCCATGGATACCGCCGGACAGGTGTGCAACTATGATTCCAAAGGTTACAGAAGTTACTCCCATCAATACATAAAACGCCCTCCCAATAACTCTTGGTCCAACATAAATACTTTCTGGCTCACAACAGTAATTGTTCTACTTGTGTATTAGATGACTGTGGTTTCTTCCTTGCCGTGCAGCCTCCCAGGCCGAACTCCAAGCACCGCCTTTCTCTGTTGATGTGCACATAACCATAAAATACGTCTCTATTCGTTCAGCAGCTGAGGTGATGCAAACTTTCCATCATGCAGGGGTGACCTCAGCAACACCCAGTTATCTCGGTCTGTTGACTTCTTGGGTCCAATAGATCTGTACTGTCTTATTTGCTTGCAATTTTAATTTGCTCTTTTATAACTAGCATGACTGTGGCTTGATTTAAGTCAGGTATTGTTTTTTCTATGCTTCAGTTGCTTTATTAACGGTGCACTATTACTTTAATTCTAGCATATTTTTCTAGATACATAAGAATCCAATGCTTAAACCTTCTTCAGCCTGACAAAATGTCTTGTGAGTTTGCACCGAGCATCAAGCGCACGAATAGGTCATAGATTGTAGTTATGGATTTTCAGTGAGCAGTTGATGTCAACTCAGTTTCAGCGATATCGGTGATTGGTAAATGATACCTTAGTAGTGGAGCTGCACCAAGATTTCATCCCTTAATCTGTTCACTGTAGTGCAACTCAAGATGAATGAACTTGTCGACTATTTCCAAAGATCCACAGGAGAGGGTGAGATTAGCAGCGGCATCTAATCAGTCCTGCAGGAAAGCCTTGCACTGCCATGGAAATAGGTCATTTGGTATTGTAAGACAAACACCCACTTGCGCGATATGTCTTGTGCAATCTGCTAGCAGTCGGAAGTTACGATGTCGTTAAGACATATCAATTTACGAATTCAATCACATTGGAGCAATAAGTTCACAGTCATTCACGGAACACTTCTTCATGACATCTATTGCGAAACCGGACAACCAAGCTAATGTTGTAGGTCTCTGTCTACCACCATCGGATACCGAAGGGTGCGGAATTCTCGCCCATTCCTTGAGTACCATGACGGTGTTTTCCGCCTTACATTGACAATAACGGCCAAATGTGATGTGCTGGTTTAGTTGCATGCACATTCAAGGAGCTGTCCACCCATACATCTTGTGCTACTCATCACAGTTGATCGAAATTCTGTGATTTTAACAAGGTTGTTTGTCCCGCTGCTGTATCCTTTACCAGGTCAGGTAGATGAGGCTTTTACACTCGAGCACACTTACCATAAAGCCCCGGTGATTTGCACTTCGCTTGTGGGCGTAGCACTTGCCAAAATCTAGATAGTTCCGGTTTTACTTGTAAAAGTTCAGTAATTCTGAATGACAGTCTGGACGCAGTTTATCTCGCTCTCTTTGCAGCCAACGTAGACAAAGACAACAACATGTTCACTTAACGGAATCTGTGTGCGCAGTCTGTGTATTTTCGGGTAAGCGCAGGCAGAGGCATTGTGTATGTGATGACGGCTCTCAACCCTCTTTATTGTGCAGTTCGAAGTAATTTGGTTAACTTGTTGAGAGCATTGCGCCATCATTCGAACCCCAACATCTAGAGGTTTCATTCACACAGCGAGTACTAGAAAGCACCCTCCAATCAAAGGGTAATCTTTGTGATAAACGTTGTTCGTCAAAACTCGGTTTCTAAAGGTGTGTAGATTTCAACCAACAGCCCAATCACCCCGGGTTCGTGGCTTGCTGTCTCTACCTGATGAGATCAAACAAGTTCGAAACATATCGCGGAGTGCAGTATTTTCTGTTGGGTAACATAATATTAATTACTTACAGGTTGCATTCACTCGAGCCAATGCGGAGTGATAAACTGTTGTAACGCTGTATGGACCTCTTCGAGCCATTGAGCCAGACTCCGAGTATCTCTTGTGCTCCTGGCTACTACTGCTACCCAGCTGGCCGATTTTAAGATTTAGGGCAAACTCCGACCGCGCCGCTTGGCTGAAGGCCAAAATTGGGTAGCGCTTGCTTTCCTTAGCCCATCCCATAACTATGTCCCTGTCGTCGCGTTCTATTAGTTT
>OX104069.1:12158852-12333539 GCA_944474145.2 Dicrocoelium dendriticum
CATGACATTTTTCCTTTGATTCAGTCAAACAAACTCACTCCAATGCGTCCACTGTTGGCCAATCAGCGTGCATGCGAGAAACGTGTGAACTTCCAATCAGCTGCCGCCTTTGCTTGCGGCAGCCTAACGGCTTCCTTGCTGGGCTGGCACCGCACGTTCGTTCGAGTGTATACTCCCATCACATCCTCCCTTTTTTCATGCTTTTGCTGCTGTACTTTGCTAAATAGTCCATACACGTTACCACTCCGCGTCCTCTTTATTGGATCTGCCGATGTCGCCTCATTGCCGCACGCAGTATAACGCTCTCTCCCTGATTCATGCTGTCGCCTCGGACATCTCCTCAGCTGTACTCGGTTTATTCTCAGCTTCTTCCCTCCAACATTTACTTCGTATGACCTTTCACCGGCTTTCGCAGCCACGACTCCTTTTCTCCACCTCTCCTGTCCATCGGGAATTGGTTCAACCCATACTTCCCCCACTGTCAGCTCAGGTAATTCCCGTGCGCCGTTGTCGTAGTACCGTTTCTGAGTAGCCATTCGCCTTCTCAAATTGTTCCGTACTTTCTCCAGTTGTGGCGTGACAGGGCGCAAAAGTGTTGCGGATGCAGGCGTCACAGTTCTGGTCCTTCCACTGTATAGGCGCTGCAATAGGCTCAGGCCGATATCCGTTGAAGGAGTGTTGCGACTCTCCAGTAGCATGTGGTATGGGTCCTCCCGAGTGTCTCTAGCCTTCGCTAATAGTCGCTTGACTTGCTTCACTGCCGACTCTGCCTTCCCATTTGATTGACTGGGATAGGGACTGGTTTGCCGGTGTGCGAATTCCCATTTGGTTGCGAAAACCTGGAATGCCCTGCTGCTGAATTGGGGACCGTTGTCCGTGACTATCTCCTCCGGTATCCCGTGCCGTGCGAATTGACATCTGCGTTTGTTGATTACTGCCTCCGTGGTCGTGGTGGTGAGTAAATGAATTTCAAATTAATCACTATAGTAGTCCACCGTGAGTAAGTAATCCTTTCCGTTGTCCCAGAATAGATCCACTGCTACCTTTTGCCACGGTCGGTCCGGAACATCATGCAGCACCATCGGTTCCTTCATTTGCCGAATGTCGTGTGAACGGCACGCCTCACAGTTAGACACATGATCCTTGATCTGACCTGTCATTCCTGGCCAGAACATCAGTTCTCTTGCTCGATTAATGGTGTAATTTGCACCCAGGTGAGCGCGATGGACATGCTCCAGCATCTCCTTTCGGAGAGAAGAAGGGATTAGGATTCGACTTCCCTTGAACAACAGACCGTCACAGACAGTGAGTTCGTCCCGAAAATTGAAGTAGGGTGTTAATTCCTTCGGGAGCTGCTTCTTTGTTTCTGGCCACCCATTGAGGATAACGTCTCGCAAAGCTGCAAAAGTTTGGTCTTCCTCCGTGAAACGCCTTATGTCTTTCAAACGGTTTTCTGTCACTGCCAGATGCTGCACCATGCTAACTGTCTCGATCTCTTCTAGATGATGTTCGGCCACTGGCGGATGTGCTCTCGACAGGGTGTCCGCGATGAACATCTGTGTGCCAGGTGTGTACACAATGTCAATGTCATACTTCTGGAGCCGGAATAAGCATACGCTGCGGACGACGAAGAACGTTACTCAGTGGTTTAGTGGCTATCGACACCAGCGGCTTATGATCAGTGTACACGGTTGGCTTTCTTCCAAAAGTATAATCATTGAAACGCTCCATGGCATAGACCACTGCCAGCATCTCTTTCTCGATCTGTGCGTACCGCTTCTCGGCCTCTGTGAGTGCTCGGCTGCGGAAATCCAAAGGTCTTCCTTTCTGCAACAGAACAGCACCTATTCCACTCTGGCTACTATCACACTGTACCTCCAATGGTTGTGCTGGATCGTAATATCCGAGTACGGGCGCATTACTGATGAGGTTCTTAATGGTTGCGAAGGCCAAATCCTGTTCCTTCCCCAGCTCCAATTTACTCCTTTGTGAGTTGACCGCCTAATCGGAGTCATGACATCAGCGAGTCCTGGTAGGAACCGGCTTAAATAATTCACCATACCGTTTAGGCGATGGACTGCCTTCACATCGTTAGGTGACGGCATCTCTTGTATCGCCTTAATTTTCCCTGGGTCAACTCTGATTCCGTCGGATGTTAACACATGCCCATGGAAAATCACCTCCTCTTTCCGCAGCTCTTTCTCGCGTTTTAGCTTGAGGTTCTTTTGCACGCAACGCCTCAGGAACCGGTGTAGCTTAGTGTCATGCCCTTCTTCGGTAGAACCGTAAATCAGAACATCATCTGCCACACAGGTTACGCCATCTAAATCATCTATTGCTTGCACCAAACGCTTTTGGAAAATTTCGCTAGACACCTTCAGGCCAAACGGTAATCGCAGCCAACGATAACGTCCGAACGGTGTAGCAAATGAGGTGAGGACACTGGATTCGTCGTCTAGAACAACGAGCCAGAATGCGGAAGAAAGGTCTACTTTCGTGAAAAACTTAGCTTTTGTCAAACGTGGTAAAACAAGTTCTAACGTCGGTAGCGCATAATGTTCTCTACGCAGGGCCTCATTCAGTGGCTTCGGGTTTATACATACGCGTAGTTCGACATTTTTCTTCGTAATAATTGCGACCTGGCCAACCCAGTCTGTTGGCTCATCAACCTTTGCAATCACCCCCTGCATAACCAGCTTGTTCAATTCCGCGACAAATCGGTCACGTAGCGCAAATGGGACTCTCCTAGCAGGTAACGCAATCAGGCGTGCCAAAGGATCTAACGACAGGTGAGCGGTACCCTCAAATGCCCCTTAACCCGGGCTAAACACCGACAGATACAGGTCACTAACATCGGCTTCACTCTGACAAGTGTACACAAAACGATCATGGTTAAAAATGATAAAGCCAAGAGATAAAATCGAATAATTGCCGAGAATCGGCGTGAGATCCTCATCCACGATCACGAACTGCAGACGATGCGAAACACCGTCTCTCGGATTGACCACTTCAAATGTCGCTGAGCCCCATGGCTTGAGTCTGGAACCATTCAACATGCGCAAATAATCTTGATCCGATTGAATTTGCACGCCGCGGCAGCGCTCTCTGGGCAAAATATTGATCGTCGCGCCTGTGTCTAACTGGAATCGCACAGACCGTCTCTCGATCAGAAGACTTGCATAGACACACTTCTGCGACGCTTTCCGAGACACATTACCAATCGATTGTTCGGTGTCTTCTGTTGATTTGTCTGGAACGAATGCACTGACATCTGTCGACTGACAGCAGCGGGCGAAGTGATTGCGCTTCCCACATTTGACACAAATGCGGCCCCACGCCGGACACTGTTCGCGGTTCCTCGGATGTCGTGTTGCACAGAAGTTGCAGGGCTCCTGTCGCGCGGTCGTGGCCCTCGTAGTTTTGCTCCTGAAAACGGCGCACGACTCTGACTCACCTGCGATTTTCATCTGCTGGAGCTGATAGGCAGTAGAGGACTCACTGTTACAGATGTCGATACATTGCTGCAGAGATAGGTTGCGCTTTCGTAATAGTCGCTTCGTCAAACCTTCGTCATTGATCTCAAGAACAATGCGGTCCCGTATGAGACTGTCCGCCATGCATTTACAGAAACTGCAGGGTCGGGCCAAAACCTTTAGCTCAGTGACATACGTGTCAACGGATTCACCTGGCCGCCTGTTCCGCGAAAAGAAGAGGTAGCGTTGAAATGTCTTGTTTGTTTGGACTTCGCAGTATTCGCTGAACTTCTCAAGAACTGTCTCCAGATTGTTGGCATCTTCGCTCTTATCGTAACACAATGTCTCTAGCACGCGGCGCGCATCATCTCCTGCTGCGTGTCGAAACATGGCCAAGCGGTACGCCATCAGTTGTTTGTCCAGACGCGATAAAGTGCAGAAATCCATCCATTTGCTCTTCCACAAACGCCAGTTGCTTGCCAAACTGCGTTCATCCATGTTCAGCGGGGCAAACATTTGAATAGCCGGTGCAGCTCCAATCATCGTCTGGGTGGTACTAATGTTCTTCTCTTTTTCTGACACCATGTGAAAAGTCGGTCCTTCAGGGACAAAACTTATATTCTGCAAACAACAGGACCAGGCGAAATCGGAGAACGAGGGCGAGTGAAACATATCGGTATATACAGCTAGTTGGATCCATAATTAACGACCTTTGTTGATGCACGACATTTCTCCTTTGGTTCAGTCAAACTCACTCCAATGCGTCCAGCTGTTTGCCAATCAGCTTGCATGCGAGAAACGTGTAAACGTCCAATCGGCTGCCGCCTTTGCTTGCGGCAGCCTAACGGCTTCCTTGCTGGGCTGGCACCGCACGTTCGTTCGAGTGTATACTCCCATCACACCCCGGAGCGCAAACAATGTACATCGTTGTAGTGTTTGCGCTAACCACAGAGGGACCTGCTGAACGTCAGTTATGGTAAACCAACGAACCTCAATTTTCCCCTTCAACTGGCACAAATGAGGGATAATCAGCACGATTTCTCCCCGGAAATTACAGTGTGAGCCCGGCTTTCCTTAGGTGATGAACAGTCGCGAAGAGACCGGAACTTAAATTTGCGCAACCTTTTCCGTACTTCTTCGGTCCATTAAGCTATAGTATATGGTGTCCCCATGCACTCTGAAACCTACTTACAACAAGTCGATCAATGATTAGAGAGCAAACAAACTCATTCTCATAGTCCAGCAGTTCAGAGGTCACAACCATTTCGAGCCTTAGATCCCTTTTTAGTGAAAGCTCTTATGGAGGACCCGTTGCAATATATTGACTATATAAATGAGGCGGTGTCCTGAAAATGTTAATTACATTAATTACTGTATTAGCACGGTATTAGTACTGTGTTAGCACTTTATTAACATGGGTGTTCATTAATGTTAGTGAAAAGTGGAAGATGCTGAACATAGGTAGAAAAAAGCAAATATTAATCCTTAATGTGTCGAATGAAATAGTTTCTGATATGTAACGTTGGTTTTTTGATGCTAGCTGTAATTAAGAAGAGCTGCAACCTCATATCTGGTTCGTTTTTGTATGGGTGTAATGTGAAAATGTACTTTCACACAGATAAGTTATGACAATTGGGAGAAGCACGGCGATAGGTGTCTTCGCTATGACAGAGCATTCGTCTTTCGTTTTACACTAGAAATCAGACAGCGACATAATTTAAAACTCCTTCTCCGGGGTAGAATCTGGTTTCATGTAGATGAATTTCTCAAACTGTAGAGATGTGGAAAGAGGAGGCATTTTTGCGCAAGCAAATGAGTTCTTGACAACTTAACCTTCTTTCTGTTGTTTCGCATCTTCGCCGGGAAAATACTGAGATAAGGCATCGGCCAGATTTTCCAAATGCTACAGAGTCTCGACAGAAAGAACCTCTGGAAGTTCCGTGCTGCCGCTTATCTCTTCTAAAATGTCTTATAATGCCACGAAGCTGTCAGTATCTCCACTGCAAATCAAAATGGCCAAAAATGCTAACTCTTTATAAACCACAAATTGTATCATTTGCGTTTAATATGGTCGTAGCTTTTTCATTCAGTGCCAGCTTTACGTCATTTATTTTCGCGAAGACAGCTGACAAACAGACTACTCCTGCCAACAATTTTGTCGCAGTCCCCAGAAATATTAATCAACTTGGTGATCAATAAAGAAAGAGGAGACTTATGTGCGTAATTCTAACAACAGTAGTAATATTTTGCCACGGGATAATCAGAAATTTTCAGTATAGATCGGAAAAAGGTGTAAACACTTCCTTATCTTCACACAGAATCTTGAATAGTCGGTTGTTACGAGGCCTCAGCAAGGATCGTTCCGAGATTGGTGCTGCTTTACTTACTGCAAATGTCTGTCGATTACAAATATAATGATTAATTGTGCACTTTTTGCAACGGTTCTGATTCATGTCACCAGACCAGTAACTTTTCCTGTCATTGTGTTGCTACCTTCAGTGTAATATTGATGCAACTCCTTCTATGCTGTTTTTTCATGCATGAGATTACGCACGAGATTGATGAACTCAGCGCCACTCTCGTTCTTCGGTAGAGGTTCAAACAAAAGCGTCTTCTCCAAGAGATGGTAGGTGTTGGCATTTTACAAGCACAAGCGGCACGGCAATTCCTGCCACATCTGTCGACCCATCCATTTGAAGAGCAAAATGTGCATACCTGATAGTTGTGCTTAACACCTCATTAACAGCAATTGTTAATATCATTATAATTTGAGCCACTGTATCAATAGTAATAAGACAGTAGCAGTAGTAGTAGTAGTAATAGTAGTAATACCGTTAAAGGTTTCGCTGATTCTTCATCGAGCCATTTCGTCTGCACATAGTTGGATAAGTTACTTGGCTATTGTGTGTGTCTATCCTGTCAGCGCAACATAATAACTAAGTAAGTTGCTTCAGTGGTCTTTTCATTTACAGTCCAAGAAGCTCGAAATTACTTGGAATACTGGTAGTTCGAGAGGCTTGTTCAGTTGTTGTGGTGTTCGCTGAGCTCAGCAACTTAATTTCAAACGGTTTGCCACCATTCCAGGTGGCATCGTTAGTGCAGCATTAATAGCGCTCAGGTAGCAGGAACGGTAAAAGTCTCCTACAGTTGCTAACGATGCCCAAAGGGTGCTGGAACTACTGGAGCTTGGCGATGTCGGTCAGGAGACCTATTTGTCCAAGGTGCTGTGGAGATTTGGCGTGTTATGCGAAGGTCGCGCGAATGAGACATATCAGAGACATCTGTGTTTTGGACACAAGTGTTTATCAAGCGAATCTTGCAAGGGATACATCATCGAGCTGAAGCTCTTGGTGTGCACCTGCAATTTCTGTGATTTCATGAGTGAGTCCCTGATAGTTGAGCGTATTGTTAGCTAGATAAAAATGACGAACTCACTCACCACTTTCTGAAACGGAGGGACATATCCTCGAAACAATGCATAGGTATCTACTTCAGTGAAGCTAGGGCAGACCAACAATTCGAACAAATACGGACCGAGATAAACCAGCGAATATTTGCACGAGGCATCTGATGAGCAGGGACTGAGTTGTCAGTATTGAGGCCGCAGACACACAAGGAGAAAAGAGAATTGTCTAGTGTGGAGTCAAAGGTGGATGAAATGCTCCGGGAGAAATCGCTTCGTTCGTTACTGCAAATCCTACAAGGTGAGTTCAGTGGCCAATGACACCAAGCAAAGGAGCAGGAGTTCTTCATAAACAATATGGAAAGCCGGGCAAAAACTGCTATGTTGTTCAACACTTGGTTCGAGAGCGACCCGTACCTTTTGAACTGAACTTATGGTCCATTGCCAACATACTTCCTGAGAGGCACTACAAGGGACTGCCCTGTGACAGAACTCAGAATTGTCTCAGGCTATGGAACGACTTGAGGCTGCAACTAAAGGGGAGCGTCATGTTGGAGGCGATCAATCCGAACAATGGAACAGAACACCAGCTGGCGTTCCTGACAGTGTCGGAAAACCTTACGCCCACTCTGGGCATTGATTCCATTCGAAGGTTTGGTTTTATCTCCTATAACCATGAAGGTTTTGTTCATTTGTGTGAGGGTGACGCAGGTAATTTTGAGAGGTACCCGCGTGTGTTTGACGGGGTAGTAAGGATGTTCGTGGGACGCGCTCACTTGTCAAAAAACGAGTTCGCCAAACCAGGATAGTTACCGGCTAGGAAGTTTCTTGTTGTGTTGCAAACTGGAGGTTGTAGCTAAAGTCGACGATCCGTCTGCTTGGAACAGCCAGATAGCGGTTGTCAACAATAACTCTTGAGAGCTACGCTTGTACATGGATCCGAAACCAGTTAACGCTGCACGCAGGAGGGAATATTTTACGTTGCCGACGGTATATGACTTGCTGCCGGTATTTTGCAAGGCTAAGGTTTTCACAAAGTCAATGTCGCCTCAGCGTATTGGCACGTATCGGTAGACGAGGAGTCAAGCTACTTGACAATGTTTGGAACACCGTTCGGGCGTTTCCGTTGGCTGCCTTTACCAGTTGGACAGAAAGTGTTTGGTGAGTCATTCTAGAAGCAACTAACGCAAGCTTTGGATAAATACAATTGAGCGTTCTTTGTGGTAGACGATGTTATGGTGTTCGGCGCTACGCGAGAGAAGCACGATCGAAACCTATTTTGCTTTTTACAAGGAAGAGCTGAAAGGAATATCAAACTGAAGAGAAAGAAGATTGAAACGCATTTCACAAAATGGTATACCATGGGCTTATGCTAAGTGCTCCATGGATGAAAACGGACCCTAAGATAAGTCAGAGCTATAAACGAGTTGTCACCCCTCACAGACGTCAAGCTGTTAGCCGGCTGAAAGGGATGATCAATTATCTGAGTCGATTCCTGTCCAGATTAGCTGATCTGATGATACCGATCCGGAACTTGACTCATAAGAGAGAAAACTGGCAACAGGGTGCAGTGCAAGAAGGGGTTTCCAGACAATTAAGGAGGTAACTACTAACGCATTTGTTTTTGCCTAATGTAACCCGGCACTCCCAACAGAGGTTCAGTGCGACATCAATCAGTACGGTATCGGAGCCGTACTCATACAGAACGGCAAGCCCATCGATTTTTGTAATAGTACCTTGACGGTGACCGAGCGTCATTATGCTCAAATAGAAAAGAGAGATGCTTGCGTTGGCTTACACTGCAAAGCGCTTCAATGGCTATACATTCGGTCACAGGCTTCCGTTTTACCGACCACCAACCATTGTTTGCCACCGCCTTAAATCCACTAAACGATATTTTGCGCCGCTTTAAGAGGATGCTCCTTCGTGTTCAAATGTATGAGCTAGAGATTGTTTGGTGACCTAACCCCAAAATGCACATCGCAGACACGTTATCTAGGGCATATGCAGTAAACATGCCCAAAGAAGAGGTAGATCCAGATTTGGTTTACGCAGCACAACTGACAGTTTCTCCGAGAATTGGCTGAAGCAGCTCCAAGTGTGCACGCAAAATGAGGAGTTGTGCAAGCTTCTGCAAAAGACGACAAGGAACAGTTGGCCTCAGGACAAGGAATTGCTGCCCAGAGAACTGATCCCGTCTTTCATTTCCGCGAAGAACTCATGGCACAGGAAGGATGGTTATTCAAGGGCAACAGGATATTAACCCCCAAGGCGGTGCAACATTCAATGCCTTAGCTCGTCCACTGTGTCAATTTGAAAAATAACCATTGCGCAGCCAAAGCGCGGGAGCGAATATTCTGGCCAGGAATGTGCAGGCAATTAGGCGGTTATGTTTCGAGTTGAGTAGCATGCCACACACAAAGTGCGTCAATCAAAAGATCCGATGATGTGCCGTGAGCTTCCGGACAGTCCCTGCAAATGATAGCAGTAGACATTTTCGTCTACGACTGGAAAAGTTATTCGGTGTTGGTTGATTTTGAAGTGACCAATTCGTAGTCGATGCTCATGCTACTACAACTATACAAGCGGTGGTGAATAAGTTGCGGTGCCAATTTGCTCGTCATGGAACACTGTAACTGGTAGTTTTGGACGACGGACTGCAGTTTATTAGCGCAGGATTTCGTGCCTTAAGCAAAATGTGGGCATTGCAGCACCAGCTCACCAGCCCATACCACATCCAGTCAAACGGAAAGGCCGACTCGGCGGTGAAAAAAGTAAAGTATTTTTTTACCAAAGCGAAAGAGGCTCACGGGTACCCCTATACCATGTTGCTGGAACGCAGAATCACGCCATCTACAGAAATCGGGGAATGTCTGGTGCAGCGACTGTTCAGTCGTAAGACACGAATGTTGATACCATCCGCGGCGAATCTACTACCGCCTGAGGTAGCGCCGGCAGCTTTTCTAGACGAGCGACTAGGGAGCAGAAAGCTAAGACAAAAATAGTACTACGATCGTGGGTTGAGGAACGTCCAATCTCTAGCAGTGGGTGCAACCACTGTCAGAAACAGAAGGAAATTGGAGGAAGAGGATGCTTGATAGCCGTAAGGGATAGAGAAGTTACGAAGTCAAGATAAGAGGCAGCGTCGCTCGACGGAACGGAGTACAATTCCGGAGAGCATGTAATGGATGGTATTCATAAAACAATGTTGCGCGGCAGCATCCGGAGACGATACTAGTCACTCTGACAAAAGGAAGGAAACTCACACGCAGTGGAAAAAGTTTGGCACTTATTGTAACACTAGCCTAACAAAACAAAAGGAAAAGTGTGTATTGGGTTTGTGAAACCTGCCAAGTATGGTCTACCCGACAGGCTAATCATAGTACGCAGCCGATTTGCCCCAGCGAGGAAACCTCACGCGACTGGATTTGGAAGATGGCAATGGGTCGGTAACCCATCACGTGAAAGGAAGCCAAAGTGGTATAATAGTGTTTGAGAAATCTGCCGATCCTGGTATGCCCGACAGGCTAACCAGCCATCCTGAAACGCAGTCAATCCGGCGGAGACAGGAACCCTCACTCGTCTGGACTCCGGGTCAAACAATGAAAGGATGCCAACACTGGGGCACTGCGAACAGGCAAATAGCCGGCTAAGCGTACCGAAAAGTTGGAAGAACAGATTGGTCAGCTAAAAGATGGGTGAGCACTTATCACCTAAAATCGCCATTAACAGCAGACCGACCGCGTACCAGCCGAGGAGCAGAGGTCCGAGGAAATACAACCAATCAGGTGGGTAAAATCCAAAAGGAATTTTAATATATCCCCAACCTGGATTGCTTACATTGGGACACGGTATCCCTATTCCTTAATTATTCTGCTCATTTTACATTGCTTTACTGTGTCCTACAGTCGGCTACCATATGGTATATTTATTCCCTTCACTCGATCACTGGCATATCCTTGAGGTTCCAAGGTCATTCATATTATTATGTTACTGTTATACTGTCCAAATACTCGCAATCCGTCGCACGCCGTACAATTTCTCTCCTCTTGCACTACGATTGCAAAACCGATTCGTAAGTCATGTACTGTATTTAGTATGCCTTATAAAACAACGGTTGCAGGATTATTCGTTTTATTCTTCCGCCCAGACCTTGTGTTAAGTTTAGGTTTATTTTTTCTTGTTTTCCAATTTAGTTTTTATACGATGTACTTTTTTAAGGCTTCGAATCGTTGGTACGTAATTTGAATAGATCAAACATGTCCGTTTCTGGTGATTATGTTGATGACGTTAACACTACTGATGCTGAGAAGCTTCAAAGAGCTGAATCCCTTATTCTTCAGCTGGAGTCGACCTTGACGGTCATGCGCATGCCGCAGGCGAAGATGATTAATGTTAAGGACTACCGCTAACCTGAATTGGAGTAGGATGCGCTGGTTAGTGAACGATCGTAATTTATTCCGGCCGAGGATTGTGAACTGCCGCCCGAAGTTACCATCTGCTCGTCTTTCTTGAAACCGGTTAATAGGGGGTCTTGCGTTCCGTCCATAGCTCAGTTAGTCTGTCCATCGGCATCTGTTGGTGCAAAGGTTCGATCCCAATCGGGGGTTGGCGGTTCGCTTCGGCCTGGAAGCTGACAGTAACCTTTGTTCGGAACGCAAATCCAGCTACGTTGGACCTATGACGTCATTATGTCTTGCAAAACTCGAACTGATCACATTCGATGGAGATCCTGCCTGCTATTGGCTATTTATGCCATGCTTCGAAGCCAATGTTTCCAGAACTACTTTCGATCGAACTATCAGGTTTTCATATTCGATACAGTACTGTTGTGGTAAAGTCAAAGAAAATATCGAAATTGGAATTATACTTGACCCTGGTGAAGCATTTGAAGAAGCAATGAACATTTTGTGCAGTCGCTTTGGACGGCCCCACATGATTGCTAGGACTCAGATAAATCCTTTAACTGATGGTCTTAACATCAGGCCCAATGATATCGCATCTCTGTCTCGTTTAGCTGTATAGGTTAAAAGAATTGAGATATGAATTCACTTTGAACGCTTCCACAACAATTAGCTCTATCATCAGGAGGCTGCCCAGCCACCTGCAACTCAATTTGACCAAGCATGCTGCCAGAGTTATTCGCATCTAAATAGAACCAAACTTCAATGATTTGAGAGATTTCGTAGATGAAACCGCAGACGTCGTGGATACTTACTTGTCCTTTGCCGCATGTCCCTGCAGACCACAGACCAGAACGGATAGAGGCAGAAACTTAAACCCTCGGGGATATGCCGCTTGCCTAAACGCTTCATCCAAATGAAATTTCCCCAAATTTGTTTCCTGTGAACAACGTCACTATTTAGATCAGTGCGATGATTTCCGAAAGCTCAACCCCCACGAACTTCTGGAATTCTGTCGCGCTCACAGACTGTGTCAGCTCTGTCTCAAACCGGATCATGACCTACAAAGTTGTCATAATGGTGTTGTGGGTCGAATAATTGTTCCAGTGTCTCAGCCAGTTCAAAGGAGTCCTTCAGGCAATACGTAGCAAGGAGTTTACGCACCGCATCTAATAGTTTGGCCAGCCACCGCGCGACATTGTGGTAAGGTGAATTGTTCATGCACGTAATCGGACGTAGCGGAAATCCTGCTTCGTGTATCTTGGGAGCGCCTCGCATTCTAGGTGTCTGTGTCCCGGTCGGTTTTAAGTGCCTGTACTGTGGCTCATTTATGTAACCATGTAGCAGAAGAATCTGGAGCTTCCTTGCCACCTGCTTCTCCACCAGGATGTTGTTTTCCGGTGTATTATCTAGCTGGAACTTCCGAGTGTCTCCCAGAATAGACTTCATCTTCGAAATGTAGTCATGCCTGTTCATTACTACAATACCCGATCCCTTATCCGGCTGCAGGAACATTACGTGCTTCATTTGTTTCAACTCCTTAATCGCCGTGTAGTGTTCAGGTTGCAGACAGCACCTCTGACTTATCGGCGTACACAGAAACTGGTTCGCAATGTCTACCAATTTCGCCCGAAACCAACCCGCATCTTATGTCGATCTTGGCGTGAGGTCACTGAGCTGTTCATTCAGATACTCAAAATGCACCTGCGTGGTGACTTTGTCTAGCGCTTTTGGCGGCAGTCGGTATTCCATTCCAAGCGAGAGAACTTCCAATTGAGTGCGCGTGAACTGAGCAGAGGACAAATTGTATACGTGCTTCAAGCAATCAGTAGGAAAGGAAGCATTGGTGGCTTTAGCAAGAGAACCCTGCAGACTGCGCACTGTTTTTGCTCTCGTGCGACGGAGAACTTCAGCTGAAAAGGCCTCAAATTTTAATCGACAAACCAACGGCAACTCATTGAGTGTGCAAGCGAATTGTCTCTGCGTCTCGAGAAATTTCCGTTCTCGTTCCATACAGGCGTCGATATGCGCCGACGCGATCCTGGCCAGATTGGTGTTGTTTATCGGCAACTTGTTCCTAGACAAGGTCTTGGCGAATCGCCGCGGGAAGGAACCTGAGCGGATACATTCCTCAAAAAACTTTACACGGACGCGTTCAACAGCTAACTTGCAGCGCAGAGACAACAACCGGTCTAATTGTACGCTGTTGCGCCATCCGCTATTCCATCCTTGTTGAAGCAAATTCGGAACACCAAACACTGAAGGATCCAGTTTCGCCCTCAGTCACGCCGAAGGCTTATCTTGCTGCCTGCGCTTGTTACTAGACCTGCTGGCACCATTCGAGCATTAGCCTTAATAGATAATGGATTGGATGCAT
This sequence comes from Dicrocoelium dendriticum, assembly GCA_944474145.2. Classification (NCBI taxonomy): domain Eukaryota; kingdom Metazoa; phylum Platyhelminthes; class Trematoda; order Plagiorchiida; family Dicrocoeliidae; genus Dicrocoelium; species Dicrocoelium dendriticum. Next base: position 12,172,509 of record OX104069.1, read on the forward strand.
CACTGATTGATTTAGCATTACTACAAGTTATCGGGATTAAAGGGTCCGTGACGACACTTAGCATTTGCACCGTTGCAGGCGGATGCCAAGTGGAGTCCCAGTTGGTTACTGTAACTGTTTTATCTTGTAGATGGTTATGAGGCGGTCCAATTGGATTCGTTTAGGTCAGTCAGTCGTCTTCCTGAAATAAGTTGGAACGAGAAACAGGAACAACGATTCTTACAGATGGTCCCACCTCTCCGATTTACATTTGCCGGAGCTGGAAGGAATGGTTAAACTTTTGATTGGTTGCCATAACCCATATGTACACTGGGCATTAGTTCAGAGACGCGGGGATCCAGATGATCCGTGTGCTGTTAAAACACAATTGAACTGGATCGTATTAGGACCGAACAAACAGCACAAGATTATGAGGGATCAATCCACATCACAGATAGTTGGTTGAACACAAAAGATCAACTCACTACGCTGCGATAGCAATGACCTTCAGCAACTGCTAGAGTAAATGTATGAAAGGGAATTTGACTAGCTAAATAGTCCACGACTAGCCATGTCTGTGAACGACGGACGCGTGTTAAAACTAATAGAAGCTTCTAAGCGTCCATTCCGGAAATGGATTCCCGCTTGGTACGTATCGAGAACAGAGTAACACGCACTAGAGGCAGCCACATTTTCATCGCCGGGGACTTCAATCTACACGATCTGGAGTTATCGGCATCACCTAGTGAGCAGCTCAAAGCAAGCTTGCATTAACTTATAGCTAATATTCCCTTGTACAGTCATGCCAACTGGCTCACTAGATGCAGGATAGCAAACAAACCGTCCACATTGGACCTTGCTCTGGCAAATGAAGAGCTCATGGTTGACAACTTATTTGTGGATAGTCCATTAGGTCTCAGTGACCAGGTAGTGATATTGGTCAACTATAGGTGTTATGCAGAGTATCCATCTAAACAATCGGAACTAATACAATCACACGCTACCACGTCTTGAAGGAACTCGTCGACACATCTGCTTGGGTATGCTCAAACAACAGTCCCCTTGACAAGGTTTGGACAGAGTTCGTTGAAAGACTCAGCGACCACATCAAGAGAACATCAGAGACCAAGCCCCTTCATCCCACAAAATTGCATTCAATCCTAAGGAGCAGGACTCGAAAATTTCTGACGATAAGGGATGCACGAAGGTGTGCCTATAATATTAACCCCGACTCAGAGATTTGGGACAGTTTCCTGACGCATAGCAAACATTGCGTTGCGCTTGTCCGTAAAGACAGAGTAACTTATCAGCAGTGCCTAGCCAAAATATCCCTAGCAAACAACACACTACTGTATGGGCATGTCAACAGTCTTCGTAGAGTGCTGTATGGCATCCCTCAATTTTTCACGACAGGCGGTGGATTACAAAGCGCCGAAGAAGCAGCTAAAATAAGCCCCAATTTCCGAACTTGCAGCCTTTACTCTCCCCATAATATCATGCATATTACTAACTCCACTGTTTACACATGTAATTTACAACCCATCAATTGTAGTTAGAAAGTTACTCTCACTGCGCGATCATAGCTCTCTGGGAGCTGACAACATCCACCCGAAAGCACCAAATACCACGGCCAACAAGCTAGCTGAACCACAGCCACAGTTCTTCCAAAGGTGCTCCTATGAACAGCAACTCCCCACTATGGGGAAGCGTGGCATTATCTCACCAATTTTTAAAGGCGGTAGTGGTTCAGCACCTTCAACCTATCGCCCAATGGCTCTCCTCCCTGTGCTCGCGGTGATGGAAACGGTCATCGCTGAGGCTCTAATGGACTACCTGGAAAAATGCAATATCCAGACACCGGAACAACATGACTTCCGTCAACACCGTTCATGCACCACCAACCTACTGATTGCACGAGGTAGTTGGAAGGAGGTGGCTGATGAGGGGTCAGATTTGACGTTCTTTATCTGGACTTCTCCAATGCTTTCGATCGCCTGGATCACCGGCTACAAGCCACGGAATGGGAGAGCATGTCTTTGTTTGGATTGGCAACTTTCTGCACCAAGGGAAGCTTTAAGTGTGCTTTGGGGATCACGATCTAACACGATTGAGGTGAAATGTGGTGTCCCACAAGGCTTAGTGCTGGGACCGTGCTTATTTCTGGTATGTATCAACAATCTGGCAATAGTTAAAGCCTCAAATTTCCTGCTTTTCGCGCATTAGGTCAAAATATGGCTGGCAATTAATAATAATATAGATCACCAGCTACTCCAACATGACCTGGATTGCATTTATGAATGGTCAAAGAGGAAAGCGCTTCAGTTGAAGATAGCTAAATGCAAGGTGATCCATCTGTGTCAACAGCCAATGAGCACTTACAAGCTTGGAGACCACACCTTGGAGAAGGCCTCTCAGAAGCTTGACCTGCTTGTACTGGTACAGGAAGATCTCTGGTGTTCGAAACAAACATAGAAGGCGACGAGAACCGACAATCAAAGTTTCTCTCTGCTTCGCAAATCCTTCGGTTGGTTTGAACCCACAATCTTTTCCAAAATGCTTAATGCTTAGGTGCGACCGCACGTAGAACGTGGTATCCGGGCTTGGCAGCCGCGGCAGAAACAGGATCTCGTTGCTCTCGAGACTCCTTAATGATGGGCAGCCAATAACGTCAGGGGCCACCTTCATCTGCCGTGTCAGCTTAGACTGAAATCTCTAAGAATGTACAGCAGTCGATATCGGCTTTTGCGGGGTGATCTCACAATGGTTTACCAGATTCTGAAGAACCCGAACCCCACTTGTCGTCCTCTGCTATAATGGAACCACAACACTAACCTAAGAGGTCATCCTCTGAAATTAAAAATACAGTATGGCCGGCTTGAATGCCGTAGAAATTTACTTTCCCTTTGCATGTGACAGCTTTCGAACGCCCTTCCTAATTACGTCGTCTGGTGAGACTTAAAACGAGTCGACGATGCCTTGTTTTAGTTGCCTTTCAATTTATGATTTGTTAACCAGGGGCTACAAAACACCAGCAAAAAGTGTCTTATCAAACTCTAAACCAATGGATGTATAGATGTATACTTTTAATAGGCGAATATCTCCGCCATTCTAAATAAGTCTATGTTGAGTCCACCCAAACGCTTTTCACTTAATCATGCAACTTTATTTTTGCAATTATTGCCATCCCACTGGACTTGTTAATCACGGCTTTTTTACTCGTAACACATCATTGTTCCATTGTTCAGAATCTGGAAGGGTCTACCATGTAAGATGAATGACAACAGCGTGGGGGCAACCGAAAAGCCATTGCTTCTCCGCTGTTTAGCGCAGCAAGTACCAGAACCCTTTGTATTAATCGGACTGCATCAGCAATACGTTTGTGTGCAGTACCGACGTTTCACTGCCGAGCAAACGCCCCAGGTCGCATTTGGGCTAAGGATACTGAGAGGGTCTTCCGATAAATATGCAGCCTCGAACCCGCGTAAGCTTGTGATCCTTAAGAATAAGGGATGATAACTGATGCACCCCAGGAAATAGGCACAATTTTTCAGGCCAGATTTTGGAGAATATTGTGGTTAGGTGACTGATAGTAATTGCGCTGTCATATTTTAGGAGCTCCAGGGTAAGTCTGTCTGTACAAGTAACCTTGAATCGCTTCAAATGTTAAAGCGCATGACAAACTTCTGCTTCGCTGATTGGATTAAGTGTAACGACTCAGAACAGCCGGCTGTCTTCATAACACACACAAATGAACGAGGAGGGCCAATTGAACTGGGCATGAAAATGTTCTGCCCATCGATCCGGACATCTCTGTAGTTTAGCAACCGGTGAACCGTCAGCTTGGGAGATAGTCTGGATGATACCATGCTTCTGCGACCAATGAGCCGAAAGAGCAGAATGTGCTTGTGAGTATTGCCAGAGGAGGAAACGACCTCTATTTCCGAAGCACTCTGCAAGGAAGATACCATCTCAGGTAACTGTCGTACCACGATTATTGTAACAACATGGCTAACGTCGGTGGTGATAACATTGCTGGGCTCTATTCTCGTTCGTCGCCTCACTGAGGAACGGAAATCCCGGAACAGGAAAGAGCAAGCAAGTTTCCGCCTAGGACCGGGCTGTAAAGACCACAAGTTCACTGCGACAGGGGTCAAATCAGCGCTACACATACGACAAATCGATAATAGCTGTGTTCTATGACTTCACGGGTGCGTTCGACTCAGTCGAGCAACCCATTCTGTTCGACATCCTAGCGCGGAAATATCTTTTGATGAAAGCATTGACCTTTTACTTGTCCTTTGAGGAAACACAACAGGCCGCCTCAGAGTCTAGGTGCACTTATCTGACATTTTTCGAACCGCAAATGACGGTTGTCAGAGTTGCCCAGATTTCCACTTTTTTGTGCAAATTCGTCCTGGACTCTAGCATGCAGTCTTCCCTTGTTGAATCTTACGATTCAGAGGTTGGACTGCTACCTGGTGGGAAACTAGTTGATCTTGATTATGTGGGGGATATCGTCATACTGTTTAACGATGTTGACTCGGCCTAATCACTCCTGAATACTAACACTTGAGTAGTCTCAACATTAGGCAGGCGCTTTACATCTTCAAAGTGCAAAGTGTTGCTGCAGGTCCACCAGCCACTTGATCACCCCTTAAACGTTGATGACGAGAAACTTGAGGTAGTTGATCAAATCACCCACTTTGGAAGCTGCATGGGCAACACTAGGTGCATAATCATAAGTCATTTTACTTCTCGCAAAAGCCAGAAATGCCTTCTTGAATTTCTCGGCATAAAAGAGTGTTATACCCATGAAATTGAGAAAACACAAGGTAGCGAAGAGCACTCTTTTCGATAAATCTCATCAGGCGTTTACAATTATAAAATGGAATGTTGAAGCGGGATAGGCTGGTGAAGCGAGACATAGATTAGCGAATCAAAGCGAGGCAGAAAGTGAGCTGTCCTAATCGATAAATTGGTCGATCCACTCAAGCAGCGGCTACCACAGTATACGTAGGCAGACATAGACACACACACACATGCTCACGAGACATAGGACGTGCTTTTCAACTGATTGGGTGACGCACTCATCACCCGGTGGTTGTCAGCGTGTGAAGTGGAAGCTGTTTGCAAGTGTGTAAGCCCTAGGGCAGAAGGAGCGCTTGAATAAGCGCCCTCTGTTTGCATAATTCAGGTTGTGTAAGCCTGATCGCAATGGCTTCGGCCGTCCGTAACATTCGTTTCCTAAGCCCCTTGGGGTAGCATTCAGGAACAACATAAAACACTTTGAAAGCATCAGTAGCTTTAATTTGATGTCCATTTTCGACCAGATGTTCTAGGATAGAACTCTTGAAGCAACCGACAGTACCTTTCTGCAATGCCGTGGGACAGTGCTCCGATATCCGTTTAGACAGACGCCTAGTCGTATTTCCGAGGTACTTCACACCACAGGTGCAAGTAAATTGATATAGAATATAAGATTCGGACTGGACCGGGAGTCTGTCTTTGAGACTTTGGGCAACAAACGGCACAGTTTCGACAATGATGTGTGGATATGCAGCTGAAAACGTTCGAGCTACTGCAGCGGAAACTTTTGTTCAGCAAATCGAAAGCAATATCTCCCTTAAAGGGAACTGATAGAAACACTTTCTTGGGGACAGTTATAACCCACTTATGACGATCATGAATCACTGCGTGCTTTAGGATGAAGTGGGCTAGATAACCGCTTTCTGTCTTTCTGCCTCGCTTTGATTCGCTAATCCATGTCTCGCTTTAACAGCCTATCCCGCTTCAACTTTCCATCTTATAATTGTAAACGCCTGATGAGATTTATCGAAAAGAGTGCTCTTCGCTACCTTGTGTTTTATAAAAGAGTGTGTTCACATAGTTACAGTGATGGCCGTCCTACTGTATATTTGAGACTTAGGCTCTTCAATCTGAGGACCTGAGGCGCCTTCGAGTATTTTATCATCGTTGCCTGAGGAACATTGCTGGTGTCGGATAGTACCACCGTGTCCACAACGCAGACGCAGGCAAGTACCATACATTGATAATGCTAGTTCCTTAGAACAACAGAAGGAACTGAATAAGCTGCTTTAGCCTGTGCAGGTATTATATATTCCGAGGAGGTATTTTGTTTGCCAGACGTCGGGTGGCGCAATGCTAGAGGTGGGTAAAAGTTAACTTGGCAGCCGGAAATGAAGTCACTGACGACCAAATTGGGTACCGTTGGTCGTTTGCACTTACTGGGCTGGAGACCACGTGACCCGTCTTTTGTTTGGCTTGAGGTGTTACGGGATATAAAATAAAAAAATAAAATTGTGTGTTGCCCAGTTGTGCAGTGTTTCCGGGTGAGCAACATCCAATTTCTACATATTCTCCATGTTACATTAGGCGCAACGAAGAAGGCGTGGTTAGCAGTTGGCAACTTTCACGCCTGCTGTTTCTCATTGGTGGACTGCCTAATTAAATTGTGCTTGATACTGTTTTCTTCGAAGTAATCTTTGTTTATGATGCGATGCAATGAAAGCCGAAAGGAATTTGTCTCGTCTACGCCGCCTTATCTATGTACGATAGCCAGCTCATTGTGATTATATGTTGCTGACATAGCGTAAATGCTTGACGTTAGTGTTTGTTTAGGGCATTACAGTTTTACTCTAGGTCCTTCTTCTCTATCACTTACTATTCTTCGTTTCCGTAGAAGACTGTGGTTATACCGCTGCGAATCATCAGTTCAGACGCCTGATGTGATGCTGTCGATTATGATGATAATATTGATTCCGCTGGCAGTCAACTACCAGTCTGAAGATACTGATGCCATCCATCTAGTGCAACACACAGAAGTCCCTGAGAAGCATTTAGAAAAGGGTGTTGTACTCCTGGTATACTACTTATTTAATTTCTTAATTGGTGGGTGCTAGATATGCCCCCAATATACGGTGGACAGGAAGTAGCTATGCTTCTCAAATTTACTTTCCCAACTTATGTCCAAATACATCATTATCTCCCTAAGGTTCGGTGTTCATGCTCGGAATGGGGTTTAGATCAAATATGTATTAATCGTGTATTATTCATGCTCAAATATCGTCAGCTGTACCCCGTAACGGCCCTTTGCTGCCGCGCGAACACTACCAGTGTCGTGTGGGCTGATTAAACCTCGAGGCCACCCGACCTTACGCCGATTAGAACCGGTGACCTATAAGTGCAGCTAAGTGTGCAGACCACTCGGTCACCGGCCGACCGAACGCCTTGCTGACAACATGTGATGTTCACTAAGGTTGTCTTTTATCGCTGTATACTGTCATTGTGTTTTCCATTGCGGAATCACACGATGCAGAGGTTAGTAAGTGTGGTCTGTTGAGAACTGCTTAAGCTGGATTAGACGGATGACGTCACTTTGGTGTTGTCCCCCGGTCGCCGAGAGTATTACACGCATGCTTTGTAATCCGAAGTTCGCCGTTGTACTTATTCCGCGCTCGACTGTTTGTTGTGGCGTGGCAGTGAAGCGTCTCTACGAAGTGCCGGTGTACGGCTCGTGCCATCCTACGTCAAATGATCCGTAACTTTAAAGTACAATGTACGGTCATCGAAAGCTGTGTTTCCAGATAAACTTCGTAGTATCAGACAGTGGTGAAATACGATTTTAAATCTGTTTGACAGTATTTACCTATACCTTCTTCACTTTCGTTAATTGCAGCACTGCGTAAGTTGGTTCGTCGTCGATTGGCAGAAAGGGAAGTGTCTCGAAAACGAGATGTAATCAAAGAATATGCCACACCGTCGTCACAACCTTTCGCCCCTTTGACGCGGCTTGGGGTATTTCCGGACAGGGGATCTGAGAAGTTTGTAGTGAAGAATCGGTACCTAACTACGTATGAAGGTCAGTGTGAGCCGCACTGTTCGCAAGTGTTTGCCTAAATCATTCCTGAGTTTTGTTGGTTAGGTTAACTATCATATATACCATCATACTATGAAATTTTTGATTTTGTATATCGTAAACCATGAATCCAGGAATAAATGTATATCTATTATTCGTAGTTGGTGGGTTTTCTTCTCTCTCTAACACGCAGGGCAGTGATCAACCTAAGATCCACGGTTTATAGATTAGTACCTCCTTCTGTGTTAAACACCGGCCAATTCCATGTTATGACTTTTGTATTTAATTTGGATTAATAATGAATTCATTAGAGACGGAAAACACTTACCCAATGGGGCAATATAAACCACCGAAATCTGGAGAAAAAGACTGTATTGGACAAAGTGGCAAAGGAAACGTGTATAAGAAAAAAGTAGCGACATTTTCTGGTTTTTTGCAGCACCCACGGTGTGTTGGATTGCGACGCGCAATCTCACAAGTGGCGGCTGTTGACTTGGAAGTCGGCCTCTGCCAATACGGTCACTGGGACCGTCACCGACATTTTCATTATAAATTTTAGATATAGGCGGAAAGCACATCAGCCGCAATACAAAAGAAAAGAAAACACATATGCAACAATGGCGCACCAGATGGGTCACCAGTAACGGGTGGACATCGTTTCGGATAGCTGACCGTCGGCTGTTATGTAGTAATAAAAGATTTATCTTAGGCTTAATAAAAGAGATCGTGGTTGGTGTGGTAAACTAAGAGGGATGTGGAGGGACTAAGAAACTCACAACACGAACGCCACTGAGATCGGCTTCTCGCCATATCAACAATTGTATCCATCCAAACGTGTTCTTGGTCCTTCGGTCCCCAACTAGGGAGCCGGGAGCCTTCAAAAGAGGCCAACTTCGAAGTAAGGGCCCACATTTCTCGTGAGCAAGTCATCGTTTGGCAACCCCACCTATTCGTTAATCCCCACCCCAGAGCGCAAACCAAGCAAATCGCGGGAGTCAGTGGGCTAGCATGCGCATCATGTGGTCCAGCCACCGGAGCCTGGTGGGTGAAATAACGGTGCTGAACGCTTCTCTTCTTCTTCCTGCGCCATAAACAAAGGGGTGAACACGCTCATTGCCCACACAAGTAACGGCAAACTAATGCATAGTAATACAACATAGCAACTAAGGAGACGAAAGGACACCAGGTGCACATGTTTTACCACAGGTAGGACTGGGGTCCAGGTATCCGTGTGGGACACAACTATTCGAGTTCTACATTACCATGACATTGACTCACTACAAATATGTTCAGGAAGTCCGTTCAAGGAAACCTGTGCTTTCACCGAAAATTTAGTAACCATTTGCACGTGAAGACAGCTAACTTTGCGCCATTTTTAAACGGTGATGATGCTCAATACTCTACGCAAATCTAGCTCAGTAACAACTGCCTTAGTATAAAAACACAAATTGCGTGATGCAACCGCAAGGAGTGACACAACTTTCGCACATTCCATTTAAAAGTAAACCAGAAAGTTTTATGAGAGCATCAAACTCTTGTTTGTGGTGATGGTGCTACATTCCGAGCATGACCATCCACAGTTACCCATGCGATGATGTTTTTCAAACATTAAGAATTCCTTCCCCTATTCCTTGTTTGCTCCAATATTCGATAGCCCCCTAGCTCCTTTGCTAGTGGCTGTACTTCGATCTGAAATTAACTGCACTTCAATGTCTTGTAACGTTTTTAAGTGAATCCGAGTACTCTAAGAACGTGAACCGCGTAGCGGATCTGAGTTGTTTTGTCACTACGGGTTCACGGTTGGTGCTCTTTCATTGAAAGACGAACGAACTCTGACTGGCATCAGTTGTACAAATTTGGTGTGTAGTCTATTTGCATGTGGGTCATCCATTTCGGCCGAGGTGCTATCAGGTCGCAGTAATTATTTTACCCACAGAAAAATGAATACTGGTTTCCATACGTAGACGGAATTTAATTACTGAACAGTTCCATAACTAAGGAAACTGCCCCTGTGTTGCTAGTTACAGTTTGACACATATTAGCCGACTGAAGATATTTAGCAGCGTACCTACGCTGGGAACTAGAAAGTGCGATAAGTAAAGAGTTCAGTGCGCTTGGAATATCGGTTACCGGAAGCCTTGAACCGGTTCGGAACAAGCTGTGTTCCAGACAGTAGTAAATGAAATATACGTCTGCTCAACCAACACCACAAGATGGTTAACATTCAGAGAAATGGACTAATGTGAGGTATGGAAAGTCAAACTGGCTTAACACACCAAGAAAACCATCTACTTCCTCAGACATATATGCAATCTTTATAACTGCAAAGCGGAGAACGTTTTAGGCACATTCTGGCTGAACAATATATTTACGCTATTTGATAAACTTCAAGCGATTCAGTTGAGTTTGGATCATCCGAGGAGCATAATGGCAACAATTTAGATGGTTAAGTTTAATTAACCAGCCGCGCGATGAATTTGAGCTATTGTTTTGGTAACCTTACATTGCTTTTTAGTATGCTAAACTCAATACCCAATTTAAATCTTTCACTATGTGAAACGGAAGGACAAACCTAGTGAGGTGGAAATTCCATGGTTCTACTTCAACACAGAAGAAGTTGAATGAGCTTTCTTGATGCACATTCCTTGCTCTCGGTTGACATTCTTGACAGCCATCGACGGAAATCGACAGGGCGTTAACTGACTTTTTCGTGAGCTTTTAATGGTTCCATCGTTTCTTATTTAACGAAGGTGGAATGAGGGCACTCAAGAAGAACGCGAGTAACATGGAAACCTGTACAACAGCTAATGGATTGGAACGTCCAGTAAATGAACAGATTCTAAAGGATCGCCATGTCAAGTTATGCGGTCAGTATTTAAGCGGAGGATGCTGACCATCCCTACGCGGTCAATGGATGCTACAAGTGTGTCACAAACAAAGTTCATCGAAAGAGTCTTCTGTACAGCATGTCTTTGGCTGTGACATCGTCGACCCGTTTAACCAGGATAGCTTATTCAGACTGGTTTCAGCGTAAAGGAAGATGAGGACGATTAAGATTCACAGCAGCGCAAATATTACCGAGTCAATAAAGCAAATGCAGACAACTCACAACCAAATGGTCGCACCCTGGTTGCGTGGTACGGTGAACGGGTTAATTGCCTGGACGCTTTACTATAACCTTTCATGAGCTGTCCACAGGTGAAAAAGCATGTTCAGTACGTGTAGTTGGTTATTTGAAAGGGAGTAGTTATATGGCTTTAAAAAATGCTCCAGGTCAATAACTGCGTACTATTGCGATGTGTCCAAGTAGATTCCACATATCTGCAAGCATACGGTGCTGCTTAATGAGATAAATAATAGGTGGGCTAAACAAGCGTGTTCCGCGCGGGCAAAACTTCTACGAGGAAGGCACATGCACACACTTGCCTCAGATAGCGATTCTGTTCGACTTCACGCATTTCAGTGACGTTCACTTTTGGACCTTCCACATTCGGACTATGGGATGTACTTTTCACTTAATGCACACAGCACAACCACTTTATCAAAATTATGCACCGGCTGAACCAAGGAATTTGCCGCATAAACATATTACAGATAATGATCACGGAGTATTACTCTAAGTACAATAGTAACGCCGATGGAATCCCATGCAAGAATATTTAGGCTCGTAATGAGGACACTCAAGGAATCTTTTTAAGCCTACTTTAACTGTCGATCACGAAGTGTGAGAAACAAGCGGGCTCGGCATGTGTGTACTAGATGAGATACTAATGATAATGGGTACATACCTCATCTATATTCGTGCACATCACACGTACACAGGTAATATCATGCTCTTGCATAGGCAATATAATTAGGTTGTTATAATTCTCCGTGTTTATGGCAAGCATTGTCTCATGTTTGTGTTTTATGCGAAGGTAGGAGGTACTTTTGTAGTTTGAATATTTTGCAATCAACGAAAGCTAATTAAATTGCGTAAAGTTATAGTATTTCACCTATAAGGCGGTTTAAGGGACTTCATTGAGTAGATCATTGATTGAACTTCCTCAAATACAAAATGGCATAATGATTTCCAAGTCGAGGTAGCTACCCAGCTTTCTGTGATATGATTGCACAGTCTCACACGACTGACTGTGATTGGGACCGATTCCACAGTGTAGCACATCTGATTAGAAACAGGTTAAAGCGCAAATTCATTCTGCGTCGCGTTATAACCAGGGTAAAGTCTTTGTTACGAAGGTCCCCGTGGGACTGTGTTGCGGTGATACTGTGGGTAGATTGCAATAGGCATTGCCCTGAATCAGATTGTACAGCAGTATGCGTTTATGCTTTGATCGTCGCAGCCAAACCGGATCGAAGTAGAGTTGTTGGCAGTGCTCCCGATAGTCCTTGTTTGAACGTTTGGCTAATCGGTTTTTAGCAAGTGACCGTTGCAGACTTTCTCCCACTGTTCCGTCAGATTTCCTCATTTTGGCTGCGATTATGCTGCAAGGGTGTATCTAATAATGTTTGACTCTGCTTGTAATTAGGTGCACCTTACTTGATACATTAAGCAAGGATTGTCTGGATTTTGCTAGCTTGGAATCAGTCTGTTTAGAAAAGTTGAAGGTACTTGATTAGCTGATTTCGAAGCCACGGATAGATTGGTGTACGCTTTTGAGTGTGGTAGATCATTCGGGTATCATACAACCTCGACACATGACACATGAATTAGCAGCAAAAATCATCATCCACTCGTCGCACCATGTCACAAAAGAAATAAATGTCTGCTAGAATGAGTAGTAATACCTTCTGAAGGTCAAATCATCGGAACTCGTAGCCAATATTTAAATCGCCAGCAAATCTAAACGGCACGCCATGTTCTGTATCTGAAATGACGTCATCGATATAAAACAGGAAAAGTAGTGGGCCGAGCACAATCCAATATACGTCGCTGGTAATTATAGGTGGGGAATAGCGATGTTCACCTAGGGTGATTAGTTGAGAACGACCGTTCAGATATGAGGATAGCCAACAAAGTTGTGGGTCCTGTATGTCGAGTGCAGCTATTTTTACAAGTAATCGTTTTGCGGCGCCCGGTCAAGTGTCTTATGCATGTACAAAGATAGAATTAATGTTGCATAGTTCGAGTCGAGACTGATATGTAGGACAAATAACGCAACCGACTATTTGTGCACGATCGCTTCACAAGGAAAACATGTTGGCACTTGGCTCTCATCTTCAATTTGCAACTACTCCGAAGGATATAGGTGTCTGATCAATTAGCCTGTAATTTTTAATTATTTATTTTGCGCCGCCCATTTGATGAGGGAGATAAAACGTTTGCATCGGTCTGGAAAGCGGCTGGATCCCAGTGAAATGGTAGGCATTTTCAAAAGTTTCTATGGCATATCAAGCCCACTCAGTTTTATAGCGGGTGGGGATGACCTCAGATTCCAGAATTGATTACCGTTGAATAGTATTAATTGCCTGGTGGAAATTGCGAAGAGGGTTATCAACACCATACCTTTTCTTAGCCAATTGAATATATACATATTTATATGCAACAGTCTACAAATAGACATAGATTCATCAGAAAATATGGGACTCAAAAGTAGCTGTAAAATAGTAAAGGAAAACACAAGCAAGCACATCAAAGTCCATGGTTTCGTCAATTGCATCCATAACGCTTGCAAATTCCTCCGTAAGGAAATCATGTTCCTCCAGAAATATTTCAAGACGGTCCATAACGCTTCCAACTTGAATCCAGAAAGCACGAACGCCCTTAAATGCTCCAATTCATTAAGTGACCAAATCCAAATCATATAGTATCATCCTACTCTTTGTGCTCATCTTTTATCATGTCGGCTTATTCGTGATTGGTTAATAAACGAACGACAGGTACTTTTAGGTGTGTTTGCACCCGTTACACTCAAGTTGAACACTATATGGGCCTTCTGAAATATCTAGAGAGAAATTTGATTTCCTTAAGGAGAAATTCGAAAGCGCTATGAATTTAATTGACCAAGGAAAGGTATAGATAGAGTTTTAGTCGTTTTTATATTTGTTTGTATTTAAATGCTTGGTCTCCAATTTCATGGAGATGGCAGACAAAGAGCTAAATGCTTCACAGATTGCGACTGGACCTTTGAATGATTGACCCTCCTTTTCGATCAGTTCAGTGATCAATGAGAAGCAATCGTTGGTTCTTCGACGGAGAATTCGCTCAAGCTCTTTTACTTTGACGTCATTCATAGGGAGTTTTGCTCTTCATGTGTTCTCCGCACTTACTGGATGTCTGTCTTCAGCGATTAATCGATGCATCCGTATGATCATTGTAAAATCTCCTGTCTTTTTGTAGCGCGTTATCCAATTCCTGGGTTATTGACTGACTGAAAATACGGCAGCAAATTTCTGTACAAGACTGATCCATTTTTCTTTTGGAGCAATGAGTTTGATGCATTGCTGAACCTTATGATAGAAGTGCTCCACTGCTGTGCAAACATTTTTGGAAAAGAAGGTACCCCCTTCAGAATGTCCGATTATTTGACGAAAATGTTCCCAAGTAATCTTGCGTATGGCGCAGTAGGAAAAGCGAGACTGGTTTGGTCGTCATTTTAACGGTGAGGGTGTAGCGTATCATTTTGTAGTCGCTACCAGGGAGGTTCTATAAGACGCCAGTCTATGTATTGGCCGTACCGAATGCAAATACCAGGTCTAATGTTTTAGTCGACCTAGTTGCCATAGTCTCCATCCGCCAACTGTGACTGGAGAAACGCTGTGTGCATAGAAGAAGATGACGGGGAAAACTACTGTATTTTAAATAGGTTTCAAATAATTTGAATTATCATCTGTCTGTGTGGCACCTCAGATGCAACTTCCAAAGCTGTTGCGATACGGGCAAAACTTGGGATGGATGAACTCGGTGAGTTGTAGATAAACCAAAGTAAGTTTCCTGCGTCAAATTACCGGACGGATTATGGGACATTGGCTACTTGTGAATGTTCAAACAATTAAGGTGGAAATGTGTGATGTAGGTATATCATGCGTCCTCCGCCTTTCATAGCGATCTTTACGAAAAAGGTGAAATTGGGAATCATTAGAGCCAAGTGTGATGTATCAGAGGAGCACCAAATTCCGGTAACGAGGATAGATTGCAGCTCTTGGAGTTGTGTAACTATGTTTAAGAAACACACTTTCATTCAACGGATCTGGCAGTGGACAAAAGTACTGGAAAAGTGCCATATATGGTGGGGTCTGTTTTCGTCACCTCACTGTTGTTTGAGTAGTCGTAATCACGCATTACTGCATCGTTAGATATGTTTGGGACGAGTGGGAAAGTGTCTATTACTAGTACTTTTGTGTGTAGGAGCAGTGTGCCATCTGTGAATGCCGCTAAAGCTGACGGAGATGAGGAATGAGATGTCGTCTAGAGTGCGGTTAACTTAGCACCGAGTTAATGGAGTCAACTGAATAAATTCCAGAAATTATGTAAGCATGTAGGTGGTTTCCGTCAAACATGTAGGGGTAGGAATGACCGAGTTTCCATTCCAAATCCATATAAGTGGATTGTGGCGGAAGGTGGTTTGAGGGGATGCACATTTATGAGATGGAGTAGGAAGTGAATTTACCCGCTGATAAGCTTCCTCCTGTTATCATTCTCCTGCTAGAGATTAAACCATGCTAAGGGATGATGCTTAGGAGAGTTTAGCATTTGTAGGATAGCTCAGCACTGTGACACTGCCCGATACGCGGTACTCCGGATAGTAAAGTTCGAAGATTCAACACACTGCAACTGCCGGTTTTGCACTGCTGCGATCAGAAGAAGTGGCTTGAAGGTTACCGTTTGTTTCCAGATTCCGGGGATGTTCATTCTGTCGTCTTTATAGATGAGAAACCAGTTCATCTGCATGGAACATGGAAACACTATTCTTGGGTTTCCAGTAATCCACGAAGATATATCACATCACGTATGCACCACAGCGTCAAACAAATCGTTTGGGCTAGATTTACTAGCCGGAAAATGTTAGGCCCATATTTCTTTTTCGGGAATGTGACCTATAGGTTGTTGGTTTGAAATACTAGAGTCATCTTTTCCTCGCATCGTTGGAAATGCTCCAGACATTTGTACTTCCGTGGCTAAAGGCCAAAAGAGGCTAGAGACTGAAAGATTTTGGTTCTGATGCTTTGGGGACTAATGACGCCAAGATTTTCAAACACTTTTTCTGGCTATGTCTGGGTTGCACTCAGTCATGAATATACACTAGTAATGCATAATAGATTGCATATATTCTGGTTCTTCATCGGGGTATCCGGCATGGCAAGTTAAACCGAACAGCAAAGTCACCTGATAGATTCGATCTAGAGGACTGCTTACACTTGGCTTATCAACCAGGAGCTTCTTGCTGGTGTGTATTAGATGGGATAGTGTAGGTAACTCAGAGCAATTATTCTGTTCGTGAGGACAAGTTATTACAGAAACAAGCGCTAACGAAATGAGTATGTTCGAATCACAGTCTTCTTAATAGACACGTAAGTGGACTTCGAAAGGTGCAATCAGAATCCCACCACTCAAGACGATTGGTGTGTATGCACACACAGTAGATGAAGTGGCCAATCCCTCACGGACCCAGTACCTGCCTACCATCCAAGGGGTATTAGCCTCAAACATTATATTTGCTTCCGTCACCAAATCATCGGTGTTATTTAGCATCACAATCACATCAAAACATGATTCTGAAAAAGCTGCTATCCTTGCGTGCACACATCTCTCCTGGAATGGATAACACTCACCCCAAAGCAATGCAGGTAGCATCTATTCAACTAGACCAAGCACTTGCCGGATTCTTTCAGCGTTGTCTAAACGAAAACGTAATTCCGTCAACGTGGAAACAAAGTATTATAACCACCATCCACAAGGGAAGAAGTCCGTCTGACCCTGCCAATTGCCGTCCGGTAGCACTTCTCCCTGTGCTCGCCAAATTCATGGAAGCGATCATCGCTGACATACTGATGAGCTACCTGAGAAGCTCCGGGATCATAGCGCTGATGCAGCACGGATTTCATATTCGACGATCATGTATCACGAATCTGCTGATGATACGTAACAACTCGACCGCAACAATTAACGAGTGGACAAAAATCAAAGTTATTTACATCTAACTTTCTGAAGCCTTCGACAGCTGGCATCAGCTAATCCTCCAGGACAATGTGCAGCACTACAGTTTCAGCGATGCAGTATTAGATTGGGTCGGTAACATACACTGCGAACGAAACTTGGAGGTAAGAGTCCGAACATCGCTGCCCGATCCTATTAGAGTGGAGTGCGACGACCTTGCGAGAGCCATTACCACAAAAATATTAGTTTTCGCGGACGACGTTAAAATTTGGCGGGCGGTCAACGGAATGGACGAGTACAATACCTTCCAGCGCTACCTAGATGGGACATGGCATTGACCCGTGAGGAATGCACAGCCATTCAATGTGGGCAAGTGACACATTGTTCACATCCGCTATACATAAGCCTATCTGTACAAGATTGGGGGGCACGATATGCAGACCATTCATCAGGTACGGGACTTCGGTGTGCCTGTACAGGACGACCTCGGTTATTTCAGACGGTCGGAATCCGCTACAAAAAGTAAAAGCCTGCATGTTGGTCGTTTGCCGATGGCATTTGGGAGTGTGGATTCTTCCATTTTCTCTCTGATGCTGAATGCCTACACGTGTCCCAACGTCGATTACGTAATCCGGACTTGGCATGCTTGGCTAAAGTGTGACTTTGCAACACTCGAAACTCCTCAAGGTCGCTCAACAAAATGTGTAAATTACTTGCGCAATCTTCCGTGCCAGCAGTGGATGCAGACCTTCTGAGTGTTCAGTGCACACTACAGGCTTTTACGTGGGGACTTCATATTAGCCTACCAGATACTGAGCGGCCCCACTCACGAGTGTCACGACGTGCTGAAACTCAGTCCAAACACCAACCTCAGAGGTAATAGCTTGAAACTGAGACAGCAACACAGTCGACTCTTCATTAAGGTGGGACGGACCTCAACTCATAGCGACCCTGTGATTCCGCTATAGGTAACCATCGGTCGTTTCAGCGCCTACGCTGTGATGTGCCCAAAAACAGTCTAAACTTTGAGAATTCTATCCGACCGGAGGCATCATTGGCACCATTTGCCAGTGGATCAATTGAATCGTTAACACATTTGTGAAAGAGGATAAGTATATTTACCGAAATGTGTTTGAACGATCATCTATGTTAATGAAGGAATTGTTCAAAATGTTCACCGATGTTCTGCTTGCAGTCCAGAAACCGCTTGATGCAGTTAGCAAACACTTTCTTCAGTATATCCCTCGTGATCGCGCGACTTTCAGTCGCAATATTTTCTTTCAGTTGCTGCAAGATACGCTGCCTTGTTCTGTCCATTCTTCGCTTCAGATATCCCCAAAGTAAAATATCCAAGGGGTCAAATCTGGTGAGCGAGCAGGCGACTCCATTGGTCCACCGCGTCCGATCCAACAGTGACCGAATTTGTCGGTGAGTTAGGCGCGCACCATATTAGCAGGAAGTGCAGGTGCACCACCCCACTGCCACCAAATGGAACTGCATACCCCTCTGCCTCTAGCTATAGAAGTACAAATATCGGGAGCATTTCTAAGTTCGACCATGGTAGGAAAAGATAAGGCTTTAGTAGTGCCAAACCAACAATTACCGGTCACATTCCCAGGAAAGAAATATGGGCCCAAGATTTTTTGGCTTGTTAATCTATCCCAAACCATTAGCTTGAAACTGTGGTGCATACTTGACGTGATATATATTAGTGAGTTACTGGCAACTCAAGAATAGTGTTTGCTTGTTCCATGCATATGAACCGGTGTCTCATCTTTAAAGACGACAGAATGAAAGTCCCCGGGATCCATTATCCAGCGGCAAGATTCACGCCCACCTATTCATCGCTTCTCCGAACTTGAGAAATTGACTGCATACATTTCAGCACCATGCGAATTTGTATCTTCAGTGCGGTCAGATGCAGTGTACAATCCTGCATATTGAATCGTCGGTCCGTGATCGACAGGCAGGTGAATAATTAAAGTGACGATTTCGATTTGCGCCCAGTGATCCCTGTACATTCTTCTCCGTGACTGAATCAAATTTTCTATTCGCCGAAGATGTTTCTTCCTGAGCTACTGGTATAGGGGACCAATGCCAATGCGCACGTTGATCGAATTATTACAGGAGTACGATGCCTCCAGGAATTCTCTTCCTTGATGTATTCCTGCTTGCGCTAGAATCTCCGTTTCGTTTCAATTAAAGCTATGTCCCTCCTCATCCACATGCACTGTGACAAGAGACGACACATACAATTTTTCACAAGCCCTCTGATGTTCTTTTTTCTTGTGCATAGTTACATTTCTGTCTATCCCGCATAGTTCATTTCACAATTATTGCAGTTTATTTTATACACGACATTTGTTCATTTTGTGCCTTTCGATAATCCTTTGGGTTTGACAGTGTTCTTCTCAAATTAGTGGTTGGTTTGTGAGCGAACACGATGCGGTGTTGTTTGAGCATTCTAGCAGTTATTTTAGATATGTTCTTCAAATGAGGCCAAACGACTCTCTTGTTTTCTTTTAGCATCTGCTCTGTGTTTATAGGTTTAGACATCGGCGGATGAAGTTTCGTGTGCATCCATTGCGCTCAAATCATCGAATAGGTGTTTCTCTTATTCCCCTTTGGATTCCGATGTACTGCAGTGCATTACGATTTGCGAAATAGCGTCCGCACGCAGCTTATTTTGTGGCACTTTGGGTGGTTGCTGTTGAAATACAGAATTCGGTCCGTATGTTTGCCTTTCCTGTGAACGGAGGTGTAAAATTCACCGTCCTTTGTTTTGGTCACAAACACATCCAAGAATGAGAGTGTGTTTTCTGCCGCTAACTCCATAGTAAACTGAATCCCATCCATTGTATCCATTGCATTCTTGAATACTTGGTGTGCGAGTGCTACTTCACTGCTTTCGAGTATTACAAATGTATCGCCGACATAGCGTAGCGACAGCAATTGGAACAAACGGCGCTTCTTGCTTAAGCAACAACACTTAATAGAAGGGATTTTATAGAAGCATGTTACTCCTCTAATAATACGAGCAACATGCATATCGACATGGATTACTTGTACCATTAACTCAGGAGGAAACACCTCCGTCAGATAGAAAGACATGATTCTGCCGCGGCGGACAATGGGTGGAGAACACTAGGCGCAATTCGAAATTGTCACTTTCATTATTCACCTGCCCGTCAATCACGGACTGACGATTCAATAAACAGTATTGTACACTGCATCTGACCGCACTGAAGATGCAAATTCGCATGGTGTTGAAATGTATGCAATCACTTTCACAAGCACAGAGAAGCGATCGACAGGTGAGCAACCAACCCGGGCTACCAGCGTTCCAAAATATTTTGAACATTCATTCGGCTTTTCTAGGTCGCACGGGCTTAAAACCTGAACCTGAACTGCAATGAATCTTTGAAATTTTCGTTCCTTTACTGTCCGTAAGACCGCGTCTCGCTTCGTTTCACGTTTCTGTGCGACCCAACGGATGCTCAGATCAGGAGTTTTGATAATTCACAGATTGCTGCTTAAGCTGGCCAGTCGTCTGCGATGGCGCGTGGCTTTCCGGGTTCTGAGTTTGTTCAAACTGCTTTACTAGTTTAAACAAGTACCGGGCGATGGCGGGACGCATTCCTGCGTTTATAGCATTGTGCCTTCGTGCAGTCGATGCAACGTTTAAACTGCATTCTCCATGCAGCCGAATAATTAGCCCACGCTGAGTAACATACACTTTACTTGATCCCGATTGCAGATACCCACTTGTAGGGAGTGATTGTTCTTGCTCCATTACCTGAGGCTGTGGTTCAATGACAATGACACGGCTCTGGCTGACTAATATCTCCCACTATTAATATAAAACACCCGTTTCGCCGAGGCACCTTCACGTGGACACATTTACGCCGCAGTTGTGATAGGGTGTTTCAGCTTGCCTAAGCTGGATTGGTTGGTAGCTGGCTTTTCCACTTTACCAGACGAGCCACTCTGATAGCCACCGATCGCTCCAGTGCCTACCGTTGACCATGACCTTCTAAAGTCAGTGCGAATTTAGATAACAGCTAAAGGTCGCCGGAAACGCCTTGTGACTGTCTGCACTGATTTCGTTCTAGGACCAAAGAAGGCTAATTAGCTTGCCAATTTACGCTTGCGCTCAACTGATCCCTGAACTAAACTACTCACTAAGGCTTCGTACCGCGCCGCTCTGCTACATAAGCGCGCACTGGCGATCTCCTCTCGGGTGGTGACGAAAGGTTTACGGCCAAGCTGCTGTGCTCAGCGAACCCTCAGACCACCAACAAACCACACGTCTGCCGAGAATTTCATATGTCCTCACCACTAAGGTGTAAGACAAAATTATGTTTCTGCACGCGCACATCCTAAACAGTACTATTTTTCAAAATTCCTTTGACAGTGTATGGCTATTGGATGGTGGGGACAATAATCGTAAATGACCATTACTCACCAAAAGGTGGCCACGATAGTTCCATGGACCGCACTTCCAATTCTGGAGTGCGGTCATCGGCCCTCTTCCGACGGACAGGCTGTACAGCGTACATGATGTAAGCAGCACATACGGCATTCGATAGACGAATGCATTATCTGCACAATCAATAAAGCAATTAAACTAGACGACTTATATGTTTGTGGTTGAAACGTACAATCTCTCTAGCTCCTGAGTGGTATGGAAGGAGGTTATAGGAGAGTCGAAGGCAACGTTTAGTTCGTATTCCGGATGAATGTGTATATAAAACATAAACAGCATACCAATGAAAAATCGTATAATTATCCTGGGTACAAAATGGAGCGATAATTACGCAATATACGGCAATCGTAAGGGGGAAATGTCCAGATGGCTTTAGGCGTATGCTATATCAGGATATTGGACAAATGAGCTGACTTAACCAACCGTGCTGTCGCAGGTCTTGCCTCATATGTAGCAAGAAATCATTTATGTATTTAGGTAAGCATATGTGATCAAAGGATGTGCGGTACCAACTAGTTCGCACATGCCCACTGCCTCTTTGGCCATTACGCTTAAAACACCCATGAAACTATATCATGTCGCTCGGTTGTATTTTTCTTTGAGTTTTGTGCTAGGCCAGGAAATCCATGGGGTACAAACAAAGTCACTGGTTGTCCACGGTAACACATTGACCAGTCTCTACTCAGAAGACCAAATAACCTTCAACGGAGAAGGCCGTAGGCTAGCATGCGCAGTATGTATTCTAGCCAAAGGATCTGTGTTGAAGGATAACACGTTGGAGACATGGGTTGCTAGCTCCCAGTACTCTGCCACGTACATACGTATTGCTTACATGATGTTGTCTGCGTACATCAGTCATCCTTCGCAGACAGGGACGGTTAAAAACCAACAATTTTTTCTCGCCATTCAAACGAACAAAACCGATCTTACGGCCGTACAAACGGATGGTACTGACGGCGACATTGTGCACCATGTTTTTCATCTTGAGAATGACCTCACTACAACGCCATAGGTTCCTCAGTCTAGTGAAAGCGAGGTGCACTATCGTGATGCGTTGTGAACTCTCATCTCCAATACCGCTTCCAGCCCTGATAAAAATCCATTGATAGGTGAAGCAAGCGAATAAATCCAGACTGTCACCCTACATCCTGGGCTTTGGCTAAGACAGTACGTGTCCGAGTCATCGTAGTTGGCTCAGCGAGACAAACGCTACGAGGTAGTGGCTGTCTCCACCCCCGACACGCTGTCTGACTTCAGCGCTAGTTACGTGATCCAGCCACCACACACGGGCGATGGAACGCAAACCACCGTTCTCGAAGACAGACATTTGCTGCGGATCATCGGTACCAGCAGGAGAAGTCTCGCAACCGCACAACAGTACAGCGCGGGGAGTAGAACTATAAACCCGTCCTTTGATGGAGAGACGGATGTCGTGGCGGTGCCATAAACGCCTCAGCCTAGAGAAGGCGAGACGAGCTCTAGAGATAAGCATCGAAATCTCGTTTGCAAAAGCTCCATCAGCATTTTGCAACTTCCCGGGTAAACAAAGCTCTGTACTATTTCTAACGTTTCCCCATCGATGGTGAGTGCAGGTAGGGGCGTATACCAGTCTTGAAAAAAAACTCTTTGTACTTGGATGGTAAAAAGTGCATGCTATACTTCGACGCTTTCATCTCCAGACGGAAAGTGCAAATTAG
Organism: Dicrocoelium dendriticum; assembly: GCA_944474145.2. Classification (NCBI taxonomy): domain Eukaryota; kingdom Metazoa; phylum Platyhelminthes; class Trematoda; order Plagiorchiida; family Dicrocoeliidae; genus Dicrocoelium; species Dicrocoelium dendriticum. The sequence continues at coordinate 12,195,644 of OX104069.1, forward strand.
ACGGCCTGCGGACCGTCACCCAGCAAGACGATATCATCAATGTAATTCAACTCCACCAAGCCAGCTACACGGATATCCGAGAATGAGGCAATCGTTGGCCTTTTCTTCACACCGGATAGCTCGAGGATCTGGTGTAGTGTGCAAATATGCTCCATGCAGCGGCGACCAGGACGAAAGCCAGTTTGGTCTTCTTACTGCCGTAATTCGTTTGTTAGGGATCGCCCACGAAGTATGATTAATACCAGAAGTTTACAAACGACAGGGAAGAAATTTATGCCTCTGTAGTTGTAGCAGATTGTGCGCAGGCCCTTTCTGAAGATGGGTCAACTATCGATTCTCCCCAAAATGATGGAACCTCATTAGTTGCCCAAACTTTCGCGAACAAAGCGGTAAATTCTCGAAACAGCGAATCGCCGCCGTCTTTAAATAGAGCGGGAAATAGACCATCAGGGCCGGGAGCATTAAAACCCTTCATATGACCGAGCTCCTGCTTGCTTTCCTGATGAAAGCGAAGATTTGTGAGCCAAACACATTCAGCAACGTTATGAAAGCCAGAACACGCAGATGGAGCAGGATGCCAATAAAACTGTGAGCTAAAATGTTCGGCTCGTCGCTCCGACCGTCCTTGAAGACTGGTGATTTAGGTGCCATCCTCTTCGTATATTGTTTAACTTATACCATATCAAACAGCTTCAGAGACTCGGGTGAGATACAAATGTTTTCCGTTATTACCATAGAGACTTCAAGTTCCATCTCTCTAGCATGGTCACCCTACCAAGCTTCACAGTCAATTTTCAGACTGCTGTGCGACTCTCGACAACTAGATTGACGTTCTATACTATGACTGGAACCAGACGGGGTCTAGCGGCGTTTGTCCATCGGCGACAAGGAGACGGTGGAAATTCAATTTTCGGTGGGTGATGGCTGACTCCACAAGTAAATACTGGCGGAATCCTAGACATCTATGCTTTGCGCCCACTGCGAATCGAGATCGCTGTCAGAAGTTGCAGCAAGCAATTTTGACTGTGAGGCTTGGTACTTGGTTAAGATCTCAGGGTTTAGGCGATAGTGAGTGCGTTTAGGTGCTTCATTAAAACGCATGCAACTCTTAGCGTAAACCAATGCGTGATCGTAGACAAGCAAAATTGCCCCGTACGATCAGCGGTCTGTTAGACTTCTACGCCATCTGTAACTGATGACTACTTGGTCAAGCTAAGAGCACGCTTGCCTTTGTGAAGGGAAGCGCCATGTAGCAGTCTGTCTCTCCGTGTGTTGAAAACTCGTGCTCAAAAAATACAAGCTATGTGCAGAGCAATGAGCATGTAGTCTGTCTCCATTGTCTGATCAACTATTACCGAGCGCACAGCTACCCGTTTGTCGGAACGCGGCCCACACCAGCGTAAAAGTCTCCGGCAAGTATGATAATATCAATTTTTTGGAGGAACGCAGAAGGTCACAAGCTGTTGGTTAAAGTTATCCTTGACTGCATTCGGGCTGCAGTCTCTAGGGGACTAGGTGGAGACGGCAAACAAAGCACGCCTACTTTTTCGACGTCTGCCTACATTACATGAACCTATTAATCGGACTGCGCACAGCCGACGGTTGACTGGGATCCAGTCAAGCCGAACTGGTTCAGCCACGGCGCTCAGTGCAATCAAGTCGACTACGGTGTGTGGTCGGTTTGATCCGGTGGCATCTCAGGTTTGTATTGCGGCTGACCTGCACCAGGTCGCCATAGGCGCGTTTGGTTCAGTCAGCATTTAATGCACCGTTATAAGGTCTCCTCGCAGGCGTCGGTATTCGAGGCTGTACCAGCCTAGGACTAGTAAGAGAGGTAAAGTAGTCGTCTAATGTTTCTCGTCGCCCTAGGTTCTGCAGCTGCAAGCGCAGCAGCAACATGTTTGGGCCGTGGTCGTCAGGGCGTACAGCCTCACGTAGACGTTCAGCATTTGTGAAAAGATCGATGCCCCGAACTTCCCGAAAGCCCTTCCAAGGAGGTCAAGGAGCTGAATGGCTACGGTCGTTGCCTACTCGGCCTGTTTCGAGCAGCCGGGGTCATCCTGCACGATTAACACGGAGGTCGATTTCCATCGTAGCATGCTGCAGCTGCAGCTTTCCCAGCCGATAAACAAGCATGGCATTTCGGTAAGCTACACTGCATCCGTTTTTCGGAAAACCATCTGTAGGCCCGGTCGAGATGTTTATGGTATCGCATTGTCGCCCATTTTCGTGATCCCAATGCCAGGTCATGATGTCATCTACCAATAAGTACCAATAGTAAGACTTTTGACTGAAACATCCTAGCGAGATGATTGCAGAATAATAGGAACATACTTGGTTCCAATACCGACCCTTGAGGCACACCAAAGTGAAGTTCTATTGGGTCTGAGATGGGTCTGCTGACTTTCACATTCAGCTGATTTTGAATGAGAAAGCTGCTTAAACAACCTAGCATATGGTCAACCATTCCATGGCTTTGAATTTTGTGAGGATAAATTCAATGGTCTAAGCTGTTGAATGCTTTAGAGGAGTCCGCGTAGAAGACGACAACTTGTTTGGCCCCGGCTGACTTCGTCCAGCTTGCTCGGACTAGTAGAAAGTTTGTTGTGCAGGAGTGATTTCGTCGGAATTCATGCTGCTGTGACACAAGTATGTTGTTTTTCTCATGGTATCCCATGACTGTGATGGTTTCTTCCAAAACTTTGGATTACCCTGGGAGTATGGGGCTTGGAAGGTTTTTATATGGCTTCGCACAAGCCCCAACCTTGAAAATAGCAGTTACTGTTCTGTTTCCACGTGCTCGGAACCGGCCAACTATCTGGCGTTATTCACAACGGCTCTTTTTGATGCCTTCTATCTGATCTTGTCCACAACGAGAGAGGTGTGTACGCGCAGAGACAATAACCTTTGCACCAAATTTACGGCGGTGAACAATAAGTGGCTTAATCCTGTGGGTGGAGTGAGTTGTGCCATGAACGAGTGAGGGGACGATTCATTATGGATAGAGCGGGTAAAATGTTCTCGAGGCGCGTTCGCCGTATCGACTTTAATGAGTGCCATAGTAACTAACGCGGCTAGAATTGAGATACCGCGCACCACTCGCTAGATTTTATTCACGTGCCTGTAGAGCCTCTTAGTACACTTCGCCGCTAAGTCCTGTTAGTGTCGAAGTTTGTAGTTACGTACTACTTTGTCACAGTGTTTTCACTGAGTGATATATGCATCACAAGCCTGTGCATGCATGCAGGCTTTATAAGTGTGCAAAGCCGAATCCCTTAGGCTTATGTATTTGCTTGCCCGACTACTGCCGAAGGACTCGTTTGCTTCAACCAAAAGATATTGGTTTCAAACGTTGTTGCCTCTAGTCCGCTGAACAGGGTGACAAATTCCTTCCAGGGGATGGCTAGAGGCGGCTCAGCAAGAAAGACCAGTTAGTTTCTTGAACGACGTGAGACGTGCACGTAATGGGTGAAGATGTGAACCACCACTCTGTTTTGATAGATGCATTCCGCGTAGCTGTTGTTGCGGAAGAGAAGTGTCGCGTGTTTACTACAGCCAAGCAGTGTACTTATGTCTACTCGTTGGTGAACACAATGTCCAAGACATGTGGCTTGTCGTCAGTTTTGTATCTCGTGATGCCAGTGACGGAGTGGCAGAGCGGTATATCGGTGATTATTTCCTGTAATTCCGTTTTGAATTTTTCGCAGAGAGAAGCTGTGATTTTGATTACGTACAGGTTGAAACCCCCCACCAGAAGGAACTGACTGTATCATGGTGTTAGAATGATCTTCAGTTCAGACACCCGGCGGTCATAAATTGTTATGGTGGAACTTAGAGGGTGGTATATAATTACAAGTAAGCACACATTACATTACCAGAGCGGAACGACAGCTTGTGTAACTGACATCTCTATGATATCGAGATGCAGGTCAGATCGGTAATATGATAGAACTCCGCCTCCACTGCTGGGCGAGCTTTTTGTATGAGTCATGCCAGGCAGGGCTATCACAATATCAGTGATCTTAACGTCCATCCATATTTCAGTTATCATGATGATATCTCAAGGAGTTGAAGCGGTACGTGTACAAAGCTCGGGTAACTTACTGACAAGACTTCGAGCGTTAGTATATAGACAAGTGAGAGCCTTAGATGTTGGTAGTGTATTTGTAGATGCGGTTTCTAGACGTGGGGTTATGTCGACTCTTTGCAGATCGTGATTTCCTGGCAACCGATCGCCCGCCAACTCTTGATCTTATCGTCAACAAGCAGGAAATTCAACTCGATGACATGCACCAGTTCGTTGACGAAGAGCAAGAACAAAAGTTATCCATGTAAAACATCACAGTTCATCTTATTTTGTTAAAATATATGTACTTCCAATGTGAATCTGCCGCGGAAGAAGGAAATTTTTGATTCCGCTAAGTTAGACGACATCGGTGTCGGTCCCACTAACAGGTGCTTTTTTTACAGCTGCCACGCTTACCCATTAGTTTGGCGGTACATGACCGATACTGACGGAATCCGTGTTGCTACGGTGATATGATGTTACATCTTTCCAAATGGGCGATGCGAACCGCAACACACACTAACGCACGATCGGTTTCGACTCCATTTGACCAATATGATAGCAATCCAGTATGCTGCCACCCTATCTACCACTAATAGTTAGGAGGATGATAGGGGATGCTCCGTTGCTTAGTGACATCAAAGGTGATGGAAGCTTTTGTTGGGGAAGAAAAGCTGGTTATTGACTCACATACCTATGAATCCACCTCCTTTGTCAGAGCAAGGATCCTAATCATGCGGTCCCCGGTGTGGCGTTCACATGGCCGCAGCCTACGGACTATACGGAACTTGAAAGATGCTTCCGAATAAAGCTTTCCTTCCTTAGCATCCTTAGGAGTTAGTCATGAAGCTAGTCTTGACTAATCTTCGACTGTATCCGAGCTGCAGTCAGTGGGCGCGTAGGCTTATGGCATAAAAAGGAACACATTTGTCCCGTCGACGTCTGTCAAACTACACTAACCACCCAATCTCATAGCACGAAGACAAATGTTGGTTTGAATGCATTTAACCAGGGTGGTTTGATACTAGCAGCGCATGCGATTCCAACCCCAGCCTATTCAGATGTGGAAAACATGGTTTTGCTTGAAAGGAGAGGATGGAAACGGGTGTGCGAGCGAATCGGTATTGACAACCGATAGTGTGTGTTGGAATCATGAAATTCTTTCTCAGCCCGGCAGCAGACTTGATTTGGAAAATCCTCCATGGGGTGTGCGATTCTGCTTCCAATCTACATTAAAGTGCACATATTGAACCGATTTCCAAATGATCATAAGAAACATTGTGCCTGGTGGTTCTCTGTGAAGCACAAGGATTTTAGTTGGCAAAAATTAAGGAGACAGATTCGTCAGCGGAAGCAGACTTGTTCGCCATTAAAACGCCATGTGATAAAAGGGGTGAATGACAAAGGGGACGGTGCGTAATTGCATGGCGTTTGGCTATGAAGTTGTCGTGCTATCTTCAGAGTGAAGCATCATACAGGCATAAAAGTGCCTTTCCATGTTTCCTCAGTAAATGAGATACTATCCGCCTTCATAGGCCGAATTAGGAAGGTTGTCTCAAGGGACTGCCTCCCCGAGCGTTTGACCAAAGGGTCTATCCTGTCAGCCAGCATAGAGAGATAATGGTTGGCACACTGGAAGTCGGTGACGGGTCACTCAGTTCATAAGCCTTTCGGTTAACGATAATCCATCCAAGTGCCATCACTCACGAGATCAGAGCTGAAATCCGATGCTCGGGTTGCTTGCCGGTGTATAGTGTCTCCAAGGAAGACAAATAGCAATGGTGCTTTTCGTGATGAATCACATCCGCCACCTCCTAGTGTTTTTATCAGATAGTTATGACTTGTTACAGGGACAACGCTTACCATCCGAAAACACACCACGTCCTGTAATATTAGTGCCGAAATGTTTGCTGCAAATGAGCCTTCCGAAACACATTTTGTTCCACATGGTGGTTGTTTCAGTTACTAAGGAATTTACTTGGCTTGATTTGAAAGGTTGTGCACGTGTCTAACAGAAGACGTATGTGAAGCAGCTGACATAAAAACTATGAATTATGGTAAGCAGATGAATCACCTTGTTCAGTTTGGAATTCCGTCTACCATTCCTTCAATCACCAGAACTGTACGCGCTGCAGATGCTCTTGACTCCCTCTAGTGTAAATAATAGTCAGTACAATAGGTACATAGACATTCCGTCTACTCGTTTCCTTCTACAGACACGAGGATTAACTAGTGTAAAACTTACTTTCACCTAGCATAAAACATCAAGTCAGTATGTTAGCTTGATAGTGAGTCTCATAGTTTCTGGTTGGAGGAATCAACCTGTTTTCATTCGGAGTTTGCCCATGTAACATTTTGCAGCCTAGCTTCCAGGGTTCGGGCAGTGTTAGTGCTTGCAATTTTACGTTGACAAAGCTCGGCTTCCATCGCAGAAGCTGCTGTTTTGTTGAGGAACAGTCATATGCATATGCTAATGTGATATACAAAATGCATACGAACTTGATAGTTTCCTAATTTCGTTGGCTTACAAGCGTTAAAGCATCGGCAAACTTTTCCCACTTAATGGGCATATGCGTGCGGATATAGCTGACTAATGGCTATTTGGCGTGTCCCACTGGATAGAAAAGCTAAATTAGTGAATAAAGCTTTTCAAAGAGAAGGCTAGACCAAATTAATATTTTTTATATTGTGTTGTTACTCTTCTAAAGAGGAGTAATGTTTTACGTCCTAACAGCTGTTCAGGGTCCCTCATCCTCGACTTATCTCAGTATCTGAATAGAAGCTTTGACGCTGTACATCACCTGTTCAATCGCTAAAACACCTAAATTTTTACATTTTGCACTGTGAAGTAATGGTTGGATCAACTTCGCCATGGGCATATATCTAACGCTCTACACAGAAAGGTAGGAACTTACCTTGTGTTCTTTCATCTACTTACACTCCAGGCCTTTTGGAATTGGAATCCAGTCTCACCCCGCATGTCTTGCAACCCAAGTTGCAAATCAAACCTGTTCAAATGCACACCATCGACGGATTTCTCAAACGGGAATACCGACATCTAAATGAGCTGGCACAACTGCAAGAGGTAGGTCGTTAGTTGGGTCAAAATTGAAGTTTAACTCCATATGGTTACTGTTCAGACTTTAAGTGGATAGTTCATATGTCCTGCCTTCATAATGCTGTAACCTTTCATATCGTTTGCTGCATTCTTGCTTCACTGATATAAGGGGCCAACAAGAATGCGCCCATAGACCCCACAATAACCATAGGATGGTGTAAGTGAAAAGTTACACTTATACCTGGGAGAAAACTTTGCCCACTGTATCATGTCGAGGGCTACTGCCCAGACCGTACGAATGTACAGAGCTGTATTGTAAGCAAAGCCAAGATGATTAAGATGTAGTCAACACAGTGAACACTGGATCAGCTTTTAATGAGTGACCCATTTTGTTAGAACACTGCAGTCGCTACCATGGGGCTGTGAGTGGTCGTTGTACCGCTGAATGTTGAAGGCATACACAGAGCCTAAAATATTCCTTACATATCTAGCTGGATTGTCATTGTAACGGAGGTCGTATTTTCATTTGAAAGGAACTGTGGGTAGAAAGCGTACTTGTAATAGAACAACTCATCTGGCACAGTACATGGAAATTTCCTTGATGGGTGACCATGGAATAAGATGCAACCATAAGCCATTCATCACATCTAATTTCGATTCGCACTAAGCAACATCTCTAGCCGTGAGTGGTTAAGCCTTAGTGTCCGGACAGTGGACTGACCAGAGTCCACTTACGATTGGCTTTTGAAACAGCTCCTGTAACTCTTAAGTCCACTGGCTCCCATTCCTTGTACTAACCTTTATCAGCTGCCGTAAAGATAGAAGCTACACAGCTCTTGGTTGGACATCATACCAATCAGTTTTCAAAGCTCCTGTGAATAGTTAGAAGAAGAGAAGCAACCCGTGTATCCAAATGGTCAGGTTTAACAATCGCAGCAATCTAACATTTAGTTAACGCATGCATAATGAGGTGACCGTAATGATTGAGGAATACTTTCATCCAGAAATTGTCTGCTCTGGCCACTCAGGTATTTGGGATGTTTCAGTGGTCTGAAACGATTTTCATCAAGCGGTGATGGCAAGTATCTACTGAATGTAAATTCTTTAACATCTAAGGTGTATTGACACATCGGCCAGATGTTTCCCAACTTACTGCAGTAAAGCAAAGGGGACAATAAAAGAACAAGCAAAAAGGAAGAAGCTTTAATATGTTGGAATTGTTGTGGATCTCTCGCCGATGGTCTGAGAAGCAGAATGAAAACTTTCGGCAGAATCCGCGTTTTCCGAGTGACTCTTACGTCTGATATCGAAAGTCCTTATACTTCGCATAGAGTGCCGTGTGCACATGTTTAAGCCTGGTGCAGATGTGAGCACTTCTGAACCAGGAATGGGGGTTGAGTTCCTGGATTTGGTTCAAAGCTACTAAGGTCAATAAGCAGTGGACATTTAGTAACGTTCTGATGTGAAAACTTTTGCGTACATGGATGACAACTATTTTGGTTGCTTACTCAGAGAAACGCTAAAGAATTGCCACGTCTCACGTTACCAGGTTAATAGCAGACAGTTGAGCATAGATAAAGAGATAAGAGAAGGTAGGACAGAATAGAATGGGGATAGCTAGATAGAGATATGCTAGCTGGATCATCGGCAACTAATCATAAGAAACCGTGATTTCGCCACAATATGTGCTCCAACTTAAAATGATGTAATATAACTTGGCGATCAAGTATACCTGCAGACCAGGTTACGTATGCGGTTGAAGTTGGACGAAGACTTTGTCTTGCACTAGGAGTCTCTTTCCATATACTGACACATGGAATTCATGACTGTACACTTGTTGATCACTTCAACTACCAGCCATGTTACTTAACAACGGCCACTTGAACAGAAGAATTGAATAATTCGGGATCGGTGCTCACTCAGCGCGCTGATTGATCAAGTGTAACTTGAGTGATTAGCCCAAATAGATCGAAGAGATCCGCCGGGGCTTTGTCGGGTTGTTCCATACACTAGTTCGCTTGTGAGCTGCTGAAACGAAGCAATACAACCTCCATTAAAATCCTCCAACTCAATAGTTATCAAAAATGGCCTTTAAGTTCATAAAAAGTTACGGGTACACGGATGCTGTTTATTGACGGTCTGGACCTCTGCAGGCAGGCACCTATCCTCTGCACTGGTAGAGGAGTATAGACCGCGTAAAATCCGAGTTTGTTTGTAAGATATTCATGTGGCCGCTTCATCACCATATCACGGCTCATGGCGGAAACACGACAACTCTCTTCGCATTGGCTGTGTAAAATCCGGATCCTTAAACTAGACTACTCTGTGTGTTAGCTCTGTGGTACATATGAATTGAGTACCGATACACATACTGATTTTTCTTTTGCGTCGCGAGCCCAAAGATGAACCCTTCAAATCAGCTCCCATCGCTATTTTGGTCTTATTGCGGTAACAGACCAATTTCAGATGCTCCGTTAGCAAAAGTCTTTCAAAAACTACCTGGCTTTAATTAGCGATTTCTCTTCTGCTCTTAGTGAGGAAATCAGATTGAAGCTGCTTTGAAATTGACTCGGATATGAGGGGCAACTACAGTTTGATGATTTGGGCCTTCAAGGATGTAAATCCGTTAAAGAAGCTTTCAGTGCTCTCGATCCTACGTTGGTTACCAAATGCATGTGTACTGCAAAATACATTTTCTCAAGTATGCATCAGGAAACAGGCGAAACCTTGAACAATTGCATTGCCCAGTCGAGTCGCGCAGTACGACTGTGTGCTTATTCGTTCATTCCCCGGAAAAAGATCGAAGGCAGTATGCTGACTCAGCCACTAATCACTAGAATCGCTGACAACCGTATACGTGGAGCGCTGTTGAAGGAAGTGGACTGCAAATTTACGTGGGCTCGTGCTTGCGAGTTGGCCGGAATGAAAATTGAATTTTCACTGCAGTCAAAACAGCTCTGTTCGACCAACACAGCTGTGTCAAAGCTGCAATCTTTACGACAACCACCAGTGGAGAATCCCTCTTGCTGTAGCTGTGAAGTGCTTCTCATAAACCCAGCATTCTCACTTCTCCCGCACGCAGATTGTAGTACAAAAACTGTGGTGGAATTGGGCACTGCGCTCGATGTTGTCAGTCCCAAACCATCGTACTAATCAACAACAACGCTACACCTGAAGGCCATGTTTCGGATCCATCTCAGTAGAACAATTATTCCATCACCGCCAATGCTAACACTGCAAAAGGTCTAACAATATTCGTTATTTACCAAAGATTCTCTCTGCTGGTATTTGTACTGCGCCATTCCTTACCATCAAAGGAGCTGTTCCACTTGAAATGGAACTAGATTCTGCTTCCCCAGTTACCATTTTACCTTACCAATTTTACGAACGTTACTTATCCCAGCGTACTTAATTGCCCACTTTGCTTTCATCTAAGAGTTAGAGTTGAAATAACGTAACCATATTGGGATACATTATCTGCCTTTACTACTGCAGTCGGTAACTGCGGATGTTGCAGCATACATTTCTACAGACAACAGGCGACCCATCTTGGAAGAAACGCCGTGGTGGCTTTGCAAGTAGTACCATCTTCGATCGCATACTTGCCTCTTCCGTCAACGTGACATACTGGCAGAGACGTTATCTTAAGCTTTTTAGCAGTGCGTCGGACGTATTTCATGTGTTGTGCACCGCATTCATCTGAAACAAGATGCAAAACCTGTTGCCATTTGCAACCTCGGCCTATTCCACTAGCAAAACGTCAAGCTTTCTTAGCGACACTGTAAAAGATGCTATCAAGTGATTTGATGGAACATATTGACTGCTCTAAGTGGGTGCATCCAATGGCAAGTGTCTTGAAAAAAGATGGCACTGTCAGGATATGTAATGATTTGCAGGGGCTAAATAAGCAGATCATCGTAGATCTATTCGCGCTCCCGTCCAACGAGGAACTCGCTGTAAGTTTAGCTGATGCAACCGTTCGTTCTAGCCTAGTTTAGAAAAGTGCATTCTTCCATATGCCATTGGCCAACGAATCGAAGCCTGTTACTGTGTTCTTTACTTCCGATAGCTTATTTCAGTACAAAGTGTTGTCAATGGGTTTGTGTTCTGCGCCCTCTACATGACAAAAGTTCATGACTCATGCCTTGTAGATATTGAAGGGAGGTTGCATATATGGATGCCATCCTTGTTTTCGGCCACTCAAAAGAAGTGCATGACGAAAGCATACAAAATGTCTATCGTCGTCGCAGTGATATTAATTGGCGTCTGAATGCAAAAGAATTCAATTCACTGCCCCCATACAACTTCTGGGACTCAGTATATCGCGTGGCAGCATTCGCACAAGCGACGAAGACATGCGGGCCATCACCGAAGCGCCAACACCCAAGAAAGTGACGGAGTTGATGTCATTTTTGGGAATGTGTTCTACAACCTGCGTTATGTGCAAAATTTTACGACCCTAGTAGATCCATTAAGACAATGGATCGCGTAACTCTCTTGTGCTGCTCAAGCAGGTCCGGAACAGACAAGAGGAACTGGCTGGTTATAGGAAAATGTGCCAAGTCTCGCTGCTTTAAGGGACTCAGAATGGATAGTTTATCAGTTGTGTATTGTGCGAACAGAAATGCATGGATGAGCTCTACACTTTTTAAAGAATGGGTGAATGATTGGGACACAGAGCTACAACGCCAGTCGAGAGAAGTGTTATTACTTCTCGACAATTGTGCAGCACATTCAAATTTGGATTTCTTGAAGAATATCCAGATGGAATTTCTGCCTCCCAAGACCACATCTTTGATACAGGCAATGGACTTGGGCATCATAAAAAATTTGTAGACCTATTATCGTTCAAGGTTGGTGAATTACATCCTTGAATCAACTGAGGAAGGCTTGCTGACCTCATCCTCGACGGCCGGAGAAAGCAGTGCAAAGGTCAACATTTTGCAAGCCGTTACATTCGTGGCCGAAACTTAGCGAAAAATGAGCAGTGCGACAATTCGGAACTGTTTTTCTCACTGTGGCTTTAAGCATATTGTCTCGGAGATGGATGTGGATATGGTGGTTGTAAATGAAAATGACGGCGAGAATGTGGAGCTGAAACAAGTTGAAAATTATGAAGAATTTTTGTCAATCGACAACAAACTTTAACTCTTTGGTGGAAATGAAGAATGCGATGCTACCATTGTTGCTCAAATAGCAGCGGAACACACGACAGCAACAGAAGACCATGGAAGTGATGAAGAGAACCCTAACATGTTGATGCCAGTCACAAAACAGGATGCAAGGAAATGCATTGAAACATTGCACCGCTATTTCATGCAGGAAGGAAATAAAGGTAGTCCTATTACTGCGTTACACGTTTGTGGTGATTTTGGGCGAATGCAGTCTGTTAAAAGAATGCGTCAAACCACACTGGATACGGTCTTCAAACGCTGAATTGAATTCGGTAATCCCTTTGTATAAAACTGTACTTCGCATGCTGAATATCTTGTAGGACGTTACGAATAATTTGTTTGTAAATTCCTTTTTCAGTGAACAAAGTTCGTTATCAAAGCAGTTCTTTTTGTGTGTTTGCTATAAATATAAGCCGCCAATACAGGTTATAATAGTAGTTTCCTGTGTTATGTATAGCACGTCCCATCTTGTTACATCGGGTAACTTCGGTTAATCGGACCAGTTGCTTAATAGGACCAAAATGGTCTGGTCCCAATGTGGTCCGATTAACCGGAATCGACTGTATATATATATATATATATATATATATCATACTTGACAAACAAACCCTTAAAATAATACAGAACGAAGTAGAACAATAGTAGATGCGCAAATTTTGCATCATTTCGTCAGTATCCTTATTGTAACAGGAAATAGCCAAAAGCGTATTAAAAAAGTGTCCGCTGACTATTCGAAATGATAATCAAAGGGTGACAACAGAACAATCGTGTACATCAGGCAGAACGGTGGCCACAGCCCCAATACCACAGCAGCAGTAGAGTGAGAACCATTTTGCACACATTGGGGCCGGTCTCATTCGATTTATCACCACGGTCTCGGCGAATCGCAAGAACCGCGAAATAGGATGACACAATATAGTCCGAAAAGCCGAGACATGGTTAACCTGACAATTATACTCCCAAATGCGCGTGCCTATTGAGGACTCTTGTGGCTTATGTGAACTCGGAGCACTGGAGTGTGTTGGTTGACCTCACGTTGAACTAACTTAACTAGATGTTTCTGCACTCTGGAATTCAAGTCTCTATCCGTTCTGCCTGCGTAAATGACTCCGCAGTCACATAACTATTGGTAAACGCAATGGGATTAGGCGCCGATGAGTTCTGCTTCCTTGACTGAAGGTAAGTACCGCTCCTGGGTTCTGATACTTACGACCACGTCAGCGGCGTAGTAGGTTCTCTGGATGTTTGCGAATGAACGCTTGGTTGTCCTTACTGTGGCAGTTTTGCCCTTAAATGCAAGTTCAATGCAAACATTTTACTTAGGTCCTGTCAACACCATTCCTTTCGGCTACCTGACCTGACTGTGTTTCTTGGTGAAAGATCTAGTGAAGCCGTATTCCATAAGTGTTCTCATAATAATCTCCATCCCGTTAGCCAGATAATTGCTTGAACAAATTTGCCTGGTAAGGGAAAACAGAGTCTTTACCTGTGCAAGCTTGTAACCCATTGATGTTCAACTCGTAAAGTGCAGATATTGTCCAGACCATGTTGGTTTTCACTATACACACCGACTAACGAGCCCGTTATCCCTTCGGCTGGTGAGAATGTGCAGGAAAGGAAGGCGATTATATGACTCGAAGTCATGAGTCTTGTTATGCCAACACTAAGGGTATTAGTAATAATATGGAAGCAAATGTTGCTTATTCGTTATCCAGAATGTCCTTGGACCGTCCGATTAAGTTGACAATTTTGTTGCAGTCATCCCGTTGATAGCTGAAGTAAGGTCAGTGTTGCAGGGATGCTCAGTAAAGTGGAGCACAGCGCAGCGAAAGTACAAAATTTCACAAACTTTTCGTCCATCATAACTTTCGACAGTCCTTGTAGTAGTAAAAACACTGACCTATCAGGAGTTCAGCAAAAATAATTGCGCAACGTGAAGCCACGGCGAGTAAGAATTTACGGCATTAACGCAAGTGCAATGTCAATACCTCGTACCAGATGTCTTACAATGACTTTAGACACTTTGTTGCTGGCAGCGGCAAAAGAAAATGCTTTTCATCATCCCTTCTACTTCTAGTATCTAGAAGGGGCATTCACCACAGATTCTGGGCAGGCAAGGAAACCGAGATACTTGGAGAAAATCGAAAGACCTGCAGCTCGACCGCTTACACCAAGCATTGCTGCACCCACTGGGGTAAGTATTGATGCACTCTTCTCAACTCGTATTAACACCGATTTTACTATGCGCCGTTCATAGGGTGAAGCAGGAATGTTTTTAACTGGAGGCGACAATACGTAATTTAAACCGCCAGCTAATTTTGCGGGGTTATAACGAAAATATATATGAACGGATGTCTTCGGTTAGGCTTTTGTAACTTGCATTGCTCCAACATTCTATCACAGTGTTCCTAATGTCCCAACGTCTTATTACGTAGCAGAATGCCAGCGTCATATCTGTGTCAAAAAGCATCTTACTACGGCACACCGTCTGGACTTTGCGACTACACCGCCACTTCTAAAAGGATATGAGGAAAAAAACTGTTAGCTTCTCATGCAACACCAAATCACTACCCAAGATCTTCCTGGAGCAGAGTGTTTTGGATTTCATGATTAAAATGGTTGCATGGGATGCCACATGACAAACATACACTGCTGTAAGGGTTCGTTTGTGACTGTTTTACACCCATGTAAAAAATTCACCTTTCCGCTTTCTTTTCCGGGTCAGATGAGAGGCTGCGAGTGTAAAGTTCATTTGTGGTGCTATTCAAAGTTGCATTTGCATCACTTTTCATACGGCACTAGTTTCCTGTAGCAACGAAAAACGATAAATGCAGGGGAAACTTGATGCCATTTACAGCGGTTCGCGTTAGCGAAAATAAAAATAGGACCGAAGCCGAGACTTCCATGGGATCACATCTGACTTTCAAATTCAAATAACATAATTATGGGAGGGAAGCATCAGCACCGAACAAACTGTATATCTGCTACTTTTCAACCAGTTTCAATCAAACTAGTTAATAACAAGCAAAACGAGTCTACTATTACTTCAAGTCGTAATCCTCTTGTTACCATGCGGATTAGGTCGATTGTGAATCCATTGACTTAATAACTTAGTCACTGGGCAGCGGTGCACTTGAGTGACAGCTGGACCCTCAGCTCAGTGCGCCACAGGTAGGAAAATTTCCAACTCCACTATAAACAGGGGTCAGGCCCATGAGCCAGCCTACTGACTGTAGCGTGATCACTGGTTACCAAAGAAAAACCCAAATTTTTAAATTTTCATGTCAACAAATCAAAGCGCAAAGCAGCAGACTGAACGTTTAAAGCACTAGTGATTCGCCACTTTATACCATGTAAGTAGCAAGAAACTAGTGAACCATCTGAGAAACGGACGGTGCTGTACGCCTCTTTTACTTAACGATAGAATTGATATCTAGACAGTCAAGTTCGGCAAGCACGGTGCATGTCGAAATCGGTACAGGCAACTTGCCGTTTGCAAATTCCGAACGCAAGTGTGACGCCATTGCAGACGCATGCAAAGTTCTGGATGTTAGGGGCTGCATATATTTGTCCTCTAGAGCTGGTAGGCCACCTGTTGTCTTCAGGCGTCGTTTCACATATGGTGTTTACTTAGGGCGGTCTTTACGGCGGTTGAGGGCTACTTTTCGAAATTTTTGGGCTTTCCCGATTTCTCACTGTTCTAAACATCTTGGTGTATTTTGTGCAATTCTTGGTAGTTGGCGGTGTCTGAGAGGGAGAATTTGTCCGAGCATCTTCACCACAGTGCAAGAAGTTAAATGAACTCCTTGTCAGACCAGCTTTCCGAGACTTCAGTTATAATACTAAGAACAGAGTCATAACCTATTTCATAACAGACTAACAGGAACACTTTACCGCTGTGCCAAACGTTGCTCGCGGACGTAGGAGCCATAGTGGTCAGGGCGTCAACCTTTGAACACTATACCTCGAGGTCCACCCCAGCTCAGACTAACAGTCTTTCCTAAGTGCAACTTGTATAACATAACCCAGTTACTGATATTAGTATATTGCAGGCTGTTGCTTCCCAGATGTATGTTTCATTTTGCCCGGATGTGCCGTTTTGGAAATTGCAACTGCTTCCCTAAAACCCTGGGTACTTATTATTCTTACGCTATTTCACAGTCATTAAATGTTGTTCAGTTTTATATTGCTATCTTAAAATAACATGATGTCCAACAGTATTTCCCCTTTTCTGATTTCTATCCAGTTTCATTATAGACTCCATCTTTAACTGTTCGCTTGTACAGCCTTGCGTATCAGACGTTGAAATACTTGCTGTTGGGAAATCAGTCGATTTGGACTATGTAAGCTACTTCATGCTACCGCTTAGCGATCCCAAGGCAGCACATCCAATCCCGGATAGATTTACCGTCCTTTGACATACGCCCAGTATATCCGACGTGAAGTGTCCTTGTTATGGTTTCTCAATCTTGGCAATGTATGGCTAGAGCTAGCTGACCAATTCACCCGCCTTGAAAGCTACACCAACTTGCACAGGCGTGCGACTAGGGAAACGCGTTTACACATCGTGAAGACCATAGTATTCTTCGTGAAGCTGCGAAACAATGAGGTCAAAGATATTTTTAATCATGATTCGTTTAGTCATACAACCTTTTCACATGTGAGAGCAGTTACTTTTTAGCAAATAGTGGGTTCCTCCTGATGGAATATCTCGTTGCTAATGAGCAGATCCCATGTTAGATTGCATTGGCCCATCCGCAACCACCAGGCTCACTGACAGGTTTCGTATGTTGCTGAGAAACTGGTTCTGGGTTGAGTGTATGTCGCTCAGTTCATTCCGCGGAGGGTTCGAGTTTGCTCACACTTTATTTGCGATTGTAAAGCTCGAAGAAGCCAAGACTGAGTATAGTGTGGATCGGTGAATTCGCAAGGAAATTGCTTCGCACATACCGCCTTGTCATCGGAAGACAACCGTATGTTTGTGACCGCATGGCGTTGACGTATTGCGGGCAGCTTAACCCTAAATATGTGCTTAGAGAAATTAGGTGTTACACCAATTTCCAAGCTATCTCTTACAAACCATTTGCCTTAGGGTTAGCATGGATGCTTGACGTGCTCATGGAATCTAACAACGTGATAGTATCACCCAGTTCTTTTGTGTATTGGTGGGCATTTCGACTTTCGGGAACTTTCGTGAGTCAGAAACTCACGGTTGTTCCAGCAAATCGATGATAACCCGTTTCCCAAACCTAGCGTGTAATAACGCTCGCTATGGATAAGCTGATAGTAGTCTACTGCACAGTGCAAAGCAGCTGCGTAGAATTGTGGCTACATACTCAGGAGAGTAAGGTATAGTAACTGTTCTGGCTGGCGCTTCTCTAGTTCTCACGTGCAAATGTGACGGCCTGCTCTTGATGGCTTGTTCCATCTTTTATGTACTTCTGCTAGAGTATGATTATGTGTGTTCCCCTCAATCTTGAAAGTTACTGGAACGCATGGGATTTGAACTGAATCCCCTTTGTTTTCCTAGGTAACACCTATATGTTAGCACTTTCTTACAGACTACATTAAAACATAATGGATCATCACTGCTAGGTCTTAGAGTGTGTGTCCGTATCGCAAATGAAATCTCATTGGACCTCTAACCGCGTTGTTATACGCTGTAGGCCGAGCTCTGGTTTAATGACCAAGACATAAACCATCAACCCCTATGTGTCGGGTTCCACCCTCATCGCAGTCTATTTCCATCGGAATTGTCCACCTAATGACGATACCGCTCTGTCGTGGTGTACAGTGTTGGAAGAAAGATAATCTGAAACTTTCCACAATTGACCACCATGTTCATTGTGGAACAATTCGATAACCCCGAAATGTTGCAAGCTGGAGAAGAACTTTTTTCAAAACATTGCTGTCAAATGCATATCCTGAGAAGTTCATTCAGATCTACAGCAGGCTTCCCAAGGAGAAAATACCGGTGTTAACAGCAGAGAAAAAGAATGTTTATTTGTTCTTGCCGTTAAAAGGTGACCATGTATCAAATGATATCCGACACAAACTTCGGTCCGCCCTTACGCGCACCTACGCGACCGCCCAGTTGCGGCTCATACATACAACGCGAAGCCTTGTTCTTCATGACCTTCAACAGTCAGTTCGGCCTCTCACATCGTTTACCAGTTCAACTGCGGTCGCGGTGCCATTCACTTAGGCAGGACTGACGGTCAGGTAGCTCGGAGGGTAGCTGAACATGTGTCAAGGTGGTTGGAATAACTGATGACGCAACAAAACGGAGTGGATCCGAGGATGTACCGGAGTCCAGCACCATCTATCACCAAGCACCTCTTGGCAACTCGACAGCAGGTGAACCCGGAGACTGCGTTCAAGGTGTTATTACGCAGCAACAATGCGAAAATTTTGGCGATTAGTGCGGTTTTGCTAATTAGGACTTATCAAGCTGCGTTGTGCGCACAGGAACTATTGAGACAGCCGATTAGGTTACCGTGCGCTTGATTTTGACATTTTGATTGGTGTGCCAATGTTTCTCCCTGTATATAACTGTCTTTGAATCCCGCTTGTATTGTGTTTGCGACTGATGTGAACAATCAAAATGTTGACAAGTCACAACTTATGTCTTCTTACTGCTCTGACGAAATGGCTGAAGGGGACCCACTGTTTTACAATTCGATGACCGCATGGTGCAACAGCGTCGCTTCTATGTAGATATGTCTGGTCCCATTTAAAGCTTATCTTTACATTAGATTCCAGATTACTCGAAATAGTAGAATGCAAATGTCTTTAGATGTTTCGCACAACGTTTTAGCGGCGCCGGAATATCATTGAATCATCATAAAGTATTGAAAAAGAGATTTGGCCATTTAACCTAAGTACCTAATTTTATGTAATACCCAACTTTCACTTTCACTGAGTTATACATTACGGCCTGTAGAATGTCCTCTTGGGTCCAAAGAAACTGAATAAACCATGGGTCATTTAAAGAAAACTACCAAGCACTTAAGACAAAGCTATCTCTTGTGATTTATTTGAAATTCAAAAAACGGTTACCGCACTCTGTAGTCCGTCTGGATTATATTACGAGACACAACCCATTCAGTAATTCAAAAAATGCTACACCCAGAAGAGAATTTTAGTCACCACTGCTTTTGTCGGCCAGATGAAACCCAGTTTACTGATGTGTCCCGCTCCAAATCAGACAGCCACCAGTTGAGCACTTCTGGCTCCAGAATTGGTATCGCGATTATATCCTTATGTTTCGGCCCCTGGCCGAAAGACATTGAATCTGCATTGCAATGTAGAGGTCTCTGGTTCGAGCCCACTTAGAGGACAGGACTATTCTCTCAGCATCTTTCGCCGACGCGTGACTAATGGTGGTTGCGTGGCAGCAAAGCCTCGGTACGACTTACCGGCCTACTGCATCTTCTTTTGCGGTCGGATGCAAAATTTAGCTGCATTTCTTCGGCTACTCGGCTGTCAAGTACGCTTACAACTTGCAATGCACAGTGCTAACCCCAACATTCACGTCATGGTGCACAGATACACTAGTCAATTTGTTGTCGGTTAAGTAAGTTTGTTCCATACATCTAGAAGCGTCTTTACTATGCCTACCCAAGTCGCTCCGTTAGTGAGAACAATAACAACACGAATAGTAACAGGATCACATGTGTCAAAAACTGCGCCGTTACTAAAGCCTTGAAATGTCTAATTGAATGTGAAATGTTTAGATGCGCACAGCTGTCAAACCCAATCACCACGGTGAGCGCTGAAATCCGTAAGACAATAGAGCAATACTGGACCAAAAGGCCAGCATTTGCATCCAATAGACATTTAGAGATGAAGTTAACCTTGGGGGAAGTCCAAAATCCACCTCCAGAAAATAAGAACTCTTTACCACCAATAAAATTCTCAATGTTGTGCGTTAAATAAATAATAGAAAACTTAAACGTAATGTAGTGTCCTTAACATGGGTTAAATAAACCTTAGCTGAATTCGACATCCGTTTAACACCTCACTGTTGTACCTATTTATTCGAGCTCAGGATTACACCTTAGAGAACGAAGTGGCCGCCGTCATGCTTCAGCGGTTGATTCGTGGACGTGCCATACAAACACAGATGTACGAAGGCAAGGAGAAGCGTCGCGAACTGATCGCGGAGTTGCGTTCCACACATGCTTTGTTGGAAGACGAGCAGGCAGACAAACTGCGAGAAAAGCTCTCTATTTTGGACACCCAAAACCGCTACTCAGAGTTGGTTCACAAAGTATGCAAATGATATTTCCATTGCTTCATGCTTTCACCATCGCATTTTGTTAAATTTTGCCTTGTTTTAACGTAGTGACCATTACTGTTATGAAGAAAACCAGAGGGAACAAGTAAGCTGTATATGTCGGGGATTGCCACCAAGTACTCACTACGTACTGCATCGCATACGCAAGGGAATGTGGTACAGTGTTGCGCGTGCATAACTGATCGAGGAGATGGTGGAACAGTCTTACCAGCAAAGCAATCGTAACGCAGTCGGTATGCCATTTCAATGAAGTGGTACGGGTATTTGACTGGTATAGGTAGAAACGCAGCCAGACAGCCTTCTCACACACAATCGTGTAATGTTTTCGGGGATCGTCAGCAGTGCGCAAATCGTCTGGCTGCTTGTGGCTCTAACTCACAACTCGACTGTCACTATTCTGTAATTGAGACTACTGAAGTACGGTGAACGGTGCCGACCAGCCTGACAACATTTAGGTGACATGGCACTGCCCACTATCCACTGACGCACCTTACAATCGACGATTAGCCATTTGTCTGAATGCTAGTAACTACCTACACCTACTTCAGAGCTCAAGCTTACAAGTTTATGGACCAGCTATAACATCTGATTGCAACGTAATCACCCCTAGATTAATGGAGTAAAATAGTCATTTTGATCATTACGCTGGATCTGAAGACACACAACTCACGTGCATACCAATCGTGTTCATGGAACTATCGTTTGATGAGCTGATCCAGAATTTTGACTGTGTCTAAAGATTTCCACTAGATGTTCCAATGCGAATGACCATCTCCTGTGCTGACGTCGCTTGTCTGACCCGGGGTGGGAGAACGAATTACACGGAGTTGCTTCTGTGCCTCCATGAACACTAACCTCTCAATAGTTTATAGGTCACTTGACATATTGTCAGCGAAGGAAACTGCACAAAATCCGTCTAAGTTAACCCGCCATACCAAGGTACATAGTAGCAATACTATTGATCGCATTTTATCCTTACACCGTTATGTGAGACGATCTCTATTCGGTTTTATCTCCCCATTACATATTAGGATAACCAAGTGGATGATGTGCTCAGTCGTCTTGCATGTGGAACTTTGGCCGAGATGCTCGATTTCCTCAGCAAAGAACTCGATAGATTGATCGAGGAACGTCGTTTGCACGCACTTATTCTCCTTGCCGAACGACATCGAAGGATGAGAGAAGCGGAGGAAAGTGGCAAACGGCAGCGAGAAGAAAGGCGCCGTCGTGAACACGATGAAATATTTAAACAGGCAAGTACATTTTCAGTGTGACACCAATCACATTAATTATAATTAATTGGTATGGTTTGCATCATACAAGACCTGTTTGTGGTCTGACATTATATACGTGGTTGAAGAAGGCAGACGGTACGTTTATTGGCAGGCAAGTGGCCTAAAGTATGGCAAGTCTGCCTTGGATTCCAGAGTGCGTGTTCGAGCCTACATGGAGTGCCGGGCAAACTTCTCAGTATCCTTAGCCCAGGTGCAACCGATGGTGCTTGCGTTGCGGTAAGGCCTCGGTACTGTCAAATGGCGTACTGCGAACACTTTTATTGTCAACAAGCCAGCAGCTCCTTTTCAACTGCATGCGTGGTGTAAAGTCCAAAAAGAAACTTCATGTATTCTCCAAAGTGGCTCACTTACTTGAGAACACGAGATCTCTATTCCCTAATTATTCCGCCCGTTTTACATTACATTCACTGTGTACTACAAGCGGTTACCATATTGAACATCTGTTCATTTCATTCTCGATCACTGACGTACTCTTAAAGTTTTAAGGTTATACATATTGTTGTGTAACTGTGACACTACCCAAATTTCCGCACGATTCCGCACACTTTACAATTTCTGGCCTCTTGGACTACGATTGCAAAATCTATTCGTAAATCATATACTATATTTAAGTTGCCGTATAGAACCACGGTAACAGGATTATTCGTTTTGTTCTTCTGCCCAGACCGTGCGTTAAGTCTAGGTTAATTGATTCGTAGTTTCTAGTTTAGGTTTTTTACGACGCATTTAGTTTAGGCTTCGTAGCGTTGGCACATAAGTTGAATATTGCAGTTATGCCCATTGCTGCTGATTCGCTTGATGTTATTGACGCTACTGATCCTGAGAATTTTCACAGAGCCGAATCCCATATTTGTCTGCTGGAGTCGGTCTTAACGAGCATGCGCATGCTGCAAGCGAAGATTGTTGATGTTAAGGACTACTGCGAACCTGTATTTGAGTCGCATGCGCTGATAAGTGAACGATCGGGATTTATTCCGGCCGGCGCTTGTGAACTCCCGTCCCAAGTTGCTGTCTGCTCGCCTTTTATGAAGCCACTTAATAGGGGTCCGCCAGTATCATCCGTAGCTCAATTCGTTTGTCCGTCGGTAGCAGTTGGTGCCCAGGTTCGATCCTAGACACGGGCACTTGCTCCGGTCTGCAAGCTGATAGTAACGCGCGTCCGGAACGCAAATCTGGCGCTTTAGGACCCAGCACATCATCTTGCCTTCCAAAGCGCTAACCGATCATATTCGATGGAGTTCCTGCCCGCTATTTGATATTTTTTGCGATGCTTCGAAGCTAATGTTTCCAGAACTTCTTCCGATCCAACTATCAGGTTTTCATATCTGATAAAATATTGTTGTGGTGAAGCAAAAGAAGATATCGAAATTTGATTAATACTCGATCCTGGCGAAAGTTTTAAAGAAGCAATGAACACTGCGCATACGTTTCGGACGGAAACACATGGTTGCTAGGACTAACATTAATGCTCTAACTGATGGCTTTAACATCAGTCCCAATGCTTTCGCAACCCTTTATCGTTTAGCTGTAAAGCTGGGTCCATGCTACTTGGCGTTGAAACAATTAAGATATGAATCATATTTGAACGCGTCGATAACGATCAGCTCTATCATCAAAAGGCTGCCCAACAATCCGCAATTCAAGTGAGCAGAGCATGCAGCCAGCGTTATCCGCACCGAAAGAGAACCGAACTGCATTGATTTGACAGATTTCGTGGATGAAGCCACAGACGTCGTCGATACTTACTTGTCCTTTGCCACACGTCCCTGCGGACCACCGTCCATCACCGATAGAGGCAGAAGCTTAAACTTTTGGGGATATGCCGCGTGCCAAACACTGCGGCTTCATCAGAACGAAATTTCCCCAAATGTGTTTCCTGTGAACAACGTCACTATTTAGATCAGTGCGATGATTTCCGAACGCCCAACCACCAAAAACGTCTGGAATTCTGTTGCGCTCACAGACTGTGTCAGCTCTGTCTCAAACCGAATCATGACCTACCAAGTTGTCGATCACGAAGGTGTTGTGCGTCGAATAATTGCATGCTCTTGCACCACCCGCTACTCCACGCTGATCGACGCAACTTCGGAACACCAAACACTAAACGATTCAGTTTTGCTCTCAGTCACGTCGAACGTTCTGTTGTATCGTTTGGTTTGTTGTTTGTCCTTGTTTCTGGTCCTACTGGCAACATTCGAACATTAGTCTTATTAGACAATGGATCAAATACTTCACTAATTGATGCAGCATTACTACAATTTATCAAGGTTCAAGGGTCCGTGACGACAATTAACATTGAACCGTTGCAGGCCGATGCCAAATGGAGTTCCAGTTGGTTAGTGCAACTGTCCAAACTATAGACGGTTATGAGGCGGTCCAATTGGATTAAATTAGGTCAGTCAGTCCTCTCCCTGAAAAACTTGGAACGAGAAACAGCAACAACGATTTCAACAGATGGTCTTAACTCTCCGATCTACGGTTACCGGAGCTAGAAGGAAGGATTGAAGTTTTTCTTGGCAGCGATAACCCATACCTACACGGCGCATTAGATCAGAGACGTGGGGATCCTGATGATACATATGTTGTTAAAACTCCATTGGGCTGGATGGTACTGGGACCGAACAAACGTCACGAGACTATGAGGTATACATCCACATCACTGATAGTTGATCGAACAGGGATGATCAACTGACTTCGCTGCGATACCGTTGACCTTCATCAACTACTAGAGCAAATGTATGAAAAGGAATTTGACGGACTAGATATTCCACAACTAACCATGCCTGTGAATCACGGACGCTTTTTAAAATTAATGGAAGCATCTAACAGAAAGTTTGGCGCCCACTAACTGATTGCGTTACCATGGCAAGCCGGAAGACTTCAGTTAACAAATAACAGACCCTTCGAACTGATGAGTCTTGCCACGTTGAAGAAACGTTTTATTGTGCCTGCCGCACTGCGCCAGGCACACACCAAGGCAGTGGAAAATTTTTAGTTAAATGACATGCTGAACTCGCTCCAGTACTGGAACAGCAGGTTAAAGGGGAACTTGTTACATACCCCGCCACTCAGTGTCGCGTCCACGTAAAACTGGTAAAAGGCGACCATCGATTGTCAAGCTCCATACCGGGGAACTACTCTGAATCAACAACTACTACTTGGTCCCGATATGTCAAACAGTATAGTGTGGACGCTTTTGCGGTTAACTTTCCACTTAATCGCCGTCGCGTCCGACGATGTTACATCAGGTCAAAGTTCCTATTAAGTTCGGAATTGGTTAGGTTCCTGTGGTGGAAGAACGGCAATATTTCTTCACCCCTATTGAATTTCGCATGACGGTACATCCGTTTGGCGCTACTTTCTCATCAATGTGTGCTAACTTTGCGTTACGACAAGCTATCGTTGACAGCTAATTTGAGGCCCAAACAAATGTTGAAGAAGTAGCAGGGAACTGTTTTTAAGTTAAAGATTATTTATTTATAGGTGGAAATTCGTCACATCTAGACTCACTCAGACAGTCATCATACGCCCGGAAAAGCACTGTATGCGCGTTTCGTCCTTTCGGGAATCGTCAGCAGTGCGCATTCCATCGGACCCTTGGTAGGGCTCGAACCCGCAACTCGAATGTTGCCAGTCCGTGATGATTTATTTTGTGTCGATTCTGTTCACAAAGCAACTGAACTCATTAAACACCTTACAAGTATTCTGTCAGAACAGATTTCATTTAACGAAATGGATCAATAATCGTAAGGGGGTTGTCACGCATTTAACTTACAGTGAACTGAAGGTTCCGGGAATTCGATATTGGACCGAGGATGATTGTGTTACTAATGTGCTTGATATAAACTGGAACGCCACCCAGGGCCTCCTAACTTTTAAGCTGGAAAGTTTTAATAAAACGTTCCGAAGAGCCATCCTCTTGTTTGTAGCTTCGGTCTATAATTCTCTCGGCCTCATTGCTTTCGGACTGCTTCCGACAAAGGTACTGTTACAGAGTTTCGTAAAAAGGAATCTGCATTGGGATGCACCTCTTCCCGCAGAGGATTATCCCACTTGGGACAAATGTTTACCAAACGAAAATGGCCTGTACAGCTTGTCCTTTAAACGTTGTATTAGTCCATTCGGATGCAGTGTATCCTCTGTGCAGTTGCATTATTTTTCAGACGCGTCTTAGGCTGGTTACGGTGCTGCTCTATATTTGAGTTGTGAGAGTGATGTAGGCAATGCTACTCGTTTCTTGATTATTAGTAAATCACGTGTCTGTCCCATTAGAACCTTGCCGATACTAAGGTTGGAGCTCACTGCTGCCGTACTGAGCGTGTACATTTCGGCGAAAGTCAGAGTGCAGATGTCACTCCATTGTAGCACAACATTCTGGGCAGACTCGATGGCAGTTCTGAAGCTTCTTCGAAGTTTTACTGGTCGTTTCTCGATCTACGTTGTTAACCGAATGCCCATTATACAAGCCTACTCTCACTCCAGTCATTGGCTCTACATAAATTCGAAGCAAAACCCGGCTGATATGAACTCATGCGGACTCACGATGCCACTCAAAAAGGAAATAAACCAATGCTTACATGAGCCACAATTTCTCCTTCAGCCCCATTCGTTATGGCCTATGAATCCGGAGAATCTGGGTGAATTACATCCTGAAGGGTTACGACCATAGGTTGGTCATGTTTTATTGGTCACTTTAGAGGAGTATTGGATTAACAAATTTAGGGTTTGCCTGACACGGACTTTCCTGCACAAATATTTCCTTACCTTCTTGTGATCCAAATCTTATTTCGTCGCAAAGTAAAGGAGGCGCGCCGCACATGACCAACCAGCTGAGATTGAAAGTGCTGAAATTCCAGAAGCGACACTTCAGATAGTTAAGTTGGTGCAGTCAGTATTCATTGCGGAGGAGATGCTCCTCTTTGCGCACAACGAACCCGACATAGCAGTTTGAAATTTGAAACTAAGGTCATGCAGATTAAGACGACTCAAGCCCTTCCACATTAATGCGATACTTCGGCTGGGCGGAAGGCTGGATCAACTCTCGGTACCGTACGACGCGACGCATCCAATTTTACTTCCCGGTTGCCACTTTGTCACTCGCCTTCTTATACTGCAATACCAATAAATCAGTGGACACTTTGGTGGGCAGCAGACTTTGTACTATCTTCATAGACGCTACCGCATCGTAGGTGGATTCACATCCATAAGGCGCTTGCTTTTCAAATGTGCCAATTGCCGCGTTAACCATGCGAACCCACTGAGTCAGTTGATGGCACCAGTTTTAACAGACCAATGTCTGACCCACCAACCAGCGTTCACTACAGTGGGGATCGCCTATTTTGGATTGCTGATAGTGAAACGTGGCTCCGTACGTGGAAAGGGATATTGCTGTTCGTTCAGTTGCTAGACTACAAGGGCAGTTCACATAGAGGTTTCCCACTCTATGAATACTGATTCGTTCTTGTTTGCGTTTGCGAGGTTTTCAGCTAGACGCAGCTGGCCGAATGTACTATACAGCAATAATGGACAGAATTTCCACGGAGCTGAAGCAGAATTACGCAATACTCTGAAGCAGCTGGATCAAACGAAGATGACAAAGTCCATGTTGGCTAGAGAGTTTGACTGGAAATTCAATCCTCCATGTGCTAGCCATCGCGTAGGTCTTTGGGAAAGATTACTTTGATGGACTCATGAATTATTACGCAACATTCTCAAATGCGAGGTTGTGACCGAAGTGGTACTTGTAACGACACTCAAGGAGATCGAATGACAGGCCTTTGTTACCGGTACTCGACTCGCAAGATGCCATATCGCCACGACAACCTTTACCGCTTGCAAATGATCAGTCGCTTGAATACCGACTGATCAACTTGCCAGTCAAATTGAACAGAAGGTGGAGACAGGTAAGACATCTGTCCAATATGTTTTGGCGTAGGTGGATCAGAATGTATATACCAACACTGCAGAAAAGGTAGAAATGGTTAGCTGAAATCCGAGATCTTATACAGGGCGAAAAAGTCTTACATTGTGATTTACGCACATCATGTGTCATGGAGGAAGTTATCATGAGCAAAGACCAGTCAATTCGACAAGCACTGATGAGGATAAGCAAAGGTGTATTCGGAAAAGACGTCATACAGCTACGCCTGCTAGAGGCGTACCAGCAAGAAAAGAATGATGACGTGAAACCCATTGTCCAGAATACGAAACCACCGGAGGTGTAAAGTTCAAACTTTACTATATTCCCCAAGCTGGTGTTTACTTGAGGACACGGATCTCTATTCCCTAATTATGCTACCCGTTTTACATGGCTTTTACTGTGTCCTATAATCGGTTACCATACTGAACATTCATTCTTTGACTCTCGCTCACTGACATATTCTGAAAGTTTAAAGGTCATGCATATTATTGTGTCACTGTGACACTGTCCAAATTCCCGCACGCTGCCACATGTTTTACAATTTCTGGCCTCATGCACTACGATTACAAAATCTATTCGTAAATCATATACTATATTTAAGTTTCCGTATAGAAACGCGATTACCGGATTATTCGTTTGTTCTTCTGCCTATACCATGCGTTAAGTCTAGGTTAATTGATTCGTATATTCTAGTTTACGTTTTGTACGACGCATTTAGTTTAGGCTTTGTATTGTTGGTACACGTGGCATGGGTTTGTCATGTAAGCTTCAAAAATCGCTTAGGATAGTTGGACAACGCGTAGGGCACCGATTCGCGGCCTCCGACAGGGGATCAATGAGCGACAAGGATCGGAGTTGGTGTGTAGGCACCGGAGAAACAAAAAAGCCGCAGTCGATGCTGAACTACGGTGATATTATACAAAGAGTAAAAGAGCAAAGTGACAACATACTTCAACAATGTCCTCAAACAAAGAGAAGTACAATCAGTTGGCCGTTACAAGAACAGGACATCAATACGGTCGTCCAGTCAGCAAAATGACCCAGCGCGGTTACATGACATGCGAGACATGCACCAGTGAGCTAATCAAGAAACCAACAGCCACTAGTCCAATCACATCAAGCAGGTTCAATGGGGGACACAGTTTGAAGACCTGAGGTTAGGGGCACATGTCAGCCGGATGGGTGGTGTGTCCACCCCACAAAATCTCCGGTCTACCCTGACCTCAATAGTAACACGCAAATGGAACAAGTGCGAAGCAGTGATCGATAAAGTGGAGCATGCATCAAAGAAAGTAGCGAGACAGGTGGTGTCACCAATGTAAGGTGGGCATGGAAAACAAACGACTAAGGGTCATGCAGGGCGGTAAGCGTAGAACGTTCAAACAGAGTGAATTCAAGGGGAATTAGGGCAATAATGTGGGTCCAGGCGAAGGGTGATGGCTGTTGACAAAATGGACGTTACATGTCCCACCGGCCTGATTACAACACTAGTCGATACCGGATAAGGAAACCAGTAACCATTTTCAAGACAGTTTTGTGTGGGGAGCCATAGTCGACCTTTCTTCGTCCAGTGGCTTTTGCAACATGGCGTAACGCGGAAACGACGGCTTCGGGGACTATGTTTTGGAGGTAGGACACACGAACAGAAATGAAGTGTCTAGAGTGGATTGTGGATCGGGCTATATTGTAGTTATATTTCAACCTATATTGGTCCGCTCCGTTCCACATGGCTCAATGCCATGAGCTGCTGAACACTGGTGGAATCCACCTGCGGTCATAGTTTGCCCCCCCCCCCCCAGCAGGGGACGAAAAGATACGCACCACTGACGATACCCAATAGGAGGTACCGATCAGCTGGTGCTTTTCCGTATCCTTAGTTGCCCTTTGAGGCGTGTAACCTAATTGCGATGAACGAAATATATCGCACTTAATCCGTCTAGTCATAAAAATCCAAGTTGCTTTAAGCTGCTGCGCTAACTCCTCGGTTTTATGAAACAGCCTCTCAAACTTGCGTTACTACTGAGCTCCTGAAGATAGCGGCGCATTTGATTTGGATTAAGCACTATCACCTAAACGCAAGCGAACTCAGGGTCCATGCACAAGGCTGCCATGCTCGTCAGCTTGCCGGGTAGGATGTGATAAGTCAGCTGTATGTGAAGGTCACGCTTACGAAAGTGAAATCGCCTTCGCCTCTATTCCACCAATTTTGGGAACCTGGCGAGAATTGAATGGCCAGCGAATTCCAGCCGGCGTCGATGGTTTGAGCGAAGTCGAACACGTAAGCGAATGATTCTGCCAGATATGGCAAACCAGTGGAACGGAACACGCCTACATTTACTGAAGGCCAGACGCCGAACATTCGGTGACCATACTTTCCCCAATCAGTATGTATGGTTCGTTAATAAATATAGGTGACCTATTCGGTTGAATATATTCTGTCTAACGAGCCTTGGGTTTTGGTTTCCTTCGACTGGTTGGTCGCGTGTTTGAGCAGACAGATGGTCGAAGTCTCATACGCGAAGCAGTGCGGCAATACATCGGCAGATTAGGTCATAACCAAATATTTCTAGCATTATCTATATTAAAGTTGTCGCGTTCCAATCACACTGACGTGCCTTCAGAGTGATTTCCAAAGCCACCAGGCGCCTCAAAATACCCAGGATTTTCCTGCCAACTAAGATGATAGTGTCCACCAGCCGAAAATACAATGGATGCTCAGCTTGTGCCCACAACTCTCAAACTTTGCGTATAGAGACATAAGATTTTTTCCGGATTAACCGCGTCTTCTCTCTTGCACGCAAGCCTGCAGTGTAATGTAACTGGAGCACACTGTGTCGTAATGAAGGGACCGAACTGGTTATACTCAGTAACGGTAATTAGAAATCCTGATTACAGCCTAACAGCTACCAGCTTGTTGACCACAACCTGCCTGGCATTGAAACCCCGGTTTGTTTTCCAAATTCAAATAACCAACTAGCTGGCTCTGGAATCACTGATTCGAGGGACGAACCAGGTAGACAGGCAGATGTAGACCTGAGCAGCGTAGTCACTGGACTCTTAGTCGCTTTTCTATGCGGCTCCGTTGAATGGTGACCATTTCATGGTGCTTCAGTGAGTTGTTTATTCAAGTGAACCAAGGTCAAAAGAAGTGAAAGTCATCAACAGTACGCCGTCACACTGTACCAAAGCTTTGCTGCCCCGCGACCAATACTGCTCGCGCGTGGGCCGTCTCTACCATTAGGACGCCCGCACCTACGCGCATTCGGACCGGTACCTAAGTATTGCAACCCGGCATGCAATCCATTCGGCCGCCGGCCGACAGTGACCCAACGCACATCGACCGGGATAAGTAGTCAATAGATGAAGCGGTTGTACAGTACAGATTGAAAACATTTGTTGTCATTGTCAATTAACCCCATTCTTTGAATAACCGTTTGTCTCAGGATGATCACTTTTACGATATTGCCCTTTGATGAGAGCTATCAGATTCTTTTGAATCTGAATTTATGGTTTATCTACTGACTGCTCTCGATCTTGGGTCGATTTTATTGAATTATATTCTTGCACATCAAAAAACCGTGGTGATGTGTGCACCTCTGAAAGTATTACCTACCAATCGGATAAAACGCAATAACGCATAACACACTGAGCATAATTCATGAAAGCCGGACCTCAGCAGTACTTCATCTGATCGCCTCCGCGCGGTTCAAAGTCGAATTCGCAGTGAGCGAAATCAATTTGATTTCAAATTTTTTGGGGCACGTCACTGAGATAAGGTACGGCCGCCAAGTTGTGATGATCTACTACCGTTCCCCATAGCTCAATTGGCATATGAAGCTACCTAGTGGGCGTAAGATACCAAACGTCTTGGGACCGGTTATCTGCACGGGACCGAGGGGTTGCGCACCACTGACCAGCCTCTGCAGAGCCGAACGACTCTCTGGAGCGTTTCCCGATAGGAGTTAGACTATATGGCTTGTAAGCAGCTGGAACTACTCAGTAAGATTTTATCAAAAGTCGCCCAAATTATTAGTAACACAGCGTCAAGTAGCAGTAAGACAGATACGCTTGAAACCGTGTCCTACAGAGCAGACGCACAACTGTCTGGTTTCGTATGCGTCTGTGTCTTTTACCTAGAGGCGAATGAACGTGGACCGTTTGCTTTGACGGCTGGCGATTTCAACACTCCTACTCAGTTCGGCACGCATGGCTTATCACAGCAGTTCGCGAAGTCATTTTGAAGCCTCTCTTGTGTCAGTAAACGGCGACCCACACTACAGATTTGCACAAGAAGCCACTTGAATGGAGCTCGGTCAGTAGGGCCACTGTGACCCCATCTGAAGCACAGTCAGATAAAGATATAGTAGTGGGTTTTACATGTCCCCAGTGGCGGAATTATTCCAGATTCCCTTGAAATAACCCGTGATTCAATTTGAGACTGCATGTAGCTGTCCAATCACCGCCAGAAAGTGGACTTATTCTCTTGCGATCTTCCAGTTAATTTAGATGAGAGTTGACGTATGTTCTGATACTTATTTTCAGTAACCAAATGTTTATGTCAGTGTGTAGCATTTCTATGACTGATAAGCATACTTTGGCTTTCAGCGTTCACAGACTAACCTATTTCACCAAGTTGATGGATTTGGCGTTTCCTTCAAAATTGCGGGCAACTGATGTCATAATAACCTGCTTTTGCACCTACACGTTGGTCAAGTAGACTTCAGGTGCTTTCCCGTTTTTACCGTCATCTGAAAAGTTGCTGCCCTGATAAAGTATCTGAGCGAGTTATTGCACTTATTCTTTATCTAATGCATCCGGAGTCTGTTAGCCATGAAGCTTAATGGGGTAAATGATTGTCAGCCAAACTCAATCCTTCGAATGAGACCCCCCCACGACCTTTTCTTATGTGTCTATCAACTGGCTGCATTCAGCGGGTAGCGATCTACATCTGGACTACGGCTGCGCGGATATTCTGAGATCTTCGTATCAGTCTGGGTGGACAGCGAACATGGACACGGTCCGGAACAACCAAACAGCAGTTGAGAGACAGTTTTGTCCTTTAAACCGCGTAGTCGTTAGTCGAACCAAGATCGGGCTTGCTGTATAGTTTTTCCTTTATGCAATATCTAATTTGTCCCACCTAGCTGATGAAAGTACATCAAGAAACCGTCGACGGATACCTGGCATCCGTAGCAGGAATAGTTTTGGAGACAACTGCTGGTGCCACAGCCCACGCAGAAATAGATGAGGTTGCACGACAGCTAGACGCAGATGCTCAAAGCTCGATCGAAACGATGGATCAAAGACGAGCGGACGTAATCGCTGCCAATATGGTGCACAATTTCCTGATTCCTGAGGTACGTCAACATCAACTGAATAACATATTATATAGTTCATGTTTGACAAACAAGTTAACAATTACATACTTCTCGGGAAAATCGAAAAATCATCCCAGTTGAAAAGCGATTATCCTTACATATAACAAATCATGAGCGTTTTACGGTAATTACTGACAGCACCACTGATTAACAATTTACGATGGTTTGAAATAGGATGACATTGCTGTGGATTTGAACACTTACGGTAAAGATATATAAAACTCATTTAGCTTCCGAAGTTTTCTCTTACTCTAGGCAAAGGTTCACGTAAAATGCAATTTATACCTAAAAATTTAGATAATATCGGATGTAGCATACCTGTGCGTCATCGTGCCTTATTAATGGGATAGCCAAGCACAATCTTCTCCAATTCACTGATACAACGGTCTCAACTACAGGTTAGGAGTATCGTAGTATAAAAGTGAGCATGAACACCAGAGGCTCATCTTTTTCCCTAATGTCTGGGATCAGTTGATTCACTTAAAGATTGGATATTTCAGGGATTTGCCTTATTTTCTACGAAACAGCACATGTGCGGTGCAGAGTGGTTTGCCGGTCGCTAGATCGAATGACATCGTAATGCAACTACGAAGAAATCCATTGCCTTTTTCATTTGGGTTGTCACAGTGAAATTAATTATTAGCAGTTGAAATTCGCCGTGACGCTAGCTCAGTAGTCTGTAGATGTCAGAAACTATACTTATTATTTACCGTGTTTCAGTAGACCGAACTTCTGCCTTTAAACCCTTTATCCTTTAAAATTCCTGACTTCCACTGAATTTTCTATCTCTGTGGTTTCCTGTGCCCCAAAATCAGTGCATTTAGGAAGCTAGCTGCACATAGATATCGCCGAACACGGTCATTCAGTTACAAACTGTTTAGTCACCAAAGTACTCCCGATGAAAACGTCGACGTAATTGACTTACAGGTAGCCTCGATTTATATATGTACTCCGCTTCCATGACTAAAGGGCGCTGCTGCATTCACAAGATTACTTCTTTGATTTAACCAAACAAATTTTAGCACCGCCAAAACTAACCAATCAGCGTGGATGTGGAGACACTAATACGTCCAATCATCTGCACTGTCCCTTTGCTACCTTCTACCTGCTTGCTAAGTCACGTAAAGCCGTCTCGTTGCTCTGATTGCTACCCTTTGAACAACATGACTACAGCACTAGTATTTACCGTACGCTTGAGTAAGAATTTACCCTCTCCATTTTCCCTTATTAATTTAGCTTGTTTCATTTATATGCTATTTCGGCAATGACAGCGTGTTGCTGAGAAAGTGTCCAACTTGATGTACAGTGCTTAGTTTAACTTGACTTGACACCATATATTTAGTACCGTACCGTTCATGCTTGGGCCCGTTACATTTGACGAATTCCTGTTGGCTATTCCATTGCTTTGGGTCTATGTAGACTGACCAAGATGGTTTCATTGTAAGCTGAATATCTAATACTTGGAACAGAAATAAATTTAATACACATATCACAGTATGTAAATAGCATATTACGCCCTTCGTTCATATTTCAAATTGCACTGCCATATGACTCAAAGTAATAACCGAATCTAAATGTGTGATGTCATGTTTAGCAGGAAAACGCTGTGTGAGTCGAACACTCGTGAAATGAATGCCCATCAGTGCTGCACCAGTTTGACAAGACCGTGTGTTTTTCTAAACTGTTCCGACATCAAGTAGCTGCCACTCAACGCGCAGGCTGCGGGTGTGCTGCAGTAGTACGGTACTCAAAGCCTGTAAAGCGTCCACCTGTGTTACACAAGTAGGATACATTTCGCCAACAATTTGGGCCGTGAACCCACTATGTTTTATAATCCGACTGTGTGATCCATTGCAACCACAGGATTACATAGTGGTTGTACAGACCAAGCAAATCGTGAAGGTATATAAAAACCTCTATAGAAGCTTTCTTGTAAGGACTTGTTAAATTAACTGACTCTAAAATGCCATGGTGCCGGCATCGTATTTAAGCTGTCAGTGAAGTGCTCATATATTTTTCATTGAATGCTGCATTGGAGTACATCATAATTGTAGTGTTTTTCACTTATAATATCCTTATATTTGTGAGCGGAATTTTCTGCTGATCTAGGACTTTCTAGAACCACTGGCTATTAGTAGAGGGATGGATCTTATCATCTGTCAGTTAGACTGGAATAACCGATAAATTGGCCACCGCGAGATGGAAATTTGACCATAGTCAATGCCAATCTGCTGACTGATTTCCATCCAAATATGTAACTAGGGTACGTTTCACTTGACTGACCGTTGCAACAATCGCCGAGTCTATTGACCACCACCAGAATCTCTTTTATCGATTTCCACCGCTGAGTTACATACTTTTCAGTAATCTCCTCAGTTTAGCGTAAATAGTGTGCTCTTATACAACATACCGATGTGCCGTGGAAACAGACACTAAACTGGTGGCCATCAACGGGATGCACAATCAATAGTGCAGATTCGGAACTGTAGGTACAAGTGACGACAGTGTACCCAGCGCCATTATGTTCACATTTTTATTGGTGTCATTTTAGTTCATCAAAGGTAGTTATGGTAAAATTCAGTAAATACACCCACTTGACTACATGCGAAACGTACATTGAATAGACTCGTCACAGAGTCAATACACCTCAAATTGAGCGTCACCTAGTCATCCCACAGCGACCTTTCTCTCAGCTAAAGAGGAGAAAAGGAGCAATAGCTTATAACGGGAATAATAGTAAATATTTGTCAAGTCCCGTTAGATGGTTAGAGTGAAATTATTCTGATTAGGCTTTCAGGCCAATAGTTCACAAGCTACATAGCAGAGCCTAGTCCGGAAAAGCGCCAGACGCGTATCGCCCTATTGGGGCTCGTCAGTGGCGCGCATTCCTTCGATCCTCTAAGGAGGATCGAACCCATGACCACTAGAAGTAGATGCCAGCTAGCCAGCAGCTTAAGCCACTGAGCCATGGGGGATGTTGGCTGGGCTACATAATTTGCGAACTAGTTTCAAAGGCTATGGATATAGCGTCTAGTGAGAGGGCGTCATCACCTTGCAGGCTAACCACTGTCAGTGACAGTGGTAGATAGGTGGTGCTATATCCCAGTTTGTTCGCAAATTACGTAGCCCAGCCAACGTCTCCCATGGCTCAGTGGCTTAGTTGACGGCTAGTTGGTATCTGTCTCTAGCGGTCATAGGTTCGATCCTCCTTAGAGGACCGAGGGAATGCGCGCCACTGACGAGCCCCAATAGGGCGAAACGCGTCTGGCGCTTTTCCGGACTAGGCTCTGCCATGTACCTTGTGAACTATTGGGATGAAAGCCTAATCAGATTTATAACTAAAATCCTGCTACTCATGAGTACTATGAAATTATTCTCCCGAGATACCTGACTCACCAAGAGGTTTCGAGTAGCACATGTGTGAGTATCCTTCATAGAGTTTAGTAGGATTATGACACAGTCCAATGCTTGTTCTGCTCCATTGTGCCATATCACATAGTGTAATTGTGACAGGGTATTGTCGAGACATATTTCAGACAGGGGACATGTGGAAGCATTAGTTGCATGCTCCTGGAAGGCATTCCAAGCCTCTGACCCTCGGAAGCAGAAGGTTTCGTCTTCATTCCAGCCGGTCGTACGGCGTGGATAAGTAACACTGGTGACGCCTTAGATATGTGTTTTGGCTGAGTTACAGTGGCGAGCTTGGATGAGGTTTTGTAGGATCTGCTACAACATAACTAGATCGCCACATAGATGCCGATAAAGGACGCTGCACATTTTGTGAGTTCTTAGTCTGGGTAAATAACGAAGCGGGACAGATCTCTGAATTTTTCATCCCCTGCATTAAGCCGTATCAAGCGCGGTAATGCGGTGCTTTTGACTGAGTTGCTACGTTTCTATCACGCACTCTGCGTACGGCCACAAGTATGCACTAAATATTTTCTATAAGACTGAGGTGCCAAACTTTCTGACCGTCCTACGAAAGAGACCTAATTGCTGATTTGCTTTCCTCGATGCGTTTTCAGTCTGACTATAGCCACCAAGGTCATTTTGCACAAACACACAGAGATCATACTTCGGAGAAGCCCGCTGTAACATTTGTTGCCCTAAATGGTGGTTGCGAATACTGTTACGGCGCAAACTCCGAATTTGGCACATGACCGCGTTAAACTGCAGCATGTTATCTATGGATCATGTATATGCTTTATCCAGATCATCTTGTAGGGCTAGGTGATCCATATATTTAGATAATCGACTAATAGTAGGAACCCTGAAGATAGCGCACGCGAATTCATTTATAGGACAGACGGGATCCTGTACCAAATCCTGAATTACGCAGCACAGGAGTTCGATTGGTTCGGATAAGACCCTGCGGACACTTACATTTAAGTGACGCTGAACGAGAAAGTCTTCTATCCAGCAAAGAAGGAGATCGCTGATTCCTTAATTTTGAAACGATTTTGCAGTCGGTCTAATGCCTCCAACCGTTGGAACTGATATACTCGGCAGTTAAAAGAAGCGACCGGAATCGTATATTTTTGTATTTTCTATTACCAGGACAACTCGCGAGACTCAAATATACACAGGGCTTTACACAGGAAAGAGAGAAGCATTTATAGCGCACTTATATTCGGAGCGCCATTTCGTTGTTAGCTTTCAATGACGGATTCGTGTTGATGTATCTTAAATTATCTCACGTCTTCATCCTACGGGAATCGTCAAACAATCGTTTTTACCAGTTATAATTAATTGTTCACTGTTCACTTTGTTCGCTTCTCTACATGTCCGGGCTCACGTTAGGCTTGGTTCATGCGCGCCGCAA
Organism: Dicrocoelium dendriticum; assembly: GCA_944474145.2. NCBI lineage: Eukaryota > Metazoa > Platyhelminthes > Trematoda > Plagiorchiida > Dicrocoeliidae > Dicrocoelium > Dicrocoelium dendriticum. The sequence goes on from OX104069.1 coordinate 12,233,656, forward strand.
TTCTCGTCACTTAGCCTCGGCGGTACGTTGTTCGCATCCTATGTGCTCGTCTCGAGTTGGCTCCGGCAGTTTAGTCGAGATTCCTGATGTGCGCTTGACGTTCTTCTTTATTGTCTGGAGGAAACTGGTCCCTAGGCCCTTGTGATTGCGGCCAGCTCACGTAAGAGGCAGTTCATTGTTTTCTTGCAAGTTATGTAGGTTCGTTTATGCAAAGTATCAAATACCGTTACGGTCAGTAGCTTGACTATACAGAAGCTACACTGATAAGATAGTTGGCTTACTCTAAGTAATGGGCAGCTGTTCAAACTTGACATTGCGCTATGATGACCAGGTTTTTCCTAGGGTCACCAACACATTAGCTTAGTTTGCGTGCACCAATCACTATCCTACATCCGCAGATCCCCACCGATGTAAATAGTGCCTACTTTACTATAACATTTTATGTAAACTGTTTTCAGGTGAACAAGCGAGCCCATCGAGCCTTGTTGGCTGCAAGAGAACGCAAATTTCTGGAAGCTGCACACCGAGAAATCTGGACACCTGTGCACGACGCCGCTGATGAAAGGCCTCGCGCTATGGATAAAATACCTCAGGGTCAGGACGAACCGGATTCAAGCCAGAACTCTAATGTGGATCAGAATGAATAAGATGGCAACAACTGCACTCCTTTCTTCTGTTTATCTGTTACTTTGGATTGCTGGGATAGAGATGCATCTTATGTAATCCAGTTTCTTGCTCCTCTAGTCTTTCTTGAGGTTATGATATAGTCTCGCTAAACGAATAAAAGTACGTCATATAACTGTAGCTTTTCTTTTTGTCATACTGCACTTGGTTGAAGTAGAATATTTATGCCGTTCAACTTGTCATGGTGCATAAGGATAAGAGATTGGCAGGTTACCCCAAGATGCATGGCGTATCCATAGTGTACCACCAGGATATGGAGACTATGCGTTTCACGTCACGAACTTATGTCATGGAAGCACATCTAGGTATTTGCAAGCATTGTGAACGTGTGCATGATCTTACTAACTGAACGAATGGTAACTAGCCTTACAATGTACTACTCATGAGTAGTTTGCGTCTCTAATCGCACGCAAGATGTAACATTATCCTTTTAATTTTGACGTTTTCCAAACCAGATTGAACTACGTACGAACCAGCTTAGGCATTTTGCAAATAAAACCAAACGTAGTTTATTTTTAGACAGAACATCGACAATGCATTTACAAACACGGAAGTGATAACATTGAAGATGGCCAGTTGAGTAAGAGCTGTCCCGCTGCTACCTTAGTCAAATTCATCGTCACACTGAGGACGCAATACATGCGTCACGTTGTCATAACGACGCTGTCATGAATGACTGCTATTTGCGTCTAGACAGGCGCCTTCTTAATCAGCAGGCATCTTGCATACGCGTTCACCTTTGAAAACACTTTTCTGCCTGGTTTAGATCATAGAAACTTCAGGAAGTGGGACCACTCCGAGATCCTTCTTAGATCGTCCTGCATGTGGTTTCCGGCGAAAGTCGTAGTCAACGCTGCATCGTTTATGTTCGATCTGCAGCATGTGCGCGCCAAAAGCTTTTCGACAAACAATGCAACATTTGCACCACTGTATGTCCCGTCGGTAATGGCCTTCGCATGATCAATGCTTTGGGTTTTAATTGATAAAGCAACGTTACAATGCGCCTTTTGAATTTACGTAAGGCGACATTCGCTCGCCTACCTTTTGTTGGATGAACATACACACTTTGCGAATATGGATTGAATACTCTCGGGCATCCGACTTTCCATTAGTCTAGCAGCTGCAAAATTTCATATGCCTGCATGTACTACCCAAGGCTGATGTGGAGACATGGAAATCAACTTTGTCACCGCCTTTGCCATAGGTGAAAGACATACGATCAAGACCAGGGCATACACTAGATCCTACTTCTTGCAGTGCTATACGTTGCATTTACCTGATTGCAGTATGGCTTGAACACAACGCACTCGCTTTATTTCTGCTACCTTTTTTCACAAATTAATGATGTTCTGAAAGCTGTTGCGATGAATCTTCCATCGATTAAGTCGGAACTACCTCACTTATACGTTCATCGAACGGTTTGCAGTAAATCTTCTAAATTCGGTCGTACATAGCTATTATCAGTGAAACTAGCGTATTTTGGGCTTAACATTCGGAACATGCATGGAAGTAGAGGATAAGACGTATCATATCGTAATTAGTCTGCAAATCATGAGAATACGCTGCCGACCCAAACGGCTCGGTAGGATAAGCTTCTTAGCTGGTAGCGCATTCGGAAGCAGTCATGGGTGAAAGCGCCAAAAGGGCTTAGAAATTGAAACAAAGCGTTCACGCTGGGAATTCAACAAGAACTAAGTCTGAACCGAGATAAAGGTGCTACTGGACAAGATAATCGTATCAAAACGGACAGTACCTCAACGATTTCCAAAGTAAAATGTTCCAATATTTGCTTTTTCAGTGCAACACGCAAGAGCAAGTCGGGATTCAAAATACAGTGACATGCTCATAAGAAAGGTAAGTGGGAGTAAACAGTGTATGGACAGGCCGTGCAATCTCACCGATAGTAATACGTGTTCGTCAACCAATAGGATCGCCTTTGCATTTCTGTGGCTGCACGCAGAACTCATGGAGCGCTGGAATGATGAGTCACTCAAAACCGATCAATGAAAATAACTTCGACTTTCAGGTAGCAAAATCATAACAGTAGTATTGGTCTAGGATCGATTTTGTTTGGAGAATCGGTTATTTGAAAGGGAACTTGATTAATTTGGAAGCTGGAGCACACGGAGCAGTACCTGGTAAAACCGGAGAGGGAACTGACATTGCGTAGTCATAGCTACAATGGGTTTGGATACTGCTGGATCCGAGGGTTGCGCCCTACTGACAAGTTCTGATGGAACGAAACCGCTCCCTTATGCTTCTGCTGTGACTTCGACAGCTATGTGGAACAGAACCCACTGCGATTAACTGTTAAATATAAAAAATAGCTTATGTCCAGATCTATTTTCAAAACACTCTGTTTGGTCTGCAAAACGCTTTGGTTTGGAAAAGCATGTTAAACATAGGATGTCTAATTCCATTGGAAAAATTCCGTCTAAAGCTATTTGAAGTTAATCAGTGACCTGCATCATGCGCATAGTGAGGAGAACAGAGTTATAAATGATTAGTGGGCCTTTTGGTATATTTCGGAGTTGATCTGCTGCGACATTTACTAGAGTAGAAGGGCAGTTGTAGCAACCTAATAGAATGCAAATCGGTCAAATACGCTTTCAACTCACTAGATTGTGCCTATATTAACCAACTGAATGAGTTCGCTGCGTTTCCTTTGAGCGATTTCACTGACCACTTGTATGGTGCAGTACGACGGTGACAATTCATCTATTCTCCAGCAAAATTCGAAGACTATGCTCATTCTGCCGCTGATCTCTGGAATTGCTGACAACCGTATACGTAAGAAGCTGTTATAGGGAGACACTTGCGTATTAACGTCAGATAGATCTAGTGAGTTAACCAGATTGAGAACAGAAATTTCACAAAAGTTAAAACAGCTCTGTTAAAGCAACTTAACTGAGGTGGCAAAAGTAGAATTTTTCTGACAATTATCAGCAGACACACCATCCTACTGTCGCTGTGGAAGTAGTTCTAACAAGGTTAAGTCTGCCGCTTGCCCCGCACGCAGCCTTAAATTCGAACATCGTGCGAAAACTTGGCACCAAGCCAGGTGTTGTCGGTCGTAGGCCCTCACAATTAGCAAAATGTTACTTGATGCGAATACCATGTTGCAGTTCCAGCTCCTGAAGACATTTATCCAATTACCACTGATGCCAGCACTTCAAGTGGTGTAACAATATCCCTGTTTAACCGAAGTTCCCCTCCGCCGATATTTATACTGCGTAATTCCTTACTCCTAAGTGTGCTGTTCTACTTGCAATCCAGATAGCTTCCGCTTCCGTAGTTACCAGTGTACATCTCCAAGTTTAGGAGCAGTACCTATCCCGGTATACTTTACAGCCCACGTAGCATTCGCTTTTGAGTTACAATAGAAATACCTTGAATATATTGGGAATCATTAGTATGCCTTTATAGCTGTAGTTGTGGATGTTGCGGTGTAGATTACTTCCGACAAAAAAGGACCCTTGCTAGCAGGGAATGTCATGGTGTCTCTGAACTTAGGGCCATCCATTGGCCGCATGCTTCTCTCTTCCGTCAATGGAACGCACTTGTATGAAGGTTATCCAAAGTTTTTAAGCAGTTTCTCGGACATTTTCCACTTGGTGTACACCGCATTCAGCTTAAGCAGGATGTAAGACGCGTTACCATTGATCAACCTCGGTTTATTTCTCAAGCAAAACGGCAATCTGTCTAAGCGGCCATGCGAGAGATGCAATCAAATGATTTTTTGAAGCAAGGTAACAGTGGTGGAACAATGGTGTATTAGGGGTAAAAAAGCAGTACTTAACAAGTCGCGTTGAATGGAAATAATTGCAAAAATCAAATTGCATTATTAAAAAGCCTTTTTGTGGTACACCATAGACTTATATAGAACAGCGGAAGTGTTCGCGTATTAAAAGTATATGTCCGTTGGTTGAAAGTTTGGTAAGACACCGTTGGATTACGCTTTGTAGCCCCTGGCTAACAACTCCTAAAATTAAATTAAAACGTGATAACGAATCGTCAACTCGTATTATAAATATCGCTAGATTGGGAGCAGAGACGACATAAATAGAATGGGTGTTCCAAGGTCGGGACCTGCAGAGAAAAAATAAATTCCTACGTCATTCAAGTCTGGTATTACTGTACTGCCGTTTCAGAGGATGGCCGTTTAGGTTACTGTTCTGATTCAATTCCAGTAGTGGACGGCAAACGTGGTTTGAGTTTTACAGAATCCGGTAAACGCCGGTATCGACTGCTGTACTTTCATAGAGCTAACACGGCAGAACAGAGGTCACTGACGTTCTTGGTTGCTCTTAGTTAAGCAGTCTCATGAAAATCGAGATCCAGTTTCTGGCATGGTTGCCATGCCTGGATAGCATATGTCACGTGCCGTCGCACGGAGGTGTTAAGTAATTTGGGAAAGATTGAGTGGTCCAACCGACCGAACACTCTGCGAATAAGACCGAAGTGTTGCTTGCTGATTTTCGACGTCTGCTCTGCTTGTTTTGAACACCTGAGATCTTCCTGTACAAGTGCACCCAGGTCACGCTCCTGAGAGGCCTTCTCCAAGGTGTGGTCTGCAAACATGCAGACACTCTCCGGCTGGTGATGAAGATGGATCAACTTGCATTTAGCTATATGCAAGTGTAACACGTTCCTCGCCGAGCACATATAAATGCAAATTAAGTCATGTTGAAATAGATCTTTATCTTCGTTGTTACTAATCACCGCCACATCATGATACCGTAGACGAATAACAAAAAAGTTAAGGGGATAACTATTACCAGGTCGTGGATAAACACCAGGAGTAAGCACGATCCCAGCACTAAACATTGTGGGACATTACATTGCACCTCAATTGATTAGAGAGTGATCCCCTAACGCGAACTTGAACCTTCCATTGGTGAAGAAAGTTTCCAATCCAACCAAGTACAGGATCTCCGATTCCGTAGGTCTGTAGCCAATGTAGTAGGTTGCGGTGATCCAGGTGTTCGCAATCTTTGGAGAAGTCCGGATATATGACAACAACTCCGACTCCAGCATCCGCCACTTCCGTCCAACTACCTCGTGTAATCAGTAGGTTTGTGGTGTGTGACTGATGTTGACGGAAGCTATGCTGTTCCTATGCCAGGATACTGCATTTTTCCAGTTAGTCCATTGGAGACTCAGCAACGACCGCTTCCATGATCTTTGCAAGCACGAGGAGAAGAATCAGTGGGCGATGGTTTACAGGCTCCGAATAGTTACCACCGTTAAAAATTAGGGTGAAATGCCACGCTTTCACCTAGTGTGGAGTTGCTGTACATCGAAGCACCTTTGGAAGAACTGTGACAGTGGTTTAGCTAGTTGGCTAGCCATAGCCCGCAGTGCTTTCGGACGGATGTTGTTGGCTCTTGGAAAGCTGTAATCGCGCAGTGAGAGTAAATTCCTTGGCACAGCTGATGGATTGAAAATTACATTTATAAACAAGGGAGTCGGTAATGTGTTTGACATTATGGGAGTGGTAAGGCCTGCGAGTTCGAAAACTGAGGCGTCATGTGGTCGCAGGGCATAAATTGCTTCTTCGGCGCTTTGTGCATTACCGCCTGTAGTGAAAAGTGGAAGGATGCCATGGTTTACTTTACGAAGATTGTTGATATGCCCATACAGTAATTTGTTTTTTGCCAGGGATTTTTTGTCTAGGTACTGTTGAGAAGTTACTTTGCGCATACGAACGACTGCAGCGCAGTACTTGCGATGGGTCAGGAAATTGCCCCAAGTCGCTGAGCCTGGGTTAACCTTGTAGACACGCCGTGCTGGGTCCCTTATCGCCATGCATTCTCGAGTCCTTCTACTTAGGATTGAAGGCATTTTCACAAGACGAAGGGGCATGGTCTCTGGTGCTCTGTTAACGGTGTCGCTAAGTGTTTCAACGAACTCTTCTCAAACGTTCTCAAGGGGACTTTGTTTGAGAATTCCCAAGCAGCTGCGTCGACGATTTCTTTCAAGACGTTGTAGCGTATGACTGTATGAGTTACTTCGAGCGTTCCGATGGATACTCTGCATTGCACACCTAGCTGAATGTTATCAGTACGTAGTCAATGAAACTTAATACGCTACCCATCAATAACTTGTCAACCGTGATCTCTTCTTTTGTGAGCGCAAAGTCTAATATGGACGGTTTGTTTGCTGTCCTGAATCTGATGGTCGCTGTTGACATTAGTGTACTTGGGAATGTTAGCGATAAGTTTACGTAAGTGTGCTTTGAATTGTTCACTGAGTGATGCCCATACCTTCAGATCGTGTAGACTGAAGTCTCCGGAGATGAGAATGTGGCAGTACCTAGTATGTGTTACTCTTTTCAGGACACGTATCGAGCGAGGATCCATTTCTATGATGGACGCTTGGGTGCGGTAAACTACAGCTGCTAGACATGCGGCGTTACGTTGTAGTCGGAGACTGTAAAACAGCGAGTCGTTTACGTGCGTTTCCAGATTATCTACTATTGCACATTGCAGGTCGCTGCGGTACTAGAGAAGGACCGTATTTCTTCTGCTGTGGAGGTCGTTCCGTAGGAGTGACATTCTGGCTATTTCAATCTCAGCATCAGTGACCTCTTGGTGCAATCAAGTTTCAGTAATAAACATTAGGTCCCAAGCATTCACAACCTAACGTAGCGGAAGTTCAATAAGTTTACTGAAGAGCTCGTGGTCGTTAGTATACATATATGAAATTTCCGCAGAGTTAAGCAATGTTTCGGAGTTTGTGCAACTCATACGTGAAGTTTCGCCGACCAATGAGTGGCCAACGACGAATCCTTTTTTCGGGATGTACTTAGTGAATGGTTTAACGTCTTTTTCATCGTCTGCATAGTTAGTCCCGTGTCTAACCTTCTACGTACTATTTTAGGTGTCTGGTTAATACCATCTTCTACCGGTATTATGGGCTAAGTAGACATAATACTGGTGCATTGTTCTTTCATAGATCCCATTGCGTTTTGTTCATTAAGTTATATATCATCTCTAGGAAGCATAGCACTGACTGTCTTCAGAAGAGATCAGATGTTAGTCTGCAACGGAACACATACCAGCACGTTAGTAGCCACGCTACCATATGTTTTGACTGAAAGACCACCTTCAACACTCTCGGGCCATTTCCTTTGTAGTTCAGTGAGGTACTCAGCAGTGACACGGATTTCGCTAACATATCATCCAAGCAGAGTGTTTCACGATTATAACACCACTGTGCTTTAACCTGGGCCATTAGTTCATGCTCATCACATGCTTCAGTCTCAGGAACCCCGTGAAAAAGTATGGTTCTGCTTGAAGTTTCTTAATGGTAGTCCTCTAAGTTGCGGTTACTTCGATAACACATGCATCATGGAATGTCTGGAAAGATACGGATCGTGTACTGTTAATTTATGAGTCTACCTGTCGACAGTAGTACTGAGCCTACTTCAGTGATGAAGTTCAGCACAACATGCAGAAGTCTTGGCTCTCCCAAATGCTTAAATTTGGGGTGTCGCGTAATATGCACTACGTGTACAAGTTTAAGTACAACTCAGATTTGGTTACTAATAATGTCCCACTGGTTGACCTCATCCAAATGCCTACATCTTATTTATGTCAACTTTGATTCTGGGATATTGGAGCACAGTACGCTCAGTACAGGTAGTTGTTTCTTTACATCTTTCGCATGTCGCAGTTAGTGATGGAAATACTCAAAAATGTACCGCAGGAAAGCAATAGTGCTTGCACCTGAATAATTCTGCTACCCGCTTTATTTTCCGATCCGGTTGGGGGTGATGTTAATTTTCAATGATGGCTTTCTTAGATGCAATCGTAACCCAGCTTTCGCTACTACCGGCTTGCACTTTTTCTATTCACTCCGTAGTGGAGATTGTAAGTAGCCATACGTGCAATTACTCCGATCGAACTGCGAAGCGCATTAATCAAATGTGAACCACGTGTGGAGCAGCAGTGGATATTCTAGGCTCGTGGTATCTTGTTACTTACGGTGTTACTTGCCGCTGTTCTCCGGATAGGAGCAGCACTTACTGGGCAGACTTGTGTTGAACAGTCTGCTATTCTTGACTCACCCATGATAATTTTAGTGTCCGATATTTTCTCAAACTTGGCTAGTATCTAATCTTACTTTGAGATAAAAGGAGCACGCCTTGTATCTGTGAAATAGATGTGCATTCCACGCAGAACCGTAGAGCATCTGGTTTATTTAATAACTTGGCCTGACTAGATTTAACTAGGCGGAATCTCATTTGTAAAATCTTGCAACTGTTATGGCACAGAAGGGTTCCCTTAACAAGTTTGAAACATGGTCCACATACGTTTTTAGACTGTGACACACTGGGCATAGCGCATCCTGAGCCAACTTTAGGAACCATTTGAATGACACTCTTTATGGTAAAATGTTCTGTTAGCGACGTTGACGGCAATGTCAAAGTGTTCACGTCGCAGTTTTGTGCTTGCAGACTGTCTTATGTTGCATGACAGTCGGATGTTTCAGCCTAAACGTGGGGCAGATTACAGGAGAATATGATTGAAAATTTTCGTGGTTAGGCCTGTGGATGGCGCCCGGTGAATTTGACTTCAGATGTGCAGTTGCTGCAAACAATGTTGGATTTGAACAAGTGACAGTTCGTTCGAAATCCGTTGAAATGGTATATCTAGTGAGAACAAATAGTGTGTCTGACGCATGGACTTACGCAGCTTTTGGCGCTTAAATGTCCGCAAAACACTGCCCGGAATTTGAAATTCAGGGTAAAAGTAGAATGTACTGGATTGCACTCGAGAAAGTGGTGTCATAAGGTGGAGCTTTTAAAAGCACGACGAATAAGTATAGATGCAATGGTGTGCGACAAATTGCCGCTGAGCCACAGTGAAAAACCAAGAGTGCAGAAGTGAGTGATTGGCACGCAATCGAGATCACCACTACGAAGTGTTCTGAGTAGTAGTATTCAATGGTAATTGTCCTGAAAATGCTCGCACTGTCAAAGTATGTAACTACTTGCAGGGACTAATTAGGCAAGTCGTCTTCGAGACATCCGTGTTCCCATTCAACGAGGACCTCAATGTAGGTTTGGCTGGTGAAATCACTTTAACCAAGCTAGATGTGAAAAGTGCGTTTTGCCATGTGCCATTGGCCAACAATTGCAAGTATCTCCCTGCCTTCCTTGCTCCCGACGGCAAGTCAGTACAAGGTGTTGTCATTAGGTGAGTTCCCCGCCTGCTACCAGGCAAAAACGCGTGACTCACTCGCTCGTAGATATTGAGGGGCAGATTGCAAACATGGAGGATATCGGTGTTTTCGGATGTTCACAGGAAGTGCACGACGAAAGTTTACACCAAATCCTTTCTCGTCACTTGGATCCAAGATCGCATCTGGATTTTAAAAGGTGTCGTTAATGGATATTGATGTTTAATTTTTAGGGTATGTCATCCCGCGTAGCGGCACTCGTTTAAAGTAGTGAAATTATCCGATCCATCACAATAGCTCCAGCAACGTAGAATTGAAGACTTCTATAAAATGTGTTCCTACAGACTATACTATCTGCGAGGTTTTGCTATCTTGGAAGAACCATTACAGCTCATGTTATGATTTGTAACCTTCAACTTACGTTCCCATAAAAAGCTAAGCCAATTTTGTAACGATTCACCTGGACTGAAGAAGCTCTTGTGTCAAGGGCGAAAGGTTGCCACAATAAAACCCTAGCAAAAAAACCGATCTGTATTCAAACCTTCTGAAATCATGAAATCACAGTCGGTTCCAAGCATATTCCGAGATATTGAACCATTCCAGCTAATAAAGAAAGTATTTTTTCTCTTGGGGAAGCGATCAGTAAAGTGTGTTTGAAGAACTGGAAAGCAGGGATACTTTAGCTTCCATAGCGGTCATTTTTGTGAATCATGCAGCCCAATTGTATTGGCTGATTTGTCTGGTGTTTGTCTGGGTGCAGTTCTCTTACAGATATAAAAAGGAGAGGAGCAAGTAACCATTAATGCATCACCTAAACCATCAGTTTCTGAAAGCAGTCGTGTAGTGTGCACTTGTGAATACTGGCACCATTTTCCATTCTCTTGTCCTTTCACTGCAAGAACTGAGCATTTATACCTAACAGCTATTCTCGGTCGGCCCGTAGCCCAGAGGTAACCAGCTTGTTTCGTAATCTTGCTGCGCGGTTCGAATCGGCGTAGCAGTGGAAGTTCTAGCAGTAAACTCAGCTAGATTGAGACTGTTGGTGGTCACAGGACAGCGAAGCGTCATTAACGCGCACAGCTGACAAATTATCATTTTTACTATTAATATTATTTTTACTATTATTATTATTATTAAATCAGCCATTATCAGCAATGAAGCAGGTGTTGAACGAATCGATCTTTGATAGTCTACACCCCTTTACTAAGATTTGCAACTTGCTTACCTACAATGTTTGCAAAACCAGATTGTTGATAAATTGCTGCGATTACCCGCTGGGTTAAATGATGAAAAGGAGAGCCTCAGAAAATCAGCACTGAGTTACAAATTTGGGACCCACCTATCTCTCTTGAAGATCCTAGAATCAAGTATGGAAAGCTGAACTCAGTGCAAAATGGGTGGCAACAAAGAAATTATATATATATATATATATATATATATATATATATATATATATATATACGGTTGGCGGCATCCGGTTTCGGATTTGCCTGTCACTGTGGCCAACCACAGGACGCCTGCGCCTACGGAGGGACCATACTTTGCTTGCGCTGCACCACCCACAGCTCCAACCACATACCCAATATCCAGTGTAAACCCGAAGGAATAAAACCGGGAGGCATGTGGATGGGAGCCACGTTTCACCAACAGAGCCGGCCCACACTCCTTCAGAGGCAAACACAAGCACGCTGCATTACGAATCAAGCGCACACATGGCGGTGGCTGGACCGTAGTGCGCTCCACACTGAATGCATGGAACTAATCTTCGAGCCAGACATGGCCACAAGGAACGTGCTCCCCGTCCCCTAAAGCAACGACCAACTGCCTTCAGGAGCCAGTATGGAAGAGGTAGTGGTTAACAGACAGCTAGGCAACTTGTCAACATGAACAGTAACCGCAGCGACACTGAAGATAGCAAGCAACAGCCAATCATATGAAACGACAAAATCAAATAAAATTAATCGAATAATGCATACAGATACAGTGACATAATTCTAATAAATGAGCATTTAAAATGAATTATTTGCCGAAAATTCCGCTATGGTTTCAAGACGTCAAAATATAAATTTAAAGAAAATGCCGCAAATGCAAAAATGTTGTCAAAAGTATGTACAATTAACTTGAGCAACGTAAGTTAATAGGAGATAGTTCACGTAAACATTGATGAGACAACATAGCAGACCCACTAGCTAAAGTAGAGACCCAGCAAGCAATCAAGCGTTTAGTAAATCGAATGCAGCGCACCTAAATCACTGCGCCGGTTCTGCTTACGACCTCTGAAGGATACGTCGTATTTTCCGTGGTGGTCCCGAGTGGCCTCGCTCATGGCTCACTAGATCTGTCTGACTCAAGTACTCGCGACCGCATGTGCTACTGCACTATCTTCTCGATATCGATAGACTACAACATATCGACACCCGTCGCTTCCGCACTTGTCGCTTCTTCACTGCATACATGAAGGCTTACTACTGAAACTCGGCAACCGCCTCAGGGATTAGATTGCGCCATGCATGCCGATCGACCGCATTCGATTCCCAAGACCTGCAATCAATATTAAAACATGAGACGCTCACTTTGATCATGTCTTGGTAATGAAACCTGGGTTTTCCCGCATGCCTCTTCGGAACACTCAGCTTACTATGTAATAACTGCTCGGTATCCGCGTCGGATTTATACGCCACAAATGACCGAGCCACCTTCGGTCTCTCAGCCAAATTATGAATCCCACTGCTTATGTTCCACTTCGGCACAAGACCTATGTGCCTTCAGCTCTATGGCACCAACCAATGCGCAGAAACCGTGGCAGTCGCTTTTGAGGAAACCGCTGGAGATGTCTCACATCGCTCTGGAACGTGTTCCAGGTTTCGCTACCGTATAGAAAAACGGACAATACTATGGATTTTTATCTTAACAGCTTTGTGCCAACCGTAGGTTGATGGTTATTCCACACTCGGTTCTCTAGCTTTCAGAATGCCACCGCTAACTTCGAGAGCCAGATAACAAGCTCCCAGTGTACATGCTGGTCAGTTTGTAAAAAGTTGGTCCTTCATGAACAAAACGTATATTCTGCAAACAAAAGGACCAGGCGAAAACACAGGCAGAGAATGAGTGAAACATATCAGTATATACAGCTGGTTGGATCCATAATTAATGACCTTTGTGAATGCATGACATTTTTCCTTTGATTCAGTCAAACAAACTCACTCCAATGCGTCTAACTGTTGGCCAATCAGCGTGCCTGCGAGAAACGTGTGAACGTCCAATCAACTGCCGCCTTGCCTTGCGGCAGCCTAACGGCTTCCTTGCTGGGCTGGCACCGCACGTTTGTTCGAGTGTATACTCCCATCACTAGTTGACATCACACTCCCTAGATAGCAGAAGCGGGAGTCGGTTTCTAGTACTTCAGCACAAATGCTGCTCCGCAGCACTACTGCAAATTACACCTAGAGTGAAGGCTGAAAGAGATAGACAGTTTTGCTTGTTATCTGTCCGTTCGCAAACTACCAACTTAAATGTAAATCACGTGACAGAAAAAGCGAAGATTTGAAACCGGTCACAAAGGAAAAGTACGTAGAGGCAAGCATAACAGATCAACGAGCTTGCTCTTAGGGTGATGAGCCCCAAGGAAGCTTCAGGGAGACTGTTAATTGTTTTTGTACACAAAGTATAGGGCGATGCCGGTTAAGTGCCACCGCTTCGGCAAACGTCACTACTTTGTGGTTGTCATTTCGATAGACAAATGTAAATGTTGACCTAGGGTCATCCCGATGGCCGGATTCGAGTATATCTGGCGATCGATGATGCCGGCAGCTTCGATACCTTTTCTCGTTCGGCTGCTGGTTGTGTCGATATTTTAGCAATCCGGTTTGGGATATGTTCACCAGCGTGCTTCCTCATGAATGGATCTGTTCTGCCAATGTAACTACTACTGCAGTTACAAACGAATTGGTACATACAATGGGTTTTGGCGGAGATCCTTTGAGTAGGCTTCACTGTAGGCATAGGCAACTTCCTGGTCTCCCAAATGGGGCAGAATTTGACGGCATTACATGTCCGACCAATCTCTGTATGCAAACGTCTTTCAATTAGGGCGGCCATGATATCAATTTTGATAGGTAATTGAAGGTACAGACAGTTTAGGCATATTAAGTACCCACGGCCTGTTTTCCTTCAGTTGACTGTGGAATCGAATAAACGCCTCTGGATGTCCATTGGTCCCTAGTGTCTGTGTGATAAACAGCAACTCCAATTCGAGACGGTCATCAGTGCATATTCTGCGGGCTCGATTAAAGAGCGTCTTGACTAAGCACTGCTTTATTGTACAGGGGCGAAGCTGTTGAAGTATTCATACAGTCCTCTCTATGTAGCTTTCCTGTGAACAGAACGCTTTATGGAGCCGTCTTCTCGTCGGGTCAACAACACATCCAAAAACAGAAGGCAATTGTTATCCTCCAGTTCACAGGTAAAACGGGTGTTTGGATGTGCGTTATCGAGCACATTGAGAAAAGACAGAACAGCGTCTCCACTTGGAACGATCACTAATGTGTCATCTACGTATCTCCTGTATAAACACATGTGATTGATGTGCGGCTCACACCTGATTTCAACCATCGTCCTGAAGAGGTCAGCCAATACCGGGTCAAGCGGACTTCCCATGGCTACACCATCCAACTGTCCGTACGGCTTGTCTTCAAATAAGAAATGCACATTTTCCGTACATAGTCATAGCAAATCCCTAAGGTATTCCAAGGGATTGGGTAACACTAGTTTATTACTCATGGTAAAATCACATAAGAAATCCACCGTTTCTCTTAATGGGATGTTAGTGAACAAAGACTCTATGTCCATTGCACACATTACCTTGTCAGCGACATTCATGGTTTGAACACAGTCAATCAGGTCGAATGTATCCTTCACAGTATACTTTGTCATCATTCGTCTCACCGGTATAAGCAGATCACCTAGCCAACGTGCTAAATTTTGGTATAGTGAGTTACACATGGATAGTACAGGTCTTAAAGGTGTGTTGGCCTTGTGGATCTTTGGTAAGCCATACATTTGTGGGATGCGTGTCCTCTTGGCTTTAGAGAGTTGCACATTACATCTGCTATCATTCCATGTTGCAGCAACAATTTTAGTTGATTAGTCAACATCTTTTCCATTTGTGCTACAGTGGTTTCATTTTGGTCTTTCTGAAATTTGGATTCATCCCCTAAGATCTCATATTTCTTGTTTTTATAGTTAAGCTTATTTATAATTACAACCGCTGTGCCTTTGTCAGGTTTTAGCAACCATATATCTCTTGCCTTTAGATCCGTGCTCTCTCCACACAGCTGCACCCTCCAGCGCAAACACCTGTGCAGATATGCAAATAAACGTACAAATTTACGCGGGTAACCACACTTACCCAACACCAGCCACAATGCCTCGCGGTTCGCTGTATCAAATGGTTTGGTGAAGTAAACAAACAGCATATACAATGGCTGGTGTTGTGATCCGCACTGCGCTTGCAACTGAGGACCCGCGAACATCATATGGATGGTGAAGCGACCCGAACGGAGTCCAGAGTGCTCTTCCGCCATGTTCGGTTCCACAACCTCATTCACGAGGCTGTTGAGCAGGTTTCAGGCAATCATCTAACCCACACATTTCGGAAAGTTGATGCAACGATAATTCGTGCAACATTGCTTTCTACCTTTGCCCTTGTACAGTGGTAGCACAAGGGCATCCTTCAGCTCATGTGACACCTCCACAATTCACACGCGTTGCACCAAGTAGTGCAGCACAGTCACCAACGCGGGTCTGCCGTGTTTCAATACATCAGGCGGGATCCCGTCGGCCCCGGCACACTTGCCGTTTCGCGGCTGAGCAAGTGCTCACTGTGACCCATTCAGCGTTGGTGTGTTTGTCCGACTCGCCTTCATATATATATATATATATATATATATATATATATATATATATATATATATATATATATATATATATATATATATATATATATATATATATATATATATATATATATATATATATATATATATATATATATATATATATACTTCCCTGTGCTGTGTTTTCTTTTCCTTTTACGACAACTGCACCTTCCTATGCTTCACATGGTTTTTGTTTGCTCTTTGGCTATCCTTAGACTGAATATATATATATATATATATTCAGTCTAAGGATAGACAAAGAGCAAACAAAAACCATGTGAAGCATAGGAAGGTGCAGTTGTCGTAAAAAAAAAGAAAACACAGCACAGGGAAATCCAGGATTTCGTCAAAGGGCGAAATACTGTCCGGTTACCCAAGCCGAATTTGGGTGTTCACTTAGTGGACACCACTCCAAGAATAAAAAATTCCTCGGTGAATTTATTTTGTAATAAGCAAATCCAGATGAACACTCATTGTTGGATACTTGCCTGACGCGTGATTGGTAGTTTTCAACGGCACCATATTTGGTGAGTAAAATTATTGCTTCCGCGTACGGGGGACACCGAAGTATCCTTCGAATTAAAATTTGAGCTAGACTCTACTTCCGGTGGCTACGATTGAGATACATCATTAAGATGACTGATGAGTGATGAACTGTAACGCTGGCCGATTAACGCACCGAAATTCTCCACCGGTTGGATCCTCGATACCGCCGCCATCTTAACCACGGAAGCCGTGGTCTAAATCAACATTGATATTACTGGTCCTTTTGCCACCGGTTAGATTAATGGCCTGAAGTCCAAATGGGTTATTAAGTGACTAGTTCGGTTGTGTTACGCTAACTTAAAAACTTGTTCATTCGTTTCGAACTACCGGAAGCAATTTTGACCATCCAATTAGGCTGGTC
Organism: Dicrocoelium dendriticum; assembly: GCA_944474145.2. NCBI lineage: Eukaryota > Metazoa > Platyhelminthes > Trematoda > Plagiorchiida > Dicrocoeliidae > Dicrocoelium > Dicrocoelium dendriticum. The sequence goes on from OX104069.1 coordinate 12,250,369, forward strand.
CAGCTGGGGAGATATTGTGCTCACTGCTGTATTGTCCTACCGAAATTGTCACCACAGTGCTACCGGAAGAAAGCTGATAATGATACTACGAAGACCCTTACGTACTGAGTGCTGGACATAAGTTGCCATTTGTGAGAGGTACCGAAGTTTCTAATCGCAATGCATTTTATCAAATTTCCTACCCTAGGTCGTCGACTCCTCTGCAGCCTGGAACAAACGTTCGCGTTAAGAAACAGTCTACGCAAAATGGACTGTTAAGGTTATCCGCACCATTCAGAATCAAACAGGGATTTGACCTAAGGACCAATCCATTAAAAAGCGGCCTAATCGTTAAAAAAGGTCATCTTCACATGGCTCATGGACCATATACCCAGTCTTGCCAAATTACATGTAGAGACTAAGCCACCGCTAGCGGGAAACCAGCTTCTTCGGTCGATGCCAGCCCGCTTGACGAGGCTTTCCTTAAGTGGGAATTGATGCTTGTGGCCGGCAAAAGACGATGTGATATACTCGTAGTTCATTGGCTGGTTTGAATAGACTAACCTTTTCCGATTGTTTGTGTTAAATGCCGGAGGGATCAACCGGTACGCGTTGCAGGGTTTGTTCTTGCCTGCTTGAACAAATATATACCTCCTACTTTTAACCTACTTTAATGACCCGACACTGGACACAGAATGGTTACGCGCGACTCCGAAAGGGAGAGGGAAGGCAACAACATTCCGCGAAGCGTTGACTGCTTAAGCAAAGATGAAGTGAAAACCAAAAGAAGATGAACACGGATTGTACAGCTTTGTATTTATACCACGAGTTTCCTCGTCAGCGGGGCGAGGCATAGTTGTCACTTCGCAATGGAGCGCATTGTGACTTACTCGATTTGCGACAGTGGTATCACTAAGCAGACCGCGCAATCGGCAACCTGCTAAAACTGTCACTTATAGAATACATTGACAGTTGCCAGCTGATGATCTTGTCACCGATAATTAACAACAGATAACGTTGCCGCGGACAACGCATCGCGTGGCAACAAGATTAGCAAACTAAGAGTAGGGGAAAAAGTGTCACGCGCGTTATCTGTTGGAGCAGTGTGGTCCTATAGGTCCCACTTAGAATAAATTGATAGATAAATTGATGCTGGACATACAAGGTGATCTTGTCGACCGCTCACATGGCCTAGCTTGCTGTACTATAGCCCTGCGCAAACCAATGCCCTAACTTGAGCCCCACTTTCGCATGCAGGTTGATACCTATGTTATCTAGCGATAGCGACAGCTGATGCACGGGTAAATTAAACTGACAGCGGTAGTTAAATTACCGCGACAGCAACCTGTGTGAAATTGACCAGCAGCATGTCTGTCGTGACATCATAGACCTTGTAAACCACGGTTAATGCATGTATGCAATCAAGGCTTAACCTCGTCAACTCAAGGCCCACCAATTCTGGTGTCATCATTCCGAATATATGGGGATGCATGTCCAACGCCGGGGTTGATTTTAAGTCGCGTTTTCTTTTCACTGGACACAATCTACTCAACTTCATTTGTTTTGCAAAAGAAAATAATTTGCGGTGCTCCTGCAACAGTTTAATGTCAAAACTTACACCGGCAATACACATTTATTTGTTAGTCTAGATATTTTGGCGAAGCGATGCGTCATATCTTCGTTGGTGTGTTTATTCTGTTGAAAGAATTACGTCAATTATATAACCAACTACCACTGCACCATTAGTAAGGCAACGGGAAATACACTCAGATGGAGAGTGTAACAAGTAGGCGATGCATACTGAGGCCGATCTCCCCCAGTACTTGGGTGCACGCTCTAACAATTCATGTCTAGCGGAGCGCGATGCGAACGTCAATATCCCATCTACACTTTCAGTGTCACCGTTTCGCCCCAGATGTCAGTGTGTTGATGATGCGCATACTCTCTTTGGAAATTTTAGGTTAAAATGGTGTTATTAATATGGAACGTCCGCCCGAACATCTGGCTGAGTTTCGCATCATATGCATCAGTGATGTGGATGTCGTGGAGGTCTGAAATAGCAAGCATTTAATAGTGACTCCAATTGTGAAATCAATCGGTCCATTTCCTTCTGGTTGACATCAAAGTTTGACTGGTAGATCTTTGTTTGTTTGAACTGCAGGTAGGTGCGTAGGTTGGCTACTCGCGATTATACCTATAAACGAGATATGAAACTGTCACCACCAGCCATCAATCTGAGTCATCAGACGAACTCCCACCAAGCTTGACTGTGCACTGCAGGTAAGAAGCCAAGACCATCAGTCACGGTGCTTTATTACACACTAAAGTAATCAGGAGAAAATATTCATGGGAGAGTATTATAGTACAACTCACAGTTCAAGCACATTTGCTTCTTCACAGTTAGAAAGGATTCCGGATCATATCCAGCGGCAACTTTGTTTCTACCAAAAGAAAAAAAACTGGATCATGGCGATTTCCACGTAAACAATGTGTTTTATCTAGTGGCAAATACAGTAAACATCAGTAAGTATTTGATCAACCGATTTATAAACAGTGCTCAGGCAAGTCGCCATAAGAGCGCACACAGCCGAATAATTTAGGTCATTGAGTTATCCGGCTGAAGCAATCTGAAAACAAGTAGTACGGACGCTAAAAATAAACGCTGCAAATCGCAAGGCCTAAATGTATTTAACTTCAACCCGAATCACATTGCCACAGAAGATCTGCCTCAGAACTGTTGGCACTCCCTTCACCTTTAATTCACTGATATGCATGAAATGGGTCTGGCAAGATAACGACATGGCCACTCAAGTCATTAGGACGGAATTCATGCTTACTCAGATGCAATCGTTTTTAAACATTATTTTGCATAAAACAGTAGTTTTCATACCGGTTTTCCAGGTTTCGAGCATTTGCACTTGTACCTTTAGGTAAATCTTTGCGCCGATAAGTTACGCTTAGAAGCATTTTGGTCGAAATTGCAATGTTCACGAGGCAATCTGATAATGGTTAACCAGATCTAGAGAATTGTCACCAGATTAACTATTAGATCTGGATACTCAGTCAAGCACATAGACCTCAGCAGTCATCAGCTTAATTTAGCAACACACAACAACCGACTGGAAAGTGAATGATCATGGTCGACCATCGAGTACCTCAATCGTGAACCGCCCTTCGACTAGTGTTAACTCTGTTCCCAATTTAATGATATTGCAATAGCGCAAACACAGTAAAAGGTTTAACTTGTGGTTATTGAGTGATGAAAAATTAAATGAAAACTACATCTTTCAAGTACGTTAGAAACTAGTCACGCGCTCTTGCAACGAAGTAGCGCGATGCATTATTTTTGACTTGTAATTGTCACCACACTATTGGAACTGTTCCAGCAACTTCTGGTTCAGCAGTAGACGGCAATCTTCGCAATAGTTGCTTTCGCTTCTTTTAAGTCTACAAACCTGCTACTTGTTTGAATATGCAAGCAAATGATGAAACAACATAAGTTTACCACTGATGATCTTGTCAAAAAGTAGGGTGGATTCTGTTGTAAGAATTGCTAACATGCGCATGCAGTCATTTCTTGGTCGAGCAGCCAGATATATGTCCAAAAAGCGAAAAAGAGTCGTTTCAGCTTACTGGAAGTCGTCAGTGGTGTAGGTATTGTAGACTCATCCGGGTGAGCTAAGCAACATCCTTATTATTTGGAAGGTTAATGACTCATAGAATCAAGCAGTGGTTGACAACGATACTCTGTCAAGGCTAACTTCATTAACACGAGATGATCACCTAGCATATTCCTATATTTGTATTAAGCTCCCTTACTGGCTGTTAGCTGCGACAGATATTCTCCAATATTACTTTCCAAACTTTCCGTAGCAAACTCCAAAATTTTATACCCACACACCATAAAAGCCATCTCGGTTGTCAATGGAGGCCAACTTGTTTCATGCCGAAACTAGTGTTATTGCATGTTGGTCTGACATCATTATCTACTTCTGAGAGTGGCACAGGTGGCTAACTTCCGAACACACTGGTGATGAGTCCGACTCCCGTGTCAGACTAGTGCGCGTGGCCAACCCGTCTCCATAGAACAAATCGTATTTTCAGCGCCTTTCCCGATATGTATGGTACTTCCTGACTGGGAACTGATCATGACCTTTTTGCCACCTAACCATCCATGCTGCACATGCGTACACACTGCGCGCATGCATCGGCTAAGTAGCTGGACCAACCAGCCTTCGCACTAGTTGATTTACCCACTAAAACATCTAAAAAGTGAAGCCGATTGTATGGCATAGGCTACCTCACGCCATTTTAGACTTGTGGTACTGTGGAAGTTAGTCGCAAATTTGTAGGAGCATGGTTAATGCTGACATAGAAGCCGGTACAAGTGGGTGTACCGCAGGGGAGATGCGATATAATCGTTCATGTGGTACCACTTGAGGGGCAATGATATAACAGAGCAATGAGCTTTCCCACGGTACGATGCAACACTTCGAAAGTTGTTTCGCCGTTGAATAAACGCTTCAGTCATAGACAAATGAAGTGAAGCTCGAGCAACGATGTATTGGATGAGAGTCAATCATCTGATCACCAGGTCGTGGAGATCCTCCGGCAACACCTTACATAGCAATTTACGAGTTGTTATCGAGTTTGTTTGTGTAAATGAAATTACGCAGCTAATATCTGCTGGCAGTACGATTCAAAGTGAGTTTAGCATTGGTCAGTTTCGTCACCAGGCACATAGCTGAAACCTGCCCACTACTACGCCCAGTTTGTTACACTCAGTTTGATGCTGAGTTCATGATACTCAAGTTCATCAGTGCTCATAGTGAACATCACCAGGCTGCAAACCAGTCCATAGCAGCATTGTTACGTGTTCAACCAATGATCGCTCACTATGACCGTGAACTTGATTGGTCCTACACACACACGTAGATAAGCACGCACACACGCACTCAAGGACACACCCTAACGTTCCGTGCTCACATGTAAACCGTTAAGTGTTCAGTACACTGTGCGCCAGACTGACGCGTCTTCTTGCTTATTCGCTACGAGTTGAAATACGTACTTGCGGTTAGAGTCAAGTTGTTATATCTGGCGACGAGGTCAACATGTCCATGACAAATACTCCACCGGTTTTCTGGTCGTGCTCTACCGACAAACCTTCCCTGGACTCGTAGCATAGATGGCGGAAAACCTTTACGGATTACTTGGAATTGCTTCCAATCTTAAATCCAGCAGTATCTCTTACTGAGAAAAACAAAGTGAAGCTCTTGAGACAATTTCTTGGAGATGAGGGTCAAAGGTATTTCGATGCACTTCGTATTGATCAAATCTCTTCTACGATAACCGGCGCTTTGGAAACCTTCAGTGCTCTTTGGGGTGCTCGTTAGAACGTTTTTAGGGCTAGATACTAGCTCTCGAAACTCTGCCAGAAACCAGATGAGAATGTGAACGAGTTCATCGCTCGTGTACTACAAGCAACATCTGATTGTAAATACAATGAAGTCGATCCAACGAGATTTGAAGAGACCATGTTACTCCAATGTTTGATAGCCGGAATCTCAGACCAGAGCACGCGGGAGAAGCTCCTTTCACAAGATGATTGTTTACTGACCTGGGAGACGGCCTGCTTGATTGTCCGGCAGAGGGAACGCCTTACACAACAACTCGCAACATTTACGCTGAAGGACTCGCCAGATGAGCTGCGATTGATTAACACTACGCCAAAACCAAAGCCACCCACTGGCGTCAAGTTGTTTGTGTGCTATCGTTGTGGTGAGCAGCACAGTTGTCCATCCGATTGCCGGCATCAGAAGACAGTATGTCGAAGCTGCGGGAAGGTGGGCCAACTGGCGCGAGTGTGTAGATCGGTCAAGCGACCTTCAGGTGGAGCTTATCGAGGAGCAAACCCCATCAAAACTGTGGACGAGTCTGATGGTAGCGACCCTGAATTACATTCCATTTGGCTTAATTCCGTTTCTAGCATGCAGCCGGCGCCATACACTCTAGAGCTTTACATTGAAGGACAAAAGGTACAGATGGAAATCGATACAGGAGCATCCGTGACGATAATCCGGGAAAACGCTGTAAAAACGCTCCCGAACCTATCCGCTTGCAACTCTGATCTTCGTACATACACCGGTGAACCTATACGTGTCCTTGGTAAATGCTTCATGAAGGCACAGTATGGCGACAAAATACGCACACTTCCTGTATATGTGATCCCCGGGGATCGTCCAAATCTGCTTGGAAGAGACTGGATACGTGCTTTCCAGGAAACAATGAATGTGGTAAAATTAGTCACCGAGATCTCCGGACTTGAAACATTACTTAAACAACCTTCAGCTGTTTTTCCGAGGAGCTTGGGAAGTTGAAAGAATTTCAGGCTGCGATAAAACTAAAGGAAGGCGCTCGAGCAAAATTCATTAAGGCGCGCACACTACAATACGCTATGAGGCCTAAAGTTGAAGAGGAACTAAACCGCCTACAGACTCAAGGTATTATTACTCCTGTGCACTTTTCTGACTGGGAAACTCCAATTGTGCCAGTAACCAAACCGGACGGCTCCGTACGGATTTGTGGTTACTACAAGATAACCATAAATCAAGCATCCATGCTGGTCAGATATCCCTTGCCACGTATTGATGACTTGTATGCAACACTTGCTGATGGTGAAAAGTTTACCAAACTCGATCTGAGTCATGCATACTTGCAGATAGAGCTCGATGAACCTTCGAGGAAACTTACTACTACCACCACGCACATGGGACTATTACAATATACTCGTTTACCATTTGGCATTAATTCCGCTCCCGGAATATTTCAGAGAATTATTGACGACCTAGTGAAGGACATTACTTTTGCGTGTGCTTATCAGGATGATATTCTTATCTCTGGACGCTCGGATACAGAGCATCTTCGAACACTCGCGGTCGTGCTCGAGCGTTTGGAGCGAAGTGGATTCAGGTTGAAAAGGTCTAAATGTGAGTTCCTTTCCCTTCCGTTTGTTACCTTGGATACCGGCTTGATAAACACGGTTTACATGTTTTAAATGACAAGGTTAAACCTATTTTAGAAAGCCCAGAGCCAAAGAATTGTGGTTAACTCCGTTCGTTCTTATTAATGCTATCTCCCTATCGCCGTTTCCTGCCTAATGCATCGACGGTTCTATCGCCATTAAATGAGCTGTTACACAAAAATGCATCGTGGTGTTGGGGTTCCCGTCAAAAGATGCCTTCAATAAAGCAAAACAAGCTCTTGCTTCGCCACCAACGTTAGTCCATTATGACTCTAACAAGCTACTCAGACTTCAGTGCGACGCGTCCCCTTGGGGGGTCGGGGCTGTCCTGTGCCACCGCATGGACGATGATTCTTTACGTCCCATAGCAAATGCATCGCGCACCTTACAGACGGCGGAGAAGAACTACTCACAACTGGACAGAGAAGCGCTAGCCGCTATCTTCGGAGTTAAGAGGTTTCACCAGTATTTATGGGGAAACGTTTTCGAGCTTCATACAGACCACAAACCATTGATATCCTTGTTTGGGGAAACCTAAGGTATACAACAAATGGCATCACCGAGGATGCAAAGATGGGCTATAACCTTGAGTGTTTAGAGTTACAAGATTGTTTATATTACCGGCGTCAGCAACTGCACAGCTGATGCACTCAGCCGTCTGCCGATCAAGGAAACTGCACATGAACACGACCCTCCGTTTGAACTGGTTAACCTAATGCAACATCTAGACACAACACCGATACGGAGTTCAACAATCCGTCAATGGACGGATCGAGACCCCGTGCTATCAATGGTGAAACGCCATTTGAACATGGGTTGGCCTCCTGAAGGGACAGTTGAATTACAACCGTTTATGATTCGGAAGAACCAACTGAGTCCATTCGAAGACGGCTTTTGGGGCTCTTCTCTAGTCCCTCCCACCAAGGCGCGTTCACAGATACTTAAAGAGCTCCATGATCCTCATCCAGGTGTGGCGAGGATGAAGGCACTGGCAAGAGGGTACTGCTGGTGGCCCAACATCGACTCAGACATAGAGAACTTATTGAAGAATTGCGATATTTGTCAGGCATATCAGCGGAGCAAAGCGCCAGGTCCAATACACCATTGGCGTTGGCCCGACAAGCCCTGGCAGCGTATCCACGCCGACTACTTCGGACCGATCGACGGGACTATGTTTCTTCTACTTATTGATGTACATTCTAAGTGGATTGACGTACATCCAGTTACTCAGACGACAGCCGAATCCACCATCACTAAAATGCGCTCGTCCTTCGCTACGTTTGGCATTCCGGAAACCATTTGTACAGACAATGGTTCGCCTTTTACCAGTGTCGAATTTAGTAAATTTGTCGCCAACAACGGAATCCAACACGTTAAATCAGCCCCGTATCACCCAGAATCAAGCGGATTAGCGGAGCATGCAGTAAAAACTGTGAAACAAGGCTTATTAAAGCAGCGAACGGGAACATTGCGAACAAAACTGGATCGGTTCCCATTCTCCTACCGTTCTACACCCACTGAGGCTACCGGGAAATCCCCGGCGGAATTGATGTTCGGCAGAAATCTGAGAACGAGGCTTCATTTGTTGTTCCCGAACCCGCGTGTTGAAGTACAGGAGCGTCAGAAAAAGTTTGTGTCTTCAGAGAAATCAAAGCCAGAAGTTACATTTCAAGGCCATCAACCTGTTTACACCAGGTTACCGCATGACAATGTTGGCAGCCGGCGACTGTGCTCGATTCTTCAGGAAATCAAAACGATTTGCAGCTTCCGGACGGCCGGGTTGTTCGCCGTCACTCAGATCATGTACGCCCCAGGAGCAATGACACACCTGCCGTGAGTCAGTCACACTCGGAGATCGCAGAGCAAGCTGCAGATACGACGAACACGGAACAACAGGGGAAACTCAATTACGCCGATCGACCCGGATTCGCAAACCGATCGAACGTTTTCAGCCATGACTGTAACGTCAGCCAAAACAGGAAGGACTGTTACGTGTTCAACCAATGATCGCTCGCTATGACCGCGAACTTGATTGGCCCTCCACACGCACGTAGATAAGCACGCACACACGCACTCAAGGACACAACCTAACGTTCCGTGCTCACATGTAAACCGTTAAGTGTTCAGTACACTGTGCGCCAGACTGACGCGTCTTCTTGCTTATTCGTTACGAGTTGAAATACGTACTTGCGGTTAGAGTCCAGTTGTGATAAGCCTTGCTTCAATTCTCGTTGGGAACTTCACAGTTCACATATGCAGATGATTCCATTGTAATCGCAACGCGACAGAAGATATCGAACTCATTGTGGCACCCAACATTCTGCATAAAATGCACTTGTTTAGCTGTTTTGCCTCAGCTTCCTTATCTCGGTTTCCAGTTGACGTTCGTTTTTCCGCCCAGAAGATGCGGAGAATTGGCTTGATATTTAAGCCGTTCATCTCCAAGTGTCTATACTTCGTTCATGTATATCACTTACTCGATCCACATTGGAATAGTGTTCCATGGTTACAGTACCTTAGAAAACGGGCCCGTACTGCATTGAAGCAGATACAGCGAGCATACACAAAACTCCTTTTATGCCTTTTTCAAAAGACGTATGTAATCGACGATGTTGTAGTCTCAAGCACGATCCGCCCTAGATACGGCGCTCAACCTCGTAATTCAGTTCAACCTCCCGCTGATACGCGTTTCCAAACTTGACATGCCAATGGTAAAATCAGCTATTTATAACACGCTAAACAAAGAGAAGTCAGTGGCGGAATGTGGTTCGAGGATAAGTAAAACAGTGCACACTTTCGTAAACTGTACAGCAGAAACTGGAACAAGCTGCCAGCTGGACTATGTACCTGCAATCTTGCACAATAATTTTGTAACATGCACAATATCTTCTTCGTTGCGAAAAACGTGATCAAGTTATTCAATTCTTCCAGAACAAGCCAAGCGTAAAGGGAGCATCCAAGTTTCACATGACTCTGCACTACTTCCGGAACCATAATCTCTCATGTATGTTATCATTTTCTGTAATGAGTTGGTTAGTGGTTTAAAGTAAACCAACGTAAATTCATTTCGGTCAATCAGTTTGGGTGCCATGGATGTCCTACCAAACGTGGTTTTTGAGCTGATATTTAATTTCCCTATTCCTTTTGTGACCATCGTTCTATAAAAACATGCATTCATCTGATCATATCGAGAAAGATGTCTCTTAAATTCTAGAACCCAAACTTGTTAATTTTATTATAAGTCTATGGCGGAATACCAGAGAGTACAAAGCATATCACTCGAGCTATCACACTCATTGGTTTAGCCTTATTCACCTCCCATTTCCGTTGCTCCTTGTATCCGTGCAAGAACAAACCCGAACCACAACTACAAGCAGTGTATTTGTGCGGAATACTTCAGACTTGTAGAAACTTACTTGCACCGATTTCCACTTTATAAAATCGCGTTTCGATTTATACAAGTTCTACACAAGAATGTCAGTCTTACGAACATCTCAGACATTCAAGGGACATTCGCTAAATTAAAGAACCCAAATGGCGTGTTTTTGTTACCTATAGCAAGAAGGCAACAGAAGAAGCGGAATATGTATCCGTACTCAAGCAGGAGGTACCAGACTCAACACATAGAATAATCAGTTTTAACAGTCAGGAAATTAGACTACCAATTAGAAGACACTAGCTGTGTTTCAGCCAGCCAACGAAAAGTGAGTAGGGAGATCATCATGAATCAGTCACGACAACCACCCCACGTAAGAAGGGCCTCGTCAGGCAGTCTAGGACCGATCGACAGGTTTCGAAAACCTGGTGGACTAGCGAAGCTGACTTCGCGATAGCGTCCATACGGTTTGGTGTTCACACATATATTGTTGAGACTAGGTCGCTGGTCCATGGGCTGTGTGCAACAACCGTGCATTAGAAATAACGCCGTCTTCCAATCGGTAGTTCCCTGGGCCTAGTCTCTGTGTGAGACGCAACGTTGAGGATATAGCTGGAAGGCCTTGAGGCGTAGCCCGCTTTTTAACCCAATTGTATGTTCTACGCTGCATAGGAGTTGACGATCTGGCACACGATGCTTGATCATGTGTTACGCGATTTGAAAGTTCTGCACGTCACGCAGAAGACAAGTCATATGCAGCATTTAGTTTAGTGCGTAAGGGCCTTCCTAACATCAGCTCCGCTGGCGTTCCTGCGGTTGGCCTATGAGTACAAGTTCTGTAAGTGAATACCGCAGTCAAAACGGCATCTTCCCAGTTCGATTCTGATAATTGAATGACATATGGCTTCCTGGAGAAATCGGTTTAGTCACTCGACCATCGCCATGGCCGCAAGATTCTAAAGTGCAGTTCTGGAATTTTTATGTTATGGCATAGGAAGAAACCTGCGAAGTCGTGACTACAAAATTGTGCCCCATTTCCGTGACTATTTCTTCCGGTAGTCGAATTGACTGGACAAGTGTTCAAGCTAGCGCAATCACTTTGTCGCACATATGTACTTCAGGCCACTAAACTTAAAAGCATGTGGCTAGAGGCAGAGTTCCCTTATAAGTAGGATCGGTGGCAAAGGACCCATAATATCAATGAAGATCTTAGCCCGCAGCTTCATCAGGGAAGTAATAGGCTGTATTGGAGCCACAACTGGAAGAGAACTTCGTTTGTTAGGCGAGCAAAGTTACAGTTTGGCACTAATACTTCAATCCTGGATGTTATTCGTGGTCACCAAAAGTAGCGTTTTGCTCGGTTTTGGGTCCGAAAGATACCGGGTGTCTCTCATGTGCAAAAGCGATTCTTTTGTATACTAACTGACGTGGAGCAGTAAACAGCACAGCACACCACTCATTAGACAAGCACCTATCACTGACGGTTCATTCAGAATTGAATAGTAGGGAATGAACTCACCAGCAATTTTGTTGTTCCTGGAACAGCCCTGTTGCACGCTGTTATTGTAGTAACGGCTTTGGCAACGTTTTGTTCATCATTCCTCAATTGTCAAGGAAGTTAGGTCGGAGTCAAGGCTGGAAAATACACTGCTTCTCTGCGTCTCTCCTTGTCATCTTCCAGCCTCACGGACAAGCGACAAGTCCATCAGTAATTTGGTTTTACAAACCCAGGCGGTACACAATTTGAAAAGGAGTCTAGCATATCAAAGATCGATCCGCATTAAACGCTGTCCTTTATATCAATTTCTGACGAGGACTGTAAGGGCGAAGTTATCAGTTCATTGAGCAAAACGACGACCGATATTAAAATATGTAATTTTTCACAAACTCACACAAAAGCAAGAGCTTCTTTCTCCCCATCTGAATTATGGCACTCATAAACTGAGAGTATTCGGGATGCGTAAGAATTATCTATCTCCGTTCCGTTTTCTGGGTGTGACAGAACAGCATCGAGACCAACATCAGACGCATCAGTCGACACAAATTGGGACATGATTCATCAAAAGTGACAACTAAGGAAGCAGATGAAATACATGTTTCCAGTTCCTCAAAAGCGTTCCGTTGGCGGCGGGCTCGTTGTTGCGGGACAGTCAAATATCCTCGCAAAAGCGCGCCAGAACCTCCGGCATAATGGTTGTGGAAAGTTGGGTCCATTTCCTCCCCACAACGCAGCAGCATTCAGCCACTTCGAGACGCGGCCCAATTGCGCACCTGTTTACATTGTTCTTCTACAAACTACCACCCAGTTGTGGTAGCAAGTTTCTCTAACTTAATGACCCATTGCCTTGGCCGTGATTCTCCCTTTGTTGGTCGTAAAAGAGCCTTCAGAAGACTACCGGGCTTGCTTCCTGTACACAGTTGCGAGTCGGTCGATCACGTGGTTTTGTGTGCGTCGTTAGCTGGGCGGCGTTCGCGACTAAGCCACTAGCGCGCATCTACCGTAACCCCCTCTCGTGTGCGTCCTTTCCGAGGGCTCAGCGTCTACCCGAATACGTGCGGCTAGGGACTTCTTAAGCTCGTTCAGTTTCCGTCTCATTAGCGCGTACCCCTTGTTAAGCTAACGGCATCACGTCAGCGTAAATCCGTTAAATTGACCAGCCTTCCAAGCCGTTCTCGTATTCGTGCTCCAATAGTGCCAGTGACAATCTTATCAGGTATCTAGGCAATTATGACAGTCAGTAGACACAAAGTGCGACATGGTTCATCAAAATTGGCAACTAAGAAAGCAGATGAAACCTTTTCCAGTTCTTCAAAAGCGTTCTGTTGCTGGCTTCCTCCGATAAACGAAGCTCCTTTTGTTAGTTATAGTACTAGATCTGCTAGGAACGCAAAATTTTGCAAGTAAAGCAGATTGTAGAACATATTCCAAAAAAGACTTCAGTTCTGTCACTTTCTTGGGCCTTGGCGCTTCCGTGGTGGTCCGGATGTTTCCATTACTTGGGAGAAGGCCACCACACGATATGATGTGTCCCAGAAATTGTATATCGGGGGCACTGCAAAGACATGATTTCACATTCAGATGTACAGCGACATCACTGCGAGGCCGAGGGACTTTGTGCAACCTTTCGCACGCTCTTCTTGTAAAGGTCCGAATACACCGATATCCTCCATGTATGCAACCTGCCCCTCAATACGTGGGAACGCGTGGTTCATACATTTTTGCCTGGAAGCAGGCGGGGACATCTCACCCAATGACAACAACTTGTATTGAAACATGCAATCGGGAGCAAGGAAAGCAGGAACATGCTTGGGATTGTTGGTCAATGGCATATGGAAAAAACGCACTTTTCAAATCTTGCTTGCTTTTGCCGATGGCATCAAGATATGACGGGCAATCGGCTGTCAGCAAGCTCACGATATGCTGTAACGAGACTTGGACCGCGCCTATGAATGGTCTAAGCTGAATCTACTCTCGCTTAACAAGGACAATTAAAAAACTGTGTATGTCCGTCACAAGGCCACTTACGCATACAATTTGGAGACGACATGCTGAAAACCGCCTCACAAAAGCGATATGTTGGTTTCGTGATGCAAGTTGATCTCGGCTTTTCGGCAAAGTCTTTGAAGATGTTCAAAACCGCGAACGAATATGTTGGGCTGTTACGGAGGACGCACGGGCTCTTCGATCCCTCAATCTACCCCCCATATGCTTAACGTATATTTGAGGCTTCATATACAGTACGCGATTCAGGTTTGGCAACCCTGGATAAAACGCGATCTGGCTGAGCTGGAGAATGCAAAAATATGTGAACGGATTGTCTCACCTGCAATCCCATAGGAGACTGAGAGCCCTGGGAGTGTATAGCTGCAGATACCGCCGTCTACAGGATGACATCAGGCTGGCGTACTAGATCGTGACAAACCTCGGTCACGCTTGCTGTCATCTCCTGAAGCATAGCCATAATAGGTAATTGGGGGTCGTAAGCTGAAACTGGCTACCCAATGCAGTCGCCTTGAGTGCTGCCGAAATTATATTTCCCTTCAAGTTTATCAACAATGGAACGCTCTTTCGACTTTTGTCATTTCCGCACCCACAGCTCAGGCAAACATTGTGTTCACTAACCCCACGAAATCAGGATAGACAGATATACTTTGTGATAATGTGGATAATATGGTGAGTCCACAGCTACGTAATTTCACTTATGTTCAAGTTTTGGACTAACGTTATGCCCACAGACATCCTACAGCATTTGTCAAGTCTTGGCTTTGTTATCCGTATTATAGAATTGTTTCATTGCATTGAACGTAGTGTTAAAGTACATCCGTTTGGAGCCACCTCTTAACCTAGTTGTGCAAGTTTTGCTCTACATCATTAAACACATCCACTTGGTCACCCCATGCATGATCGAGAGTCTTGAAAACGTCAACAATAGGTTTATATCCTTGAAGGCCTAAATTACAAAACTGACGCTGCCCCCCATCCACGGCTAAATGTCGGGGCAGCTTCAATCGCTTTTCCTCACTAAGAGCAGAGGGGAAATCAATGATTAAATCCACGTAGTTTTCCAAGAGAACCACGTATTCGATGTTGGTCTGCTACCTCAATCGCTCCAAAATATAAAAGGCAGCTGAATGGAAATTCTCATCTTTGAGCTCGCGACGCCAAACGTTGTATCATGAAGGCAACAGAAAAAGCAGCATGTGTATCCGTACACAAGCAAGAGTCGAGAGACTCAACACACAGAATAATCAATTTTAACCATCCGGATTTCGCACAAGCAAGGAGAAGAGAGTCGCTGTGTTGCAACCAGCCAAAGCAGCGTGAGTAGGAACGCGTGATTCATCTGGCTTCGACATGCCTGGACCTGCTGACTTCGAACCAGCGCCGATCGCCACGCAACGGTGCGTCAGTATCTCCATCCCATTCCTACCCCTACTGAGAACATGTCTCGTATGAAGAGCAAATGCGAATCATGTGCCAAAGTCGTAAAAAGTGGTCTGGTTTGTACCATGTGTTTGAAAACATACCACACTACCTGCCTTGGGAAGGCGTTCACGAAAGCCAACACCGCAGACGCGTTTTGGTTCTGCCAAGTATGCGAGTCTATTCCATTTGTTAGCTGTCTATCTGTGTTACTGAAGAGGTGTGAAAGACTAACTGAAGTAGTCATGCAACTGGTGAGCGCCAGAGTTACACCCATGGGAGGAAACGGACCTGCACTTGTGAGTGAAAATAACACCCCGAACTCACTAGTCAGGCCGAAGAAGCGAGCCAGGCGTCCCAACCCAACCCCAACGACTCAGCCTCCAGCAGTATCAACTCCATTCTCCCTCCCTTCTATAAGTAAAAACAGTGCCTGCAGCGCGCCTGCCTCGACTTCTGTACTGTGTGCTGCACCTAGTAGTCTGTTCACTACACTCGAGACTCTAAGCTACAGCCAACCAGAAATGGTGAACCACCCGGGAACGTACGCATCGGTTGCTGCCATGCAAACACCGGAAAGAGCACCGGTAACCTTTGTGCCCGAACTAGAGAAAACAAAACTGACGCAGCACGGATGGCACACACCAAAGCCATTCACGAATTCAACTAAAACACCAGAAACTAAGCCTCCAAATCCAAAACCAGTAGCCACCAGGCGCAACCATGGTGTCCTAATTATTGTATGCACTAATATCCCCGAATCCAAATCTAATACAATTAAGGGTAAGTTGACGGACGATCGAAATCAGTGGGTTTCCATCTGTACGTCGATCGGAGTCCATGCTAATCCCACGATATTAAAACGAATCTCGCGCCACCCAAACGCGTTGCACTACGGCGAACCCCGGTTACTTCGAGTAACACTAAACTCGACGGACGAGACTGAGGCCGTTCTGCTGTCCGCGAGTCGTCTGCGCAACGACTCAAGTGGAGTGCGCATACTACCCGAAATCCCGTGGAATTAACGTTCAGGGGATCCCGCCAACAAAGATAGGTACAGAATAAGTCAAGATAAGAAAACAGTGATTGCTCACGGTGTTCCTGAGCTTACTGACTCCTCCTCCGACGATGCTCAGATGCATGACCGCGAGCCACGGCACTACATCCGGGAGGTTCTTTCTCTCGAAAATGTGGTGGTCACCTCGTTGACAAGGATCCCCATATCACCAAACTATAAAGGGATGCGGTCCCAGACTCTTAAATCTTGTGTTACAGTCAGAACTAATGGCACAAACCGTACTAGCGAACTGGGTTACATTCCGTTGCAGATTGCCAACGGAAATTCGTCTGAAAGCAGCAAGAACACCAACACCTTTTAATGACAATTCAGTAGAGGCACAACTCTTAATGAAAACGCCAGCTGCAGGACCCGACTCGGGGACGGTTTCAAGAGTAGCCATACTATCCGGAGGGGCCCAGCAGAGCACGAGCAAACACCAGGATTCGGAGCATCTGATGCCTGCTTATATATCAAATACTTCTCTAGAGTATGCAACCCATCCAAAAAACGATTAGTCGCCGACCCTTTAATGGTCGGCGTAACCTCTTTTGCTTCATCCACCCCTCCAGTCGCCGGCCACTCACTGGTCAGCGAAACTTCACGTATGAGTTGTACAACTTCTGAAACATTGATTAAATCTGAGAAACTTTCATGTATGTACACCAACGCCCAAGGGCTCCTCAGTAAAATTAACGAACTTCGACTGCGTCAGGTTGCGAATGCTTGGGACCTAATTTCTATTACCGAAACTTGGTTGCGTCAAGAGGTGACTGATGCTGAGGTTGAGATAGCCGGAATGTCACTCATCCGGAACGACCGCCCCAGCAGAGGAGGTGGGGTCCTACTCTACTACCGCAGCGATCTACAATGTACAATAGTTGAGGACCTGGAAACACACGTTACCGACTCACTCTGGTGCCGTCTCCGACTGAGACACAACGATACATGTCTCATAGCTATCGTTTACCGCCCCCCAACGTCCACTCTGGAAATGGATTCCTGCTTGATCCGTGGCATAAACAGAGTAACACGCACTAGGTACAGCCACACTCTCATCTCCGGGGACTTCAATCTACACAATCTGGAGGTTTCGGCATCGCCCAGTGAGCAGTTCAAAGCAGACTTGCAGGAACTGATCGCTAATATTCCTTTGTACAATCACGTCACCACGCCCACTAGATTCAGGACAGCAAACAAACCGTCCATATTGGACCTTGTGCTCACAAATGAAGAGCTCATGATTGACAAGTTATTGATGGATAGTCCATTAGGTCTCAGTGACCACGTAGTAATAACTTTTGACTATGTGTGTTATGCAGAGTCTCCATATGAACACTCAGAACTAACTCATACAATCACACGCTACCACGTATTGAAAGAACTCGTCGACGATGCTGCTTGGGAATTCTCAAACAAAAGTCCCCTTGACAACGTTTGGGCAGAGTTCGTTAATAAGCTCAGCGACATCGTCAACAAAGCATCAGAGACCAAACCCCTTCGTCCCGCGAAAATGCCTTCAATTATAAGGAGTAGGACTCGCAAATGCCTGGCGATAAGGGATGCAGCATGGCGTGCCTACAAGATTAACCCAGACTCAGAGACTTGGGGAAATTTCCTGACCCATCGCAACCATTGCAACGCACTTGTCCGTGAGGACAAAATAACGTATCAACAGTGCCTAGCCAAAAAGTTCATGACAAACAACAAACTGCTGTATAAGCATGTCAATAAGCTTTGTAAAGTGAAGCATGGAATACCCCCACTATTCACAACAGGCGGTAGAGTACAAAGCGCCGAAGAAGCAGCTAATGCACTGCGGCTGCAATACGCCCCAATTTTTGAACTCGCAACATCTACCTGTCCCATAATATCAAGCTCATTACCGACACCTTTGTTTACAAATGTTATTTTCAACCCATCAATTGTGCTAAGGAAGTTACTCTCACTGCGTGAACATAGTTCTCCGGGAGTAGACAACATCCGCCCGAAGGCACTGAAGGCTGTGGCCACCAAGCTAGCTGAACCACTGTCACAGTTCTTTCAAAGGTGCTTTGATGAACAACACGTCCCCACTATGTGGAAGTGTGGCACTATAACCCCTATTTTTAAAGGCGGTAGCCGTTCCGATCCTGCAAACTATCGTCCAGTGACTCTCCTCCCTGTGCTGGCGAAGGTGATGGAAGCAGTCGTCGCTGAGGCTTTGATGGACTATCTGGAAAAATGCAACATCTTGGTAGTGGAACAGTATGGCTTCCGTCAACACCGGTCATGCACCACCAACCTACTTATTGCACAAGGTAGTTGGACGGAAGTGGCCGATGATGGGGTCGGAGTCGACGTCATCTATCTGGACTTCTCCAAAGCTTTCGACCGTCTCGATCACCGCATCCTACTTCAACGGCTTCAGAGTTACGGAATCGGAGATCCTGTACTTGGTTGGATTGGCAACTTCCTTTACCAACGAAAGCTCCAAGTACGTGTTAGGGGATCACTTTCTAACCCAATTGAGTTGGAATGTGGTGTCCCGCAAGGCTCAGTGCTGGGACCGCGCTTATTCCTGGTGTTTATCAACGACCTGGCAAGAGTCATCTCCTCAAACTTCCTGCTTTTCGCCGATGACGTCAAGATATGGCGGGCGATTAGTAACAAGGCAGATCAGGATCTGCTCCAACATGACCTAGACTGCATTTACGAATGGTCAAAGAGGAACAAGCTTCAACTGAACATGGCTAAGTGCAAAATGATGCATCTGCGTCACCAGCTGGTGAGCGCTTACAAGATTGGAGACCACACCTTGGCAAAGGTTTCTCATGAGCGGGACCTGGGTGTATTGGTACAGGAAGATCTCGGGTGTTCCAAACAAGCAGAGAAGGCGAGGAGAACCGGAAATCAACACTTCGGCCTTCTTCGCAGAGCCTTCGGTCGGTTTGAACCCTCAATATTTCCCCAAATGCTTAACGCCTACGTGCGACCGCATGTGGAATATGCTATTCAGGCTTGGCAGCCGTGGCAGAAACAGGATCTTGTTGCTCTCGAGACTCCTCAATGAAGGGCAACCAAGAACGTCAGGGGCCTCTTTCATCTGCCCTATCAGCTTAGACTGAAATCTCTAAGAATGTACAGCAGTCGATATCGGCTTTTGCGGGGGGATCTCATAATGGTTTACCAGATTCTGAAGAACCCAAACTACATTTGCCGTCCGCTGCTGGAATTGAACCCCAACATTAAACTAAGAGGTCACCCTCTGAAACTGACAATTCATTATAGCCGGCTTGAATGCCGTAGAAATTTCTTTTCTCTCCGTGTGTGTGAGCCTTGGAACGCCCTCCCTAATTATGTCGTCTCTGCTCCCAATCTGGCGATATTTAAAAAACGTGTTGACGATGCGTTGTCTCACTTACATTTCCTTTTATGACTTGTTAGCCAGGGGCTACAAAACGCAATCAAACGGTTTCTTGCCAAACGCTCAACCATTGGATTTATGGATTTTTATGTTTAATACGCGAACATCTCCGCTATTTCACATAAGTCTATGGTGAGTCCACCACAACGCTTTTCACTTTATTATGCAATTTATTTTCGCAATAATTTCCATCCCACGGGACTTGTTAAGCGATGCTTTTTTTACCCGTAATAAACCATTGTCCATTGTCCAATGTCATGAATCAGGCACAACATTATACCAACGAGAATATGAAGGAAACAAGGTCCAAAAGAAAAACCAAATATCAATTTGGGGGAACCGGCACCCATTCTTTTGTTACTGAAATAGTAGGACTGCATTTAATCTTCACATAATTTTTGACTCCTGAGTTCTGCCAATGGGTCTATGGAAGACTTTCGTTAAGCATGGTAATAGCCTTTCATCAGCATTCATGAGCACTTATATCATTGATGTAGGTGGAATGGATAAAGGCCACTGGGTTTTGTTTGGTTCCAGAAGCCGGCTGTAGCGGTTTCAGGTGTGCGGTTTACACGCAAATTACATGGTAAATTTTAGGCATTAAAAATAACTGTGTGTTTATTTATATGGGGCATTCTCACCACCAAATTTCATGTACGGCTTATTTTAATTAATTACAATAATCTGATGGGGGTAATAGTCAGGATGGGTAATAATTCAGGCTTATTTCGGTCCGCTTTACAGAGCGAGAGCTTCTCCAGTTTATAACAGCTATGCGGTGTTAACTAAAATAGTTGTCATTGGTGCCGTCGCCGTAGTGACCAACCCCGCAACACTCAGCAATAGTCGAAATACGGATTGTGATTATCCGTCTGTCTTAGGGAAATATCGTAATGTGTTTTGCAATTCCCCAAAGTTTTCCCTTAAATTAATAGCAAAAGATTGGATGCCTGAAGCGGAGAACCCAATAGTTGAGCAACATGAAAATGCTTTGAGACGTAACTATCTTATATTAGGCAACAGAGAGAATGAGGTCACCTGAATATTATTGGCGGATAAGCAGTGCCCAGTTTGAAAGATTCTACTTACCCGGATCTGGAAAGAAGAAGTAGACACCATGTACATTCTTAATCATGCGAAGCAGTGGTAGCACGACGGTCATTTTAAATTTTCCTGGCTTCTCTTTTGCGTTCATCGAGAAACGGATGCACATATCACCGTTGATTTTATTTCCATCGCGCATACAACCGTAGTTGGTGATGCGGATTCGGTTGAGGTTGTATTCAGCTTCTCTCAGCAACTTTAGTATCTGAATAACACGGAATTCTTATTTCATAAATACGATGTTGCTGGAAGAACAGTTCATTAGTGGTTAATAAACCTTCATTCACAATGAAAAAGCACCTTAGGATTTGAGTTTGAATTAATGCTGTCAATGCGAAACTTGCCGGAATTTGCCCCCTTAGGAATTTGTCAGTACTGGGACACTTGAACGTTAACCAGGTTCTTTATCTTCAAAAGTCAACTTGACAATGCAGTACACTGTTTGCCCTACGTGAAATGACCTTAGTTCACTGTATGGTTGTATGATGCAAACGAACGCTGCACTCATCAGCTTCCCATAAAATTAAGGTAGGTGGAATTGCATTTGCTGTGGTGTGAATTTTTTACCCGGTCCACAGGTGCGCGGTCTGGCTTGTTCCCAATTTGTTTCCTTGTAGGTATGTCACACAGATGATCGTACGGGGCATGATTCTGTGCCAAAGCCTATCACATATGACGCAGCATGTTGAAGCAAATCAAGCTGAACAACAAATGTTGCATGTTTATACAAAGCTGCGGTTGAAGTCGTCAGGCTGTGTGGTCTGGTACGTTTCTACATGACTTTTCGAACCATGTCAACCTCTCAACGGAGATATGTCAGCATGTTTAGCTACCGAACTGTCTGAATTAGAGTCGTGTAAATGGAAAACGAGAGTTCAACTTAATCAGATGGGAAATGTTTAACTTTCGTTCACAGCTGGATACTCAATGATTCGCGATAAGCAGGTAGTTTCTAAATCGCAAAGTTCGTCGTTGTAAACCACGCCGCAGGCCTAAGCTGCTTCCAGGCAACAAGCGAGGTGCTGCCCAGCCAGACATTGCACAGTATTCACCAGAGATCTTTTAGAAAACCGCAAAATTCCAACACCAAAGTGACGGAGATTATATTATTACGGATTCATGAATTTCACACCGGATGCTAGCAGATGAAGGTGCATTTGGAATGTGTAAACTAGTTGGTTTTGCCACTGGTGTTAAAATTTTACGCGTCCTTTATATGACCACGTAATTGTGGGCGCGATTTGGGGTGATCTGCTAACAGTTTATCGCAGATGTTCTACAGGGGCGACAGACAACTAACTCTTATTGAAGGACTTTGTGTAGAAAGCTTGACCTCATGACCTATGTGGCAATGGGCATGCTATTTAACTTTATAAGCTCATAGATACCGTCTAATATTCAACGAGACACACGGAATATATCTACGATATCCCGATCAAACTCTTTAAGGTAATCGGGTGAAATGATTTGATTTAATGATTCAGGTGGTGGTACCTGGACGGAGATCTTCAGAGGCTTCAACAAACTGGTAACAGCCGCATCAGAAAGTAAAGCGTTCGGTTTAAGAAAGGCCTACCTACTGCATGTACAAATGCTGTGAGGTGCTTTGGACATAAGACCAAAGGTTGAACATGTTGGCCACGTGATACTGCACTGCGGTAGTTTGGGAAGGTATTGTTAGTGATCTCAGCAGTCCTACACCCGAAAATTTGATTCAACCCATACATCAGATTGTGGTCAGATACTTCTTCACGGTCCTTTGCGCCGCACGTAAGCGGTATACCAACTGATTCAAAAAGGTCTCCTGAAGACGACCGAAACCATTGTGATCAGGTTGTCATAATCTCAAGCAGGCAAAAAGACAGCGTATTTAACTGTTTATAACTGGTCTATAGGTGGATTGGATGTTACAAGCTGGTAGTGGGCGATCTCTCCGAAGACTGATGCATACGTGTTTCACATCGTGCATATAGCTGTATCTATCATAGGGCAAGACACATGGGCAGATATACTCGACTGTCGATCCATGTAGTCAACGCAGCACTCCCGTTTGTTTGAATGGTGCTCAAATAGTAATGGTTTTACTTTCTTTTTCCCATTATGTTCCTCCAAACTAGTTTAGAACCCAGAGTGTCTGATTGCACTTGTCAAAAGGTATTTTTTGTCAAACGGTGGCACTGGAAACACAACTCCGTGACTGTACTAGTAAGCGAAGACAAAAAGGAGAGCCATAAAACCGGTTCAGTGATGCGCAGAGAAGCTTATTAGTCGGCTGCTACGTCCTCCTTCATTGTCAGCACAATAGACTGACCCTTGCAGCCCAGCGTTTGGCCAAACTGCTCAAGCCGAATTGCCCCAGAAAAATTTACGCCCATTGTGGGTAGTTTGCTTGTTCACCAGTTACGCGCACCAGGCTGTTGGTTACGAATTCGGAGTATCTATGCGCTCTGTTGGTTTGTACTTCAATTCTATTGTGACGTTTGAGACTAGGACAGCTAATGTGCCCAGATAACATTCGTTTTGATAGCTAGATGACTTTGCCTCATCAGATAGAAGGGGTAGCAGAAAGTGGTCCATGGTGGCAAGCGATCACTGATGATTTTTCCGTGTTTCAGAAAGAGATGCATCGTTTATAGGAGCAGACGATCGTGTATTTGATATAGCAAATCGTTGGCGCACACGTGCAAAGTAGAAAAATCACAGCGTCACTTCACGTAACCGCAAAGCGATCGGACAATTGCGAATTCGGTGATTAGTCCCACAGGATGAATTTACAATCACATTCACAATGAATATTTCGAAAGTGGTAAACTTAAGTTGAGTCTGATGACTAGGAGCAAATTTAGGTTTAATTACGGTACATTGCCAATATTTCTATAACGTTACCATCTTGGATCCAAAACGAACCTGAAATCAACCATTTCTTCCAGCCGTGGATGCCCACATAATGGATGTCGTTACAAACTACGAAAGCCATTTCAGCTTTGCCCGTAGGATGGCGTACATGTGTGCGATCATTATAACATCATATTTCTGAATGAAATGATATATGCCGAAGCAGATGTAACACGAATTTCCTCAACTATCTCTGCATCACAATTCCTGCCCATGTATGCCGCGTACTCATCAACAGAAAAACTCCTATTGATAAGCAAACATCTGGTCAACTTAGTGTTCAAACTTATGTGTCGCTTCCTCCTGATTGCCATTAGTTTGTGTCCGTTGCAACATTTGCAATATAACGAGCAGCATCGGCTATGCATGCAGTATGCCAAATATTAACCTCAGCCTACGGAGCGGATTTCCCTTGATCACCAAGAATCTAAGATCTCTTCGGTCACACTTGTGTTTATCTACGTTTCTATGTGTATCTGCGCAGCTACCTGGAATGGTGAGGCAATATCAAATGCATTCAGGGACCAGCTTTCGACTTCATACCATCGGCACACACTGTGTTTGTTATAGGTTGGGATTAGTAGTAGAGAGACAAATTTGACTCTGCTTTTGTGGTATATTAGTACATGCGCAATCAACCGTTGAATGTCTGAAACGCAACTTCAATTATCCCAATTTCAGACACCCTTGCTCAGGCCGATCAATTTTCAGTTACCTTGCAGCTTGGTTAGATGGCACGCGTGATTTTTCTAACAGTCCTCTCTCCTCGGTGTCTCGGTAATGCATACCTGCGCGCCAGGATTTTACTTCACTCGTCATATTGCTATATTGCAGCTCCTACCACGTGAATGATGCTAACTTGTGAGGGGACAGCGGATGATGTTATGTTTACTGAGTAGCACTTGCATCACTCAACCGATCAATATAACTCTTAATGTTCTTACGTGGTTCCGCAAATCAACACTCGCATCCTTGTTCACAATGGGCGATACAAAGGCGTTCCATTTGATGCAGAGATCTGTAAAGAAGATGGTCCAGCATACATTAGTAAAGCGCAAAATCATAATGTTTGTCATGGAATAATGAATCACAGATAAAATCGTGTGCTCCGGGTCAACTGTGCATCCTTACGTTTAAACATCCACCCCTCAGAAAGTACTTTGGAGGCTGGGTAAATTAAGCGCAACTACAGAGGAACTATACTCTGGGTCGTTTGACCATTGGGATTCCCCTCATCAGAGGACATGCAGGATGTTTAGTTCATTCATAGTGCAGTGTATTTTTCAGGAAATATCCCGATTTTCCCTTTGCCTACTTGACAAACTCTTGTAGTGTGTTTAGTCCAAGTCTGTGTGCGAAGTACCCGAGTATTGCAAATGATGTTAGTGTATCTGGGCTGCTGCGACCATTAGCAATAACGGGAACCCTGATTGGTCTCAATCGAGAAATAATTGCCGAAATAGAGCGAAGTAGCAAGAGCTAGTGAACAAGCGTATTTTTAATTGTCTGGCAACTGACTAGTACAAACACAGCTGAGGAAAGTAAGACGGTCCGTGAGAATTAGCCACAGTGAATCATTGAGTTGAAATGTCTACCCGATAGGCTACGTGGTAGGTGTGTTAGAGTTGAAGTCGGAAAAGTGACCAACTTAAAATGGCATGATCGGTTAAATTACGACTGCTATACGTTGAACTTCATCATACATGAGTGTGATCAGTGATTCTATGGTTGGAAACTAAGTTGCACTTGAAGTTTCAGCAAGCTATCATAAATCACTGTGTAGCTTCTCTCAGGGTCGTTCGTAAACTGACACAATCGCCTGTCATGATTCGTGCAGCTGATTACAGATTGGTGCTTTTGATCTTATACCAACGAGAATATGTGCCTTGTTTACCTAATCATCAAACGCTATCCCAGGTTTACTGCGGTGCAACTATGGACTGATGTTATCTGCGATCAGCGGACTAACTACTTGGTAGCGCCAGTAGCCAATTGTCTTGGGAAGCGACTTACGTTGCTGGTCCCAGCACACGCGCGGTTTACGCCAACGACCGTTCAAGTGAATGGAATTGTAAAATACGCGAGATACGGAATCTAACTGAACCCACCTTTAGGATTACCTTGCCAGCATAAGCAACCTATCCATCTGGACCTTACTTTTGATGGCATCCGGTTAGCCGCAGGCCACCCTATCTAATTATCCCCTCTAGACAATGTGGTACACATTTGAACAAAAGAATTTCCGCCTAGCTTAAGTCATTCCTTATGCATGATGTATGCATGAAGCCATTGAAGTGTAACTAAATTCGTAAGAATATACACACATTCAGTACGTCCATCGAATCCGTAACACTGGTCCCAAGGTAATAGACGTCAGTGAGACAATCAAAGACAGCGTGCGTAATTGTATTCACAATAAGGAGTGCCGTGCGGAAGACTTCCAAGTTCAGTTGACCCCCCTGCATCCGTATCCCCTCCTAATCAGGTGTTGAAGGATGAGCCACGGAAGCATGATTTAGAGGTTCCATCAGAGGTTGAGGTCCGAACCACTAACATAACCCACAGTTGTTTTCGTGCTGCTGGCCCGGTTTCCCTCCCAACTGCACAACTTAGAGCTGGAAGCAAGCTCATCTGCAACGCACTGACTTCGTCGTTCGAATATGTCTGGAAGGAATAGGCCATCTCAGCTAACTAAAGTGAATCGATTATAGTGGCCATATACAAGAAGGACAGTCGCACCGATTGCGACAACTACAGGGTTATTAGCCTAGCGCGTTGTGACAAAATTACTGACCTCAATTCCCGTTCGTCGCCTCACTGCGGAACCGTAGTCCCGGAGTAGGGAAGATCAGACAGTTTTTTGAACAGGATGAGGCTGTAAAGTACATATAGTCACTTTGCGGCGGATGCCAAGGCAGCTCCACACACATACCGCAGACCGACAATATCTGTGTTCTCCAAGTACAAGAGTGTTCCATTCAATGGATCGACGCGATCTGTTCGAAACACGTAAGCGGAAACTTGATTCCGTGAAACATGTGAACATTTTACGCATTTTATCAACCATTATTAATACATGTTAACTGAGGATGAGAAACATACTTCAGCTAATGTGCCGTCATAAAAAGAATGTAAGACAGTAAGCAGTGTAGAACTAAAAGCTATAAAACATAACATTGCTGCAATCACAATTGTCATCGTTGTTGAAGGGGGAATTTAAACAGAAGACGAGGGACATAGAAACGCACAACACAAACGACATTGAAGTTGACTCTACGCTATGTAGCTTAGTGTATCCGAACCAGCGTGTCTATCATCCTTCGATTCCCGGTTAGGCGGTCATGAAACTCCAACGGACACCAACTTTGAAGTGAGGGATTTCATTCCCCTTGACCAAGTCATCCCTTGGTCTGCGCTCCTCTTGTTCCATCCACAGCCCTGGCACAAAACAAGGCACGTCACTGTAGTCGGTGGGCTGGTATACGCAACACGTGGTCCAGCCATCGGAGCCTAGTGCATGATATAACTGCGCTGAGCGGTTCACTCGCTCTTTCGGCACCAAATACGCGGCGCCGAACCCGCTCATTACTCGCGCGGTGCTCCCACCAGACATGAGCTAAGCTGCAATGGCAGCGATGATCAAACGTGACGAGCCTCTTTACGTCTGTCAGCCTGATGTGTCACGGTTCATAACCGTGCAGGAGGGTGGTACGGACGGTTACACTGTAATCTCTGCTCTTTTGTTGGAGATTAATATCACGCCGGCACCACAGATGACGAAAATTAGCAAAAGCGCATCGAGCGTTTGTTATACGGTTTGTGATAACCCCTTCCGTTCCACTGGTTTTGATATAACTACACAGATACTTGAATTTCCCGAAGACTTCTGGATGATTGCCACCAATTTTCAGTACAGGTGTCGCTCTATCTCAGTCTTGGAAAATAACTTCGCATTTCTATGAGACAAAGTATAGCCCAAAAGGATGACAGTCAGAGTTAATTTCTCCCGTGTAAGTTGACAAGTTCGGGAGCTCTCACAGATGAGCGCAATGTGAGCATCTCCACACGTACTCTCGAGCCAAGAGAAAGCCGTTTACATGGCTTCGTCAATAATGAAGTTGAAGAGAAAAGTTGACAGAGGGCAGTCTTGTTTCTCATTGCTGGAAATATTATGAGGCGGTATAAGCTTGAGGTAAACCATCACTTTGCCCGAGCTACACGCACATAGCGCCCGGATAATAGTTACCAATTTCGTGGGCACACGTTTGATGTTCAGTGATTCAATAGTGTATGATGGGATAAAAAGCATAAATTTACAAGACCCACAGGATGGATTTGCAAAACTAAAATCAAAATATTCCAGCGTGGAACGTGAAGTATCACTGGTTAAACCACCGCACTTTAGCAAACTGTTTTGTAGCGTTTATCACTAATAGTCTAAGAATATTGCGATTTTCGTCATGTCTGTTGCGTTCACCACATAGTTTGGCAATGCATTCCAGTGAGAACAGCTTCTAAGTGAGTAAAAATACTTTCTACCATTCAGACGGATGTTGCATCATTAGTTTCAGGTGGTTGCCTCGGCTTTGTTTGTAAGGGGCTAGAGTCAACAGTGAAGTATGGATGCTCACTCTCAGTTAGTATCCGGTATGTGAAGCAAGATCTTCGCAAAACCGTCGGTATTCTAAGGAGAACACACCAAGTACACGAAGACGCAATTCGTAACTGTGACGGGATAGTCCAAGCTTTGTTTCTGTGGCTCTTCTTTGTGGTTGTTCCAATGGACGAATGTCTCGTTTTAATCATGGACACCAGGCCTGAATGGCATTTTCAACATGAGGGCGAATGTAGTTAATCACCAATGGTAGCAGCCTTCGCTCAAAGGTGCAGAGAACTCGCCTCAAAAGTCGCAAGTTCGCCACGCTGCTTTTGAACATTGGAGCGAATTACCAAGATTCGTGCACGATTACACCTAAGTCGCATTCACTAGTCACGTGTTGCAGGACGTGTTGTCCCAAAAGTTATGTTAAAGAAGCCGCTGCGCACCGTCAGCTGGTTGCACTTTGCCGTGACCTTGTCAGCGTGTGCGTCCCAATCATGCAATCCTGAGCTCTGTGTTCAATTGGACTTATCCCCTCACATCCTTGTGTCACCACTTCAAAGGTACGCTCAATCGATTCGGATCACTGAACTTTATCCAACGGCGTCTATATTTTTGAAGTAAGTCCAACGATACGCTGGTACATTACAAACACAATCCTCGGAAGTCTATTCACTAAGGCCAACTTGAGTAACTTTGCTTATTTGTGTTTCATCAGCACCTTCGGGTTACCATTCGACAGATCTTCTTTAAGGCTGTCAGACAATATATAACTTAGTACCGTGCACCAGGGTATACCATAGGTACAAGCATTTTGTCATCTCACCTTACCACCATATTTTTACGTGGATTTCACTGCACAAAAGCCGGTGTGATTTTGGCTCCTCGTGCGCTTAGGGACGCACCACCACCAAACCCGCTGACCGGAACAGACAACTGAGGCAGCCCAAACGGCGTGACCAGCGCAACCAAAAAGGTCATACCGACCATTGATCCATGGGCCGGAGACGTTTGTCAACCGGGAATCCAGTGAGCATCAAACCTAAGGTCAACCGTAACTCAGACAAGTGGGAAACTGAAATCCGCTCGAAAATCACGTGTTCGTTGCGTCAATTCCTACGGCGCAACAAAAGTGAACATTACACAACGGAGCTAACAGCATATCGACAGATAGCTTGTGCTTTTGTGACATGTTGAGGTAGTCGCATAATTAAGATTGTTCAAACGCTTACGATAAGGTGTGAAGCGTCGGCTGTGACGTCGACAGACCAAAAGGAACTGATCGCGGTATTGGGAGGGAAAATCTCAGAACTAGAGTTGCAGATTAGAGCATTACGTAGCCCGAATCCCCGATCTGTTAAAAGGCAAAAGATCTCTAGCAACAATGCTAACCAGTCCAGCGAAAGGCAAACACCGTTAGTGAAAAACAGCAGTGAAAACAGGCCGCTTGAACGGTACCCCAATTTCACGCAATGCTCCAAAGCATGCAGAGTTACGCATAAATTGCACGATCACCTCCGTCGGTAGTTGGGCAACAACAATTAACCCCTACAGATAGTGCAACTAACAGCGTTGCACGTAAACGTTCTTTCTGTAGCCTTGGTCTATCGTCCACGGAAGACAAGCCAGACACCCCCACTCGACAAACCTACGCTCACAAGGAACTGCAGAACAAACAATTACTACGCAATCAAAAGACGATGACAGTAAAATGTTCAAACTTCACAGAACCCACTAGCGAATCGCTAAAAGGTAGACAAGCCGAGGAGCAAAACCGGTTGGCTGAAATAACCTGCGCATTCGGACTGAAAGTTCACCCAACTAGTCTTACACGGCTTTCAAGAAATACATCATCTCCACACGTAGGAGAACCTCGGTTACAGCGAGCAACGTTTGGCAACACGCGCGGCCTGCAATATATTCTCTTAGCAAGGCACATTGTAATGAACACTTCCGTCAGTGCCCACATTTTTTCTGGCAGACCATTAGCAGAAAGACAGAAGAGGAGATCCAAAACTAGTTCCTCACGTCAAATTGGGATGAAGAAAGTGGTACTGGTCCATGGTGTGCCAGAATTGAAGCATGACGATAGCAATGAACGACAGAAGCATGACATCGAAGAATGGCGGTACATCGCAGATCTATACGACATGAAGAATGTCGTGGCATTTGACGTCACCCGTCTAATTGCTTCCACAAACTAACAAGGTAGCGGGCCACGAATTTTGAAAGTTACCTTGGCTGTGCCCAAGATGGTATCGATGGCAGTCCAAGCATGGCATGTCAACAGAAAACTTGGGCCACCAGAAGTACGGTTAAGACCATTCCTCCAATTAGTACAAACCTCAGATACAGATGAGCCAGCCTCAATTGTACCTATCTCAAACGAGTCAACTGTGCAAACAACCGTTTTAAAAAGCGTCAACAGACCGGCGCTATTTGTGCCGGTCACTCACAGCGAACCGAGCTCCTGATGCGTCAACAAATACAATGCTGTTACACCAACACTCAGGGGTTGTATTCTAAGCTCTCGGAACTGCGCCATCGAGATGAAACAACAACTTGGGACCTCATAGCATTTACTGAAACTTGACTCTCAAACGACATACTTGATCCAGCGGTTGAACTCAGTGACAGTGCAGTCATTCGAAATGATCGTCCATCTCGCGGTGGCGGTGTTGCTCCCTACTATCGAGATTATTTGAAATGTGAGACCCTAATCTAAAATTCTTTTGTTATTCCCGACGTAATATTTTGCCGACTGCACTTAGCATGTTGAGATGTTGGTTCACAGAAGAAGAGTGATGCTTGCCTCTTAGCAGTTATCTATAGACCACCGAACTCATCAGCAGACAGCGATAACATTTTGTTAAACGCCCTCCGTTATGCTGTTACACACAGATACTCTCACCATCTTATAATGAGTGACTTTTAGGTTCCTTCAATAGCATCAATGTCCCCTAATGAGCCATCATTTAAATCGAAACTCCTCGAATTCATGGATATGGACGTTTTGTATAACCATGCGCATCGACCAACCAGACCGCGGTTCAAACAAGCCATCACACCTGGACTTAATCCTGACTAATGAAGAGTTGATGGTTAAGTCAGAAGCATACCATCCTCCACTGGGCCGTAGCGACCATTCAGTCCTAACATTTGGTTATGTGTGTTATGACCGTATTGTTGCTAAAGAAAGAGCGACTTAACAAACTACTACGGACTATTATAAGCTGCGCAGCTTAGCAGCAACCGTTGACTAGGACTTACAGACCCAGAGCTCAGCGCATGACTCGCGGAATGAATTGAAAAACAAAATTAACTAGGTCATACAATCAGCATCGAAGGTTGTGCCATTACGAGCATCGTGCCGGACCAATACGTGGATCCGGAGCAGAACAGGTAAATGGATCACCAGAAGAGATGAAATCTAGAGGCGTCATTTGCTAAGCCAATGTGATATCACATGGAAGGATTACAAAGTCATCAGAAATTACTGCGCGTCGCTCATTACTGTCGATAAGTACGAATGGCAGGAGAATATGCTGCTGAAATTTACGAGTAACAACAAACTACTATACAGATTTGTGAATAGCAAAAGAAAGGTTAAGCCCGGAATACCACCACTCAGGTAGGCAGAACAACCCAAATAAGGTGGAATGAAATGTATCCCGCTTAAAAGGACCTACTTTATGTGTAAGTTGGTTTAGCCCAACTGCGGTGAAGAAACATCAAGAATGCAACATCAGCCTCAGCGTGCTTAACCAAGTAGGGGTGTAGTTGGCGTGGATACATTGGCGTAGCGACTACTTTTGCTGTCCGTGGCGGACGTACAATTTGCTGCCGGTGTTGTTGTAATTTTACACGAGTACCGACAACTGTGTACACCGCACACAGGACACAGTATCTCCATTAGCGAGGTGTGCAGTTTTGTCATTAGTTCAGTTGCAACATTTGACCGTAGTTTAGGCCGGCCGGCGGTGGACAAGTTGACTGAGTATTAGTCTAAACTGGCTCAACGTGAGGGAATTAAACTACAAAGCTAACCTGGAACGTTAGTTTGATCAACATCATTATTGTAGTTGCAACATTTGAACTCAGCTTAGCCCGGCCAGTCACGTCGCTCACATTCAGTTGGCCTCTAGGACATTCCGGTTTGTAACATGTGACACCAGCTTCTGTGTGCGACGCCCATGTTTGTCCCTCCACCCCGTCCGTTGACAAGTGCAGTCACGTGAATCGCGACCATCAAGGCTTGTTAGGGTGATTTTCAAGGGAAGGTTGTACTAGGTAAATGAACTTGGGTTGGAAGTACACAGTGTATTTGGGCCGGACAAGAAGTGCGGTGAACGACGTTGAGGCAGTCCAGCCTCACACTCAGTCAACTTGTACACCGCCGGCCGGGATAAACTAAGGTCAAATGATGCGACTGAAATAATGGCGAAACTGTACTACATTTCGCTGAAGGAAATGCTGAATCATGTGTGCGGTGTAGACAATTGTCGGTACTCGTGTAAATACAACAACATATTCACGGTGAACCCAAGGATCAGGGGTACCAGCTTAGGAATGCACCACATAGTGAATTTGAACGTCAGGACTATTATTTACGTATCCTTGTGAGCCGAAAATAACCAGAATGGATAGTTTCTAACGTTCCGATGTTCGCACGGCTGCAGTTTGAAAATCTCACTTGTGAGAAATTTGCGTTGATAAACTACATTTTCTGAGCTTAGATGGTAGTAATGACTAAAATTGCGCTTGACATGGAGCATTACACATACGACGACAAACTGCCGGGGCTCCATCTCCTGTTTCAGGTTGTGTAAATAACTTCGCAGCCATTCGAGAGATAGGGGACCTATAACTGAGCGTTTCCCGGTGGTCATCGACAGTTTTCCTTCCATTGTGAGTGCACCGATCAAATGCAAATAGAGGCCTATACTGTTGGCTAATTTGCAACAGACCCTGACATCTCTGTGCTCCCGAGCACGAGTACGTTTGCAATAAAGGTTGAAGTTCGCTTCGTCAATCCAAATGAAGAACTTGGCATCGCTCTCAAGTTGGAGAAACTACTGAACAAATTCCCTGCGTATCCCTTTGGTTCGCTCATTGTTTATTCCCCCGGGAGCCTGATAGATGTTCTTCATAGTTATCAATCGGCCATCTAAGTGCCGTGCAATTGTTCACTTCGAAATGTCTTTGTCCATTTCTACTTGTACTCGCACTCGCATTTCCAGTAGCGCAAGAGTTGAGTCCCTTGCGATCCAATCCAGGAATTCATGTACGTCTTCCTCCGACAGAATGCGTTTACGACCGCGCGCCTGCGTAGTTACTCGGCTCCTGATCAAGGGAACGACGAATCCAGGAGTAGGCTGTTTGATATTTGACGTTGATCAGAGTTGCCCCCAGCTGCCAGTCATCACCGTTGTCGAAGGCGCTCAAAACTCGGTCACGAATATCTGATGAGATACTCTGCCGAACGTGAGAAGGCATGCCGACGACTTTATTATCATAGACACAGTTTCGGTCGTGCGCTTATGTTCCAGCTGTTCATTTCTCTCAGACCAAATATGATTCACCGTTTCGGACGTGAGGCGGGCGCATACAAGCCCATTGCACCGCGGAAGTGCATGCTCCTAAGGTTCATCCACAAGCATCACCCAGTCAACGGGCAGCGCACTCACCTCCCTAGACTAAAGCACCGAATCTTGGCATCTGGCCAATGAGAACACACTTAAGTTCAGAGGATTGGCTCTGAGCGGCTGCCGAATCGCACAAAGTTTTGCAACATTTTGGACTTTCTTTGCAAAATGTTGCGCATTCGTTGCAAATGTTTGGATATTTTATGCAAATTTGCGGGAAATACTATAGATAAGGACTGCATATTGATTAGGATGTTCATTATCGCGAGGTCACCTTTTAAACTGTCAGCATCATCATCAGCAGCAGCAGTAGGACATCAGCCATTTGAACTGATGCTTCGTTGCCAAACAACTCTAACGACCTACAGAATAAAAATTAAAATGCGAACAAAAAGTGCAAAATAATGTCTTAAGAAAAGATTCAAAGTCAAGATACCTACACCTTGTCAGCAACATACTGGCTTGCCGAACTATCTCCTTGTGGTGCCAGCTGGGTGGTTCGGGTGTACCACGTTCCAGCAAAGTGTTAGGCGACAATGTTCCACCTCGGTGGGGCATTGTAGTCCAGCAATTGTGTTGATTTCATAGGGATATTGGGCCCTTGTTTGGTGATCCACCTAACAAAGACACGTGAACTGAACATTCAGTCAGTGCCTGTCAATGGACGCGATTCCATAAATTGGCTCCGCTGCCTTGCGGGTAGGTTATTTGGCCAAAGGCTCGGGGTGGATTCCCCCAAGTCAACCCCTTACTTCGGCTTGGGCAGCCGGGTAGTATCACGCCCTCCCACAAAACAATTGACTGTACTACAAAATGCTCATCAGCTTCTGCTGCTGCTTCTCACATTCACGCGACTTTATCACACGTCAGTTGTTTGTTTGTTAATACTTCTCACGCTCCGTTACTCATTTCGTGTTTTCAAGAGTCTGTCTGCGAATCTGGTTGCGCCGCGGAGCAAGGAGTTAAACCTTTGTCTCTTCTTCTTCCCCGATCCTCGTAGTTGCTAACACGAATAGGGCTACTGTTTGTAGAAAAGAAATTATCATTCTGTCCATCGTTTGGTTTAGTACTTTTACGGAGATCTCGAATTTGTAAATTGCAGGAAGTTACATATTGCCGCATGAGTATTGGTACTGTGCGATACGCGAAGACAACGCATCGGATGTAAGCCACTGATCCATCTCAGGATGTGAAACCGATATTTGTCGCTTACTGTGAAGCATTTAATTGGGCTATGCGGTCGACTGCGTTTGCTTCAGCGCCTAATTTGTGTCAATGTATGCGGTGCATCGTGATTAGCCCGCTGAATGTTAGTAGTGCAGTGTTCAAGAGCACACGAACCACTCAAGAAACTAAAGCTGACGTCATCGGGATCGCCCACAATAGTCATGCGCATCGTAATTAGCCATCATTCTACGTGCAGTGTGACATTGCACACAATATGGAGCGGTCTAAAAACGAATAAAATTACTTCTCCTTAGCTAGTCTGTACCATATCATATGGGACGGGAAATTCGCTAACTGGTCGGCTTGTAAACTGCGGAGTTGTGCAGCCCCCGTGTAAGCGCGCTCGTCATCACGGTCGCATTAGTGACGCAACAGGCCGAACTCGTTAATGGGGTTATGAAAATATCACCACCATTGGTTGTGTTTGACAGTAAGTTGTACACGGTCAATGACCGCAACAAGATGGCCCATCGTAGGTTGTCGGCAGCTTTGACTACCTTTCTGAACACCCTCATTACTCACAAAGATGTTTCGTTTGAATCGCTCAACTTGAGGTAAATCAAGGTACATAGTTCTTGTAAAGGAAACCAAACCAAACAAACTAGTTTGTGGTTTAGTAAGAGAGCAACGTTTTTCGTTTGACATGAAACATTCGTCAGGCCATTTGAACCAGGGGTTGATTGGTGCTGTTTTCTTAGGAGAAGGGACAATAAATGTGGTTAGTGAGATGTCAGTAGCATCTTAGTCACCTTCCATGTCAAAGTTACATTTTCACTGGCCCATTAGATATCCCAGGTGGCTCATTGTACGAGGTCATCACACTTACGTTGCTGCCTGTTTTGGGAGTAGGATTGGTTTGATGTTTGCGCTCTGCCATAGATACGTTTGCAACGCCCATCAGACCGGTAGGTTAAGACAGCCCGCCACACACTGGATACCTCCAATGCATCCACTGCTTAAGCAGCTGTCGGCTTTGGGAATTTCCGACACCTTTATTGTGTGAATTGTAACCCCTTTCAATGGGAATCGCGGTCATCATTGAGATTGCGCTTCGCGAATCATCCATACAACGTGTATTGAAAATTACCCTCTACACCCTATATAAAGATTTCGGAA
This sequence comes from Dicrocoelium dendriticum, assembly GCA_944474145.2. Classification (NCBI taxonomy): domain Eukaryota; kingdom Metazoa; phylum Platyhelminthes; class Trematoda; order Plagiorchiida; family Dicrocoeliidae; genus Dicrocoelium; species Dicrocoelium dendriticum. The sequence goes on from OX104069.1 coordinate 12,286,719, forward strand.
TTATGCGAGTCGATTTCATGCCCATTGTGTCCTCGTATCTGCGGGGAGTGAGTCATTCAAATGCAGCCGCGTCTAATAAACCGTTTGACCCTTCTGGGAAAACATCCTTATTTTTCCTGCTTTTAAGAACTTTCGGATTGCCCCTGTTCTACTTTTTATAAGGACGGTCAGCACAGGTGGACCAATGCTGTCACGACACTTTACACTGTGCAGGTGTAAAACCATGCCGAGGCGCGCAGCGTTGCATCTAAGTCGGATTAGTTCGCTTACATATCCCCTGGGTCAGACCCAAAGAGGACTATATCTTCCGCGCACCTAATGTTTGTCAGTCGGTCCCCTGGCAGAATTTCAAGTGCCAGAATCTAGATACTTCATTGATGTCACTAAGCCGCTTGGGGCACTGTGTAGGGACCTGCTCATACCTGGTTCCCATGTGTCGCGGAAGAAGAGTATTTTGACACTTGAATGCATTAAGAGACAAATGACAAGCTTTGGACCAAATATTGAGATAATTCAGATGCGCGAACTGACAAGTGTGCTGGTACTGACGGGATCCCGCCTAAATTATCGAAACACGGTGGACCCGCGTTGGTGACTGCGCTGTACTATATGCTGTAATTGGTGTGGATTAAAGAACAGGTGCCTCCTGAGCTGAAGGATGACCTTGTGCTACCAACGTGCAAGAGCAAAGATTGCAAGCATTATTGCACGTGTTATCGTGACATCAAATTGCTGAGTTGTGTGGGTCAGATGATTGCCCGAATCATGCTCAACCGCCTCGTCAGTCAAGTTGTGGACCTGAACGTCGCGGAATAGCAGTGTGGATACCCTACTGGTCGCAGCACCATATAAAAAAATATATATGTATATATATAACGATATCGTAAGTGTACCCAAACGCTTTTCATTTTAGCATTTGTTCTCCTCCAAATGCTTTCATCCCGAGAGATTTGTTAAGCAATGCTGTTTTAACCGTATTACAACCGTTCAATTGTGGTCCATTACTCTTAATCATCAACTTGAAAATGAATGGTCATGTCTTCCAGTGCCTCAGCACGTTGGTGGAATGCTGGCTGGGATAAAGCCCGAAAACATGAAAGGAGCCTAGTATTTTCCTTGTGTTCACTAAGTGTTGTGGCACACGTTGCGGGGATTTGGAGCCCTCGAAATCCACACATACCCCACTTTCGTTACTTCCCGAACATCTTCTAAGTTACTCAAGCGAATCGCGTGCAAGCATGTTTTACATGATCCAAAGTACTCACATCACATGTGGATATACAGTGAGATGAAAACAAGCGAACCTCACTTTTTTGAGTATCAGTTTCAATTTCGGCACCAACATAGTCCTTCGCGCTGATCACCACATTACTGAGGTTCAGTTTACATTCTTCTCCGTGCGGAGAGATCCGGTGTCCTTCCGGATGTAGTACTACAGTTGGATGACAATAAATATGATAGTGATGAATGCCCCTATTGCAGTGAGCGATATAACGAAGTTACGCAACTACAGATGAGACGATTGGAGAAATAACTTATCCGCAAGCGACAATAATACTGCCGCTGGCTTCGAGCTTATGTTATCTAGTTAACATTGATAGTTGCAGTAGGAAATTATGGTATGATTACTGTCGTGTTATAATATTACCCCTGACACATACAAGATCGAATACGATAAATTGCATTGTTATACGAGAGAAAGTAGCAAGCAGTATTCAACATCTGCGAAGTATACCATGTAGACAGACGTCTCAAATCTGGAGATGGTTCTCTGTGGATGCACAATAACGACAAAGCTAAACTTGATTACAATAATTGAAAAAAGCGCATAGCATAATGAGGTAACCAATTAGTCTTGCGACCACCGACTCAAAACACCTGGATGAATGAATGGTGCTCAGTCTATGAAGAGTGCCGTCACTTTAGATTTTTCATTGAATCGTTTCTTTGGAACATGACTTCACTGCGTATGCACTTGTAATGATACAATACAATTCAGCAATTTTACTCATTCACAGGGCCCACATTTGGTCCTTAGACCGCTTGCAACCATTGACCTCACTGTTACTGAAAACGCGACAATCAAATTGTAGCACCTAGAGATAACGAGCTGCGAAAGGTGTTTGGGACACAATGATTGACAGCCGGCGCCCTGATCACTGAGACAAGTGCGCATATGTTGGTCCGGCGGTTAGGAATTTCAGAGTAGGCTTTGGAGTATCTACCATGTAACTGGATTGCGACACCTAATCCCCACTAGGCTCTCCAATTACATTGACGTCCACCTCAGTCATTACTATTGCAGCTGACTTAAATAAATACCTAGTTTTGGGTGCTGACTGCTCGAAGTGTCAGGAGAGAACAATGCAAACTCCACAACACTGGGAACATAACAGATTTATGGGTATCGCATGTTTATTTTTCTATAAACATAGATAAATTTGCATTTCAACACTATAGGTCACAGAGAATCCGTGAAAAAACAATATTGGGGGAAGTGCTCACAATAAGGTAAGTGCAGCTGAGACGACACCAGATAGAACAAGTAAACTTGTGGGCGCACTATACAGCAGATCCAGTGGAATAACGACGAATACCGTTATGTCAAACAATTTGGTAAACAGAATGGAGTTTTCAGCAATGTGGAAGCGAAGGAAAACAAAACAGTGAGATGTTGCAGCATTGTCTAATTGAAATAGACAGATTGCTTAAAGGAATAAAACGGACAGCCAATGAAATTTGAACATGACGGATTCGATCGGTAGACGGGATGCAAACCGAGATCCTTATATGCAGCTCCTCTGATTCTTGGTACTTTGTTCCACAGTAAGCTCCAAATCACTTATTCAACTCAATTAATATTTGTAACCGATTTGCCTAAAAAGTCCTTGCCGATGGATGTGAGCAAAGCCGTTTGCTTCAAGACGTTTAGTGCAGCAATCGGGCTGTCACCTTTATCTACTTGTCCTAACTGAAGCAACCATCGTGGTCGGCAAAAGCAGTAAATCCGCTAAGCGTGTGTACACTGCTCTGCAGCAGGTCAGACTCATTTTGGTGCTGCGTGAAGTGTAATACCGTCCCATCAGTTAAGACCGTAATTGCACTGTAACATAAGTATGATAAGCTGGAAGAACTGGCTATCACATTTTGCACACCATCATAGGATCTGCATGAACAAGAACAGGCCACTCCAGCTATGTCCACTACAAGCAAAATCTACAACGTTGGGATTTCTACTAACAAAGTAATTCAAACACTGCCAATACTACAAATCGCCAAGACATTCACGGAATATTCGCCTCTAGGCCATTCACAACAATTTCTCCATCCAATTCTAAGCACGATGATGAAATCAAGCTTCGATCGATGAGGTGGAAGCCGTGTTGCTTTTGATAGCTCGCCTCCAGGACGGATCGTGATTGTTCCGCATCTTTCTAGGCGTTCCATGGGAGGAGCTCAACCGAGCGAGCCAAAAAACCAATGTTCCGTCTAAACACTACAGTCGGTACAGTTTTCATGCATTGCGTCCTACAGTCTCAAGAGAATAATGAATACGAAAGAGTGACTCAAGACCAGGAGTGTTAGCAGTTTATTCGTGTGACGCTGCTCTCGGATGACGTTGTAGTAGCTTCTCTTTCACGGTTGCCAAGAACAGCAAGTTACAAAGATTGTGGCAAAAGGATTATGAAGGTTGCGCTACAAACTAGACAGATGGTACTTAGGCAACTGGAACGATGACAGTCACTTCTGCACAGATTGGCAACTGAGCTCCGGTTCAAAGCAGCGAGTGAAACTTCCGCCCGAATTAAAGCATCGCATCCGCTAGCAATCGAAATGAGGGTAAAAATCCGAACTTCACACTGGTTGCAAGTCTGAAAGAAGTGATGCTCTTCCTCTGCTATCCTGCATCGATGTTGCATGCATGGTGAAAACTGAGTTGCGAGAGGGGTTACTTACGATGCCACTAGACGCAACAGCAAACTATTATCCTAGCCGCCAGTCTTTCTTATCACTTTTAAGAACGGAAACACTATCTCGCATTTAAATAAATGACAAAGGCCTCCTCAGCAAAACCGTCAGGCTTCGGCTATGGCAGGTAACAAATGCTCGGGATCTGACTCCCATAATCAAGACTTGATTACGAGCATAAGTTATGGATGTCGAGACCGCGATTCAAGGGATGTCGCAATTCCGTCACGATAGTCCCAAATTGGAGATGGTAGAAGTCCGTACCATCCCAAGGACTAACAACGTGAACCACCGGGTGGTCCAGAGACGCGTGTCATCGATTCTTTATGGTGGCGTTTGAGACTCATATATAATGACAAGTGCTGCGTGGCAGTCGATTTTCGCCCCCAAGCGTCAAATCCAGATATTGATTTCCGCCCAATATCAGCACTGACAAAAGGCTTACTCGCAAATTACTTCAAAGTACTTAACTCTGATGCTTACAACATGCATTAACTGGAATATTCCGCAACCTAATGCGAAATACTTAAGGTTGAATTGAAAGAGGTTGTCGCTTATTCCACTATACAATCACATCACCTCGCATACCAGGTACAGCGCTCAAAATAAACCGTAGGTAGTTGACCTCGTTATTACAAATGAGGAACTCCTGATCGACAATACATTTATGGATATCCCAATGGAGCTAAATGATTATGTCACCATAGTGTATAACGATGTGTGTTACGCTGAATTTCGTAGGAACGCAATGAACTAACATGTAACATAGGACGGTACAACATCCTGAACGATCTAGTTGGGACGAGTAATTGGAGATACTTGATAGGTGGCTGCTCTGACGGAGCCTGGATTCAGTTTTCTGAATGCTTCAACCTAGGGATAGCAACTGCTTCAGAAACTATTCTGCCCCGTTCCGGTAAAGTTCGTCGTCCATTAGAAGTGGAATTCGAAAGTGCACGTCACTTCGGAATGGAAATTACCGCACGTAAACAGCCCATCCTATTCCAAAAATCTGGTGCCACTACGTGACCATGAGCAACCATTGTATGCTTGTCCAAGGTGGCAATTTAACCCACCAAATATATTAGGTTGCTAAAATTGCCAAAAACGTAAAGCTCCTATTTAACCATGTTAGCACTATCCGGAAAGTGAAGCATGGTATTCTTCCACGCGGCACGAGATTCGGTGGCACAGATCTTCGAAGAATCAGCCACATCTCTACCGATGCAGCATGATCCGACAATCCAACGAGACGTCCGTCACTGTTACATGTATTCATAGTATCAATAAGTATTAACAACGCTTTTACTGACTCTACTGTGTTGAAGAAACCACTCTACATGCGCAACTACAGCTTCCACGGAATTGATGAAATCCACCCCAGGGCACTGCACGAAACAGCAGTAGCAGCAGCAGCAGCAGCAGCAGCAGCAGCAGCAGCAGCAGCAGCAGCAGCAGCAGCAGCAGCAGCAGCAGCAGCAGCAGCAGCAGCAGCAGCAGCAGCAGCAGCAGCAGCAGCAGCAGCAGCAGCAGCAGCAGCAGCAGCAGCAGCAGCAGCAGCAGCAGCAGCAGCAGCAGCAGCAGCAGCAGCAGCAGCAGCAGCAGCAGCAGCAGCAGCAGCAGCAATAGCAGCAGCCGCAGCAGCAGCAAGGTTGAACCTAACAATGCTAATCCCAGCAATGCTGACCCAGCCATTATCGCATTTGCTCCAAATGCGAACGTTGCCTACCAATTAGAAACAAGGTATGATCACGCTAAGTTACAAAAGTTAGCAATCGCTCGGCACTCGTGAAGTACCGCCCCGTGTTTCTTATCACTGCACTCACAAAGGTGATTAAGGCTATCATTGCTTAGTCTTTAGTCGACCATCTATAAGCCATAAGATCAGAGCATATGATCAGTACGTTTTCTGCCAACACATTTCATGCATAACCAACGTACTGACCGTAAGCAGTAGCTAAACGGAAGCGGCCGCTACACGTAGAGTGACTGACATCATATACATTGACTTTTCCAAACTCTTCAAACACAAAGTTCATCGAATTCTGCCTCCCATGGTCGAAAGTTATGAAGTTGGGATCCTGTCTTTGGATGGAGTAGGACTTTTCAGCCGAATGAGCAATTGCAAGTTAGAGTTGGAGGTGCGCGGTCCGATCCGATTCATGTCTAATATGCAGTTCCACTAGGGTCATTCCTGAGGCCGCGTGTGTTTATTACGTTAGTTACCGAACCTACGCGTTTGATTACCTCGGATTTCTTGATGCCGGCTTAGGATGATAAGATGTGGCGGATGATCGCCGATCCAGAAAATCACATTGCACTTCAGTGAGGCATTGACAGAGTGCATGTATGCTCATTACGCAATCTTCTGAATTGAATTTTGTAAGAGTCTGATGGTTCACATTCGTCAATAGTCGAACACCGTATACAAGCTTAGAGACCCCAAACTGCAAGCCGTCACCCAGGAGCTCAAACTATGTGTATTAATCCAAGCTGATCTGGGATTCCGAAAGCAATCTGAGAAAGTCTCGAAAACTGGACACGAGTAAGTTGGGAGGTTATGGCGGACATTTGTGTGGTCTGTTCTGTCTGTATGCTCCTTTGTCCAACACATACGTGCAGCTGCGTTTGGAATAGGCAATTCAGGCCTAGGAATTCTGACACGGGCAAGAGCTCGCAGAAGTCTAAACTCCAAGGCGAAAAGTTACCGAACACGTCAGATGTTCGTACCAACTTCTAAATCAACTTCTGCTGAGGACTCTAAGATTGCAGAGCGTTCAGTGTCCAAGCATACATAGCGACCTAAAAATGACCTACCAAATTTTGAAGAATCCAGCCACATTTGCCTTCACTTTTGCAAACCAGTCCGGACACGATTTTGAGGTTCACAAGGTCAGTTTGGCAACGCAATGTGCCATCCGTGGAGCGTCCTCCCAAATTACTTTATTTTTGCTCCTACTGTAACTGTGTTAAAATTCCTCTTGACGTTGCCCTACAATATATAGCCTGTGCATATTGCGCACATTGTTCAACGAGCATTAATCTACACTTTCGAGTTTAGCTCTTATAAGCATGCTTCTCTGTGAATGCTGTGGTGGGTCCATCAAAACGCTTTTCATGTTCTCCCATGTTTTCTTCGTACAAGCTTTTTGTTCTCCTTCTTGTTGTATTAAGGAACTTGTTAAGTATTTGAATTTTACCCACGATTCTCCGTTGCTTTAGTGGGATTGCTGATTGTTGCCATACAACCACAACAAAGTACGAAAGAAAGAATAAATATAGAGAGCAGCATTATCTTGATACCTTAATACAGTAAGCATCAACCCGGGTAAAGGTACCTACAGGTTTTCAGCGACATCGACTAACGAAACCACTTATCCCTGAACTCCCAAATTTTCAAAAGTCTAATTGTGATTCAGTTGGGTTGCATCACACGCAATCTTTGAGTAACTAGAAAATTTTATTTGTGATTAGCTGTATTATACCATAAAATTTCGATCGCGGCTCACCGCATCTGCGTGTTCGCACGTTGAGTGGCTAGCGTGAATTATGTTGGACTGGTTGGACAAGGTTAGTAAAGAAAGTTTATGCTTCGTTTTACGTGACACGCCCACAGATTTATGGTAGTAAAGGTGAAATAAGTCAATAATGTAAAATACCACAGAGTGGCTAACATTGGAATGTTAGTTTCAGGATGGTCAAAACATGTTTACTTATGTTGTGCGCTGTCCACATCTCCATCGATTCCACCAGCTGTGATACAAACAAACTATTTTACTCCTAAAGAGTTAATTCTTCTAAAGGAATTTATAAGTCTTATGACTACCATCATACCATGGGACGCTAAAATAGAAAGCCAAAAATCGCAGTGGATGGGTAATATTCAAAACATTGCTACTTAGTTGCTGGTACCGAGGCTACTTTGCTTTCGTCTACGGATACAACCTAAACTGTCAAATAACTCAGTGGACACCTTGTTGTTGCACGAAAGTGTATTGGACTTTCAAGCAGATGAGACTGGTAAGAAAATGTTTAGAACACCGAGAATCCAGCTGTCCGTCGAAATTGCTGCATTTGTATGGTATAGACCGAGTCGTACGTTGCGAATGAAGTGGTGCTTGACCAGACAAAAATGATCGAACTTGTGGGTGTAGTCTTATATATTGCAGGTTCATGCAATCGGGAGATTAACTGTTAAGGGAAGTAACCAGTAGTTTGCAGTAGGGACGCTGCATATGAAACGTTTGAAACCATGTGGAGGTTATCTATAACCAATATGCAACGTTATGTAATCACAGATAGACTGATCACAGCAGAGGATAATAACTATGTCTAGATTGCAGTTTCTGCGGATGGCGCTCCCTAATATCGCGTCGTGTGGTTATTTCACTTACAAACAAAAGTGATACTAGATAGCTTTGACGCGGTACTTGCCGAGTTCCTCACCAGCATCTCAGAGAGGGACAGGAGAAGCACTGATAATCAAAGAGGCAATACTGTAACCAGTTATGGGCTGCTTTGCCAACGCTACAGTCGCAGCAATCACAAATTATGTTTGAAATATAAAATTCCCATATAATGCAAGAGAAAAGTATCAGAAGATGTAGGTTACTGGAGGATACTGTCAATTTGTACATACCTTTACGTCACATATACGTAAATAACAAAGCCATCAAAACAATCACAAGAAATCGATTGGTAGCTGGCAGTGTTCCGATTGGTGTGTTACACACTACTAAGGTTTAGTTATTGCCACTGGCAGCTGTTTTATTTCTCAGTGTGGCCGGGTACTGACGATCAGAACTGGAGGATAACAATTGCCTTCCGTTTTTGGATGTGTTGTTGACCAGACGAGAAGATGGCTCCATTAAGCGTTCTGTACACAGGAAAGCTACATGGACAGGATTGTATGAACACTTCAACAGCTTCGCCCCTATACAATACAAGCAGTGCTCTGTCAAGACGCTGTTTAATCGAGCCCGCAGAATATGCACTGACGACTGTTTCGAATCGGAATTGTTGTTTATCACGCAGACGCTACGAGCCAACGGATATCCAGAAGCGTTTATTCGATTCCACGGTCAACTGAAGGAAAACAGGCCGACGGTACTTACTGTGCCCAAATTGTCTGTCTACCTTCAATAACCTTTCAAAGGTGATATCGTGGCCGCCCAACTCGAAAGTCGTGTGCATACAGCTATTCGGCGGGCATTCAACGCAGCCAACGCAGCCCATTTGGGAGACCAGGAAGTTACCTATGCCTCCAGTGAAGCCTACTCAACCGATCTCCGCCACAACCCATTGTATTTACCAATTCGTTTGTAACTGCGGTAGTAGTTACATTGGCAGGACAGATTGATCCTTGGGTAAGCGCATTGGAGAGCATATCCCAAAATGGATTGCCAAACTATCGACACAAGAAGCAGGCGAACGAGAAAAGGTATCTAAGATGCCGGCCTCATCAATCGCCAAACATCTACTGGAATCAGGCCATCAGGTTGACCCCAGGTCAACATTTACAGTTATCTATCGTAATGACAACCCCAAAGTGTTGAGGTTTGCCGAAGCCGTGGCACTTAACCGGCATCGCCCTATCCTATGTGTGTAAAAACAATTAACAGTCTCTCTTAAGCTTCCTTGGGGCTCATGACCCAAAGATCAGGATGCTAATCTGTCATTGTTGTGTCTACGTAATTTTTCCTTTGCGACCAGTTTCAAATCTTCGATTTTTTCTGTCACGTGATTCATCTATCTGTTGTTAGTTTGCGAGTGAACTGATAACACGAAATGGTACCATCTCGCAATACCAGTCTTCTTATTGTCTTATTTAGAATGATAAAGGGAACTCAGTGCTTTAGAAATTAAGTAATTTGCCTGTTATATGCACGCTACCAATAAGTACACAAAAAAGTGATTTGGACGTTCCGCAAATTTCGTGCTTTGACAAGCCACGTTGTAATATTTGTCTGCAACCGCTGTAATCGATACGATAAATCTCTTACCCCGAACTAGTATCCGAATACTAGTGTATGGACTTCTGCTTTGCTTCAAGAACATCGAATGCAATTCTCCCAGGCTGAGCAACCTCCATGTACCGGTTGTATTTCTTGAGATACGCAGAATTATCCGGCCTTCAATAGTCTTTCTTCCATGCCATCGACAGCCCTTCTCTCGGAGTCTCACAGTTGACAGATCCACATTGTTGCCTTTTAGTGCATCTAACACCTGTTAGGGAAAAAGTGCATTTTAAATTCGGTGAGAGCAAGTCATGCCAGTAATGGGGTAAGCCCAAAGAGATAAGTCAGTGGTGTTGCCCTCGCTTTGTCGGTTACAGTGTAAAAGAGCCATAAACGCTTAAAAGTGACTGGGCTTTATCCCATCCCCCAAAATATATTGAAACAGTAGTAAATTCAAAGGGCTTCCCGAATCTCATGAGCTACCACCAACAGGTGAATTCTTATAGAATATGCCTTAGCCGAATTTTCTTTTTGGCATTGATAGATGACAATCTATGTCCTCAAGTGGTTTGGTCCATGCAACATGGTTAGCCCGTGGACCATCGTTTGACCCCTGGAAGTGAGTTCCAAACGATCCAGTAAGTAACCGCTATTTCTCTATTGCAAATTGTGCATCAGTTCTTCTTGGTGCCTTTTCACTTTCGCAAACAAGTTCATCCTTTCTAATAGCTTGTGGCTGTTTCACAATCAAAGGTCTCCTGGAACTTCATCTTTGAGCACAAGTTCCTAAGAGCTAAAGTGAAGGAGAGAATCGTTTGGTTATTCTATCCTGGTTGCATTCTAAGCCGGGTTTAAAATCAGTGATTAAGAAAGGCTAATTCATTAGAAATCCGTAAGAATATTTGTAGCTCGGGATGCGGTTGAGGGTATGCGGGTGTTCTCCGAGCTGGTTGATTTGGTTGCAGACGTTTCATAGTCAGGCTAGACGACATCATGATGATGTCTTCTAGCCTGACGACGAAACGTCCGCAACCAAATCAACCAGCTCGGAGAACACCCGCATACCCTCAAAGGCCAATTCAGCCCAGACGGGGAAAGCCGCGCCCCGTCGCATCTACCTCTAAGTGCACGGAATTCAAAATTAACATGTAAATAGAAGTAGATCTGTTGAAAACCATTAATAGGAAATGAGGATGAACTAATCGCTGGGGTAAAAATTTTTGTGAGCAGCAGTTCAGGGTGACTAAACATTTGAAAATCTTATGTAATGAGTACCGAAACCATTTGCTCACAAGGCGCATTCTAGGAGTTAAGTGCCTGCACTCCAATACAATTGGTTCTGGTTTCGGGCAAATTCAGTTGTATATTTACTAACTGCTTACAACCTAGTCTCACGGACAGTAACAGTAAATGAACTTACTTTCCCGTACGTTCTGAACGTATTTATCCTATGTTTATCGTGCAGCTGAGCAGAACTCCACATCAACAGAATTTACTCCACCGACCAGTATTTCGAGCATGTTCACCATTAGTGGATGACCAGAGGGACCCGGTGACGCAAATGGATGGCGAATCTGATGGGCAACGGTTTCAAACGTCTTCTGAGAAGTGAAACTGCTCCCTTATTCAATTGAATCATTATTATAGGTAATTTCTTTTGAGCCAGTTCCCCGTTTGAGCTAGTTCCCCGTTTGAGCTAACCAAATATTACTTCTAAGTGGTTTATAGTCTACTATACACAGCCATTCACTTTAGTTCCATCCACAGAGTTATTGAATGTTGCTGTTGAAATAGATCGCACAGCATAACTTAACATCCAGAAGCCATTCAAGATGGGTTCAACGCTTCGGGGCATGCGTTTGCGGATTTAAGGTTTCTAATGATGCGACTCAGTAATACACTACCTTTGAACACCGTGACTTTCAACTGTGTACACTGTGGACTTGCTTGATTATGAAGTGCACTTGGGAAAAACCAGGAGGCTTTAACCGGTAGATGCCATCCTAGGTTCCAGTGACTGGAAGAAGAGTGGGACCAAAAGTTAGGTTCCGACTATACACCACCAATCTGTCCTGCTATATAGCTGGCTATCAGCCTACGTACACAGTCTAAACTATTGTCTGCTGGATTGGTTATTCTGATCCGGCAAAGAAAGAGCTCAAAAAGGATAGATGTATGGTCCAATATGCCACGGGTCTATTTATAGAGGAAAGTGAAGGTACTCCGAACGTTTATACAAACCACTTGTAGTTGACAGCAAATTCGCCACAAACAGTGCTTAACTCTACTAACTCAAGGTGAAATGCTGAAGCAAAGCTTCAACAACTTGATCAGTATGTTGAGCGAGATGCCATGGAGTTGATTAGCTTGTGTTGCTTGTTTGAGGTACCCAACACATTTATGCAGATGCTCCCATTCACTTGCCATCGGAGTTCATGTTTTGTAACCTGGATTATGTTTTTACGTATACCAACTACCGTATTGAACAGATTTCTTATCTGAATGACTGAAAACCTACTTTAGTTATCAAGACAGCTTTTTTGGTCTTCCTTTTAGTTTGTTTATTGCCGAACAGTAATCAGGTTAAGCATGAGCGTAAGGTAAAGCAAAAAATCAAATAATGCAGCTAACTAATCATCGGCATTCCCAATCAGCAGGATTATGCTAGTCTAAAAAAGCACTAGACGTCGGCGTTTCGACCTTATGGTTCTTGTCAGTGGTGGCTACTGGTGCTTTTCCAGATTAGCCTAAGTCTGCTGATTGGGAGTGGCGATGAGAAATTAGCTGAATTATGCCAATATCCTCACTAGTCATCAGTACTATAAGATCTGTCCGTATAGCTTCTAAGTCCCATGCGGTGCATTGGCGCTACGTGAGAATTCTGAGCTCTTGAGGCTAGACATTGCTCTCTGCACAGTTCGTAACTGGCATTGCAGTGGAAGATGAACCCGGCTACATCATATTCGACTGTCAACCACGCAGGTCCGCGGCTGTCACCCATGGTTAAGTGGCTCTAACTTCTGGCATCTTGAAGTCATGGGGGTGGAATCTGGCAGAGGTCCGCTAAGAGTCGCTCCACTAACGAGACCCAGAAGGTCGAAGCACAGGCCTCTGGTGCTTTTCCAGACTAGCCTAAACCTGCTAATTGGGAGTGGCGATGAGGAATTAGCTGAATTATGCCAAAATCCTCAATACTCATCAGGGCTAAACAAATAAATAAAGTATATTAGAGCGTCAAGTTTTGACTGTAAATTGTGTGATTGGATTGCGATGCGCAATGTCAATGTGATGGACCGAGATTCACATTGAAGGGAATCTTAATCACTGCGATCACTGGGTCCGTACTCAAGGCAGATGGAAACTGGGTGTTGCCCGCCCGAATACACTTCTCAATCACGACGCTTTTCGATGAGATGAAATCACATCGGAACTCGTCGTGGTTGGTCAGTGTTTTCGGGTGGGCAACACCCACTTTACGTCAATTATAAATATATGTAAATGAAGCCCTTACAAGATGTGCCTGCCAGTTTATCTGCAAGCAGCCGCAGGATCCCTGCGACTACCGAGCGGTCACGGGTCACATGCCCCACAACCCAGCTCTATTCAAGCGTTTTTGTTTAGGAATGAAAGCAAAAACGTTATGTAATGCAAAAGGATTGCATATCATTCGAGCAAACAAGCACGCATTTTGATAATAAGTTTCGCTGAGTTCACAAGTAATCGTGACGAGTAAGATAGGATAGAAATGCGGTGAGCAGCTGTAGAGAAAATAAGCCCCTGAATTTAGAACGTGTAGAAGAAACAGATAACGCCTTCAACAGAGCTTCATAAAGTGGATGAAAAGGGTCATTTTTTTGTCCTTATTGACAAAGATAGTTCAAGCGTCCACATGCTAGTTGACAGTGATATCAACAAGGGCCTCTCTAGACAGTGAAACGCGTTTAAAATACGTTTTAACGAACGTCAGGATAATATGTCATTTATAAGTAGTAGCTCAGGAGAAATTACTGGGGAACGGTACATCCAGTGAAGCAGAAGCATGCAGTTATAAAGATCAACTCATAAGGTACCAAAAACATTCTAAGTCTGATGGCATTAAAAGATAATCTTCTAACGTTGTTAATTGTTTTAGAAACAAGATTAGACCAAGAACGGCTTTGGGATGAAAAATCTCCAGGCCTTTTGATAGTCGATATCCTGGGTATGAGTTGATCACTCCCTGTAAGTGAGGAAGTGGCAGCTGAAACTGCTTGCCTCTGATCAGCCCGAAGAAAAGCGCATGCTACATAACAGCATTTAGAAATGCTAAGAAGGCTAGACCGGGTTGATGATCACAGCACCAACGCATCCAGATCAATCTGAAGAGTAGATGTCTCAACAGTTGGAGATGTACATCCTATAACGACATCATCTGCATACTTGCATCAAATAAATCGGAAGGAATAGGGAGATCTTCGATCTATAAGGTAAACAGTAGGGCTGAGATAATAGCTCCTTGTAAAACAGCACGATCGGAGGGAAGTGTAGTGGATTTGGTTACGTTAAGCTGCGTGAAGTGCGTACGATTTGTTAAGTGCTCTGTGATCACGCTGCAGACATTTGCATTTAGCGCGCTTGCGCGCATCTGGTTGAGCAGGGTCGAACACTCTACGTGCCCAAAAGCCTCAGAATGATCGAGAAACTGCAGGCGCACTGCTCTGCATTTTTCATCCAGTGCCAATGACATCAAACATACAAAGTAGGATACAGCCAATAGTGTAGAGCTGTTGGGTTTTTAGTCAAACTGGTATGCGTCTTCTAGGTGAGCATGAAGACCCGAGGTACCGGTAGTTTCGCAAACCTTTCAGCACCATTGTAGGTGCATTCGGGCGATAGCTTTGAGATTCCTTCTTGGGGTAGAGGTTTCGGCTACTATTCCAATGGTCGCGGGATCGAGGCTTACTGTCTCCACCTGATGAGATGAAATTACATAGGCTGGCTGGCCGAACAACCTCCTCGTGGTTCCAGCTGGGTGGTTGGGGTTTATCCCCTTCCAGCAAATAGTTCGGCGGCAGTGTTCAAGGACGTGATGGGTTTTCGCCTGGCAAGTGTTCTCCCTATAAAAAGCCACAAAAGTCCGTTTAACAACACTGTGATGTGGCGGTTGTGACTCGCCACTAACTCAAGTCACCCATTGCTTATCCGGGCAATTGCTTCAAGTCCACAGATAGCAAGCATCCATTTAACACGGGCGACACCTTCAAACACATTCAAGCAAAACGGTAGGACACATTTGCCAATCCCATAAACAAAGCTAAACACGCCTACATGCAAACTTACATTCATATATAAACATATGCAACAATCCCATTGTTCCATTGTACATTAACTGATCACGTTTTGTACTCTTAACATGATCATGCCTGTGCAGGCGTGCCTCGCTTAGTCGAGAATACACAATTTATTTAGTTAATTATATCCTTACAGGCTTTCAAATGTCAGGGACTCTGCCGCTCGTAAGACAGAGGTTGAATAAAACGGTTAAGAGCATCGCGAGAAAATCCGCGCACTCTTTTATGGCATTCGGTGATAATGAATCAAGTCCAGCAGACTTAGCAATCTTCCATATTTTGGGTTCCCTGTAAACATCCAAAATGATCAGCGGTGACTAGAAGATCGATGTTGGGGAGGGAGGGCAGGGAACATATACCCTGTGCGAATGAAGAAAATTCGGTTTGGAGTCTGTCCACATCCACGTAAACAAGACACTTCAGCGAAATCTTGCCATACAGTTACATCAAAAAGTCTCCAAAATTCATGATAATCGGAGTACCTAAGACAGTTCCAATGTACAAACTATTCAGTCGCATCACTACTGCTTTTATTGTCAACGTTAGTCGTTTAACTCAGGCAGACACTTTGGATTTATATGCCTGTTCTTTGTTTACGTATAAGTTGCATCAGTAGTAGTGAAATGAACCCGTCCGTTCATAGGTATAACTTTGCAGGGGGCAGCTTAGACCAAAGCAGAAGCCATTTACATGGGTAAGGTGTCCGCAATCCAATAACAGGTTTTCGTCCGTGAAAATTGGAAAGTCCATTGAAGCCAGGGTTGCATGAAAGGTTACATGATTTCCGTTTGAGCAATTGAGCAGGGGAAAGTTTTTGAAGGGTTTTTAGTCAAAGACACGAGTTTGTTCTCGTTGTACATAAGTGAAAAAATCTTCAGGATACTGGAGCTAACTTACCTACAGGAGCTCGCTTTAAAATATGAAACAAACGGTTCTTTTGGGAAAACCAAATCCAACTGCACATTAAACTTTACTTTGAAAGATACCGTATCATTTAGACCAAGTATCTTGATGAGCGTCCTATCACAGCTGTTAAACCCCCCCAGCACTCAATTTATATCTGTTAAGGTGGTGAGAAATTATCAGCAAAATTATTGCGCACAGCTGTTGACATGTCAAGGGCTATGCAGATGCTTCGGATGGCGATGAAAAGATATGCGATCCGGAATTTTGGTTTACACTTGATTAAGTGTCAGTTAATTTGGTTGCTGAGTATATAGAGAGTAAAGTAATCGAATAACACCAGGATTTGTTCATATATGTGACAACGCCTCTTCCATGTTTATGCGACTTATCAGGACGATCAGAACTTGCGACGCGGTATAAATCGGGTTGAGTAACCATAACGTCACCTCAGGATACAACCAATCATTTTGGTGCATTACGATACCTGCGTTTGCTTATTTCTTATGCTGGATGGTGGCGTTGCGTTCTGCAAATTTACCGAGTAGAGAGTGCACATTGCAAAAATGTTAGAGGAAATTGTGCTTTGTTAACTAGATGGCGTCTGAAGCAAGATTGTCAGTTAGCACCGTGCTTCCTTCTTTTCCACTACGTCTACAATTCGTTTGATGGTTTTTCTGACCGCATGTGATGGCATGTGACCGCATGTGACATTACGCGTACCTGAACAATTTCAATAAGCAAAATAAATAACATCGATTTCCTCAGAATGATCCAGATAACCAAATGTGCGGGAACTGTAAGGGCAAAGTAATAAATCCGCAAGTGAGAAAATAAAAATATTACTACGAGGTGAAAACAAAACTGCCTATTTGAACATATCACCACTCCATATCCCCCAGCAACGATCAAAAGTCGCCTGGAGCCAGAAACCGAAGTACGGCCATTCAACAGATTGACAACTTGACAATGTCCACGACAAGTGCAACCACATCGGGGATATCCCTCAACCAACACTTTAAATGTAAGCGAATCAACAAGCGAATGTTGAAGTATAGACTTACGGCAATGATGATGTAGAACATACGCCACATCGATCGCATTATTGGCCTAAGTTGGTCAATGTAGCTTGCGTATTGATGGCTATGCAAATAAGGCCCCCGTTACCTCTTGAATTTCAGCCTGAAATGGTTACATTGATGACTTAACGGATCGGCTCGGTTGAGACACACGACCGCATCTGCTACAGCTACATATGCTTGACGTCAATGAGCTAGGCTGCATCGGCACCTACTGCTTACGTAATTAGCGCTTCTCGCGGTGTAACGGTGCATTCACATAAACCTGGGTAACATCACTGATGCTATGAATATGCCTTTGGTTCAGGAAGAACTCAATATGATCACGTCCTGGTAACAGCGACTCTACTGGGTTGAATTAATTTGGCCGTATAGCAGCTGTTTCCACATCCTCTTTGACTCCAGACAGCGGACAACGTAGCAATTTTAGGTGTGGAAACAGAAGTATTTGGTCCACTATATATGTGTCGCTCCAAAGAAGCACCTCCGCGTCTGGAATGCTGTCATATCTTCAGATGCGCAGAATCCGTTGTAGGCACTGCGCTTTTAATACATCCAGTAAGTAACTATCGCAACAGCATAGCGTCTGTGCTTTGAATTTTGCAAGTAAACCATTGAAACCATTGATTTCAGTGCTATTACCTTCATTTCGAAGGTTATCTGGTGGGTTGTCTGCACTCGCAGTACCGTCTTACCAAATGCGACACTGAGCTTCGGTGAGCTAGTGCGCAGTTCACTGGTCACAAGCCAGTCTGTTAACGGCGCACACCAAAAGTAACTTAATTTCGACCATGTCTAAAAGATCAACGACTTTTTTCATCGCCTGTGTCCGTAGGGATTCTGTTCCTGCTGACAACTAAAAAATGCGAGCAGTTGTGGTTGTATTGATGCTGAGTCCAAATATGGACTCCGCCGAAGCACGACCCGTCGTCACGCACTTCAAAGCATCATCGCTGTGTGCAGACAACGTGCAGTCGTCACTAAATAGCAACATTCGGATGGTTGCTCGAACACCCTGCACCCTGAAACGATGGTTGGTCTTTAATCAACCATTAAGATGATGCTACACACGTACATTGTAATCACAAGCAACATCATAAGCACACGGCATCATTGCACTCAGCTAAATGTTACATAGAGCAGGGCTAGAATAGTCTTGCTTCACACCAGATGCGACAACAAATTCATCCTAAATTTACCCACATGGCTGCACCCACAAACGCATAACACTATGCATACGTCCAATAACAATTACAAACGCACTCATGTCAAAAGCTTTGGTGCAATTTAAAAACAGCGAGTACAATTGCTCGTGTCGACTTCGGCATTTCTCCCGCATTTACCATCTACCCACCTCATATCCATGGTGCCACGACCAGAACGGGATCCAATTTGCAAGCCAGCCAAGTTTGTTTCAAAGACCGCAGTGACGAAGCGGTCGAACATACTTTGTGCCATTAGCTTCCAAAAACAAATTAGCAAGTTGGCGCTACGAAAACTGACGATATTTCTTGCTCCATGTGGCCTCGTACACTTGCAGCACAAGGGTATCCTTCAAGTCAGCCGGTACGTCGTCTTCTGACCACACTCTTCCCTGTAAGTTTTGCAGCGCAAGTAGAAATGCGGGTCTGCAGTGGTTCAGAAATGCTGGTCATGTCCAACTGGCTAAGCAATTCCTCGGGGGCACTTATTCTAGCATCGAATTATCGCGAAGACCGTCCCGCCTAATTGGTCGTTGCAGCCTGCGCAACGAAATAAAATCCATTCCAATCGGTTAACCGAGATACAGTCAAAGCTTGTACTATGACTTCATTTTGACGGAGGCGTCAGCTGAGGCAACATCCACTAGCGTCCTCAGCACTTACGATGTGATTCATCCACCGCATTCAATGGGTCATTTAGCCCCTTATAATGAACAATGAGTTTATACGGGTTAAGAAGATTTGCTTTACAAGTCCCATTGGATAGTTGGTGAGGATATCGACATACCAATAATGATAATAATGATAGTAAAACAGTTAGTACTTTAAATATGAAAACCATGACTTATCGTTTGCTCCGGGTAGTCCTACAATCCGCTTTGATTCACACCACCTGCAGTTAACACCAGAAAATTCCATGGTAAACTCCAGGTGTAGGATGGAGACGTAGGGCTGAGTGACAAAGTGTAAGTGGATGAGTGCATCATCCAAGCGTCTTTTAACTACTGATAGTGTCGGTGCAGAGAAGACCGATACTGGGAGAACATTCCACGGGTGACAGACACAAATAGAAAACAATTTTATGCGACACTCCAGGCGGCTATAATGTACAGCGAGTTTCAATGAGTGGCCCCCTCAGGGTTGTATTGGTACTGAGTCGCAACAAAGGACGGGACACATGATGTGGGTCATGAAGAATCAAGTATGCCATAATCAGATCGCCTCATAGTCTGTTAAAGCTTCCACTGAATTCCCCTAAACGTTGCAGCCTCACCTGGTATGAAAGTTTGCGCACTCCAATTACATTCTTAGATGCCAGATGTTGTGCCTGCTCCATTTTATTAACGTCATGTTTTAGCCATGGATGATAAGTCTGAATTGTGTATTCGACATGGTGGTGAACGTACGCACGGAGCATACGTCGAAATATGGATCTGTTTATTTGTCCGAACGCCCATCGCAACAGCCCGACGTGTTGGTTCCCTGTCGTTGAGGCCTTCTCGGATTAGCTGCAGCAGCCCAATTCACCTTGAACCAGGACACACAAATCAGGTTCGAGAATGGATCGTTCTAGTATACTCCTTCCCAGCTGGTATAAGTAGCTGCTGTGAAGTCGGATGGAAAGCACCTTGTAGTTACTAACGTTGAAATGTAGTAAGTTTTGGGTTGACCATTGATACAAGTACAAGTTCGGCGGCGTTTGCTTGGATACTGCGCCCAAGCTTGATATCGTCGGCAAATATAAAAACCATGAAGCGATTCCCTGTGCAAGGTCATTAATAAAACCAAAACCAAAAGTGGACCTAGAAATGAGCCTTGCGGCACATCACAATCGAGTTGTATGGGGTCCGATAAAGAACTCCGAACTCTGACCACTAATCGCCGTTGAAATAGCAAGTTAACAATCCACCTTAAACGAGAGTCGTCGTTCCCGTAATGCTGGACCTTGGAAAGCAGTATCCGATGATCTAGACGATCAAAAGTCTTGGAAAAGTGCAGGTAGATCAAATCAACGCCATTCCCCAGAGTCAGCTGCCTCGGTCCAACTAGTTCGTACGATCAGTAAATTCGTTCTACATGAATGCTGTCGACGGAAACCGTGCTGCTCAGATGTGATGGTGTTACAGTTTTCCAGATAACAAACAAGTGCATAGGCAGTTATGGATTTCTTCCTATACGGAAGAAGGGATACTAGGCAATAGTTGGAGTGATCGGTTCTGCTTCCACCTTTGTGAATCGGGGTTACTATTCCATGCTTCCACATAGCGGGAACTTGATTCTGGTCTAAGCAGCGCTGGAAAAACTGAGATAGAGGTCTTGTGAGTTGGCTTGCTGCTGCTTTCAGTGCCCCTGGACGAATGGTGTCGACAGCCGGCGAGCTGTGTTTGCGTAGAAAAGTCAGGTTTTGCAATACACACTCCCCGGTAAATGTGATGTAGGTTTATACTGGGGAGGAGACGAGAAAGGTTGCTAGATCGCAAGGTGGGAAGACCCTTTGAAATGTGGGATCATATTGCATCCGCAGCGCGTTTGCTGCTTCCAAAGCCGTTCTTGTTAACCCGTCGGCCGTCCTGAGTGAATGACATCCTTGCCTCACCTTTCCTAGGCTGTTGACGTGCTTGTACAGTAGTTTGTGATTAGCACTGTAGGTGTTTGTGATTTTCTTCTGATAGGCGGCTTTGTCTACTCTCAGCAGTTGAGTGCAGTGGTTACATTGGTCTACGTAATTGTCCCAAGTTTCTGGTGCTGGTGCTTCTGTGTACACTCGTCATGCTGCGTTGTGTACCGCCATCTACTTTCGACTTCTGCGCCTAACGAAAGAAAATTAGGTACACTTATTGCAAACTTTGAAGTCTCTGCAATCGGCTGACTGAATCTTTTGAACAAACCGAGCCAGACAACTTCGGGGGTTCTTTGTCAAGGAACGACCAAGTTGTGGCGCTGACCAGCTGGCTAATCTGTCGTAGCTTGTGATGGTTTACACAGTCTTATCGTTCTCATTCAGATATTCCACATAGCAGATGAAGTTGAAACTGATGACTACGTGATCACTGCGGCGTTCGGTTCAGCGTTCCGGTTTTTCCGTCCACACTACACTCCTGATACTTCGGCGTTCTCTTGAAATTGCTGACTCAATCTGCGAAAATTAGTCTTTGCTCTTCGGTCATATCCTTAACATAAACGGTGAGCGCTGCATTCTTCTGCGACACCAATGTGTCTGTGGTCACATTGTTTACATAGCATCAATCGAGCCGCTTAGAGTCTGTGAGCCTGCTCATTTTCTCGAACGCAGAGGTAGCACGCGCATCAGCGTGATGTCGCATCTCGCCGACACGGGCTTTGCAATCGACATCGCCAAATCAGGTAACCATGGCTTCCTTACACTTGGATTCACTGCTCAATGGTATGTACGGGACAACCTTGAAGTTTCGCCGATTCAAGGTGGGCGAACAGTGCATATGTAGGAAACTAAATGTACACTACGAGCCTTACGAAAATCAGTCTCTAAAGTACACATGCCAGGTGCACTGCACGCATGTTACATCGGGGTACGGTGACATAGTCGAGCTGGTGAGCGTGACCACTCCGTTGATGTGTCTAAGGAACCAGCATGAATTGTGTGCTATTGCTCGTCAGGCCGTGAACAAAGGGCAGACGGTCACCGTTCTCCTTGGCTGAGCCAATACCACACTGGCCGCTTACGTCTGTCCATTCTGCAACCCCACGCCAACGCGCGTATTAAAAGCACCTAGTAGGAATAGACAGTCGCTCCTCGGAACGGACCGTATTAGAAAGTACAACACACTATGAGATCATAAGTGTTAATAAATAATGCTAATATACCTATTCCAAGTAACAGACTATGAGTCATAACCCTTGGAATGATGTCAGTCATATCTCCTACCAGTTGACCATTTAAATGATCGGATATAGAAATCCGACCTATGTTCAAGGGGAGTTGTGGAGGCGCTTCCCACCAAGTAGAACGCCTATCCGGCATCAGCCTATGTAGCCTACCCTACTTTACCAACCTAGTCTTATTGAGTGCCAACTATATCAATGGCATATCGCGTGAGTTCCCTTACGATCAGCGTTGTGCGCAGCCCGGGGCGCTTATTGGTACCCTGGTTGAGTAACGTGCATTCGTCTGAATTTCGGCGCTTTTCGCCAAGTTATATGATTGCACCGGACAATCGCTGGTGGTATACTTTTGGGTGTGGTTGTGGGCAAGGGAAGGTTAAATGTGTCAAATGACCTGGAGACTAGGAAAAAGAATGTAGAGTGTAAGCTCAAGAATAAAGTATGGACTCACATGAGTAGCAAATTCTCGTTTATCCACCTAGTAGTATGCAGCAGAGAAGAGGACTGTTTAACACGACAGCACTACGGCCAATGCTGCATGAGGTTAACGATACCTGTGCAGGTTTTATTTGTTAGTTGGAACGACATAGTACTAGGACGTAAACAACCAAATAGGGAAATACGCTCGTAATCATACGAAGCATTCGATACAATGTGCTCACGAAATGCAGCGGGAAATGCGCCACTGATCAATCATCTGAACATCATTGCACTTCACCGGATGGCCGCATTATACCTCGGCTTTTGCTTTACCAGCTGTGATCATTCCACTTCTTCTTATAAATTATGTTTGCACTCATTCGAATCCATTGAACCAGAGAAATGCAGTGCCGTTCACCCCTTCCATCCAACTTGTGGATCATGCTGTTGCGCCGACTCACCGAATTGCACAACATTTCGTAAGATAAACGTGTGTAATTGCATAACATAGCAGCTCTCCGAGAAACATTTTGGTCACCTTCGGAAGTAGAGCTGAGGACGTCGAAGATCTTTGGATCATCGTGTGCTGGATACTAATACTGCTTCGGATTACTGTGCCGACAGTGTATTTTTTCAGTGTGTATTGAGCACCCATCATTTTCTTTTGGCGTATTTTCCAAGCGGTGTAAATTTGGTGGCTAATCTTTGGCTAATTCTGGAGATCTCATTGACTTGTTCTACTACCATCTCGGTCCGCCATCTTGGATCTGCTCTAGCTTGTGATGCCGCCTAAATGTACTTGTGGTTCGTGTTCGAAAATTATGGGAAATAAGGCTCATGTACTTCGGTGCTTCGGCTGCGATGTTTTATTCCATATTTCGTGCATTGGCTTATCCGTTGACGTGTTTCGGAAAGTTCTCTACAACCGACATCGGTTTTTACAAGTTGTATGTGATAACCGTCGCGATGCAAGTAATCAGAATACACAGCGACCGCCAACCACTACGGGAAAATCTCTCTTCCAGGCAGAAACAAAAGATTCATCAGGTGGGGTTAAACGCTCTCATGAAAGTACCTCTGTCAGTTCACCTTCTGTTGTCATTTCGCGATCTGCACCACTAACAGAGTCTTCGACCCCGGCCGAGCATTAGGTTCAATGTTCCGCACCGATGGAAGAATCAGACGCGGAACATACGAAATGCCGCTTCACTGATCAGTCCATGAATTTCTTAGTGTCTGTCTGGGAACTTCTAAACACCGAGGATCCATGGACCACCCAAAAGCGCAAGGGGCCACGTAAACGAGTTTAAGCATCCACTGCTGTTAAAAAACAATCCAATCAAGTAAGCGTCTGTATTTCTGCTCCAAAGGAATCATCGCCGATTTCGCTGAGGCGCATTCGTACCAGGCAAAAGATGAAAACACTCAGATATGTTTTGATCACTATGTTGAGTTCCTCCAGGGGTTTATGGATAAAATATTGGATGTGGGTGAAGAGTGTTTGAAAATTTATCCGGGAATCAGATAAAAACATAAAAGAAAAAAGGAAACTATAAAATGGTGATTGAAAGCTGGGCTGAAGGGAATCGTCTACCCCGTGCGGTCGATCAGCAATCGATCGAGCGGACGAATGCGTTTTCAAACACCCAGCTAATTGTACTTTTGCCTCGGAGTTGAGAGGGCAGTGTTTTCGGCGGCATTATCTGGCTACGTTGGCAGAGCTTTTTGTTAACACGTTTTTCGTGGTCAAGTCTGTGGAAAGTTTGATTTTTCTTCGGCTGGGTTATAAATTTTGCGGAGGAATTTTTGGGTGGTTAATTCGGAATAGCGACAAATGTGAAGATCTAACAATGGCGACGGACAAGCACGGAAACGTTACAACTTTTTCTACCGAACATTTTCAAAAGCTGCTTCTTCAGCAAAAATCCCAGATGGAAGCACAAATGACACCGATTGAAATTTTAACGCAGTGCCTAAACGTACAATCAGCAGCTACACGGGACACGCAGGCTGTTTCACTTGATCTTCTTACGAATGCAATCACTGAATTTCTTTATGATGCTAATTTCGATTGCACTTTCGAGGCGTGGTTCAAACCTTGGGAGGATATGTTCCAGACGGATTTCAGCCTTCAAGATGATTCATGTAAAGTGCGTCTTTTGCACCGCAAGCTCGGTACTAATGAACATACAAGATTCCTTGACGACATATTGCCCAAAGAGCCGAAGGACATCACTTTCAACGGAGCAGTGGCAACACTCAAAAAATTTTTTGGTGAGTCGACATCTTTGTTTAGCATTCGCTATCAATGTCTAAAAATTGTTAAGCGTGATACAGACGATTATGGGGCACAAGCAGACATGGTTAACCGTGAATGTGAACGTTTCAAGTTACGCTGTTTGACGGATGACCAGTTTAAGTGTCTTATATTTGTCAGTGCTTTACAGTCTCCACGCGACGCGGAAATCCGCACTCGGCTCCTTGCTAAGTTGGATCAAGACCCAGATTTGACATTGAAGTCTCTTTTAGGCGAACGCAAACGGTTAACTACCTTGAAACACGACACGGCTATGATTGAGTAGAGTTGCCCTGTCATTGCCGATACTATTCATGCTGTGCAAAAAGCAAGAAAGCCTGGCTCGAATAAGTCGTTCAACAAAAAGCCGAACAAGCCGCCTACACCTTGTTGGTCATGTGTTGAATGGCATTTCGCACGGTACTGTCTATTCAAGCGTCACATTTGTGATAAGTGCCATAAACGCGGCCACAAGGAAGACTTTTGCCATCAGTCCTACCGAAGGAAGAACTTCAGATAACCTGACGCAGAATCACTATCGGTGATTGCTACGTTTCACAGCAATTCTAAAACACGCCGCCGATTTATCACTGTGCTTATCAACGGAATGTCAACCCGGCTGCAATTTGATACGGCATCAGATATAACGATCATTTCCAAGAACACTTGGAAGCCCATAAAGAAGCCGAAGATAATTGATTCCAACAAAGTCGCTCACAATGCTTCCGATGGAGTGCTGTAGTTGGTCGGAGAAATAAAATGCAAAATTTTATTCAACTGATTGGAAAAGGCCGGAACCTGCTACTTGTCAGATCGACCAAACTTGAACCTCCTTGCACTTGACTGGATGGAAAAATTACAACTGTTTGATGTTCCAATGAGTCAGATTTGCAATAGAATACAAACCGACCCAGTACATTCATCATTGTCGATAGAAGAGATGACCAGAAAGCTAAAGCAGCAGTTTGTCGCCTTGTTTGAAGAGGGTCTCGGCCACTGCACTAAGTTCAAAGCAAAGTTGTGTCTTCGTGAAGGAACCAAGCCAGTCTTTAGAGCAAAAAGACCGGTACCGTATGCAGCCATGACAGCAGTTGATCAGGAGCTCGACCGACTGGAACGAGCTGGTGTCATCATACCAGTGAAATACTCTTCATGGGCTGCGCCGATTATCGCTGTGCGAAAGCCGAACGGCAAAGTGCAAGTCTGCGCCGATTTTTCGACTAGCCTGAATGCCGCATTGGACGACCATCAATACTCTCTTTCGAAACCAGAAGATATCTTTGCAAAGCTGAATGGTGGGAAGTGTTTCATCAAGCTCGAGTTGTCCGATGTCTATCTCCAAGTTGAGGTTGATGAAATCTCAAGAGGATTGCTGACCATCAACACTCATCCTGGCTTGTACCAGTACAACCGCCTCCCTTTTGGCGTGAAAACATCACTAGCCATCTTCCAGAAACTGATGGACACCATGCTCGCGGGAGTTTCTGGAGCCGCGGCGTACTTGGATGATATCATTTTAATGGGTCGGACGGCAGAAGAACTATTTCAGCGGCTCGATGAAGTGCTTGTGCGTATCCAGTCATATGGTTTCCTTATCCGCGAAGACATGTGTACCATTTTACACCACCCATCAATTTCTCGGTTTGATTTTCTCAAAAGACGGTCGTCGCCCGGATCCAGAAAATATCCGGGCTATTCAAAAGATGTCCCCACCTGTGGACTTGCAGTCGCTGCGTTCATTCTGTGGCCTAATCATTCATTACAGCGCTTTTCTGCCCGAACTACATCGCCTGCGTGCCCAGTTGAATAAGTTGTTGAGCAAGGGCCAAACCTGGAATAGGACGCCAGAATGCCAGACTGCGTTTGAGCGGGTCAAGTCATTGTTGGCTTCAGACTTACTCCTAACTCATTTTGATCCTTCCCGGGCAATTGTCCTTGCCACAGACGAATCAAGTCTAGGGATCGGTGCCATAGTTTCCCATACGTTCCCAGATGGATCTCAGAAGGCGATAGCACATGCCGCCAGGACGCTAACGAATGCTGAAAGAAACCACAGTCAGATCGAGAAGGAGACATTGGCCATAGTGTTTGCTGTGAAGAAACTTCACAATATGCTGTGTGGTCGCCGCTTCAAACTCTTGACGGATCACAAACCGTTGCTGGCCATTTTCGGCTCGAAGAATGGAATTCCTGCCTATACATCCAGTCGACTCCAACGATGGCACTCAACTTGCTGGGTTATGATTTTGAAATCCGTTATCAGTCAACGAATTCGCTGGGCCAAGCAGATGCGTTGTCACGCCTCATTGATTCCCAGCAGCAAGAACACGAGGACACCAGCATTGCCTCAGTTGAGATCGAACCTGATGTCAAATTCCTGGTGAACGAGGCACTATATGGTATGCCAGTGACGGCCGATGCTGTGCGGGCCGAAACGCTTCGAGACCAAATCCTGCAGAAGGTGACACTTGCACAGAACCAGCTTGTCACGTTCGTGTTCATCTGCCGAAATGCAGCAGTTCTATCAGCGAAGACATTCGCTTTCCATTGTGGACGATTGCATTATGTTCTCAGACAGAGTAGTCATCCCGCAGGCGTTGCAACAAAGAGTGCTGCGCCAGTTCCATGCAGGACATCCAGGGCTCAACCGAATGAAAGCGCTTGCCCGAAGTTCTGTGTATTGGCCGTTTATGGACAGACAGCTGGAGCAGCTAGCTAGAAGTTGTGGCAACTGCGCTACCGCCTCCAGGGCACCGCCGAAAACTAAACTCCACTCATGGCCTAAACCAACTAAACCTTGGAGTCGTGTTCATGTCGACTTTGCAGGCCCAATCAATGGCCAGAGCTTTCTCATAGTGGTCGACGCTTATAGCAAGTGGCCCGAAGTGTTCCTCATGAGAAGCACGAAAACCAGCGCAACCGTCTCTAGGTTGCGACAAATCTTCAGCAGGTTCGACTGCCCTGAAACATTGGTGACGGACAATGGAGCACAGTTTACTTCGGCCACATTCACGGAATTCTGCCAACGTTGCGCCATCAAACACATGCGGTCTCCACTATTCCACCCACAATCGAATGGCCAAGCAGAGAGGTTTGTGGATACATTCAAACGCGCTCTCCTCAAATCAAGGAGGGAGGGAGACATAGACGAGCTGATCGACCGCTGGATTTTTCTGTATCGATCTAAACAAAATTTACAAACCCCGGGTGGATTATCACCAGCAGAGGCACTGATGAAGAGAAAACTTCGCATGCCATATGATGCAGTTTGGCCATCCTCAGAGTCCATAGCTGGTGTAAGGAACCTCAAGATGGAACGTGATTTTAATCGGCGGTTTGGTGTCAAGCAACGTTCATTTAGACCGGGTCAGCCAGTACTTGTGCTTGATTATCGGGGTGGACACGCGAAATGGACGTCAGGCACGATCCAGCGCAAGCGCGGAAGCGTCATTTACGACGTGCTGGTTGGAATGCAGGTATGGGTACGCCATGCAAACCAACTGCGAACAACAATGTGTCAGCCACAAGCAACAGAATCCGCCAAGCTTCCATTTGACCTGTTGACAGACAGCTTCAACTTGCCTACAGAGCCAGTAGAAGAATCCTGTCATCAGACGAATGGTACCAGACCGCAGAGCACGGAATCCGAATCCAGAACACTACAGCCAAGGCGATGCACCGGTAGGCGAAGAACCCCTTCCAGGAGGCTTCAGGTTAATCCCAGGCTAGCATCATACACAACGGCAGCAGCTTCAGGAGGGGAGGTATCCGGGAATCAGATAAAAACATAAAAGAAAAAAGGAAAGTATATAATGGTGATTGAAAGCTGGGCTGAAGGGAATCGCCTACCCCGTGCGGTCGATCAGGCAATCGATCGAGCGGACGAATGCGTTTTCAAACACCCAGCTAATTGTACTTTTGCCTCAGAGTTGAGAGGGCAGTGTTTTCGGCGGCATTATCTGGCTACGTTGGCAGAGCTTTTTGTTAACACGTTTTTCGTGGTCAAGACTGTTGAAATTTTGATTTTTCTTCGGCTGGGCTAGAATTTTTGCGGAGAAATTTTTGGGTGGTTAATTCGGAATAGCGAAAATAGTGAAGCTCTAACACAATTAAATAATAATCTGACTTGGTCAGAAAAGTAACCGGTCATGTAGACTGCTGAGAATCACCTTTACAAATCACAATATGCCGCAGCTCATACTGTCTCGTCTGACAACGCTGAAAGGCATAAAAGTTTGCATCCGCCGAGACTTGGAACCCAAAACTAGGATTGTTTGAAGACTGCGGTCAATGAGCTCAAACGCCGTACAGAGGAAGGTGAGAATGACTAAAAATTGTAAATTTTCGTGTGATCAAGGTGGGTGTACGAACACGAATCAACCGTATGCTCAACCTCCAGGCACGTCACGCAGTACCTCCCAGGACCTCCGTGTGACATTCGCCAACGTGTGCAGCCTAATGAACAAACGTGTGGAACTGTGCTGCTTCGCTTTCTTGGATTGGCCGGACGTTTTAGGATCTGCAGTGACTTGGCTGAACTCCGACCTCATACCCCAAGAAGTCGCGTTGTCAGGAGAATCTTTTTCCTATGCAACCGAAAGCAACGTCTCACGGTGGTGTTCTGTTGTACATGAAATTGTCACTATCTGGCAAGCTTACCAACACCTATCGAAGCGAGGATAATTTATGTGAACAGCTGTGGTGTACGATCCGCCTCAGACACGTCGAATTTATAGTGTTTGTTATCTACCGTACCCCATTAAACCGTTGTTGCAATTGGCTACCACATGTACAGAAGGACACGGGTCGCCCTTAGTTCTTACTGATGTGGGATCTAAATTTACCTAAGATATTTTGGCCAGACGTTCGACCTCTTCCCGGTCATGGCAAAGTTGAGGCTCAATTCGCTAAAATGACTATTGAAATCGGGGCAATGCAACATGTCATCCAACCGACGCGCATAACTTCGCACTCGGCATCTTGTCTGGACCCAAAGTTTACGATCTGCGAGCAGAAGCTGAACGAGATCAGAGTCCTGGAACCTCTGGCGAACAGTGACTACTGCTTCGTTGTAACAAGTGTAGAACTATCGTTACCGTATTACAACCAACGGAAGCTGACATACAACTACTAAAAAAGGGACTACAACAGGTTCGTCTAAGCTGCAAGTCAGACTGATTGAATGCTACCACAGAATGAGTTGATTTAGGTCTTTTTGTCAATAATGAAAGGGAAGCTTAACTCGCTGTGTACTCGGTTCTTCCCCTGAAGTATTCAAACATCTGACCTGTCAAACCGCATTGATTTGATACAGAATATAGGCAGTAAACGTGACGGCGTCGCAAAATTTGGGATGGATACATCAGCGCAGCTTGTGCTGAAGATTACATGGTGTACCAGAAAGAGCGTAACTAATTTAACGCCGCAAATATCAACAAACACCGGCAGTTCGAAGAAGAGCTGGCATCTCTGCAACAACTGCACCCAAAAGAATATTTGTCTATTTGAAACCTCAACTGAAACCTAAAGGCGACCTACCCGTCTTAGAGAGCATGGAGGGACAGACGCTCATCTCAAGCGCGGAGCTCGCGCACACTTTGGCTACGCACTTCCTCACCGTATTTTCCAGTAAACCGGCGGCGGTTTCAGTACCGGCACAGGTTGCGCCAGTCTTGCACGACAGCCTACAATGTGATGCAGTAGAAGTGTATTAGCTACTCGTCAACCTCGATGGTGCAAAACCCCTCGGACCAGACGGACTCAACCCACTAATACTCAAGTCCCTATAGATCATCATTTCGCAAGCCGTGACAAACCTATTCAATAAATCACTCTCTGGAGGATCTGTCCCCAACAACTGGAAAAGCTTGATAGTGAAACCGTTTCCCAAGAGTGGTGATCCGAGTAAATTAGAACTACCGACCAATCTGTTTGACTTCGATATTATCCAAGGTGTTCGAGTTATGAAAAAAATGCCTGCTGTGGTTTTTTGAATCGATAGACTTGTTAAGTGTAGCGCAACACGGCTATACGAAAGGGCGATCCTGCATTACCAACTTGATGTACGCAAACCACCAGTAAGTACGAGCACTCAATGAACAGAATAATGTTGACTTGGTGTACATCGACTTTAGTAAGGCGTTTGACAAAGTGAAGCACGAGGTATTCCTTCGTAAACTGATGACATTAGGAATTGGTGGCACCTTACTTCAGTGGTTACACGAGTGTAGTATGGGACAAAACTTTAGAGTACAGGTCAATGACTACCTGAGAGACTGGTTCCCATCTACCAGTGGAGTTCCTCAAGGAACTATATTTGGGCCAGTATTATTTCTTATTTATATCAACGGTCTTCCGCAGCAGCTCCTATCACCATTTGCCCTGTTTGCAGATGATCTGAAAATCCGATGGACCTTAACGAACCAGGACGACTGCGCTTGCATCCAGCATGACTTAGGGCGACTGTCAGTTGTTCCACTGAAGAGCAACTCTCTCTTAAATTAAAAAGTCGCAATTCATCAGTATCACCAGACGTCCAGCCGCTGGATCATACACTTTGGACGGCCAGTTGCTCCATGCTAACATATCTGTCACAGACTTAACAATGCTCCCGCGACATGATATGAGATCACTAGAAATTACAGAGAAATTGTACCGTGCGGGACTTCGTATGCTCTGGGCATTAAGACGCAGTTTCTCCATATGGTCCGAAGAAACCGTCTCTGGTTTATTCACGTCGCTCATTAGACTAATCCTTGAATACGAATCCATAGCTTACCATCCGATAACCCAGTGAGAAACTGAAAAGTTTGAGATTATACACCTTGTCACAACTAGCATGAAACCGAGCCTAAGAAAGCTTCCGAATAAAAAACGTTGTGAAAGGCTCGGACTCTACACACTATCCTACGGCCGACTAAGAATTGACAATATTATGACCCATCGAGTACTACACTTGAACCACTTCCCCATACTGCGTCCAATATTTTACCGACGGGAACACTGTAACACCCGAGGACACCGCTACAAACTCATGGTCTCCTTCAAGAAAGAAGTATCACATCAGATTTTTACAGAACAAAGGATCATAAATTTACGGAATGCACTACCAGAAGGATTAATAGAGGCCAATTCTGTGAAGTGTTTTAAAACACCTACCGACGATTATTTCGGAAACATGTACTTTGTGAAACGACGCACCTACAATGCCCAAAGAAGACATCGTATATCCGGAAATAATGACACTAATAGGAATTCCTAACTAAACATGGATAAACGATTAACTGACCAAATACAACCGCTGACAATTTGCAACTAACTGTTTTTGATTTTTCATAATTCGATAGCGTTGTACAGAAACCTTTTTACTTGCACTTAACCATAGTCTCAGTCTCTAACTCTTGGCGAGGCTTTTAAATCGGCCGTTGCCTTTTTCGCCGAACGTCAGTTTTACAATATCTACTGTGTATACCTCAGTATTGCACGAGTGCGCTGACAGACTTTAGGTTCAATCAAATTCCAAGGTCACTGAGGCCCTTTCCTCCATTTAAATTTGAACATACACGTGAGGTACCGCGCAGGATACGTGATCTATTGTCTGGACACAAAATTGTGCGTCAATGGAAACGAATTTTAAAGAACCATTTTTATAAACTGTTTCCGTTTTTAATGGATACAAATTCCAAAGCTTTAGTTCAGGGTTTTGGAATCGTTGCTCGATCGATTAATGACAGTGGATCCTCAATTTTCTACTTTTGTAAAAGTTACTTTTTAATGGTAACACATTAGTAAATTTACAGTTTATAATATAAGCGCTGAAAAATGCACCCTCTTGGGTACATAAAGCTTATAGTGGCTTAACTTGAATGCATAAAAATATTCCGGGATATTTTGCGTCTCTCACCCACTAAGCATAGTGTCCACGACGAGTGTCAGCACCCCGCTTATATCGTCTCATATCAGGAGCCGGCAAATATACGCCGCATCCCGTGTCGGTGTGTGCACACAGCTGCGAGAAGATCGATCACTGAATCCAGCAACCTGCGCGAGACTGCAAGAAAAAATAAGACAGTCATCTGTCTCGGCAAACGGACCTTCGTGCCGGGAACAATTGACCTTGGGTCCAGGGGTGAACTAACGACACACGTTCACGTGACCTGATGGGTGCGAGTGGACGATACGCAGCGCTTATCGGCGCCAGTGGAACGAGCAATAAGATAGTCAAAATGAGGTTTCTATCCAACCTACTCCGCTTATTTCCATGCTAAATGTGGAAAAATCAGGCAAGGCGAGTTAAAGCTGCCCAACTGCAGGCCAGAATGAGTTTGATTATGCATGAAGTGTAAAACCGTCCCATTAGCTTTGGCTCTAATTTTGCTGTCCTATACGTACACTAGGCTGGAAGAAGTATTTGAGCAAATTTATGCCAAAAAATAGCATCAGTGGAAACAGGCATAACAGAATATCTGACATGCCTCAGCATTGATTTCCCCGGGAGGCCAATTCCGAAAAGCAGGAGTTCACACTAACATAATGTCTCCCGCAAACACCACTCAGCGTAGTTCTGCTTATGTGCCCTAGTCGTGCATGTCTTTTACATGACGTACCTCAGCCTCATGAGCACGATGAGTGCGAACTACGGGCTCAAGATCAAGAACTTTGGCACTAAATTTGTGAGACCCTGCTCTGGGATAACCGTATAGCTGCTCCTTCCTTTTTGGCTTCCAAGATCAGTAAGGTACAAAAGGTGCGCCACAAGAATGTTGAAGGCCTTGCCACAAAGTATGAAGATGGAAATTATTTGGGTGTTACTATTTCCAACCCTGGCACTTGTGTGCCAGTGTTGGGAATAGCAACACCTAAATATTATCATTCCGGATAAGGTCCTCGAGATCAGAATGACTGTGGTTGACCTCAAAGTGAACCGAGGTCTCAATAGATGTTGAGTCGGAACCCAACCACACAGTGTGCATCCTAAATTAAGCTTTGAGGATGGAACTTAGTTTACTGGAACCAGAGCATTAATCTAGGAACTGAGACTCAACAGAGCTCCGGTTCAAAGAGGCGAGTAAAAATGTTTTCCGAATTCAGGTGCCACTTCAGAGCACAAATGAATGAAGGGTCTCATGCAAAAATCGAGCTGGTATTTTGTCTGAAATAACTGAGAATGTCCCTTTGCACTAGTAATCATTGTGCATGCAATGTGCGCAATGAATTGCAACTGCAGCTACTTACAATGCCGCCGATCTCAAATCCAAGTGACTCACCCATAATACCAGCAGAAACGGCTAGTGGCCGGCACTAGCTCTCAGCCTTGTCACGTGACTTTTAGATCGCCATCGAGAACAGAAACCCCTCCTGCATGTAAATTAATGTCCAAGGCTTCCTGGGCAGAATGGCTGAGCTTCGGTTGCGTCTGGCTACAAACGCTTGGGGGCTTACCTCCAAAACTGAGCCTCGGTTTCTCTCCGAGGTAACAAATGACGATATCGCTATTCCGGAATTTTCAATTTGCCCATACCATCGTTGGAACTTAGAAGGTGGTGTAGTCATATACTAACGCAACATCTTGCAATGCAAATCATTGGATGAACCGGAGACGCAGGTCACTGGTTCATTATGGTAACGCTGACCATCTTCTACTCCAGAGATGGATTCCCTTCCTGTAAGTGACATTGAATAATAGCCTACTCCCAAGTTACCGTCACATTATTATCTTCGACGAATTCAACGCGCATGTCATGGAAGCCTCGGTATATCCCATCGGCAAACTCAAAGCCGAAAGGCACGAGCTTATCAATTGGGTTCTAATTTCGCAATCACATGACCTAACTTATCAGGTACAAAGCGGCTAACAAACCACCGGTATAAGACGTTGTACTTACAGATGTGAAACTCATGGTCGACAGGCCATTTATAGATACCCCACAAAAGCTAAGTAATTATTTTCTTATTTTCACTTTGAAGGTCCAGAGGATCACAAAACTCCTTCGTAGCATCACACGCTACAAAAGTTTGAATGATTTGGTTTTGATGACTCATTGGGATTTTGAAAAGTATCTTCCAGGACAGCACCTAGATCCAGTTTTATAGACGCTTCAAAAACCCGACCGCAAATGCTTGAAAAACTAAGCGGTATACTCACACTAACGAATAGTCCATCGTCAGAATCGGAACTCGAAAAGGCGTAACTTTAGAATACAGCTTTGCTCGATTACACAGCCCATCCTGGTCCCGAAACAAGGAACAATTACGTGACTCAGGGTAAACTTTGTAATGCGCTTGCCCATGAAGCCAAATTGGTTCACTAACAATACATGGTAAATAAATCTTCAAAAATATACGCCACTATGTAAGCAAGTTAGCACCATGCAAAAAGTGTAGCACGATATCGGCCCACTTAACAAGAGGACCGCAGTGGCGTAGAGCGCTGAAGCAGCAGCTAATCCTCCACAGACACATTACGAACCGACCTTGTAACGAGACTTCCACCACCGTTGCATACCCAAATCCATAGCCCTAGTTTCAGCAGTTATAACACCGCGTTTACAGCAGCATCTGTGTTGAAGAAAATACTCTCACGGCGCGCCAATAATTCTCACGGATTGGAAGACATTCAACTAAGGTCGCCGAACTTAGCAGCAACAACGCTGACCGAGCCATTACAAACTGTTAATTCCAAACGTGCTTGGACAAGCAGATTGTGCCAACCATGTGGAAACGTGATATAATCAGGAAAGTTTTCAAATGTGGCAATCGCTCGGAACCCGCAAGTTGTTGCCCAGTGTTTCTCCTCCATGTACTCTAGAGTGTGATTGAGCTAGTCATTGTGGATGTTTGAGTTGACTATACAGAACCTTAAACATCATAACACCTGCGCGGCATTGTTCCCGCCAGCACCCCTCATGCATAACCAACCTAGTGCTTGCACGCAGTAGTTGGATGGAAGCCACCTATAGAGTTATAGAAATCGACTCATTTACCTCGATTTCTCTAAATAATTCGACCGCGTAAACCACCACATTCTACTTTACAGGCACAAAAGCAATAGTGTTTTTAGATCCTGTTTTTGTTTGAATCAGGAATTTCCTGCAGAATCGGCAACTGCAAGTTAGCCTTCGTAGTGTGTTGTCCGATCCGGTTTACGTAGAATGTGGAGTACCACATGACTAAAATCTGGGGCCGCATCTACTACTGGTGCTCGGTTGTGAGTTTACGCGTTTGTCTGCCTCAGATTTCGTGTTTATAACTGAGGCTGTTGAGATGTGGTGGACGATCGCCGACACAAGAGATCACAATGCACTTCGACGAGACCTGGACAGTACAAAGTGTTGTGCATAAAAAGACCTTCAGTTATTTGGTTTAAGTTCATTATTGTCCACCTTCATCACAAGCTGTATATCACGTACCGGCGTGGAGACTACAAACTGTATACAAACACCAAGGAGCGCCAACTCGGCATAATAATCCAGGCTGATTTGGGCTGCTTAGAACAAAGTGAGAAGGCGTCACAGACTAGACATCAACACGCTGGGATGCTGCGGATGGCATTCGGGCGGTTTGATCTGTCTATCTGTTCCTATTTGCCTAACATATACGTACGGCCTAGTAGAATAGGAAATGCAGGTGTGGCAGCCCTGACGCAAGCGAGATCTCTTATCACTCAAGGCTCCATAGCGAAAGGCCACCAAATAACTCAGTCAGTTGTTCCACCTACCAAATCAAATTGGGTTGAAAACTCTAGGAGGTACAGAGGTTAGTATCAGTACCTACGTGGCGACCTAATAATGGCCTACCAGATTTTGTAGAACCACAACCACGTCTGGCGCCTATTATTGCAATACAGTTACAAAACCAATAAAAAAGGCCAACAATTTAGGTTGGTCGCGCATTGCATTCGGCAAGAACGTCAGCGAAACTCATACTTTCTTTTTGTCTTCCAGCAATAGAAGGTCCTCCAAATTATCCTACTGCCGCTCCACATTAGCTGTGATAAAAATCGACTTATTTTACCCTAAGCCATCTAGATTATGAGATCTAGCCTGTGTACATAGACAGACTGTATGATATGAAGAACGTTGAAATATCTGTACTAACCTAGACAATCGAGGTTGGATCTCATCTGCATGAATCTGTGTGGTGAGTCAAGCAAAACCATTTGTTTTTTAACCATGTTTCTAGTATTTCATGGTTCTCATAATGATCATTCTGCGGGATTTGTTAATTGTTTGCTTGTTTACGAGTAATATGCCATTGTTTATTTGTTTAACTGACTCAGGAGGACGTGCGTATGTCTTTGCTCACGCCTGCCGTGAGTATTATAACTACTCTCACCCAATGGTCACTACCTATTGTCATCCATGACATAAGTATCTGGTAAAATTAAGCACAAGCAGTCCAATAACTAACCACCACAAGTATCAGCCAGTTATGAACTTCGCTATATATATATACATATATACATATATATATATATATGACATAGATGCGGTAGACCACACAACACCGTGCTTTCCATTGGAACTTCTTTGAGGCACCATTAAAGTTTTATTCGGACGAAATTTATTTGGCTGTGTTTAATCGTTTTAGCATGAATGTAGACTGCGGAGTAGCTAGTACAGCTCAGCCAGACAGGCGACACTTCAACCTAACCGCCTCAACAGCAGAATAAAGTACTGAAACGCAACCAAGCGACACGCGTTGTAGATCGGTTTGAGATATGGAGCACGGCCAGTACGGTAATGTACCTGTTCACAATAATCGACCAGCAAACGTAAATTATAGTTCATAAATGGACTTACAAATTGAGAAACGGAGATGCGTAACGGCGTATTGGACGGTCTCGTAATTTTGAGCAACCAAGGCAGAGAAAAATCTAGTTGGCAGACGAAATAGAGGAAAATATGCCGTTGGTATAAATAAACGCTTTGGTAATTGTTCTTGGTGTTTGCTTTAATTTGAAACCCCCTATCGTTACTGATGCGCATACGCAGCTGAGTGGAGATGTACAGTGCCAAGCTGATCATAGACAACAAAGGTAGCCATTTGGAGATTTCCCCGATTTGAATGAACGTGTTGTGCAAAATACTGACTAGAAATTACTACACTTTGAGGATCGGTACCAAATGTTGAATTGCAGGACAAATTACACTGTTTGAATCGAGCACCGTATATTGATCTGTCCCTATGCGGGAACAGTCTCTCAAGCCGTTGAGGTATAAACGATTTATTAATAAATGTAGTTAATTATTCGGCGCTCTTCCGGTCAACAACTTGTGCTTGCATCATACGTTGAGCCTTTCTGTCCTCCTAGCTCACACCTCCACCGCTATCGAATTTTTACGGCTAATCAAAAGGCTACATCGTACTATACAAAACAAAACTTTCCTGCATCCCTTCTACCTTTTGGATCCACGAGCTGGACTCCCGCGCAAACAAATACCATGGTGCTACAAAACACATTCACCGGTTGTATTCTAAGCTCTCAGAACTGCGTCATCGACATGAAACAACAAGTTGGAACCTCATAGCAGTTACTGAAACTTGGCTCTCAAACGACATACTTGATCCAGAAGTTGAACTCAGTGACAATGCAGTCATTCGAAATGATCGGCCATCTCGCGGTGGCGGTGTTGCTCTCTACTATCGAAATTACCCGAAATGTGAGGCCTTTACCGAATATTCCCTTGTTATTCCCAACGTAATATTTTGCCGACTGCATCTAGTAGGTCGAGATGTTGGTTCACAGAAGAAGAGTGATGCTTGCCTCTTAGCAGTTATCCATAGACCCCTGAACTCATCAGCCGACTGAGATAACGTTTTGTTAAACGCCCTCTACTTTGCTGTTTCACAAAGATACTCTCACCATCTTATACTGGGTGACTTTACTGTTCCTTCAATAGCACTAATGTCCCCTAATGGGCCATTATTTAAATGGAAACTCCTCGAATTCATAGATATAGCAATTTGGTATAGCCATGTGCATCGACCAACCAGACATCGCGGTTCAAACAAGCCATCACACTTGGACTTAATCCTGACTAATGAAAAGTTGATGGTTGAGTGAGTAGCGGACGATCCTCCACTGGGCCGTAGCGACCACTCAGTCCTAAAATTTGGTTGTATGTGTCATGCCAGTATTGTTGCTAAAGAAAGAGCGACTTAACAAACTATTACGGACTATTTTAAGCTGCACAACTTAGCAGCAACCGTTGACTGGAAGCTACAGACGCAGAGCTCAGCGAATGACGCGTGGAATGAAGTGAAAGACAAAATTAACTGGGTCATACAATCAGGAACTAAGATTGTGCCATTAGGAGCATTGTCCCGGACCGATACTTTAATCCGAAGCAGAACACGTAAATGGATCACCGGAAGAGATGGAATCTAGAGGCAACATTCGCTAAGCCCATGTGATTTCACATGGCAGAATTACAAAGCAATCATAAAGTATTGCACGCCGCTCATTAGAGTCGATAAGTGCGAATGGCAGGGGACCATGTTGCTGACATTTAGGAGTAACAACAAACTACTATGCAGATTTGTGAATGGCAAAGGAAAAATTATGCCCAGAATCCCACCACTCAAAACCACCAGTGGCCTAACAGCTACTGCTGTGCATGCCGCGAATGCTCTACTCCTGCAGTTTGGCTCTGTAGCTACAAATACCTTGGAAACATTGCCGTATCAACTCTAGACAAATGTCGTTGGCTCATCCAGGGTCACCTTTAACCCAGCAGCTGTTGCAAGTAAATTACAGTGTCTCCGAAAGTGTAGTGCTTCTGGGATCGTCACGATCTATCCAAAATACTGAAAACACTTTCGCCCATCATAATAGCGTCACTTGCAACCCTTTTCCAGGGTATGCTAAACTCCCATACTCTCCCATCTGAGTAGAAAAATGTAATTGTCACTCCAATATACAAAGGAGGTAAGCGATCGGATCCTTCCAACTAGCGATCTATTACTCTCCTTCCTGTTTTATCAAAACTGGTCGAATCGGTACTCGCAGATGGACTGACGCGATACTTTGAATGTCAACAGATAATTACTGCTGCCCAACATAGTTTCAGACGCAGGCGATGTTGTCTTACCAATTTGCAACTTACTCGGAATTCATGGATCAGGGCGGTTGATGAAGGGGTCCCTATAGATGTTATTTACTTGGATTTTGCTAAAGCTTTCGACAGGGTCAATCACGTTTTTCTCTTCCAAAAGCTGGCTGCCTACGGTATCAATGCTTCTATCTCACCTGGTTAGAAGACTAATTACATAAGAGAGCAATCAAGATAAGAGTAGCTGACACTCACTCTGCAAGCCTGCACGTCTCCAATGGTGTACTACAAGGATCCGTCCTCGGCCCGTTACTGTTTTTTCCCTTCGTTATTGACCTTTCAGCAGACATTCTATCTCCGATGCAAATATTTGCAGATGGTGCTCAAATATAAAGCGCAATTTGCTAAGCATCCGATCTTGTCTACCTCCAGGTAGATCTCACTAGGATTAACGAATGTTCAGAAAACATCCAGCTACCATTGAACCCAGCGCATTGCCACATGCTGACGATGCGCAGCAGCTTCGTCAACACATAACGTTTGGGGCAACACATCCTGCAACACGTGACTAGTGAACGCGACTTAGGTATAATCGTGCAAGAGAGTCTTGGCAATTTTCTCCAATGTTCAAAAGCAACAAGTGTGGCGAACTCGAACTTGAAGCTTTTGAGGCGAGCACTCGGCACCTTTGAGCGACGGTTAGTACCAATGCTGACTAACTCCTACATTCGCCATCGCGTTGAATATGCAATTAAGGCCTGGTGTCCATGGTTAAAACGTGACATTCGTCTTTTAGAACAACTACGAAGAAGAGCCACAAAGCGACGCGTGGACTATCCGGTCTAAGTAACGGAGTGCGTCTTCGTTTACTCGGTGTGTTCTCATTATAATACCCATGGCTTCGCGGAGATCTTACTCTCACATACCGGATACTAACTGAGAGTGAGCATCCATGTACATCACCGTTGACTCTAGCCCCTTACAAACAAAACCGAGACAACCACCTGAAACTAATGACACAGCACTGCCGTCTGAAATGCAGAAAGTGTTTTTACTCATTTAGAAGCTGTTTTAACGATATATTTGGTGAACGCACCAGACAAGTTGACATTAGAAAGACTCAGACAATTATATTATTGATAAATGCTACACAACAGTTCGCTAAAGTGCAATGGTTGAACCACTGCTACTTCACTGCCAAGCTGAAATATTTTTCTTTTAATTTTCTTTTGCATATCCATCCTAGGAGTCTTGTAAACTTAAGATTTTTAGCCCTCCATACACTATTGAACTAATGTACCAAAACCGGTATGCTAGAAAATGTAAGAAATAGCTGAGCTGGTCCTATTAGCTGGATTTTCCACTGCCTTACTCTTACAGGCCAGCCTGATGGAAGACGGATTTCGAAGGCGTGTGCGTACCATGGACAATTCTACTTTGCAATAATGCAGCCATGTTCATTACAGCAACAAAATCCATTACCAGAATTGCCTGTTGGTTTGCGAATTAATTTCGCGTAAATTTGCAACAGACTGAAGCGCTCTTTTGGCAGGGATTATCTCTCCTAAACACGAAATCGAGCTTCCGCATGACTTCTAATTGTTTTTAACGGTCAAATTGATGGCTAACCACATGGATATACATGATAGGCTAATGGGATAAAGGAAAATTATTGTATACATCCACCGACAACAGAACTGCTGGGTAATTGTGTATGCTGACCAAGTTAGTATCATGGGATTTAGGTAACAATTTGCATACACAAATTTGGATTCAGGTGCAAGATGTGTATGTTCTCGGCAATAGATTGGACTAGCGGATTTCTTGCAAGAAATGTTCAGGCAATGAATATTTGATTTTGTTATTTTTAGAGGTTATGTTTCCAAATTCAAAGATGTGTGACATGCTAAAGCTGTTTAGGGTCATCAGTTCGCCTTTACATGAACACGATGGAATGTGCTTGCGCATCCTCTGACTTAGGGGACAAGCGCATCGTGGACCAAAGGAGAACCAGTAGTGATAAACCATCACCGAACGAGTCAATAAGGGCAGTGTAACCACCATAGGTTTAGAAGCAATGACTTTTGAAAAAGACAGTTTTCAAGCGGGCTGAAAAATAATTTTTCTCATCGTCAAATCTTAAAAGTTCGCCAAATGTCAAGTCTTCGGCGAAGCACCTGTTGACCAAGTCACCAGATAATGCTAGCGCAACAGAGCTGCGCGAGTTGTGTCATTAATATGATTGGGAAATTGACAAGGTTGCACAGGAGTAACGTTATAATCTTTTAGTGTGCTACTACTGAGTAGTATGGTGAAACGAGTAGGCATGATGAACTCAGTGGAAAATGGATCACCATGGACGACCGGCGCATAGCGCACAATTCAACTCGCCATGAAAATGAATGCACCGTTAGGCCACCTAGGCGACAGCACAAGGCGCAGCGATCGCAACTGATTCCAGCTTTGCAAAAACTGTCCCAACATACTTCTTACTGAGTTGTTGAACTGGTTGAAAGAAACAGTGTTTCCCATAAGAATCTATTGTGGTGTTTCAAGCACGGACGTTGAAAGTATAAAGCATTTTCATTACGCATAGAAAACTGGACAATGAAACTTTAATTGCACCAGTAACCGGCAAACATGTGTCCACTGGAATGCATGAAACTTGCTTGAATCTGGTTAACGCACGCACTTGGGAAGCCAAAAGTACCATATTCTTTATTTTTTAAGAGTTCTAGTATTACGATTGCAAGTGTGGGGCTTACAAAATTCTCGAGCAAATGATGAATGTAGATATTGGATTTATCCGTTATCTCGGTTCTTGCACCCATTCTCCCAGTGTCTGTACGACGTTCCCAAGTGTTATGCATGGTTCATTCTCTTGGTAATCAGCTGGCAGTGGTGCTAGCTTAAGCTAACGCAGAAACATAGGGAACATTGAAGAACCCTAAATCGCACAAGATCATTCAGTTTCTGTTCGTGTAGAGTGCTTGTGCGCTAATTCCACATGATTCCACATGGTTCATCAAACTCTACCTATTTTATTATTTTTGTTATCACTATATCACTGTGGTCAACACCCAACAGTTGTGAGTATGAAGGCTGTAGGTATAGAGGGTCATATATATTTTATATTATTATTATTATTATTATTATTATTTTAATTTCGCACAGCCCGTTGTTACGAACCAGTGAATCCGCAAAATGTAAAAGGGTAAATATTTAACAAGTCCAGTATTTAATAAATCCAAAGGCCGTTCGCTGATGAAGCTAAGAGATACGTAGCACGGATGTATTCCGATCAGGCGAAATAGCTGCTTGTTACATCCCGGACGCGTAGGATGGTTGGATTTTAAAATGTTAGATGACCTATCGATCAAACCACTGCTGACCCCTCAATAAAGAGTCAACAGAAATAATTTGTTAAGATAGCAAGGTGCGTCTGTCGACTCATTTTATTGTTTACATGCGTCCGTAGTCTGATAAAGTCATGCTGTGTCTACGGTGATCAAAGCGTGGAATATATCTGCAGTGATGTATAATCAATTCCGGTTTTTCCTTTGGAAACAACGAAAATTAATAAAGCTTTCCACCATGGGTAGACGCAAAATAAGCAATCATTGCGGCGCTATTCGCATCGGTTATGCTGCACGGTCAAATTTGGATGGCGTCCTCCCTTTGTTGTGTCTTGCTTGAGTTTCAAAAACCAACGGAAGACGCGGTTGAAATTAGGAGGTTCTGATGCATCGTAACAACATGATGCCGAATAAGACGGTACTGTGCACTGAAAACTTCGATCGCCTTAAGTTGAATTGTGTAAGGGTGGTAAGCTTTTTTGACACTTTTAGTCTGTCTATGTTGTGCAAGTTCAAAAACAACTGATCTTGCCTTTACCAAAAA
Organism: Dicrocoelium dendriticum; assembly: GCA_944474145.2. Taxonomy (NCBI): domain Eukaryota; kingdom Metazoa; phylum Platyhelminthes; class Trematoda; order Plagiorchiida; family Dicrocoeliidae; genus Dicrocoelium; species Dicrocoelium dendriticum. The sequence goes on from OX104069.1 coordinate 12,330,689, forward strand.
TACTTGTCATGAATGTTATTGCCTCCATTAGCTTCATCTAAGGGTTAGAATTCAAGGAAAGATGGTAGCATCAAATTTGCCAGATGACTTACGCAAGAAACCCATGTGTAGTCTGGACGTTCTTACTGTCTTTCTACCTATATTGTGCCACCTAGATCCTTTTGCACGTGCACTCCCAGCTCATGTTCAAGAACAGCACGATGAAAATGATCAATATTCCAGACTAAAGTGGTGACACAATATAGCCCCCCATCTACGAAGTCCTACTCCGTGTCGTTTTTCCATGAATAATATGTAGTTCGTTTGCTTAAATAAAGAATAGCTATGTGCGAGTCTTCTAGGAAGGCTAACGCTTTGTTATGCCTGTCAAGAGCGCATTCCCAAAAGTTGTGCCCTTAAACTTATTGCTTCTGTGACACCACATAAAAGACGAATCGAATCAATTTTACTAAGAACACTAGTACACAATCGGAACTTGCTTATATTAGTATATACAACCTGCTTTTCTCTGCCAGACAAACCGCAGGGACTCCAAAGCGAAATACGACATCCTGAGGTCATAGCTGTCACTGATGGCGTGCTGAGAAATTTTTGATTGTTACTGAATTAATATCGTTTTCGTGTGTCGGTTGTTTCAATGATTCTCGAGTTTATACGCTGTATTACCAGTTAGTTCTATTTAAACTATTGCTACTAGAAGAAAGTTCACTACGAAATTCCAGCGTGGCGCACACAGGGCTGGGTACTGACACTCCGTCTGGTCCTAGCCTTCTTAAATGACCTTTCTGTTGTTCTGTCTATAAAAGTACGACTGTCCGCTGATGATCTAAAGCTATGACGTGCTATCATTACTATGGTGGATCAGACTGCTATGATCTAGATGAGACAAACACATGCTGGGTCGAAACAAGCTGCAGTTCAAAGCCTGCAGTTACACGGTTCCGATTATGCGCAATCAGAGTCACAAATTCTACTGCGAGCATCACAAGTGTGGTCGCTGCGTATTCTTTTAAACGGGCCCTGGTTGTTTGAGGCGGATTGAAAAGAAATCAAAAAAGTAAAGTAGCACTTCGACCCCTTTCATCATGTTCGGGTATTTAGATCCCTCAGTCATTCCAAGAATGCATAAGTGTACGTGAAGCCGCATACAAAGTACGCTGCCTTGACAAAAGCGCCACCTTACCACACTGCATACTGCACATCACAGGGCAAGGTAGAAGGTTAACGACTTGTCTAACCTTCCTAACCAACACAACTTGGAAATACCAACATTGTGCAGCGGACCTTATCGGCGTCTGGGGATCTATCCGGTCCTACCAAACCCCTACTGCGCTTGCCACTATTTTTGTGACTAAGCCAAATCACATGGTTGTAGAGTCCTCAGTTTAACGGCCATGCAGTAAAGCCAGCTGGAATGTAGATGAAGCGTTTTATCCTCCAGAGTGTCACAACTCTGGAATTCTCTCCAGGTGCATGGAAATAATGCCTCAACCATACTATTGTTTGCGAAGCGCCTTGACGGAGTTTCGACACATTGACTACGTAATGGATCCGATGACCTTCAGTTTATGGTATTAGAGCAGATATACGGTGAAGGTGTCAGAATCCTTTTAAACTCCCTGCAGGAATGCTCACATCTGTGTTGATCTGAACCTCTTGGTGAGCCCGTGTAACGCACGTTCTTTTAGCGACATTGCCTTTTACCTCGTTCTTTTCACCCTAGCCATCATACTAGATTTGTCAGTCATGCGTCTGCTACTGGTTATCAACTATCGGCCAAATAATTTGTCGAATTGGATTGTAGGAAAATATGAAATGGTTACACCGAACGAGAAGATAGTGGACCATAACTGGTAATGGTTTGGAAAGTAGTTTGATGATTCTATCACATATTCAATTTTCGCAAACTACATTTACTCAGATTACAACTTCTCGAAAGTGATCCAACGATGTTAGTCACAAAAGCTAAGTAATGTTATCAAGTTTTACATAATTGTTCATCTAAGCTAGATTGTGCATCGAGAAACGATTGGGGCAGGATGACAATACAACACAGAAAAACTTTGGTGAATTTTTATGGAAATGTAGTTTCATTTGAGAGTAGTATAACCATTTCTCGGAATGGATAGCTCCGTTTTGGTCAGATCCCACATACAAAGTGGCGTTGTTCTTTGTGATCGCGCGGGAAACGCATCTGATGGAACATTGTTGTTCCAGTTTTGTTAGTTCTATTTAAATAAAGCCTCACGTATTTGGCGTACATAAGACGATGACTAGCAATGATGAAAAACTTTCATAAACAGTGCGATATTTGAAACACACTAATCATTAATTTAAAGCTCTCCGATCAACTTAACTCGAGTATACATATGGCTTTATTTTAGAATTTCTCAGGCGGACTTGGAATTAAAAAAACCAATTAAACACGGTGATTTTCCAAAGTGCTGACAGGATGATGAAGAAAATATCCCCAAACAGTATTCGAAATATGTAGCCTATTTGTAGAAAGCTTGCTCGATATTGAATGTACCTTATATTGCTTTTGGGAAATTCGACCAAATGGTGCTGTGTCGAATACCCTACGACTGTACTCTCTCGTCTCTCAGTTCACCCGCTATGATCACTCAAGTTTCCATCATTATCTGTGCGGTTTGACCAGCGCTGCTCGGTGATTAACACCTCTTAGATCTACCCTCTCTGGATCATAATATTGCGTTAGTTCACAATTTTTCCACTTTATTTTCCCAGGTAAACGTGTGTATTTACACCACTCCTGAGCCGTCCGGAAATAATTCTACTCCCATTCGGAAGAAGAAGCTGGGGAGTATAAACGATTCTGCAACCCTTCTTA
>OX104069.1:12334035-12381497 GCA_944474145.2 Dicrocoelium dendriticum
GCGCTCTCAATGTTACTAGAACAGTGGCATACTACGGATAAAATGCCAAGGCTCCACGAGTCTTGTGGACTTGTCTTCGTAAATTACAAGAAGTTCAAATAATGGATTGCATTGAAGTGAAAAGTACCTCTGTGGATTCAACCTGTTATGGTTGGCGGCATCCGGTTTCGGATTTGCCTGTCACTGTGGCCAGCCACAGGACGCCTGCGCCTACAGAGGGACCATGGATGGCTTGCGCTGCACCACCCACAGCTCCATCCACACACCCCATATCCAGTGTAAACCCGAAGGAATAAGACCGGGAGGCATGCGGATGGGAGCCACGTTTCATCAACGGAGCCGGCCCACACTCCTTCACAGGCAAACACAAGCACGCTGTATTTGGGGAATCAAGCGCACACAAGGCGGTGGCTGGACCGTAGTCCGCTCCACACTGACTGCATGGAACCACTCTTCGAGCCTAGCACGACCACAAGGACCGTGCACCCCGTCCCCTCCAGCAACGACCAACTGTCTCCTGGAGCCAGATGGACGAGGTAGTGGGTAATAGACAGGTAGGCACCTTGTCAACATGCACATCAAGCGCAGCCACACCTAGGATGTCAAACAACAGCCAATCACTCAAAATGCCGATATCGAATAAAGTAAACGCATATGACGACATAAATACTCGCTAAATGAGCATATAGAAGAAATTGGTTATAAGTGAATCCGTGATAAGTACAAAATGTCCGAGTTATTTAAAAAATACCACGCGATACAATTACGCAAGTTTACCACAATTTGCATGAGCGACGTGTGCAAGTTGGGAGAAGATTATCAAGTACGCAGAACAAACCAAATAAAATGTAACGAATTTTATCCACATTAAAAAGACCTAGTTTAAGTGTAAGTTGGTTTAGCCCAACTGCGGTGAAGAAGCATCATGAATGCAACATCAGCCTCAGCATGGGGCACACTCAACTTATTATACTAGTTTACTTAAAAGCATATCCGTTTACCCCGATTTCATACGGGTTTGTTAAAACAGTTTTCGTCTGCGCCTTATCATAACCTAGAGAACATCAATAAAAAATCAATTGATGCTGTTGGTGCTATGCATCCTCTAGTCAGTTGTAAAACTAGATGGTGTGTGCTCAGAAATGAAAAGGTCGAAAAGGTCGTCCATGGTTGACAAATTTGAAAGGAAAAATAATTCTTGCGACGTTCCGGTCGATTGTATTTCGTGGCCATATTCAGCCAGCAACCCCACTCTTTTGTCTTGCGGCTAAATTTCAAGAGGTGGTGGCAAGCGTAACCGGAGATTTACAAGATCTGGTACGCCAGAATGAGTTCGTTCTGTAGACAGCGATAACTTATGTTGTTTACTCCCATGGTTTTCAGTCGCAGATGATATGGCAGTTAAACAGTCGTCTCACATTTTTGCTTACCTTTCGCTGTGCAATCTCCAGTGCAACCAGATCGTATTTTAACAGGGGTTGCTAGGCGTGGATTACGTACTCTACGTGGGACCGTGCACACGCCTTGATCATTTGGGGAAACATGGAGAGGGAGAACCGCATATTATGTGTAACCATATCTTCGCTCTAACAATCAGGTGACTGGCCTATGATCCCTGATTAAATCACAGTTCGGAAAGTTTGTTAACTAGGCATTAAACATTGGTGTACAGACAGGAAAACATCTTGGATGTCCTGATCCCTTTACGTAGAGCATATGAAGGAATTGGTTTTCTGCCGGGATATGACGGGCCGGCACCTAATCGGTCTTTGGGTAACTTGCCAAATCTCGAGATGAATGCAAGCTGATTTTGGTCTCACCTCCATCTGCATATTTGATCCATCTTTATCTTTCTCAATGGCTACTGTCCCTAGGGCGCAGTTTTCTGGCTAGCATGTTGCACTTGTGTATATATTTTGTCGCGACGTGGTGTTGCCTCTTTCGCGCGAGGACAACGAGTGGGCTGTGGGGTTCACATACGGATACACAATGAAACAGTGAGAATTTAATACCGGGATAGGAAGTATTCACCTTAACCAAGTCCCGTTTAAGCCATAGTTGGTGGCGGATATTGGAGTATATACACACTAAGGATACCATTGACAGTAGAACGGTTAATATATTTAAAATATGGCAAAAATGATTTCATCGTTTCGCCTCCCGCGCCAGACAATCCTACACATCCGCTTCTGATTCAACCAGCCGCCGTGAGTTCAAGCAACAACATAATTCATATTCAACTCCAGCGTGTTTGTAGGATTGGAAAAAAACTGTAGGGTAAAGTGACAAATACCCTTCTAACCACCCATCAATCAAAACCAACCCCAACCCGACAGACCCGAACCCCCCGCACAAATCATCCAAGCGTTTTTTAACAACTGTTATTGTCGGTGCAGAGAAGACCGACACTGGGAGAGCATTACACGGGTAAAGTACACTCCAGACGACTGTATTGTTCTGCTAGTTTTAATGAGTGGCCACTCAGGTTTGTATTGGTACTGAGTCGCAACAAAGGGCGGCATATATGATGTGGGTCTCGCCAAATCATGTATGTCCTAATCAGGTCGCCTCGTAGTCTACAATAGATCTCATTGAATATCACCAATCTTCGTAGCCTCTACTCGTATGGAAGATTGCAGATTCCAATTACATGCTTAGATGCCAGATGTTGTGTCCGCTCCAGTGTATTGAGGTCATGTTTCAGCCATGGATTCCAGGCTTAAATTGCGTATTCGACGTGGAGGCGAACATAAGCACCGGGAATTTGTCGAAATATGGAGCTGTTTATTTGTTCAAACGCCCGTCACAACAGCTCGACTTGCTTGTTCCCAATCTTCGAGGCATTTTCAGGTTGCCTGGTGCAACCCAAGTCATCATTAACTAGGACCCCAAGTCCACGTTCGGTTGATTGTTGATGCATATTCGTTCCTAGCTCGGTATGAGTCGTTGCTCTGATATCGGATAGAAAGCAGGCCTTGCATTTTACATGATGTTAAAGCATGTAAGTTTTGGGTTGACCATTGATAAACCGTATCTAGGTCACTCTGAAGCAGATGCTGGTTTTCCTTTTCCTAGCTCCTGCACCAGAACTTGTTGTCGTCTGCAAACATTGGGAAGTTTGAAGCGATTCCATGTGCAAGATCATTAGTAAACACTAAAAGCAAAGGTGGACCTAAAACTGAGCCTTGCGGCACAACAAACTCGATTTGTATGTAGTCGGATAAATAGCTCCGAACTCTGAACACTTATTTCTGTTGAAGTAGAATTTTGGAAATCCAGCTTAAAAGAAGTTGCTGATTTTCTAACACTGGCGCTTGGAGAGTAGTGTTCCATAGTCTAGATGATCGGAAGCCTTGAAAAAATCCAGGTAGATCACATAAACACCTTCCTCTGCGTCAGCTGACTAGGTCCAAATACTGCGTGCTATTAGTAAGTTCGTTTTGCATGACAGCTGTCGACGGAAACCTTGCTGCTGAGGCGTGAAGATGTTACAGTATTCCAGATGGCACACAAGTGCACCGACAACTATGAATTCCATGATCTTGGAGAGTATATGAAGAAGGGATACTGGGCGGTAGTTGGAGGGTTCTGTTCCGCTTCCACTTTTGCGAATCGGGGTTATTATTCCAAGCTTCCACTTGGCGAGGAACTTGATTCTGTTCTATGCAGTGTTGGAAAAACTGAGCTAAAGTTCCTGCCAATTGGCTTGATGATGCTTCCAGTGCCTCTGGACGAATAGTATCGGCACTCGGCGAGCAGTGTTTGCATAGAGACGTCAGCTTTTGCAATACACCGTCCGCGGAAAAAGTGATGTGGGATAGTCCGGACAAGGAGACGACAAAGGTTGGAAGTTTGGTCGGTCTCAAGAACCTCTGCAACTTGAAGGCATATTGTATCCACAGCGCGTTTGCGGCTTCCCCAGCCGTTCTTCTTGGGCCGTCGACTGTCCCGAGTGGAGGAAATATTTGCCTCACCATTCGTAGACTACTGACGTGTTTGTATAGCAGTTTGTGCTTAGCACTGAAGGTTCTTGCGATGTTCCGCTGATAGGCGGCTTTGTATTATCTTAACAATTCTGTGCAGTTCTTACGTTGGGCTTTGTAGTTACTGACCCAAATTTCTGGTGCTGCAGCTTTTCTGTACACTCGCCATGATGCGGTGCGTATTGTCAACCATTTTCGCGTTCAACTCCTAACCAATGCAACTGATATACACTTATCGCCAACTCTTATTTCTAAAGCCGCTGCAAGCATCTGACTTAATTTGTTGACGAACTCGAACCAGGCGACTTCCGGGGGTCCTTCGCCAAGGAACAATCAAGTTGTAGCCCTGACGAGCTGGGCTAATCGATCGTAGCTTGTGACGGTTTGCACGGTCTCATCGTTCTGATTCCGATACTTCGCATAGCAGAAGAAGTTGAAGCTGATGACTGCGTGATCACTGCGACACAATGGGCAGTCTAAAACCAACACGTCAATCATATGCTCCTCGTTAGCAAGCATAAGGTCCAGTACAGATGGCCTGTTACCTGTTCTGAACCGAGTGTACAAAACGATGTAATTGTAAAGGGGAACAGTGATTGCGAGATCTTTCAGATCGGCTTTTAATTGTTCTCCGATCGTGGCAGGAGTTTCTACACAATCTAACTTGATATCACCCATGATAAGTAAGTGAGTGTGCTTTCGCTATAGAGTGCATCTTAAAGCAGCCGCTAGGTGGCCGTCGGTTTCGGGTGTAAAGTTAGGGGGCGGTACACCAGGAAAATAAAGCAAGGGTCCCAGCATTTTAACTGCAGTCGGAACCAAAGAGAATCTGGGAACTGCGAGTCTGAATCCTCCACAGCTTCGCACTGTAAGTCGCTTCATTAATACAGGATTACGCCTCCTCCTTTCGTGAGCCTATCTTCCCGGATAAGCGACATGCCAGGTAGCGAACATTCAGTGTCCGTCCTTCCCGTGTGCAACCAGGTTTCGGTGATAGCAATGACATCATCTGACCAGGATGTATGGCGATCTTACAGTTCGGCCAGTTCAGTAAAAAGACCCTGAGCATTCGTATATGAGCAGGTCAGTTTCTCGGTCCCTAGGATCGCACGGAGGGCTAAAATCTTCAAGTGTGGGAGAATGCTGATTCATGGGAGGTCGGCAGTTACTCGACTTTTGTCGGGTTAATGATACTACACCTAAACCTGATTCGACCAAGGTGCCTCCCAATCTTCGTTCAGACCTACGTCAGAGTCAATTAAAGCAGCAGTCAAGTTACGTTTCTGTACCTTCGCCGGTGCGCTTGCTGTTTCAGGTACTTGAATATTTAAACGGTGCAAAGCTTCTGCTACCTTTAAGCGAAGTTCAGATGGAAAGCTTTACCGATTTCGCCGCCATTGGTCCAAAACTTTCGTCGCCTGTTGCTCTGACTGAACCACCATTTTAGGATTCTAGGGTCTCATCCTCAAAAAATTGGTGAGAGAGGTATCCTGGTGAGCGATAGCGACATAAAGTGATCCAAAGAGTGTTTCACGATTGAACCGCCACTGTTCTAAGTCGTGCTTTCCGGTCTCTGGAACATCGTTAGAAGGATGTTCTGGCACGCCATGTATGGAGATTGTGTTTAGACGGTCTTCCTTGCTGCGTCTCTCTTCGGTGTTTCCTTTTGATCGTCACGTGCTTCAAGGGATATCAAAAGAGATGCGTGTCCCACAGGATCGGTGTTTTAGCGCGCTTGCGGAGAAAGAAAGCTTTTCTACGTTGGTGGGGGATTCCAGTGTTACTCGAATAAATCTGACTTCATCGTAGTGTGGCGAATTCGGAATACGAGTCATACGAGTAATACGTTTATGGGCTTGGCTTTGACACACATCGGCACGTACGATGAGTTCCAATGGTTTTGGTCGTCCGAAAACTTATCCCGAAACGTGATCGCGGTAGATTCAGGGACATTTGAACATAAAACAGTCCGGACACTATTGTTGGCGCCCTTTTTCATTGATCTACACGTTATGGTACTCGATTTTCTTGACCATGCTGCCTTCAGTCATTGTTCCGTAAGAACTGTGTTGCGTAGAATCTGTCAGCTAGGGATTAAACCTAACGCTATGTGTTGTGACTGGATCATTATTTTAAATATCTTCGATCCACTGTCTTTTTGTGAGGCAAAACGTGTAACGGTGCAATCGACTGAAGTATAACGTCGCGAGCGCAGATTGCTTAATGGAGGTACCACCAATCTTTCATTTCAAGAGCATGGGCTTCTTCGTCGTTAAATGCCGGTAACTCGGGCAAGCCTTAACGGAAATAATTCTTATCCTACTTTTTGCCTAGTAGTCAACTGCATTATTTTGTCCCGCTGTCGTGCGTTCCATGCAACTTCCGGAAATTTGTGTATCCTATTGTCCAATCTGTTGCCAGTGGGCCGACGAAGCACCGTCTGGACGTCATCCCTAGATCGCAATGTTACCCACGTTGGTCGGGACTCCCCTAGGACCTCCAGTTTGTCTCTCTGGTGAAGCGCATTAAATTTCTCGGCTTGGCCTGAATTCCACTTTTATCAAGAAGAAATATCTGTGGTTTTAAATCATCCTGCTGTTTACCCTTTAAGATTTTCGTCCTGGACTTAGGAACGTTGGTGTACATACGTGACAAAGCACCGCAGTTGCCACTGGTCTTGGTGGATTTGATCGTTACCGTTAGCAAAGGCTGTAGAGACCTCTTCACAGGTCGTACGTGAACCTAGATCTGTTTTGTAGCTGTATCGGTTCAGGCAACTAAAGTTTCTCTTGGAAAATGCCGAACAGCAACGGTTGCATAAGTGGATCTGGGGAGCTACAGATTTAGTCAATCAATCGAAGGGTAAGTGTTACCTACGTTGCATCGGTCGCTACTTTCGGTAATAAGATGTGGACGGTGGAGCCAGACAAGCTTCAGTCCTTCGCGACGATGAGGTGTTTTCTGGTTACCAATGCTTTTGGTGCTGCGTGGCTGTGATAACGCTTTGCGCTTTTCCGCGATTTCGTGGCAGCAATTGGAAAAGACTAATGACGTGCGAGCTGTGTTATTTTAGCCAATTTCGAAGCGATTTCTGTGTATAAGTGCTCTACTGTTTCGGCGCTTGGACTGTCGCACTTCTGTGGGAATGTTAGTACACATGTTACAATTGGAAGCGTCGTATACCTAGTGCAGAACCAAAGTGCGCTGGGTGTACTCTTATACTTCCACTTACTTCTACTTATTTACTTATACTCTGCCACACTGCAGATTTTGACGAGTAGTGCAATGAAAATATGTCAATCCTACTTTTGTTAGCTTAGTACATGTTTGTGTAACACAAAATACTTCTTCTCGGGTTACCGTAGTTGTGGCCATGCTGACCGAACGGCCTCTACCTGTTTTACGGATACGCACCGGTTCACCGTCAGCTAGCACTCTGCTACCGATTCTGAGGTCAACATCAGACGACTAGTTCATCATGCATTGCGCGTTGCTTTCATGTGTCATACGTTACAGATAACAACGCAGCAGGAGAGGCAGAGCCTGTACTGCCAAACAATGAGCAACTGAGCACCCACAAAACTTTGCAGGCATAGATCGTGTTTCCTTTCCATAACGCAACGCGGTTGAGGATTTTTGAAACGGGTCATTCATTTGTGCCTGCGGAATTGAGGTTCAGGACAATCCCTCCATGATTTCCTCCCGTATCCCCGCTTCGCTATACCCAATTCTGGTCAGCAAGAGGAGACATTATAAGGCTCGCCACTTACTTTCCCGTGACTGTGTCAATCGGTCCATCGTCAATCTTTTGGAATTCGCTAGCGGTATTTGTGCCTGACTCATTGCGTTCTCGACAAATACCTCCTCCGTTGTTCTGGGCCTAGGCTGGTTATAATATGCTGCTCGTGGTCTGCTGTCAGCTCTCTCCACAAAGCTCGCAATACCTTGTCTCTTCTCATACATTGCGCCCGTAGTTGATTGTCTACTATCCAGTTTTTTGTTATTCCGTTTCATGAGTAGTCATTAGCTTCCGCCACATCATAATACGATATCGGGTAGAGTTTCTGCTGCAAGTGATTATCCCGCTGATCGGTTTGGGGATCGCACAAGCTTAAATCTGGAGCGGCGGAAGTTGGCGGTTACCTCCATGATTAGTGTTCACAATGGTAACCTAGCTGGTTATATAGGGCTAACAAACCTTAAAAGGATAAAGTAAACGCTTGACCAGAAGCTAAAAGAATCTTTTATAGAAACATACTGAAATCCAGGATGGGTTGTTGTAACCGTGCGAAATTGTACTAGCGACTATAAGCGAAAAGTTGTTCAATTTTATACATTTGTTGGAACCTATCATTGCTTGAATTTTTTCCGAAAAAATCCATTTAGTAGCTAAAGACCGTCAAACTGATACGAAAAAGTGAAATACAAAGACGTCCTGCAAAATGGCACATGAAAAATACGAAAAATCTTCGAGCACTGCATGAATTGGTGTAACAGGAAAGTAACGCAATTTGCGACACAGAGTACAGCGTATAAATGAAACACGGTCGGCCAGTGCAAGCTTGACTCTGTCTATATTCAGTAACTTCTCAAACTGAATGTCGGCCAGAAGCAGAAACAATGGCGTGCGGGAGTTAGAATACGAAGGTCGCTGATTCGAATCTGCGTATGCAAAGTCATCTCGCGATAAAATCAGCTCTCACGTCTATATAGGTAGTCGGGTAGCAGCAAAGCGTTGGAACAGCGCAGGCGCGCCGATAACGCAGGTCGTGCTGAATGGCGTAAATGAAAATTTTTTCGTGCTCAAACATAAGTACGTCCCTTTAATATAATAGTTGGTGAGGCGATGTGTCCCTTAATTCAAAGATATGCCTGCAGAAACAGTAACGAGATTTTGAGTAAGCAGGGAACGAGCAGTAGCAGTTGAAACATCCTACTAAAATTCACTAACTATCCGAGATAATAATAATCGGTACGGTATTAAAAACTTGTAATATGTCGGCTATAAGCCAGTTCCTTCATCGAAACTCTGCACTGGCACAAGCTGGCCCGTTGTCAGATACTACACCATTCCTGGGATAAGTTGTCCTCTTGGAAAACAGAAGCAATCTGAATGGACAAGGATTTACGCTGAAGCGCATGCCTACATGGGCGTGCCACGCATAGTCGAGAAAAAATATTTATTTATTTTCGGCAGTCCTTACAAATAAGGAAGCCGTGATGCTCGAGTGACTGACTGTGTAAAGTTTTTGCGTGATTCCATCCAACCGTCGTTAGGGTATTTAGTTCATGAACGTTGGATTGCATAACATGTTTGGTTTTATCATTATCTGCCACATCAAGAACGAATCAAGAAGTCTGCGAGAAATTTTTGCATTTTCTGCATTTTGACGACACCTAATCCCATATCTTGTCGCAGTATTACAACCATTTCCTTGCGTAGCTGTTACTTTAAGGACACGTAATTATCCTTCGTCATGGTACGTTACTTCTCTGTGCCACTAGCGCATGACTGTTTGGTAAGTTCTACCCTCGTAGGTGTAAAGCAGCTGCTTGCCTCCTCATTGGTCTGTGTTCAGCTGGGAAGATGTTCGTTTAAATGTGCAAACTGGGCCTCGACTTCTGTTCTACCACATGGATCCGATGGAATAGATACACTGAACCGTAGGGACATATTTCAAACTGGGGGTGAACTACGGGAGAACATACATACCGAGCTATGTAAACACGACACGCGCACACAAAACGCCAAGAGAAACCATCAACTGACCTTCTTAAGAAAAAGAGAGCATTAGCCAGCACACGAATTCAGTCGATAAATCTTTGCATGATACATAGATTTACAGATTATCAGTGTAATGCTCAAATTTGTCAGCTAAGTTGATGTTCGAAGTGTCCGCTGGCGTTTTACGTACAGCGCGGCATTTGCCTGATGGCATTTGATGGCACTTTCTCCAGAGTATCAAATGTGATCCTGCGATATTCGTGCAAAATGCTCTGCTTCAATTCCTCAAGACCGTTTGGCTTCGTTTTGCAAACACGCTGTTTCAAGTGACCCAGAGGAAGAAATCTATAGGGTTCAAATCTGTTGACCGAGCAGGCCACTCTATAAGTCCTCCCCGAAGGACCCAACGGCAAGAGAACGTCTGCTTACGAAAATCCCTCACCGTTTGTACATAGTGTGCAGGTGCGCTATCTTGTTGCAACCAAACGGTACTTAATAACCCAGCGGTTTGCAGTTCCGAAATGGCACAATTTTCCAGTAATTCCTTGGACGAGGATTCGAGAAAGCGCAGGCATTAGTACTGCGAAACAACAACCTACCGTTCGCATTACCGAAAAAGCAAAATGGTCGCGCGATTCTTTGGCCAGTTAACCTAGCCCGTACCATGAGGTTCGAGCCATGTTGTATATGTGAAGCGCTGCATCAACGTGGATTACATGCTGCCCAAAACGGTTGCTTCTACGCAAAGTGCAAAGGGAAGGCAGCCACATCGGTATTAAGAAGTGAATGGATGTCCATGATACACAAACATCTGCGATAAAAATGAACCCGCTTCTCCGAATCACATGGGTTTAAAACCTGTACATGACGGGCGTTATACTTCCGGAATTACCTATCTTTCAAAGCCCTATGGACAGCATACCTGGTGCTGTCGCAATGCTGGGCGAGTTTGTGAATGCTTAGATCGCAGCTTCTGGACACCTCATAAATAACCACACAAGCAGAGAAGTCAGCCGTGGTGATGCGAGGCCACCCGAGAACAACACTGGAAGTAAGCTTCGACGGATCGCTCGCCTAATGTCAGATGTGTCATGGCGAGAGTACCCAGGGCTTCCGTATCCAAACATACATTGCGTCGTCATACACCCAGAGATTGAAAGGCGAAATAGGTAATTGGTAGGCTGCTGGGCCGTTCCACATCAACCACCCACTAGGAGTCCGTGGTGAATAAAAGTGCGCCTGATTTATGTCTCCTGGTTAGCTGCACGGTGTAGTCACAGCTGGCGATGGGGAACGGAGCTTGAGGTGTGTAGATGAATGACGATAACACGCACGAGATATGATCAACAGATGTCCGGCTATAACCGCATCATTTACCCACGTAGAATTGGGATAAAGCGAAATAGCAACTTCCACTTGCTAACGTCAAATGCCATGTGAACGCACGGATTGATTTGCGTCATACAAAGCCACTCATCCCTGTGCAGACGTTACAACCCGACGCTTAAATGTGATTCGCCGAAGCGAGTACATTTTAGTTACAGCTTCAAAGCATACTCTTACCGCAACGCTGTGGTGTGTTCGAATACAGTCCACAACTGACAAATACCCATCGGGAAATATTTCCCTAGAGAGCGTGATGAACGTTACTTGTGCTTGTCCTACATTCTCTGCGTTTCCGCATACAGCGTCCAGCCGCCTGCGTTGGTGTGACGGGTTAAGCAATCCGACAAACGGCCCCACACACTACTCATATACGTCAAAGCTGCATAGTTCAATTTTCGGACTTGGTATGCCCTTATCAAAATCTTTATCCGCTTGCTCTCCAAACACAATCAACGACAGGCGGTAAAACACAATTGATTGTTACACAACCGTGATACAGTGCGATCTGTTTATCAAGCTCCCACCTGATTGCTCTGCAACGCGGCAACTAAAGGGGGTGTGCGATGCGACCACACGCACCAACTTACCGGAAATCCACGATGTTCCCTCGATTAGAGAAATGGCTATTTCTAACAGAGTATAAAGTGCACTCTGACCCGTCATCATAATAGTGTAAAAATAACACTCGCTTAGAACAGGTAGTTCACTTTCAACGGAATGTTTTACAGATAGGCCAAATGAACAACACGTCCATAAATCTTGCTGACATGTTGAACCACTTGTTGACATTGCTGCTGCGTCACTAAGGCCCGTGCTTCAGACACCGCGTGCTCCAAAATGTGAATCCGCCACTTGCTTTTATTCATAATGCCTACAGGATCCCCCAGGAGCATCTCGGAGTACCGTCCACTCATTATCTGTTTTACATGAGCCGTTATTATGCTCCAGATGCACTCGATGGGACTGGAGCTGGTGAGTATCGCACAACGTGTAGAAGTCTCCCAGAGCGGTACGGTTCCTCCAGGAATACGTGCTCCAGGTGCGTGTGCGACAGGGCGCGTTGTCATAAATCAAAAGACACCTTTCCACAAACCCTGCTCCGTTGGTATCAAGCACTTGTCGCAGCCACTCAGCGCACCTTTGCTTGTTGTAACTTCCTCTCAGAACCGAACACGCTATTAAGCCGTTGTTTGTCATGGCGCCGACAAGATGAACATTCGGTCCCCGGCTGTTTGCCACTGTACACTGCGCTCGACTACCACGTCGTGAGCGGCCACGAGTGCGGGAGCAAAATAAGTTGAAATTAGTATCATCAATCTACACCGGTTGCATTCATCCCACCTCGTAATCCATGAGCTGCAAAATGAATGACCTGCGTCGCTTTTTGTTCTCCATCGTGTTCATGGAATCCGGCATGGTGTGCAATTTCTTCATTGTTATAAGTCTACCATCCAAGCATCGTGCGACGGTGCTGGTAGTTATTTCAATTTTGAACTGCGCCTTCAACCGCAAACGAATGAGTTCAAGGGTAACGGTAGGCTCCGCAGAAACCCACTCCACCAGAGAGTCGACGTGGCTTTCTCCTAATGCTGTGCGACGGACTCCCCCGTGCAGCCCCACCGATTCCGTCGATTTCTACGCCCGTATCTAGTTGCGTGAGTTTTCGCGTTCACCTTCAGTAAGCAAGCGACCTGCTTCCAATCTGCGCCTTCCTCGTGCGCTTTCAGTACGACGTGCTTCACCTCCCTCGAGTGCCGAACATACATGCCAACCACTGTGTTTAGGTGAACTGCACATTCAAAACCATACGGCAAACTTACCTGGCTGTGGCTTGTTATACCAACCCAATCGTCATTCAAATCCTTACTGTCGTTTTAATTGGTGGGAATCGCTTCCTATGACAGAGAAACAAATTCCAACCAGGTGCATTGGCCAGCGACACTGTCCCGGATAGCAGTTGAAGCGTCCCACCTTCACCCTTATAACTTAGTGAGTCCGAGGTCTAATTGGCACAATGCGACGGGCTATACGCGCACACCTACACACGTGCACTAGTAAGTGGCGTACGCACGGCTCAAATTAGTTGAGTAGAATCATGTTGTATCCCCTCAGCGCACATTCTTGGCCGTTCAGATTACTTCTGTTGCCCAAGAGGACAACTTGGCTGAGAAATAGTATAGCTTTTCAAGGAAACTAGATGTCGTAAACTTTATGCGCAGATTAATTGTCTTGTAAACGTTTGCTGTTAGAGCAAAGAATATGGTTTCCGATCCATTTAGAATTAACAAAGCGAACAACAAAATCTCCTGACCTGAGAAATGTACGAAACGTCTAAGCGGATTCTTTTACAGGTTGATTTTGGCCGCTTCCGTGGCTGCATTGGTGCATCGATGGGGTGGTGTTTGCGTTCCATTAACAAAGTCTTCAACTCCCAACCATCGACGCAAGGTCACGGTCTAATTGGGAATACCACTCACTAAAGCGAGCTGGCAACTAGATTTCGTTAACGCTTTGGTTTGCATCCTGTAGTTGACCGAGGATACAGTGCCGAAATCTCTTGAAGGCTATGAACAGTGCGTCTCACAGTAAACGTCCATTCTAGAGGCTGAGATAAGACATTATATTAAGGAAAGGCTTCAATTCACTACTTAGATCGTTTGGCCATCCACCTTAGACGTAGCGTTTCACAATCACCATCAGTTTCCTGACGTATGCCCAATGAAGTGAGCAGGGAATCACCAATATACTGGACCAGCTTATAAGCTCTATTGGAGAAACACATCCGAATGCGCCTTTCGTAAAGGAAGTCGATTAAGGATATCAGCCGAGTTATTCTGCTGACATGGAACATGGTGAATTTTATATGTATATGTCACCCGATACCCATCGGTTTCGAACCAAATCACCGCCATTTCCGGCAAAATTTCATCTGGATTTGATACTGGGTCGATGATAGTAGTGTCGTATTAATGTAGCAAAATACAGCAGGAATCTTTACAAATTCTGTCCGGTTCTAGTCGGTTGCTGCTGCACTACTTTACTGGCGCACTGTTACTTAAGTTGACTTTGCATGACACGAAACATTTGTGGAACGTAGGAAAGTCAATTTGTGCTGATGGCGCTTACCTCATAACTTTAAATCCTGGTCCATTATGTGAACTTCTCATCCACATCTATGGAATATTCCGTGTCAGCACAATCGCTATCCTGCTCTAGGTCGCCACTACCGTCACGTGCGTCATCTGTGCAACCTCAGCCTACCATAGGCTCTTCATATCGCCTGTGTCTTCCTATCTGATGCCACACACGCTTTTGTTCCAACAGCAGCTGTTACACCCGCTCACATCCCATTGTTCAACTTGCACCATAGGTCAAATCTGTCCGCCAGTTGTTTATAGGCTCCTTCGCATACACCTGCCCCATGACACGTTAAGGTCCTAGAAGCCACACGTGAACCTAATACATTGTATAATTTTTGTGCTGTTCAGCCAACTCTCCATTGGGTAAAACTTTTGACACCGTGCATGACTGTGGAAATCAGGTTGTGGACTCTGATTATGATTTGATGATACAGTCGCAAATATGGTGCTTTTCGCCTAATACATGCACCTTGTAAAGACCCCCCTTGTAACATCACTGAGCGGGTACTATATAGGCATATCCGTATTGTATTTTTATATCAACTTGAACTTTAGTCTATTCGGTGTTTTTGACTTTGTAATGATTTGAGCAGGCAGCTCGGTGCTTTTCGCTACTTTAAAGCGTGTTTGTGGTTTACATCCTAACATGAGCTTTAAGGCTTTTGCAGAGTTTGCCCCGAAATCAGCACATGCAGATTTATCTCTGCCGAACCCCTCTAATTCCCTTTCATTCGTGTTTCTTCGTTAAGTCATAGAGCAGTAAGAATTACGGCATATTTCACCGAAATATTTACGTATGGTTGAGCATGCTCCTCTTTCTTGGATCTGCTGAATGATGAAATGGATTACATAGTCAATTTAATCTTATTATCTTTCTCAAAAGCACCTTTGCCCTACGGGTCTCTAGATGCTCCAATTTATCGCGTTCTGGCCCGTTAACTTACCTGTCGTGCTGTTCGTGTAACTCGAGGACAGCTTTATGTTTCAGTCCAATTATTTATGACTGTATGTTATGCCTGCTTTTGGTAACTGATATTGTCTTAAGCGTTTACGCAGACGCTAAATGGTTAAGCTCAAACCCATACTTAGAAACCTTCTACTTCTTACTTTATACCGAAGTCTGTGTAATCATCGGATTAATCCGACACCCTGTGCAATAACTTGGTACGGCAGATGGAAACCTCTGAATCATTTGCACCCTAGATAAGTTAAACGAAGACGTTTAAATAGTTATGTTGAAAGCATGTTCCAGAAAGTCCCCCGCATGATCAAACCCATGCAGTGAGGGTATTTCCACTCTCGGGCTGAATATAAATGATAACTGAGGTACTTATCTCTGGATGTGGTTTTGAGCACCGTCTACCTATGAAAATCGTACCGCTCCAGCAACAAATGCAGACAGAGTGCAACATGGACAAGCGATAATCACTCGCTATACACGTGCCATATTTTGGAATGCCCCGATGTCTTCCTGCAATTGTGTCCACTTTCCTTGTAGTTGGAACTAAGGTTAGGATAAGGTTCCCTATGTGTTTTCCGAGTTAGTGGAAACTTGCGCTACAAATGACTTTAACCCTACACATGATCAATAGGTGGTATTTCTGCGGTTTATCGATGCTCACATTTGTTTTGGCCCAACTGACCGATTCTCCTTCGGTGCCGAAGGTTAGAGGAAAAATGTCAACTCGAGTGAAACTTGATATGCTTTACATCGATCAACGGCTTTGCGAAGTGTTGTAAGGACATCAGTGTTGGTAGATATCGAGTACGCATGCTTGTAGTCTACAGTGGTTTTATTCACCAACCTTTAAGATGCAACAATTTTGCGGACATAATTTGTGCCAACAAGCACTTATCGAATACGTGACTTACCATCGCCTAGTTGGTTTGTCATAAGACACTATCTATTTTGGATTGTTTTGCATAACCCAGCTAACTGTAACGTCTCCATCCCAGCAGGAACCGAAGATTCACCGGTAAAAATACTGACCACACCGACCATCGCCCATCTTCCTGAAATTCAGAGCAGTGTAAGTTTTAAGGATCTCTTCTGCTATCACTACTTTTTGGTCCAACACTTCACTTAAATGGATATTTCCCTGAGCAATACGTGAATTAACGTGGTTTCTAGTGTTGCTGGTCGAGGAGTCGGTAGAGTCCGTCTATGTAACAATATATTGTGGCCAAGATCAATAAAACGCCTTAACGTTTAAAGTTGAGTTGAGTTTTAAGATGAGTGGGATATCGTTTGGTCTATTTGACGAGATGGTAAGGCGAACAGTGGTAGGCATTCGTAAGCTTTAACATTTGAATCCTAAATTTTCGATTCCATTTTGCCTACTTGGTTCGTTTCATTAAACCTCCTGTGATCTTCATACCCATGCAGAGGGAATCAAATTCCATAGATTCAGGTCACTATGATAATGAGTACAGGAATAATAATAATTATACCAATATTGTTAATTGTCATCTAGGATAGGGGAAATAGATAGCAGTCATTTAACGTTGTCATAGCCCAGGAATAAGGAAGCGAAAGCGAAAACGCTGCGGACTTGGTGAAAGAATTATACTTAAGTACACATAGAACCACTATTTGCTTGATATCGAAGTCCACATGCAGAAACGTGACGGACTACAATCTGACTTAGCACCTCACCGAACTTGTTCACTTTCATCTTCCCGATCAATAAGTGACTACCCCAGGGGTTCACTCACCAATGCAAGACGTTAGAAACGAGCAAAATTCAAGAAAACCATCACAATTGCTTGTGGGATAACTGAATGAGACACCATAGAGGTTAATGAGGTAACAGGCAGTTCAAAGTGGATCCAGAGGTTCCATTGTCAGCCAACAGATAACGCGCATCCGGAAAAACTGTTTTATTTGCCAACCATACATGAACAAACCTTAGTTCTCCTACACGATCAGCCCCTTATATCCTCAACGCTTATCGAATATGCCTCTGAAAGCTACAGAAATACTGGCGACAAAGCTGTGTCGTACTTAATTAAACATTGCCTGTCTTGACCTGGTGGATAAAGTGGTACAGATCCCAGTTAAAAGCCCAACGGTCCCGGGTTCGAGGTTTGCTTACTGTCAATGATGAGAACAAATAAGGTCGAAGCGCTTCGTGGAGAGCAGTGTTTCCGGGCCGGCGACATCAGGTTTCCTCTGCATATCAATGGTACGATTTCAAGTTTTAAGGGATCAGTTCTTTCATCACACATCCCAATATCATGACCACACCCGCTAGCAGATAGCTGCTAGCGTTTGAAGCCCTTTTGAGTAACATGGTTGCACACACTGAATCTTAGTCAACTTGCCTAATGTGTCAGTTAAGGACATAGATCTTGTACTGACACGATAATATCTAACGCATTCAATCCGCCAGCCGTCAGTCATATCACCTCATATGTGTGTTTTGTCTTCGTGTGTCACAGAACATTCATCAAGCGTGTGAGCGCCAAATCACAGCAACTGCTCGGATAGACCTCGCGGAAAACGACACTTTCATTGGTGTGACTGAGTTGGCAATCATCACGGCGCGCATTGCCTGCACACGTAGAGTTAAGTTTAGAGAATTACAATCTAACCTTAATTGCGGAAGCTGCATTATAAATGTACGAACTGGAACAGAAAGCAGTAACCGTCGTGGAAAAGATACCATCTTAAATACCTTCTCTTTGGCCTAAGCAAGACAAAGAAACGAACTAACACGAATGCTTCCGTTTGGTTCTGCACTGTGTGTATAGCTATTCCACTCGGCGGATGCATAGTAAAGCTGGTGCAGATGTGCGTCCGACTGGTAGGGATTTTATACGGAGCAAATACCATAAGATCTGCCCCACTGGACCCAAAGGAATCAGCTCCTCGAGCTGGATGTGCAATATCACACTCCAGTTCGGAACAGAGCAACCAAGCCAGGAGTAAGAACAGTGGTCAAGAGTTAAACATTTCAAACAAACTGACTTCAGCCACGGTAAGGGTGTCCACTTCTAATGATGCTCTCTGACAGAGTACTTCATCAACGCCTCGCGGTACATGCAACACGGCTGAGGGAGCAACGACGCACGTGATCACTGCTGCCACCCACATGCACGAGGCAACACCCATCATAGCCTCGATCGTTGTCACACTAGGAGCAGTTATGACCACAAATACAACCAAAGAATCTAGTGTGCTACCTGTTGTCAGACCAAGGAAAACAGCCCAACATTTCTCTGAAAAAGAGAACAACGAACAATACCAAGGCCCTCTTGGTGTCATATACGCCAATGTGTCTGCATCCGAAACGAAGTACATCCAAAGCAAACCGCTAGATGACCAGAAATATTGAGGCGCCATCTGTCAGTTAACTGGAGTACATGCGAAGCAGATCGGTATGAGCGCATTGTTCATCATCAACCTCGGCACACAACGATGCACCACGAGTAAGCCAAGTAATCCTTCAATCAGGATAGGATGCAAAGACAATTCTCTTGTCAGTCACTCGCTTAGGAATAACACAATGCACTGTTCGAATGTTTTCAGATATTTTGCTGAGCGAACGCTAGGTAAGCGAACTAAACTCGGGAGGCTACTGAAAAAAGAAAGACGTAAAACCGCTCATTGTCAAAGATGTTCTCGAGCTTCAGCCTTTGACATAGAGGAAAACCGCAAGACTTAGAAGAAAAGTTCTTTATCAGCAAAGTATACGCACTCGAAAATATGACTACCAATCCGAGCTCAAGGTTGCCATAGTCGCTTAACTACAGCGGCAGCGGTTCATCGGTGATAAAGTAACATTGCAAACCAAACCCATGGCGGTATGGGTGTTGGAAGGGTGGCTAAAACTACACTAGAAGATGCCATCGGAAATAGTTATACAATCAACAGACCACAGGTGACAAATCGGCGAGATGACGCTCCCTTCCACATGACGCTTAGAACCGGGATGCAGTAAAAACTCTCCGTCAGCTGAAGGATGTCTAGTTTTGCAGCCATCTACTAACGCTGAGAACTCTACCTACAAACCCGGAATTGCCCTGCAGCATGCGATTGCGTATCAAAAAGAAAACGTCCGAATACCGACCCCACACGGGTACGCTAACCCTCACCAAGAAGCCGCATCTACAGGTACCCAGCTACAGTCTGACTCCCTCACCTGCTTGTACAACAACACTCAAATTCTTGTCAGCAAATTAGTTGAGCTCTTCACTCGTATAGCTCCAACTCCATGGGATATCAACACAACAACTGAGACATGGCTAAATACTGAGATCACTGACGCCAAAATATCCCTGCCCGGCATGAGCATCCTATGAAGATATGGACCCTGCAGAGAAGGCAAAGTGCTCTTGTGTCACAGATCTGATCTCCATATCGATTTCAACGACGATCCGGATTTACAGGTTGTCGATTCTCTCTGGTGCCACCTGCGTCTGAGAGTGATAATGTGCGTTTGCATACACTTGGATACCGCGCATTAAGGTCCACTCTAGAAATGGAACACCACCTAACGTCTGCTATAAAGTGCCTCACAGTACGGTCAAACAGTCAGGTAATTCTGGTGGGGGATATCAACTTGCCCAAAATAGAAATCACAGCTTCGCTCAAGGATAATACAAAGCGGTCTTGCAAAAATTAACTGCCGATTTACCGCTCTACAACCCCGTCACTGTTACTACGGAATTCTTAACTGGAGACGAACCATCTGTCATAGATCATGTGTCCACAAAAGTGTAACCAATGATTAATGCATTAAACATAATTATACCACTTGGCTGTAGTGTTCACACGGCACTGCTCTTCCACCACAGCTGCCACGCGGAATATAAAAATGATAACAGCAAGTAAGTTCACGTTGTCACCCATTACGGTACACTCGCTGACCTCGTTCGAGGAAGTAAATTGTTATTCCTAGCTGTGCAGCCTCCCGACGTCGCCTGGAAGGAATTGGTCACCCTGTTCAGTAGACTAGTGGCATAAGCCTCCGAAACTAACAAATTTCGCCCGAAGCAAATAAAGTCCTTCCTGAGGAGCCGGGCACGAAACTGCGTAGCCCTAAGGGATTTGGCATGACACGCTTACGAAGCCCGTCCGGAAGCGCAGGCCTGGAATGCCTATATTCACTTGGTGGAATTACCGGGCCAAATTGATCTGCAACTACAAACTTAACCGCCAACAGGACTTAACGACGAATTACACTAACATGTTCAACAGATACGTAAGCAAGCTCGGTAGATTGCAGCGCGGAATCGCAGTTCTACCCGCAATAGATAGTCTGGTGCTCATTTAACAGGACGTGGCTAACACGCTTAGGCAACAGTTTACCCGCAGTTTCCAGTGAATGGTAACTTTAACCGCTCATGACATTGATCACTCCGCTCCCAGGAGTAAGCTACGTATTCTTAACCGCTGGAAAATTTATGTAATGGCTACTGTACTTGCGCGTGCACGGCTCTCCAGGGGTAGACAATACAAGACCGATAGCATAAAGAACAGCCGACATGAACCTTGCCGAACCGTTGGCCAGTTTCTTCCAAAGAAGCTTTGAAGAAATGTAGCTCCCAGCCGTGTATAACCAAGAAACAGTAACTCCTAGTTACATGAGTAGGAATCGTGTAGAGCCTTAAATATACCGTCCAATCATCCTGATCTCAGGGTTATCCAAACTTATGGATGTAATAATCTCAGATGCGCTCATGGGATACCTTGAGAGATAAAACATCATGTGTCACAGTAGCATGGATTCCGCCGCAACTGGTCCCGCACCACAAACTTGCTACCAGTCCGAGCGAGCTGGACGAAGTCAGCCGACACCAGACAAGATGTCGACGTCGTATACCCGGACTGTTCTAAAGAATTTAATCGTCTGGAACATCTCATTCTTCTTCAAAAATTTCCAGTCTATGGAATCGGTGAACCTCGGCGTAGTTGAATGATCATCTTCCTAAGTAAACGTCAACTGAATGCGATAGTCCGAAGATTCATCTTCTACGTAATTAGATTCCAGTGTGATGTGCAACAAGGATCGGTAATGAGACCGCGTTCGTTCCTGGTATTCACCAATGACCTGTTTAGGATGCTCCAGTTGGACTTGCTACTATTTGCATATGACCGCAAGTTCAGACACAGAAGCAATAAAGTGGACAAACATGTGATACTACAAGCATATCTCGACAGAGCCTACACCCGGTCCTCCGAAAACCGGTGTCACTTTAACAACGAAATGCAAGTTCCGTGAAATCGTCATCAGTGTACTCAAGAATATCGACTGGGAGAGCAGCTGCTGTTACATTTTACGCAGGAAAGCTACCTGAGAGTAATTGTCCAGGATAATCTTAACTACTCGAAAAATGTTGAGAAGGCATCGATAAGAGCCAGTCAGCACGTTCTCCTTCTGCGTAGGGCATTCGGGAATTTTCAGGCATACGTCTTTCACAAATAATGAACGCCTACGTGAGGCCCACATTGAGTAGACCATCCAGGCCTGATGATATTGTCACAAACACAGTGCTACTACTCTCGGAACTTCACAAGGTAGGACGACAAAATTCGTTAAAGGACTTCTTCACATCTCCTACCACAGAGGAATGCAAGCGGTAGGCTTGTACAGCGGTAAAAGACCGGTGTCTGCAATGAGACACTATTTTGTTGTGTCAAATACTAGTTAACCCCAATAACGCTTGCAGCGATTTGTGGCAATTCGGCCACAACACCAATTTAACATGTCACCAGCTCAAACTGACCACACACTGCAGTCGAATTGAGTAATGACAAACCTTTTCCTCCCTTCCGGTATCCAGAAAGTGGAATGCTCTTCCTTCTCATGATTTTTGCGCCACCACAGTAACGTTTCAGACTAAACAATTAAGCTTCATTCAATCCCACCTACATTACTTGACGTATTGTTTCCATTCAGAAACCAACTAATGCGAACAGTGTGCTCAACAGCTCTCTCAATTACGTAGCAGCATGTATTCACGTGAATAACCCGGTTAAACATCTCACGCCAGAAGTTACCCTTTTCCTGTCAGGTTAAACCATCGCTTTGTAATGCCCACTCCGGTCATTCTCCGAGACTTGTAAAGCAATGATTTTGCCAGTTAAAAATTATTGTTCGCTGTCCAACTCAAGTCAGCCACACCAAACACACTTGGGACAGCGACAACCATCGAAACGAAACAGCCTTTCTTGGAAATATTACCAGAGCTGATATCACCAAGCAGTTGCCATGGAGGAACTGTTGCTTCAATGATAAAACCTAGCACAAATTCAAGCTTATCTGAAACTCATCTGTTTTCTAAATTTTCAGAAGGTTTTAATTCGCAGTCGCTTCTAAGCTTATTCCGAGGTAGTAAACTTAATCAGTTTCTAACCAACTACAATTTGATTCGGCAATAATCGAGATCATGTCGTGTTAATGTTGGGAAGAGCAACACCCAAATATTTCCATTCCAGTTACGGCCCTCGAGATCGGAATGATAGAGGTTTACCTCAAAGTGAACCGAGGTCTTTATAGAGTTTGCTCGTTGCAACACAGCACACAGCGCGTTCCCTAAATTCAGCTTTGAACTTCATATGCCTGCTTGTAAACATAAGTGCTTTTGTACATCTGTCTGGTAATGGGGATTGGCATGCAATCAGACACTTCTCTGTAAATGAGGTGGCTAGTACCGAAAAGTGTTTTGGAAGCATCGTCTTGCAGCACACAGCATGACTGGACACTGTGAACTTATCAACTTAGGGCATAGTAAGTCTGTTACTTGAGGTCGATATTCGGATGAACCTGCTCTGTAGAATCACAAGAGAGTAATAGGAAAATGGGGTAGCATACGCACGGTGACCAAGAAAAAGGGTAAGGAAAACAACTTGAAAAGAATGACATAATGAGTCTGCGAACCTTATTGAATGCGTGGTCCAAATGAAAGTACCATGTAAGGCTGCGACTCAAGGTTGACGTATGTGGAGGAGTCCATGCTACCACTATGGGAACAAACTTGTGGACAACGGTTGGAAATTTACTGTGAACGATTACTTTTCAACAGTCAAGCTTTCCGTGGCAGGTAATGGGATCCAAGTGAAGTTGTCAGGTTGTCCTGGAAGATTTATAGTGGGTAACCAATTTAACTGGTGTACTAGATTTAACAAACGCTTCATAATTTTACGAAAACTGCGGCTCATTATCATTTCACCGGTTTTTGGCTGATGACCGATTTCAGTCGGCTTGAAATCAAAATTCCACGTCGTACCGGAATACAAGATATGCCAATTTCCAAGATAATCTATTAACCAATAAAACGTAGGGCTTTTCAGTTTTTGGAGCACCCGCCGTGTGTCTTGGATTGCGACTCGCAATCTCAATTGTGACCTCGGTTAACTTTGAAGTAAGCCTCTGCTAATACGGTCACTTTGACCGTTACCGAAGTAGAGGGCTTTGCTCTGGCTGTCTCCCATCCCTGCACTCCACACACGACGGGTGTTCCAAAACCGAAAATCTACTTCTAACTACTCTGTCCAACACTGGTAGCGGAGCTCAATGGTTTAGTGATGCTGGCGATAGCCGCAAAGCACTACGCGTTAGTTCCACTCCCAGCTCGGCTATCTCTACCTGATGAGTCTAAACAAATATGAAGCCATCGGTCTTGGAGTGCAGGGATGGGAGAAATCCATACTGAAACCCTCCAAAACGTAAGGCTAGTAGACTGTGTCATTTATTTAGTACTGAGCATACACAAGCTCAAGTAAATGCACAGCAATGTTTTCAGGCTTAGGATATGCTGGGGTATTTAAAATGGACTCACACTACCTACATCTCGGTTTAGTTTACTCCTAGGAAATAGCCGAAACCATATACATGGGTATATCAACACAGAAATCGAGAGGGCGAAAAGCTCGTGACGTGTTTAATGCACTCACCTGGAACACTATCACTCATCGTATTTCCGACAAGCAGAGGTCCAGCAGCGCACCAAACTTCCATAGTCACCTGAAAGCATCACCCAGCCATCTCTGAACCAGTTTGTTATTCTGCGTTTATACTGTCCTATTTCAGGATGTTAAGATTTCTGTTTATTTATATGCTACCAAACAGTAAAGCCGTCTATTGTTACATCGATTCCTTACCTACGTGTAGTCAATAACCAAACGACGTCTATGCTTGTGATCATACTCATAAATGTTAGTGTACCGCGCCCACAAGAAAGGAAAACAAATTTTGCAGTCTCCTTTAAAATGCAGCTGCTCACCAGTTGAAGTCAATGAACAATGATTTATCACTAAAAAAGCATGTGATTGACAAGTCCCGTAGAATGGTTGGAGTAAAAATTAAAATGTGTAGGATTATGGAATAAGTAAATCGTTAGTTTAAGCATCAACCGAGTTAAATGTACTACTGCATAAGGAGTGTTTAAAGTGGGAATGGGACATGCACACACAAAATAGCATAGAGAGCAGTTATAGTTCAATAAGTGTTTGAGAAATAAAATGGGAAACGACAATGTTCACTCGTTTGTTTCTTCATTAAACAGATGCGGTATGTTAATCCTGTTTAACTATATACGGGATAATCACGTGGACACTTCTGCATGTATCCTCACTGGCATGTTGCGGATAAGGGCGTTAAGCACGTGGTTAGGTTTGCGTTATTTCGTCCTCCAAGTGGAACGGACTATATAGAGTAATGCAAATTGGAAAGCTTTTCATAAAGCCATTTTTTTCAAAAGCGTTAATGTAGGGGTAAAGATAACGTGAGTCCGAAGGGCATTCTAGGCAAGGAAAACCCGGAGGTAAAAAGGTTACGTCGACAATCAAGTCAACTGTTGTGTGTAGCCAGTTTGACCTGATGGCCTCTCAGATTAGTACTTTGACTCAGCCGCAACCGACTGCGATATGAACAAGTTGGCTTCATCAGTGTTAGTTAAACCATGGTTAGCTCTCCTCTCTGACGTCGATATTCACCACTGTACACTCTCATGGATTGCAGTCTGCGTTGGTAGGAGAGATGAAACAATCCCCTAACGAGTTTGGTCTCTCCACCTTGTGGAGCTTCAAGTACAACCACGTCGCGCTTAAGACAGGGAAGCCAGCTCTGGATCGCATAATCTACTCGGGGCCTCACGTAGGCGTTCAGCAGGTGCGGAAAGATTCGTGGTTCAATATTGCCGAAGCCCTCCAGAAGAGTCCAAGATGTAAACTGGCTCTCTTTGATACCTTTTCAGCCTGTCTCGAGCAGACGAGGTAGTACTGCACAACCACCCAGAGGTATCTATCCTTGGAAGCACGTTGTAACTGCTGGTCCTCAAGTCGATACTCATCGATAACCTGATCGCTTATGCTTACTAATTTGCACTTGGTCACGTCGAACTGGCGCCGGTTATCGGATGAATACGCATAAGCCCTGTCGAGGTCGCTCTGCAATGCCATGTGAGCATCCGATGTCCTGATATCATGCTAAATTTTGTTATCATCTGCAATTATTAACAAATTCGACTGCAGTACACTGGCAAGATCGTTAATGAATGTTAGGAATAAAAGTGGCCCTAGTACCGATCCTTTGGGCATGCTACAATGGACGTCAATTGGGTCGGAAATGGAACTGCGGACCTTTACATTCAGCTGACGTTGAGCGAGGAGGTTGTTGATCCAACCGAGTATAGGTTCATCGATTCTATAGTTGAAAGCTTGTAAAGGAGAATGCAGTGATCCAAACCATAGAACGCTTTCGGGAAGTCCAGGTGGACAACATGGACTCCCACTCTGGCATCGGCTGACTTTGCCCAGGTTGCTCTAGCTAGCAGCGCGTTTGTAGTGTAGGATCGATTTCGGCGGAATCCGTGTTACTGTGACACTAGGCTGTTGTTGCTGTCAAGATATCCCATCAGTGCCACTGAAATTATACATTTCACTTCTGGACTAGTAACACTGAGTACTAGTGTGTTTAGTTCGTGGTAGAATGGGGCCTTGGCAGCATCAGAACTGTAGTCGACGGATGCATCAGCTGCAACCACAAACAAACGGCTTCTATTACTGGTTTGTGAAGGAACCTTAATTAATGTCGTCAAAAAGGATGCACCAAAATATCTGGCAGCGGGAATCTAATCAACCAACGACTACTTAACCTTAGAGCGGAGAACAATGCCCACCACGGCTTGACCAGTGATTGAGATATCAGCGTCTCCGGATGCATGCAAAATGTAGCTAGAAGACAAGCCGGGTACTGTTAAGTTGAAAACCACATGAGGCTTATTGACCCCAGTTTCGGATACACAGCACACGTCAGTACCCAGCGTGTCCAAGGTGCGTGTGAGCGCAACCTGTTGACTTATTTGTCCTAGTGCCCAAAAGTTGAAGACCGCTGGAGAAACGAGACAGCATGGCCTTATAAGCGGCTGTTGTCGCGATGTGTCCAGTGGGTATTGTGGCAAAGTTGCATCTGATGATGTGTCTCCAGTGTCATTACGGCTGCTGTCAACTTAGTTAGGAATTTTGGTAGGAAGGTTAGTAATACCGGTCGGGAGTGGAATAGGCGAAGCAGGTGGGAAAGAAAGAAGGTAGTCACCAGCATTAGACGTTTTTCGCTTATCCGCTCTACCGTATACATCAGATAGGGCGACTCTTGTTCAGCCGTGCCATAGACGATGCTGGATGCAATTGAAGTTTGAGGAAATGATTTCGTAAAACAGAAAACTTGAGATCGGCAATGCAAATTCGTTCAAATGGTAAGTAAAATCATACAGCCATATTGGAACCGTCTGCTTGAGACCTGACTCAATGCAGGATAGTCCCGCGTAGCCGTTTCATCCGCACTCCTATCCACATTCAAAGACATCTATAGCTTCCGACTATATCTCATTTTAGAAAACAATGCTTTGGTCAATACGCAATTATACAAAAAGGAGAGGTTAGTTTACTAGTGTATTTTATCTTAGGTACTATTCATCCATATATGCAAGTTACCTGTCGGGTACGCGCATGGGGATCACTTGTGTATCTATATAATATTACAGTCCCAAATATTAAACCCGCTTGGTAAATGCAGTTATCTCTGGAGTGTAATTTTACCCACTAGCACAAATCCACTGTGTGGATGGCTTTGAGTTGATAAATCGCTTGCACGTGACGGTTTAAAAATGCGCGTTGATTATGTATGAAGTCGGCAGCAAACAGTGGCAAAAATTTTCCGTCAGAGAAATGCAAGTCGTTCAGATAAAGCTGCAGCTAAATTGCTCCCATGCTTAACCGCTAACATTAATTTTATATATATATATATATATATATATATATATATATATATATATATATATACTGAATACTGAATACTGTATTATAGAGCAAGTAGAAATGGATTCTGTACAACTCTTTCGAAATATGGCGAAAAACGTTATAAAAGTTGTCAACCGTGGATATCATCGTCGTTCTCATGTAATATTTAAAATATTCGACTTACGATATTTCAGGATTCACAAATGTGATATGTCATCGTAAGTGTGCAGTCGTTCTCTGTATCGAATAGAGGCAAAATACAAATCTAACAACGTTTTGAACTGTTGCACAGATGTTGCCTCAATCACATGTTCGGGCAAACTGTTCCAAATGTTTACCACTCTCCGTTCGAAGCACAGTGGGTGGGGAACACATTTCACATCCGGCACGACAAGTTTGTATCTGTGTCCGCGTGTGCTGCATGGCTCTCGTAAGTGCAGCATTGACCTTAGCATGGGGAACTCACCGAGATGTAGAATTCGGTAGGTCATAATGAGGTCGACTCGCACCCGACGGTAGGACAAGGTGTAGAGTCCTAGTTTCTCGCACCGGTCTTCATACCCAAAGCCACGTAAACTCGGGATGAGCCTGGTAGCAACGTGTTGGACCCGTTCGATCTTTTGTGCCTCGCCTCGGGTAATCGGAAAGTAGGCGGGCGAACCGTACTCTAGCATTGGTCTAATGATAGAAGAGAACAGGCGAGTGGCAACCTCTTCAGACCATGTGCCGAAGCTACGTTTGAGCGCCCAAAGCATGCGCAGTCCGTTCCGATATAGCCTGTTCGTGTTGTCCACGGACTTCAAATCGTAGCGTGAGAGTACACCTAGGTCCTTCACGGAGGGTGTGGGATATAGCGTTTGGCCGTCAAGAGTGTAGGTTCGGCCGTTAGCATTCTTCCCCAGGCTCATAAATACAGACTTGGCTGGGTTGACCGGGAGAAGAACTTCTGCAGACCATGTGGATAAGCGGTTGAGATCTTGCTGAAGTAGGCCACAGTCATCGGGAGCGTCGATTTCTCTCCAAATCTTCATGTCGTCCGCAAACAAGGCACACGGCGACCGGAGAAGCTGCGGTAGATCGTTGATGTGGATCAGGAACAGAGTGGGCCCCAGCACAGTGCCTTGAGGCACGCCACTTGTAGAGGGGTACCAGTCAGTTAGATGGTCGTCGACCTGTACTCTCCACTTTCGTCCAACAAGAAAGTCGCGGATCCACCGGTGCAGTGAGCCACCGACGCCACACATGCTGAGTTTGTGAAGGAGAACCTCATGACTGACCTTGTCGAAGGCTTTACTGAAATCGATGAATATCACGTCGACGGATTTCCCCTTGTTTATTGCCTTCAACCACTCATGCCTCGTCACAAGCAGGTTCGTAATGCATGATCGACCTTGCATAAAACCTGCTTGTGACGAGGCATGAGTGGTTGAAGGCAATAAACAAGGGGAAATCCGTCGACGTGATATTCATCGATTTCAGTAAAGCCTTCGACAAGGTCAGTCATGAGGTTCTCCTTCACAAACTCAGCATGTGTGGCGTCGGTGGCTCACTGCACCGGTGGATCCGCGACTTTCTTGTTGGACGAAAGTGGAGAGTACAGGTCGACGACCATCTAACTGACTGGTACCCCTCTACAAGTGGCGTGCCTCAAGGCACTGTGCTGGGGCCCACTCTGTTCCTGATCCACATCAACGATCTACCGCAGCTTCTCCGGTCGCCGTGTGCCTTGTTTGCGGACGACATGAAGATTTGGAGAGAAATCGACGCTCCCGATGACTGTGGCCTACTTCAGCAAGATCTCAACCGCTTATCCACATGGTCTGCAGAAGTTCTTCTCCCGGTCAACCCAGCCAAGTCTGTATTTATGAGCCTGGGGAAGAATGCTAACGGCCGAACCTACACTCTTGACGGCCAAACGCTATATCCCACACCCTCCGTGAAGGACCTAGGTGTACTCTCACGCTACGATTTGAAGTCCGTGGACAACACGAACAGGCTATATCGTAACGGACTGCGCATGCTTTGGGCGCTCAAACGTAGCTTCGGCACATGGTCTGAAGAGGTTGCCACTCGCCTGTTCTCTTCTATCATTAGACCAATGCTAGAGTACGGTTCGCCCGCCTACTTTCCGATTACCCGAGGCGAGGCACAAAAGATCGAACGGGTCCAACACGTTGCTACCAGGCTCATCCCGAGTTTACGTGGCTTTGGGTATGAAGACCGGTGCGAGAAACTAGGACTCTACACCTTGTCCTACCGTCGGGTGCGAGTCGACCTCATTATGACCTACCGAATTCTACATCTCGGTGAGTTCCCCATGCTAAGGTCAATGCTGCACTTACGAGAGCCATGCAGCACACGCGGACACAGATACAAACTTGTCGTGCCGGATGTGAAATGTGTTCCCCACCCACTGTGCTTCGAACGGAGAGTGGTAAACATTTGGAACAGTTTGCCCGAACATGTGATTGAGGCAACATCTGTGCAACAGTTCAAAACGTTGTTAGATTTGTATTTTGCCTCTATTCGATACAGAGAACGACTGCACACTTACGATGACATATCACATTTGTGAATCCTGAAATATCGTAAGTCGAATATTTTAAATATTACATGAGAACGACGATGATATCCACGGTTGACAACTTTTATAACGTTTTTCGCCATATTTCGAAAGAGTTGTACAGAATCCATTTCTACTTGCTCTATAATACAGTATTCAGTATTCAGTATATATATATATATATATATATATATATATATATATATATATATATAAAAATCAATGTTAGCGGTTAAGCATGGGAGCAATTTAGCTGCAGCTTTATCTGAACGACTTGCATTTCTCTGACGGAAAATTTTTGCCACTGTTTGCTGCCGATTTCATACATAATCAACGCGCATTTTTAAACCGTCACGTGCAAGCGATTTATCAACTCAAAGCCATCCACACAGTGGATTTGTGCTAGTGGGTAAAATTACAATCAAGAGATAACTGCATTTACCAAGTGGGTTTGATATTTGGAACTGCCATTTTCTCTAGTTACACAAGTGATCCCCATGCGTTTACCCGACAGGTAACCTGAATATATGGATGAATAATACCTAAGATAAAATACTCTAATAAACTAACCTCTCTTTTTTGTATAGTTGCGTATTGACCAAAGCATTGTTTGCTAAAATGAGATTAAGGTGGAAGCTATAGATGTCTTTGAATGTGGATAGGAGCGCGGATGAAACAGTTACGCGGGACTATCCTGCATTGAGTCAGGTCTCAAGCAGACCGTTCCAATATGGCTGTATGATTTTACTTACCATTTGAACGAATTTGCATTACTGATCTCAAGTTTTCCGTTTTACAAAATAATTTCCTCAAACTTCAATTGCATCCAGCATCGTCTATGGCACGGCTGAACAAGAGTCGCCCTATCTGATGTATACGGTAGAGCGGATAAGCGAAAAACGTCTAATGCTGGTGACTACCTTCTTTCTTTCCCACCTGCTTCGCCTGTTCCACTCCCGACCGGTATTACTAACCTTCCTATCAAAATTCATAACTAAAATGACAGCAGCCGTAATGACACTGGAGATACATCATCAGATACAACTTTACCACACTACCCACTGGACACATCTCGACATGCTGTCTCGTTTCCCAAGCGGTCTTCAACGTTTGCGCACTAGGGTAAATAGGTCAAAATGTTGCGCTCACACGCACCTTGGACACGCTGGGTACTGACTTGCGCTGTGTGTCAGAAACTGGGATCAATGAGCCTCACGTGATTTTCAATTTGACAGTACCCGGCTTGTCATCTAGCTATTGGTTGCACGCATCCGGAGACACTGATACCTCAATAACTGGTCAAGCCGTGGTGGGCATTGTTCTCCGCTCTAAGGTTAAGTAGTCGCTGGTTGATTAGATTCCCGCTGCCAGATATTTTCGTTCATTCTTTTTGACGACATTAATTAAGGTTCCTTCACAAACCAGTAATAGATGCCGTTTGTTTGTGGTTGCAGCTGATGCATCCGTCGACTACAGTTCTGATGCTGCCAAGGCCCCATTCTACAACGAACTAAACACACTACTACTCAGTCTTACTAATCCAGAGGTGAAACATATAATTGCAGAGGCACTGATGGGATATCTTGAGAGCAATAACATCCTAGTGTCACATTAACATGGATTCTGCCAAAATCGATCCTACACTACAAACTTGTTGATAGCCAGAGCAAGCTGGGCAGAGTCAGCCGATGCCAGAGTGGGAGTCGATGTTGTCTACCTGGACTTCTCGAAAGCGTTCGATGATTTGGATCACTGCGTTCTCCTTTACAAGCTTTCAAGCTATAGAATCGGTGAATCTATACTCGGTTGAATCGGCAACTTCCTCGCCCAAAGCCAGCTGAATGTAAGGGTCCGCAGTTCCATTTCCGACCCAATTGACGTCCATTGTAGCATGCCCCAAGGATCGGCACTAGTTCCACGTTTATTCCTAACATTCAATAACGATCTTGCCAGTGTACTGCAGTCAAATTTGTTACTAATTGCAGATGATAACTAAAGTTGGCATGATATCAGGACATCGAAAGCTCACATGGCATTGCAGAGCGACCTCGACAGGGCTTATGCGTGTTCATCCGATAACCAGCGCCAGTTCGACGTGCTTAAGTACAAATTTTGTAAGCGTACGCGATCAGGTTATCGATGAATATCTACTTGGGGACCAGCAGTTACAACGTGCTTCCAAAGAAAACGACCTCGGGGTGGTCGCGCAGTACTAACTCGTCTGCTCGAGACAGGCTGAAAAGATATCAAAGAGAGCCAGTCTACATCTTGGACTCTTCCGGAGGGCTTTCGGCAATATTGAGCCATGAATCTTTCCGCAGCTGCTGAACGCCTTCATGAGGCCAGAGTTGGTTATGCGATCCAGGGCTGGCTTCCCTGGCTTAAGCGCGACGTGGTTGCACTTGAAGCTCCACAAGGTAGAGAGACCAAACTCAGAGGATTTTTTCATCTCTCCTACCAACTCAGACTGCAGTCCCTGAGATTGTACAGCGGTGAATATCGACGTCAGCAATGAGAGCTCATCATGATTTAACTAACATTGATGAAGCCAACTCATTCATGTCGTAGTCGGTTGCAGCTGAGCCAAAGTACCAACCTCAGAGGCCATCAGGTTAAACTGGCCACACACAACAGTCGACTTGATTGTCGACGTTACCTTTTCTACCTCCGGGTTTCCCTTGCCTGGAATGCCCTTCCGACTCACGTTATCTTTGCCCCTACATTAACGCTTTTTATAAAACGGCTTTATGAAACGCTTTCCAATTTGCATTACTCTATAAAGTCCGTTCCACTTGGAGGACGAAATAATGCAAACCTAACCGTGTGCTTAACGGCCTTTTCCGCAACATGCCAGTGAGGATACATACAGAAGTGTCCACGTGATTAGCCTGGATATAGCTAAACTGGATTAACATACCGCATCTGTCAAATGAAGCAACAAACGAGTGAGCGTTGTCGTTTCCTATTTTATTTCTCAAACACTTATTGTACTATAACTGCTCTCTATGCTATTTTGTGTGTGTATGTCTCATTCCCACTTTAAACTATCCTTATGCAGTAGCACATTTAACTCGGTGGACGCTTAAACTAACGATTTACTTATTCCGTAATCCTACACATTTAATTTTTACTCCAACCATTCTACGGGCTTGTCAATCACATGCTTTTTAATCGTGATAAATCATTGTTCATTGACTTCAACTGGTAAGCAGCTGCATTTTAAAGGAGACTGCAAAATTGTTTTCTTTTCTTGTGGGCGCGGTACACTAACATTTATGAGTATGATCACAAGCATAGAAGTCGTTTGGTTATTGACTACACGTAGGTCAGGAATCTATGTAACAATGGACGGATTTGCTGTTGGGTAGCATATACATAAACAGATATCTTAATATCCTGAAATAGGACAGTATGAACGCAGAAGAACAAACTGTCAGAGATGGATGCGTGGTACTTTTAGGTGACTATGGAAGTTTGATGCGCTGCTGGACCTCTGCTTGTCGGAAATACGATGAGTGTTAGTTTTCGAGGTGTTTGCATGAAATACGTAACCATCCTTTCACCTTCTCGGTTTCTGTGTTGGTATGCCAATGTATATCCTTTCTGTTTTTCCCAGGAGCAAACTAACCCGAGATGCAGGTAGTTGGCGTCCATTTTAATAACCCATTTTAACTTCAGCTTGAAAACATCGTCGCACATTCACGTGAGCTTGTGTATGCTCAGCATTAAATAAATTACACAATCTACTAGCCCCACGTTTTGGAGGGTTTCGGTATGGCTCTCTCCCATCCCTGCACTCCACGATCGACGGTTTCGTCTTTGTATAGACACATCAGGTAGAGATAGCCGAGCTGGGAGTGGAACGAAGCGCATAGTGCTTTGCAGCTATCGCCAGGATGACTAAGCCATTGAACTCGGCTAGAAGGGTTGGACACAGCAGTTAGAAGTAGTTTTTCGTGTTTTGAAGCACTTGCCGTGTGTGCAGTGCAGGGATGGGAGAGAGCCAGAACAAAACCCTCCACTTCGGTGACGGTCAAAGTGACCGTATTGGCAGAGGCTGACTTCAAAGTTAACCGAGGTCACGTTTGAGATTGCGTGTCGCAATCCAAGACACACGGCGGGTGCTCCGAAACCCGAAAAGCCCTACATTTTATTGCTTAGTAGACTATTACGGAAATTGGCCTATCTTGTATACCTGCACGACGTGGAATTTTGATTTCAAGCCGACTGAAATCGGTCATCAGCAAATAAGCGGTGAAATGATAAGGAGCCGCGGTTCTCGTAAAATTATGGAGCGTTTGCCAATCTAGTACACCACAGTTAAATTGGTTACCCATTGTAAATCTTCCAGGACAACCTGATAACTTCACTTGAATCCCATTACCTGCCACGGGAAGTTTGACTGTTGAAAAGTGATTGTTCACAGTAAATTTCCACCCTTTGTCAGCAAATTAGTTCCGAGAGTGGTAGGATGGACTCCTCCACTTACGTCAATCTTGCGTCGTAGCACTATATGGTACCTTCATTTAAACGATGTATTCAATACGATTCGCAGACTCATTCTGTCATTCTTTCCAAGTCGTTTTCCGTACCCTTTTTCTTGGTCACCGTGTATAAGTTACCCCATTTTCCTATTGCTCTTTTGTGATTCTCCAGCGCAGGGTCATCCAAATATCGATCTCACGTAGCAACTTTACTAGGCCCTAACTTGATACGTTCATAGTATCCAGTAATGCTGAGTTCTACAAAAGGATGCTTCCAAAACACTTTTCGATATAGTCATCTCATTCACAGAGAGGTGTTTGAATGCTTGCCAATACACACTACCAGACAGATGTACAAAACCAGTTATGGTTACAAGCAGGCCTATGTGGTGCAAATCTGCATTTAGGGAACACGCTATGTGGTTAGGTTGAAACGCGCAACCTCTATAGAGACCTGGGTTCACTTTGAGGTAAACCCCGGTCATTCCGATCTCGAGGATCGTAGCTGGATTGGAAATATTTGGGTGTTGCTCTTCCCAACACTAGCACAACAAGGCGTCGTTTATGTTCGGATCAAATTGTAGTTGGTTAAACATTGATTAAGTTCACTACCTCGGAATAAGCTTAGAAGGGACTGCGAATTAACACCTCTGAAAATTTAGAATACAGATGAGTTTCAGATAAGCTTGAATCGGGGCAAGGTTTTACTATTGAAGCAACAGTTTCTCCATGCCAACTGCTCCGCTAATATTTCCAAGAAAGGCTGTTTCCTTTCGATGGTTGTGGCTGTCCGTAGGGTGTTTGGTGTAGCTGACTTGAGTTGGACAGTGAACAATAATTTATAACTGGCAAAATCTTTGCTTGACAAGTTTCGGAGGATGACTGGAGTGGGCATTACAAAGCGATGGTTTCACCTGACAGGAAAAAGGGAAACTTCTGGTGTGAGATGTTGAACCGGGTTCTTCACATGAACACATGCCGCTACGTAACTGCGAGAGATGTTGAGCACACTGTTCGCAATACTTCGTTTCTGGATGGACACAATACGTCGAGTAATGTAGGTGGGATTGAATGAAGTTTAATTGTTTAGTCTAAAACGTTACTGTGGTGGCGCAAAAATCATGAGAAGGAAGAGCGTGACACTTTCTGGATACCGGAAGGGAGGAAAAGGTTTGTCGTTACTCAATTCGACTGCAGTGTGTGGTCAGTTTGAGCTGATGACATGTTAGATTGGTGTTGTGGCCGAATTGCCACAAATCGCTGCAAGCGTTATTGGGGTTAACTAGTATTTGACACAACAAAATAGTGTCTCATTGCAGACACCGGTCTTTTACCGCTGTACAAGCCTACCGCTTGCATTCCTCTGTGGTAGGAGATGTGAAAAAGTCCTTTAACGAATTTTGTCGTCTTACCTTGTGAAGTTCCGAGAGTAGTAGCACTGTGTTTGTGACAATATCATCAGGCCTGGATGGTCTACTCAATGTGGTCCTCACGTAGGCGTTCATCATTTGTGAAAGACGTATGCCTGCAACTTCCCGAATGCCCTACACAGAAGGCGAACGTGCTGACTGGCTCTTGTCCATGCCTTCCCAACCTTTTTCGAGTAGTTAAGATTATCCTGGACAATTACTCTCAGGTAGCTTTCCTGCGTAAAATGTAACAGCAGCTGCTCTCCCAGTCGATATTCTTGAGTACACTGATGACGATTTCACGGAACTTTGCATTTCGTTGTTAAAGTGACACCGGTTTTCGAAGGACCGTGTGTAGGTCCAGTCGAGATCTGTTTGTAGTGTCACATGTTTGCCCACTGTATTGCTGCTGTGTCTGAACTTGCTGTCATGTTCAAATAATAGCAAGTCCGAATGGAGCATCCTAAACAGGTCATTGGTGAATACCAGGAACGAACACGGCCTCATTACCGATCCTTGGTGTATGTCACACTGGACTTTAATTATGCAGGAGATGAATCTTCGGACTATCACATTCAGCTGACGTTTACTTATGAAGTTCTTCATTCAACTACGCAGTGGTTTACCGATTCCATAGATTGGAAATTTTTGAAGAAGAATGAGATGTTCCAGGCGATCGAATTCTTTAGAAAAGTCCAGGTATACGACGTCGACATCTTGTCTGGTGTCGGCTGACTTCGTCCAGCTCACTCGGGCTGGTAGCAAGTTTGTGGTGCGGGACCGGTTGCGGTGGAATCCATGCTGCTGTGACACATTGGTGTTTTATCTCTCAAGATATCCCATAAGCGCATCTACGATTATTACATCCATAAGTTTGGATAACCCTGACAGCAGGATGATTGGACGGTATTTTAAGGCTCTACACGATTCCTACTCTTGTAAATAGGAGTTACTGTTTCTTGGTTATACACGGCTGGGACCTGCATTTCTTCAAAGCTTCTTTGGAAGAAACTGACCAACGGTTCGGCAAGGTTCATGTCGGCTGTTCTTTATGCTATCGGTCTGATATTGTCTACCCCTGGAGAGCCGTGCACGCGCAAGTACAGTAGCCATTACATAAATTTTCCAGCGGTTAAGAATACGTAGCTTACTCCTGGGAGCGGAGTGATCTATGTCATGAGCGGGTGAGGTTACGATTCACTGGCAAGTGCGGATAAACTGTTGCCGAAGCGCGTTAGCCACATCCTGTTTAGTGAGCACCAGACTATCCATTGCGGGTAGAACTGCGATTCCGCGCTGCAATCTACCGAGCTTGTTTACGTATCTGTTGAACATGTTAGTGTAATTCGTCGTTAAGTCCTGTTGACGGTTAAGTTTGTAGTTGCAGACCAATTTGGCACGGTAATTCCACCAAGAGAATATAGGCATTCCAGACCTGCGTATCCGGACGGGCTTCGTAAGTTTGTCATGCCAAATCCCTTAGGGCTACGCAGTTTCGTGCCCGGCTCCTCAGGAAGGACTTTATTTGCTTCGGGCGAAATTTGTTAGTTTCGGAGGCTTATGCCACTAGTCTAATGAACAGGGTGACCAATTCCTTCCAGGCGACGTCGGGAGGCTGCACAGCTAGGAATAACAATTTACTTCCTCTAACGAGGTCAGCGAGTGTACCGTAATGGGTGACAACGTGAACTTACTTGCTGTTATCATTTTTGTATTCCGCGTGGCAGCTGTGGTGGAAGAACAGTGCCGTGTGAATGCTACGGCCAAATGGTATAATTATATTTAGTGGATTAGTCATTGGTTACACTTTCGTGAACACAAGATCTAAGACAGATGGTTCGTC
The DNA here is from genome assembly GCA_944474145.2 of Dicrocoelium dendriticum. Classification (NCBI taxonomy): domain Eukaryota; kingdom Metazoa; phylum Platyhelminthes; class Trematoda; order Plagiorchiida; family Dicrocoeliidae; genus Dicrocoelium; species Dicrocoelium dendriticum. Next base: position 12,371,815 of record OX104069.1, read on the forward strand.
GCCAGTTCTGAATCCCGTAGTAACGGTGACGGGGTTGTAGAGCGGTATATCGGCGATTAATTTTTGCAAGTCCGCTTTGTATTATCCTTGAGCAAAGCTGTGATTTCTATTGGAGGCAAGTTGATATCCCCCACCAGAATTACCTGACTGTTTGACCGTACTGTGAGGCGCTTTATAGCAGACGCTGGGTAGTGTTCCATCTCTAGAGTGGACCTTAATGCGCGGTATACAATTGTATGCAAAGAAACCTTATCGCTCTCAGACGCAGATGGCACCAGAGAGAATCGACAACCTGTAAATCCGGATCGTCGTTGAAAGCAATATGGAGATCAGATCTGTGATACAAGAGCACTTTGCCTTCTCTGCAGGGTCCATATTTTCATAGGATGCTCATGCCGGGCAGGGCTATTTTGGCTTCAGTGATCTCAGTATTTAGCCATGTCTCAGTTGTTGTGCTGATATCCCATGGAGTTTGAGCTATACGAGTGAAGAGCTCAGATAATTTGCTGACAAGAATTTGAGCGTTGGTATACAAGCAGTTGAGGGAGTCAGATTTTAGTTGGGTATCTGTAGATGCGGCTTCTTGGTGAGGGTTACGCGGACCCGTGTGGGGTCGGTATTCGGACGTTTTCTTGTTGATACGCAATCGCATGCTGCAGGGCAATTCCGGGTTTGTAGGTAGAGTTCTCAGCGTTAGTAGATGGCTGCAAAACTAGACATCCTTCAGCTGACGGAGAGTTTTGACTGCATCCCGGTTCTAAGCGCTGAAGGCGTCATCTCGCCGATTTGTCTCCTGGAGTCCGTTGATTTTATAACTATTGCCGATGGCAGCTTCTAGTGCCGTTTTAACCACCCTTCTAACACGCATGCCGCCATGGGTTTGGTTTGCAGTGTTACTTTATCACCCATGAACCGCTCCCTCTGTAGTTAAGTGATTATGACAACCTTGAGCTCGGATTGGTAATCATATTTTCGAGTGCGTATACTTTGCTGATGAAGAGCTTTTCTTCTAAGTCATGCGCTTTTCCTCTAAGTCAAAGTCTGAAGCTCGAGAACATCTTTGACAATGAGCGGTTTTACGTCTTTCTTTTTTCAGTAGCCTCCCGAGTTTAGTTCGCTTACCTAGCGTTCGCTCAGCGGAATATCTGAAAACATTCGAACAGTGCATTGTGTTATTCCTAAGCGAGTGACTGACAAGAGAATTGTCTTTGCATCCTATCCTGATTGAAGGATTACTTGGCTTACTCGTGATGCATCGTTGTGTGCCGAGGTTGATGATGAACAATGCGCTCATACCGATCTGCTTCGCATGTACTCCAGTTAACTGACAGATGGCGCCTCAATATTTCTGGTCATCTAGCGGTTTGCTTTGGATGTACTTCGTTTCGGATGCAGACACATTGGCGCATATGACACCAAGAGGGCCTTGGTACTGTTTGTTGTTCTCTTTTTCAGAGGAATGTTGGGCTGTTTTCCTTGGTCTGACAACTGGTGGCACACTATATGCTTTGGTTGTATTTGTGGTTATAACTGCTCCTAGTGTGACAACGATCGAGGCTATGGCGGGTGTTGCCTCGCGCGTGTGGGTGGCAACAGTAATCGCGTGCGTTGTTGCTCCTTCAACCGTGTTGCATGTACCGCGAGGCGTTGATGAAGTACTCTGTCAGAGAGCATCATTAGAAGTGGACACCCGTACCGTGGCTGAAGTCAGCATGCTTGAAATGTTCAACTCTTGACCATTGTTCTTACTCCTGGCTTGGTTGCTCTGTTCCGAACTGGAGTGTGATATTGCACATCCAGCTCAAGGATCTGCTTCCTTTGGGTCCAGTGGGGCAGATCTTTCGGCAGTTGCTCCCTATACAATTCCTGCCAGTCGGTCGCACATTTGTATCAGCTTTACTATGCATCCCCCAGTGGAATAGCCATACACACTGTGCAGAACCAAAAGGAAGCATTCGTGTTAGTTCGTTTCTTTGTCTTGCTTAGGCCAAGGAGACGATATTTAGGATGGTATCTTTTTCACGACGGTTACTGCTTTCTGTTCCAGTTCGTACATTTATAATGCAGCTTCCGCAATTAAGGTTAGATTGTAATTCTCTAAGCTTAGATCTACGTGTGCAGGCAATGCGCACCATGATGATTGCCAACTCTGTCACACCAATGGAAGTGTCGTTTTCCGCGAGGTCTATCCGAGCAGTTGCTGTGATATTGGCGCTCACACGCTTGATGAATGTTCTGTGACACACGAAGACAAAACACACATATGAGGTGATATGACTGACGGCTGGCGGATTGAATGCGTTAGATATTATCGTGTCAGTACAAGATCTATGTACTTAACTGACACATTAGGCAAGTTGACTAAGATTCATTGTATGCAACCATGTTACTCAAAAGGGCTTCAAACGCTAGCAGCTATCTGCTAGCGGGTGTGGTCATGATATTGGGATGTGTGATGAAAGAACTGATCACTTAAAACTTGAAATTGTACCATTGATATGCAGAGGAAATCTGATGTCGCAGGCCCAGAAACCCTGCTCTTCACGAAGCGCTTCGACCTTATTTGTTCTCATCATGGAGAGTAAGCAAACCTCGAACCCTGGACCGTTAAGCTGTTAACTGGGACCTGTACCACTTTATCCACCAGGTCAAGATAGGCAATGTTTAATTAAGTACGACACAGCTTTGTCGCTAATATTGTTGTAGCTTTCAGAGGCATATTTGATAAGCGTTGAAGATATAAGGGGGCTGACCGTGTAGGAGAACTAAGGTCTGTTCATGCATGGTTGGCAAATAAAGCAGATTTTCCGGATGCGCGTTATCTGTTGGCTGACAATGGAACCTCTGGTTCCACTTTGAACTGCCTGTTACCTCATTAATCTCCATGGTGTCTCAGTCAGTTACCCCACATGCAATTGTGATAGTTTTCTTGAATTTTGCTCATTTCCAACGTCTTGCATTGGTGGGTGAACCCCTGAGGTAGTCACTCGTTGATCGGGAAGAAGAAAGTGAACAAGTTCGGTGATGTGCTAAGTCAGATTGCAGTCCGTCACGTTTCTGGATGTGGACCTCGATATCAAGCGAATAGGGGTTTTTTGTGTATTTAAGTATAATTCTAGCATCAAGTCCGCAGCGTTTTCGTTTTCGCTTCCTTTTTCCTGAGCTATGACTACGTTAAATGAATGCTATCTATTTCCCCTTTCCTATATGACAATTAACAATACTGGTATAATTATTATTATTTCTGTACTTATTATCATAGTGATCTGAATCTATGGAATTTTATTCACTTTGCATGGGTATGCAAATCACAGAAGGTTTAATGAAACGAACCAAGTAGGCAAAATGGAATCGAAAATTTAGGATTCAAATTTAAAGCTTGCGAATGCCTAGTACTGTTCGCCTTACGTTCTCGTCAAATAAACCAAAGATATCCCACTCATTTCAAATCCAAATGAAGTTCAAACTTTAAGGCATTTTATTGGTCTTGGCCACAATACATTGTTACGTAGACAGACTCTACCGACTCCAGGACGAGCAAAAGCAGAAACCACGTTACTTTACGTATTGCTCCGACGAATATTCATTTAAATGTAGTGTTGAACCAACAAGTAGTGATATCGGAAGAGATCTTTAAAACTTACACTGCTCTGAATTTCAGGAAGATGGGCGATGGTCGGTGTGGTCAGTTTTTTGACCGGTGAATCTTCTGTTCCTGCTGAGATGGAGACGTTACAGTTAGCTGGGTTATGCTCAATAATCCAAACTGGATAGTGTTCTATGAAAAACCAACTAGGTGATGGTAAGTCACGTATTCGATAAGTGCTCGTTGGCAAAAGTTATTTCCGCAAAATTGTTGCATCTTAAATGTATTGTGAATGGAACCACTATAGACTACAAGCATGCGCACTCGATATCTACCAACACTGATGTTCTTACAACACTTCGCAAAACCGTTAATCGATGTAAAGCATATCAAGTTTCACTCGAATGGACATTTTTGCTATAACCTTTGGCACCGGAGGAGAATCGGTGAGTTGGGTCTAAACAAATGTGAGCAACATATTGATCATGTGCAGGGTTAAAGTCGTTTGTAGCGCAAGTTTCCACTAACTCGGAAAACACGTAGGTAACATCATCCTAACCTTAGTTCCGACTGCAAGGGAAGTAGGCACAATTGCAACAAGGCATCCGGGTATTCCCGAATATGCCACGTCTCTAGCGAGTGATTAGCGCTTGTCCATGTTGCACTCTGACTGCATTTGTTGCTGGAGCGATACGAGTTTCAGATGTAGACGGTGCTCAAAGCCACATCCAGAGATGGGTAGCTCAGTTAACATTTACATTCAGCCCAACAGGGGAAATACCCTCACTGCATGGGTTTGGTCATGCGGGGGACTTTCTAGAACATACGTTCAACATAACTATTTAAACGTCTTCGTTTAACTTATCGAGGGTGCAAATGATTCAGAGGCTTCCATCTGCCGTACCCATTTATTGCACAGGTTTTCGGATTGATCCGATGATTACACAGACTTCGGTATAGAGTAAGATGCAGCAGGTTGCTACTTATGGGTTTGAGCTTAACCATTTAACGTGTGCGTAAACGCTTAAGACAATATCAATTACCCAAAACAGGCATAACATACAGCCATAAATAATTTGACTAGGACATAAATCTGTCCCCGAGTTATACGAACAGCAGGACAGGTAAGTGAACGGGCCCGCACTCGATAAATTGGAGCGTTTAGAGACCCGTATGGCAAATGTGCTTTTGAGAAAGATAATTAGAGTAAGATGGCTAAGTAATCCGTTTCTTCCTTCAACAGATCACAGAAAGAACAGCATGCACAACCATACGTAATTATTTCGGTGAAATATACCGTAATTCTTACGGCTGTCTGACTGAAGGAAGAAACACGAATGAGACGGAATTTAAGGAGTTCGGCAGAGATCCACCGACAAGTGCTGATTTCAGGCAAACTCTGCAAAAGCCTTAAAGCTCAAGTTAGGATGTAAGCGACAAATACACTATAAATTAGCGAAACGCAAGGAGCTGCATGCTCCAACCATCACAAAGTCAAAAAACCGAACAGCGTACGGTTCATAGAAGATATAAACATGCAATACGGATGTGTGATGCTACAACGGGGTCTTTTCAAGGTGCATATATAAAGTGAAAATCACCATATTTGCGACTGTATCATCAAATCGCAAAACCAGAGTCCACAACCAGATTTCCACAGTCATACACTGTGTCAAAAGTTTCTACCCAATGGAGATTTGGCTGAATAGCACATAAAAGGATACAATGCACTAGATTCACGGGTAGCTACTGGGACGTTAAACTATCATGCGGCAGGTGTATGCGAAGGATTGCATGAAAAACTGGCGGACAGATTTGACCTATGGTGCAAGTTGAACAATGGGATGTGAGCGGGTGTAACAGCTGCGGTTGGAACAAAAGCGTGTGTGGCATCGAATAGGAATACAAAGGCGGTATGATGAGCCCGTGGTAGGCTGAAGTTGAACAGATGAAGCATGTGACGATAGTGGCGACCTAGAGCAGGATGGTGATTGTGCTGACACGAAATATTCCATAGATGTGGATGAGGAGTTTAAACAGTGGACCACGATTTAAAGTTATTGGGTGCAGCGCCATCAGTACAAAATGACTTTTCTACGTTCCACAAATGTTTCGTGTCATGCAAAGTCAACTTAAGTAACAGTGTGCCAGTAAAGTAGTGCAGCAGCAACCGACTAGAAACGGATTTGATTTGTAAAAATTCCTTCTGTATTTTGCTACATTAATACGACACTACTTCCATCGAGCTAGTGTCAAAACCAGATGAAATTTTGACGGCAGTGTTGGTGATTTGTTTTGAAACCGATAGGTATCGGGTGGCATATACATATAAAATTCACCATGTTCCAGGTCAGCAGAATACCTCAGCTGATATCCTTAGTCGGCCTCCTTTACCATAGGTGCATTCGGATGTGTTTTCTCCAATAGAGCTCGTAAAGCTGGTCCAGTATTTCGATAATTCCCTGCTCACGTCATTGAGCATACGTCAGGAAACTGATAGCCATTGTGAAACGCTACGTCTAAGATGGATGGTCAAATGACCTAAGTAGTGAATTGACGCCTTTCCGCAATAGAATGTCTTATCTCAGCCTCTAGAATGGACGTTTACTGTGAGACGCACTATTCATAGTCTTCAAGAGATTTCGGCCCTGTATCCTCGGTCAACTACAGGATGCACACCAAAGCGTTACCGAAATCTGGTTGCCAGCTCGCTTTAGTGTGTGGTGGTCCCAGTTTGACCTTGACCTTGTGTCGATGGTTGAAAGCTGCAGACTTTGCCAATGGAACGCAAACGCTACCCACCATCCATGCGCCAATGCAGCCATGGAAGCAGCCATAACCAACCTGGAAAAGCATCCGCTTAGACGTTTCGCTCTTTTCGAAGGTCGGGAGATTTTGTTGTTCGTTTTTGTTAATTCTAAGTGAATCGAGAACCACATTCTTGCTCTAACAACAAACGTTTAAAAGACAATTAAAGTGCGCGTAAAGTTTACGACATTTAGCTTCCCCGAAGTACTAGTATCTGACAACGGGCCAGCGTGTGCCAGTGCAGAGTTTCGATTAGGAAACTGGCTTAAAGCCAACATATTACATGTTGTCAGTACCGTACCTACGATAAATAGGTCGAATATGTAAAGAATTTAAGTGGGATATTTCAATTACTACTGCCAGTACCATGCTTACTCCTAATATCGTTACTGTTGCTACATGCATATCTTTAGATTAAGAGAAGCATCGCCTCATCAACTATTGGATTCAAGGGAAGAACTTGGGGTAGGGCACGAAAAATTTTTCATTTACGCCATTCAGCACGACCTGCGTTATCAGTGCGCCTGCGCTTTACCAACGCTTATCTGCTACACGACTACCTATATTGGCGGGAGAGCTGAATTTATCGCGAGATGACTTCGCATAATTGGATTCGAATCAGCGACCTCCGGATTATAACGACAGCACGCTATTGTGTCTGCCTCCGGCCGACATTCAGTTTGAGAATTTAGTGCATATAGACAGAGTCAAACTTGCACTGGCAGACCCTGTTTCATTTACACACTGTACACTTTGTCGCAAATTGCGTGACTTTCCTGTTACACCAATCCATGCAGTGCTCGAAGATTTTTCTTATTTTCCATATGCCATTTTGCAGTACGCCTCTGTATTTCACATTTTCGTATCATTTTGACGATCTTTAGCTACTAAATAAATTTGCTCTGGAAAAATACAAGCAGTAATTGGTTCCAACGAATTTACAAAATTGAACAACTTTTCGCTAATAGTCGCTTGTACAATTTCGCACCGTTACAACAATCCACCCTGGATTTTAGTATGTTTCTATAAAAGATTCTTTTAGCTTTGATCAAGCGTTTACTTTATCCTTTTTAAGGTTTGTTACCCCTATATAGCAAGCTAGGTTACCATTGTGAACCCTACTCATGGAGGCAACCGTCAACTTCCGCCGCTCCAGATTTAAGCTTGTGCGATCACCAAACCGATCAGCGTGATAATCGCTTACACCAGAAACCCTACCCGCTATCGTATTGTAATGTGGCGGAAGCTAACGACTACTCGTTAACCGGAAAGACAAAATAAACTGGATAGTAGACAGTTATCTACGGGCGTAATGGATGAGACGAGACAAGGCATTGCGAGCGTTGCGGAGAGAGCCGACAGCAGACCACGAGCAGCAACTTATAACCAGCTTAGGCCCAGAACAACGGAGGAGGTAGTTGTCGAGAACGCAGTGAATCAGATACAAATGCCGCTAGCGAATTCCAAAAGATTGAACGCTGACCGATTGATACAGTCACGGGAAAGTAAATCGCGAGCTTTATAATGATTCCTCTTGACGGCCAGAATCGGGTATTGCGAAGCTGCGATATGGACGGAAAATTTGGAGGGATTGTCCTGAACCTCATTGCCGCAGGCACAAATGAATGACCTGTTTCAAAATCCTCATCCGCGTTGCGTTGTGGAAAGGAAACACGGTCTATACCTGCAAAGTTTCGTAGGTGGTCAGTTGTTCATTGTTTGGCAATACAGGCGCTGCCTCTCTGCTGCACCGTTATCTGTAGGGTATGACGCATGAAAGCAACGCGCCAAGCATGCTGAACCGGTCGTCTGAGTTTTACCTGACGATCGGTGGCCGAGTGCTAGCTGACGGTGAACCGTTGTTTGATCCGTAAAACAGGTGGAGGCCGTTCGGCCAGCATGGCCACAACAACGGTAACCAGATACCAAGTATTTAGTGCTACACAAACATGTGCTAAGCTAGGAAAAGTAGGGTTGACATATTTTCATTGCAGTAGCCGTTAACATCTGCAGTGTAGCAGAGTATAAGTAAACAAGTATAAGTAAGTATAAGTAAGTATAAGTATAAGAGTACACCGCGCTCACTTTGGTTCTGCACTAAGTATACGACAGTTCCAATTGTAACATGTGTACTAACATTCGCACAGAAGTATGACAGTCCAAGCGCCGAAACGGTAGATCATTTTTACACGCAAATCACTTCGAAATTGGCGAAATTCCACAACTCGCACCTCATTATTTCCTGTAATTGATACCACGAAACCTCGGAAAAGTGCAAACGTTATCACAACCACGCAGCACCAGATGCATTGGTAACCAGGAACAAGCTCATCGTCGGGAAGGACTAAAGTTTGGCTGGGTCCACCGTCCACATCCTATTGTCGGATGTAGGGACCGATGCGACGTAGGCAACACTTTCGCTTCGTTAGATTGACAAAATCCTAGCTCTCCAGATCCACTTAAGTAACCGTTGCTGTTTGGTTTATTCAAAGAGAAACTTTAGTTGCCTGAAACGATACAGCTACAAAACAGGTCTAGCTTCACGTACAACCTGCGAAGAGGTCTCTACAGCCTTCGATAACGGTGCCGATCACATCCACGAAGACCAGTCGCAACTGCGGTGCCTTGGCACTTATGTACACCAATGTTCCTAAGTCCATGGCAAAATCCTTAAGGGATAAACAGCAGGAGGATGTAAAACAGTAGAATTCCATTTGTGATCAAATCGGAATTTAGGCCAGGCCGACAACTTTAATGCGCTTCACCAGACAGCCAAACTGGATACACTACGCGGCGTCCCGAGTAACGTGGGTAACATTGCAACCCATAGACGATGTCGAGGCGGTGCTTCGTCGGCTCACTGGCAGCAGACTGAACAATGAGATACACATATTTCCGGAAGTTGCATGGAACACAGGACAGCCGGACAAAACGAATTTCATTGACTACTACACAAAAGGTAGGATAAGAAGCATTTTCGTTAATGGCTTGCTTGAGCTACCGGCATTTAATGACGAAGATGCCCATGCACATGATCTGAAAGATTGATAGTGCATCCATGAAACAATCTGCGCTGGCGATGATATACTTCAGTCGATTGCACGGTTAAACGTGCCGCCTCACAAAATAGACAGTGGATCGAGAAAACTTAATGATCCAGTCACAACGCATAGCGTTAGGCTTAATCCGTAGCTGGCAGATTCTACGCAAAACACTTCTTTCGGAACAATGACTGAAGGCAGCAAGGTAGGACAAACGAGTACCATAAAGTGTAGATCAACGAAAAGGA
>OX104069.1:12381992-12428358 GCA_944474145.2 Dicrocoelium dendriticum
TTTTTGCCATTCAATTTGGTGTCGTTACCTGACCCAGTGGGTTGGTTAGCGTTCTGTACTTTTACAGCTTTGAGAGCGGCACACATCGGTCAGTCGAGCGTGGTGGTTGCAAGGTCAAAATCGGGCTAGTACGTGCAAGCCACTAGCAGTCATGAGTCCGATGCTCAGAAATGGACCAAAGGATGCGCCCCACTCTTGAGACTTAACTGGAAGAAACGGCTGCTCGGAGCTTGCTTATACTGGTAAGTGTATTATTTTAATTGTCCGCTGATTGTGACGAACCCAAAACTAAAGCCAAAAATATTATATTAATAAGCTTTTTAAACTTGGCCTTAAAGAATTGCATAAAAATGCTACGTATATTTATAGCTGCTGTAATCGGAAAACGCGGATGCAAAAAGGCCAAGCACACTCCTCTGTATGGCAGATGTTGGTATAAAACTGTAGAATGGGTTGGATCATTTCCTAGTTAGTTAACAATTCATCTAGGTCGTCTGCCGTCCCCCATGTCTCAGTGACTTTAGCTGTCGTCTAGTTGCTGCAAGCCACAAGCGGGCATTATTTGGATCATGGAAAGAATACCGAAGGAAGTGCACAACATACCTGTCCCAATCGGGGGAACTGCATTCTGGTGTTCTTTGATGGTAGTTGCTTCATCTGAATTGTCGGCTGATTGCGAGGAAAGAAAAATACAAGCAAAAATCATTCTACTCTCAATTAAAACAAGTACGCACTATGGAATGTACAAGAATTCAACGCCTATTTATAACTGATGTAACCGGGAATTCTTGAAGCCGGAAGGCCAAGCGCACTCAGCCTCATGTCAGATGCCTTCATGGCAGTGGAGCATGTGTTGGGCTGCATGTCAGTCTTTAGTTCGATCATCGCAAGAGGACTGAAGGATACGCACAAATGATGAGCTCCATTTGGGCAATAACTCCGTTCCATGCGTACTTTAAATGGTGGTTGATTTACTTAAATTTCGGCCGTTTGCGACAAACTCAAAGTACTCGCCAAGTAGTTATATTAACTGGCCATTAAAGATTGCATCCATTTGCTGTGTCGACACACGGCTGCCATAACCGGGGAATTGCTGACGCTGAAAGGCGAACAGCTGTCATCTGCATGGCAAGTGCCTGCATGGCTTGGAGGATATGTAGGGCTATATCTCAGTTAGATAACAATACATGCTTGGAACACTGGTAGCCCGGCTTGGTTGCTCACCTGTTGATTGTTTTTCCGAGCTTGATTAAGAAATCGCATACGTTTCACCACCATGCGAGGTGGCATCTTCAGTGCCCATTTGCAAATGGGCTGAGATCACGTGGCACAAATCGAAATCGCCACCTTCAAAAGTCACCTGCCCGTGCATGACGGACTGACAATCCACTAAGCAGCAATACACACTGCCTATTACTGCACTGAAGATGCCACCTCGCATGGTGGTGAAACGTATGCGATTTCTTAATCAAGCTCGGAAAAACAATCAACAGGTGAGCAACAATACATGCTTATCGTCTGCACTACCTCATGTCTCAGTGACTTCAGCTGCAGAAGACTTGGAGTGAGCCACTAACAGTCATGACATGCACAACACTGACGAGCCCTACTAGAGCAATAGCATTGCCTGGTGATTTCTTGGAACGGTTTTTGATTTAATTAAATGGTCGGATGTTTGTGGAGAAGTCGTTATACACACAAAATACGTATACTCAATTAAAACAAATTCGTCCTACCGGATTGCATAAAAATGCCATGTCGATTTATTTATGCGGTAATCGGGTAGTCCTGAGGCCCAAAGGACAACTGCTGTCGTGTGTATGACAGATACCTGCATGGCAGCGGAGGATGTGTCTTGCTATATCGCAGTTATGAGTACGATCCTCGGAGGAGGGCCGAAGGATGCTCAAAACTGACAAGCACTAATAAGGGAAATATCTCCGCCTAGTGCTTTCTTGCAAATACTTTTGTTTTATTCAAATGGTCTCCTGTTTCAGACGAACTCAAAGTACTCGCCAAAATAATTATACTCTTAATATTAATTCACAGTTACAGATTGCATAATTACGCTGCTTCAATTCATTTTTGTCGTAACCGGGAAGTACCGACTCCGGAAGGCCTACCGCTGTTAGCTGCACAGCGTTATCTGTGTGGGATGAGTCGGGCTGTATGGCAGTTAGCTAACAATTAATGACGGTCGTCTTCCTTCCTCCATGGCTCAGTCTGTTTGGCGTAAGCCATTAGCAGTCTTAACTACAACCCTCGGAAGAGACCTGATGCAAACCCACGACATGCAATCACTAATAGGGGAAACCGCCGTCTGCTGCTTTCCTAAAATGGTATTTCTTTTGTCTAAAGTGTCAACTAATTGCGACGAACACAAAGTACTCGCCAAATTCCTTCTAATCATAAGCATTAGAAATTCGCTCTAACGGATTACATAAACATTCTACATAGCTTCATATCTGCCATGATCGGGAAGTTCTGACCTCAAACGACTAACAGCTGTTATTTGAGTGGCAGGTGCCTGCATTGCTTTGAAGTATAGGTTGGGTTATATCTCTGTTAACTAACAATACATGAAGGTCGTCTGGAGTCCCCCGTTGATCAGTGGCTTTAGCAGCCGTTAGTTCACCCAAATCATTAGCAGTCATTAGTTCGATCCTCGAAAAATTAACGAACGTTGCGCACCATTGACGAGACTCAATACGGCGCAACCGCAGTCTGTTGCCTGCTAGTAATATTGTTACATTTATCTGAATTGTCTGCTGATTGCGAGTACAGAACATACTTGAAAAAGTCTTTTTACTCATAAGTGTCATAAATTCGCCCTGACGGTTTTCATAACAATTCTGTGTAGATTCATAGCTGCCGTGACCGGGAAGACCTGACGCCGGAGGGCCAACCGATGACATCTGAATACCAGGGGACTGCGTGGCAATGTGGGATGGGCTATCCAGCCGTTAGCTAACAATTCATGATGGCTCAGTGGTTCAGCAGCGGGCTAGTTGGCGCAATCTGTTAACATTCATGAGTTCAATCCTCGAAAGATGACCGAAAGGATGCATATCAATCACCAGCCTTAAGATGGTGAAGCGGCAGTCCTTTGTTTTCTTGGAATAGTAGGTTATTTATTTGCATTATGGGCTGATTGCGACAATCTAAAAATACTCACAATGAAATTTCTATTCAAATGTTAAGCAAATTCGCTCTACCGGATTTGAATAAAAATGCTACGTCTATTATAACTGTCGCGATCGTGAAGTCCTGACGCCAAAATGTCAACCGCCGTCATCCGCATGACAGATGTAACAATGGAACAATGGTTTATTACGGGTAAAAAAGGCATTGCTCAACAAGTCCCGTGGGATGGAAATTATTGCGAAAATCAATTGTATGATAGTGAAAAGCGTTGTGGTAGACTCGCCGTAGACTTACGTGGAATAGCGGAGATTTTCGCGTATTAAATGTATAAATCCATTGGTTAGACGTTTGACAAGACACAGTTTGATTGCGTTTTGTAGCCCCTGGCTAACAAGTCATAAAATGAAATGTAAGTGAGACAAGGCATCAGCAACACGTCTTTTAAATATCGCCAGATAGGGAGCAGAGACGACATAATTAGGGAGGGCTTTCCAAGGCTGGCACACGCGGAGAGAAAAGAAATTTCTACGGCATTCAAGCCGGCTATACTGAATTGTCAGTTTCAGAGGGTGGCCACTTAGTTTAGTGTTGTGGTTCAGTTCCAGCAGCGGACGACAGATGTGATTTGGATTATTCAGAATTTGGTAAACCATTATGAGATCCCCCCGCAAAAGCCGATATCGCTGATGTAAATTCTTAGAGATTTCAGTCTAAGCTGATAGGGCAGATGAAAGGGGCCTGTGACGTTCTTGGTTGCCCGTCGTTGAGGAGTCTCGAGAGCAACGAGATCCTGTTTCTGCCACGGCTGCCACACCTGAATAGCATACTACACGTGAGCTCGCACTTAGGCATTAAGCATTTAGGGAAAGATTGAGTGTTCAAACCGACCGAAGGCTCTGCGAAGAAGCCCGAAGTGTTGATTACCGGTTCTCGTCGCCTTCTCTGCTTGTTTTGAACACCAGAGATCTCCCTGTACCAATACATCCAGATCACACTCCTGAGAGATCTTCTCTAAGGTGTGGTCTCCAAGCTTGTAAGCGATCACCGGCCGGTGACACAAATGTATTACCTTGCACTTAGCTTTAATAAATTGATGCATGTTCACCTTTGACCATTCCTAAATGCAATCTAGGTCATGTGGGGGTGGATCCTGATTTGGCTTGTTACTAATCGCCCGCCATATCTTGACGTCATCGGCGTAAAGCAGGAAATTTGAGGAAATAACTGATGCCAGGTCGTTGGTAAACACCAGAAATAAGCGTGGTCCCAGCACTGAGCCTTGTGGGACACCACATCCAACCTCTATTGGGTTAAATAGTGATCCCCTAACACGTACTTGAAGTCTCCGTTGGTGGAGGAAGCTGCCGATCTAAACAAGCACAGGATCTCCGATTCCGTAAGTCTGTAGCCCTTGATGTAGGGTGCGGTGATAAAGGCCGTCGAAAGCTTTGAAGAAGTCCAGATAGATGAACTTAATTCCGAACCTATCATCAGCAACTTCCTTCCAACTACCTCGTGCAATCAGTAGGTTGATGGTGTATGACCGGTGTTGACGGAGTCATGCTCTTCCGTTACCAAGATTTTGCATTTTTCCAGGTAGTCCATTAAAGCCTCAGCGACGACTGCTTCCGTCACCTTCGCGAGCACAGGTAGGAGAGTCATTGGACGATAGTTTGCAGTATCTAACGGTTACCGCTTTTAAAAATAGGGGTGATAATGCCACACCATCACATAGTGGGGATTGTTGTTCATTAAACCACCTTTGGAAGAACTGTGACAGTGGTTCAGCTGGCTTGTTGGCCACGGCCTTCAGTGCCTTCGGGCGGATGTTGTCTGCTCCCGGAGAACTATGTGCACGCAGTGAAAGTAACTTCCTTAGCACAACTGTTGGGTTGAAAATTACATTTATAAAGAATGGTGTCTTTAAGGTGAATGACGTCATGGGGCAGATAGAGGTTACGAGTTCAAAAACTGGAGCCTATTGTAGCCGCAGTTCATTAGCTGCTTCTTTGGCGCTTTGTACTCTACCGCCTGTGGTGAAAAGTGTAGGGATGCAATGCTTCACTTTACGAAGCTTACTGACATGCCTATGTAGCAGTTTGTTGTTTGCCATGAACTTTTGGCTATGCACCATTGCTAACTTACTTTGTCCTCACGGACAAGTGCAGTGCAATGGTTGCGATGGGTCAGGAAATTTCCCCAAGTCTCTGAGTCGGGGTTAATCTTGTAAGCACACCATGGTGCCTCCCTTATGGCCAGGCATTTTCGAGTCCTGCTCCTTAGAACTGAAGGCGTTTTGGCACGACGAAGGGGTTTAGTCTCTGATGCTCTGTTGACGATGTCGCTAAGTCTATAAACGAAACCTGTCTAAACGTTTTCAAGGGGACTGTTGCATGAGAATTCCGAAGCAGCTGCGTCGGCGAGTTCTTTCAATAGGTGGTGGCATGTGATTGTATGAGTTAGTTCCGCATGTTAAGTTGGATACTCTGCATAACACATCGCTGAACGTTATTACTACATGGTCTCTAAGACCTAATCGGCTATCTCTCAATAACTTGTCAACCATGAGCTATTCATTTTTGAGCACAATTTCCAATATGGACGATTTGTTTGCTGTCCTGAATCTAGTGAGCGTAGTGACATAATTGTGCAGGAGAGTATTAGTGATAAATTCATGCAAGTCTGCTTTGAACTGCTCGCTGGACGATGCCTATACCTCCAGAATGTGTAGACTGAAGTCCCCGTAGATAAGAATGTAGCTCTACATAGTGCGTGTTACTCTGTTCAGGCCACTCATCAAGCGGGAATCCATTTCTGGAGTGGATGTTGGGGGCGGTAAACGACAGCTGCGAGACACACGTCGTTGTGTCTTAGTCGGAGACAGCACCAGAGTGAGTCGGTAAGGTGCGTTTCCAAATCATCAAATATTGCACATTGCAGATGGCTGCGGTTGTAGTCTAGGACGCCACCTCCACTGCTGGGGCGGTCGTTCCGGATGAGTGACATCCTGGCTATTTCAATCTCAGCATCAGTCATCTCTTGGTTTAACCAAGTTTCAGTAATAGAAATTAAATCCCAAGCATTCGCAACCTGATGTAGTCGAAATTCGATAATTTTACTGAGGAGCCCTTGGGAGTTAATGCACATACATGAAAGTTTCTCAGATATAAGCAATGTTTCGGAGGTTGTACAACTCATACGTGAAGTTTCGCCGACCAGTGAGTGGCCAAGGACTAATCGTTTTTTAGATGTGTACTTGGTGAAGCGTTTAACGTGGTATTCATCGTCGTTTAGTTAGTCTCGCGTCTAATCTTCGAAGTACAGAGTAACGTGTCTGGTCAGTATCATTTTCTACAGGTTGTATGGGCTCATTCGGCACACTACTGGTGCATTTTTCTTTCATAGACCCCATCGCGTTTGATTCTTTGGATGACATATGATCTCTAGGAGGCATATCGCTGATTGTCTTCAACCCAACCTCAGATTGTAGCTTGTAACGGAACGTGTACCAACTTTTTAGTGTTTGCGCTACCATACGTTTTGACTGAAGGACCACCTTCAACGCTCTCCGGCCACTTCCTTTGTAGTTCGGTGAGGTAAGCAGTCGTGACAGGAATTTCGCTAACACATCATCCAAGCAGAACATTTCATAAATTTAACACCACTGTTCTTTATCATGGGTTGTTACTTCATGCTTGTCACATGTCTCATTTTCAGGAACCCCGTGAAGAAGTATGGTTCTGGTTGAAGTTTCCTTCCGGTAGTCCTCTCAGGTACGGTTAACTCGATAACGCTCGCCAGATGGGATGTCTGGAAAGATACGGATAGAGCAGCATTCTTTTCTGAGACTACATGTCGACAGTAGCACTGATTCTACTTCAGTGATGGAGTTCAACACAATGCTCAGAAGTCTTGGCTCTCCGAAATGTTTAGAGGTGGAGTGTCGTGTAATACGCACTACGTGTACAGGTTTCAGTACAACTCCGATTAGGTTACTAGTCATGTCCCACTGGTTAATGTCATCCAACTGCCTGCCTCTTATCGATGTCGATTTTGATTCTGGGATATTGGGGCACAGTACGCTGAGTACAGATGGTTGTTTCTTTACACTTTTTGACCTGCCGCATTTATTGTTTGAAGTACTCGGAGATGTACCGCAGGAAACCGGTGGTGCTTGCACCTGGGTAACTCCGCTACGCTCCTCAGTTTCCGATCCTGTTGGGGGTGGTGTTAATTTTATATGACGGCTCTTCTTGGAGGCAACCGTAACTCAACTTTCGCTCTTACCGGCTTGCTCTTTTTCTACGCACTCCGTCGGGAGTTTGGAAATAGCCTTATTTGTAGTTACTCCGATCGAACTCGGAACCGCTTTAAGCAAATTTGAGCTATGCGTCGTATTGGGAGAGCTGTTGATGTTCTGGACGTTAGGTGTCGTGTTGCTTACTGTGTTATTAACAGTTCTTCGCAGGTTAGGAGCAGCAACCAAGGGGAAGGATTGGGTTGCACAGTCCGCTATGCTTACACCGACTGTGGTGGTCATAATTTCCTCAAACTTGTCTAGTAACTGGTTGCACTTCTGAGATAATAGGAGCACGCTTTTTATCCGTGGGGTGGATGTGCATTCCACCCAGAACCATAGCGAGTCTGGTTTGTTTAATAACTTGGCCTGACTAGGTTTAACTCGGAGGTATCTCGCATGGAAGAACTTGCAAACAGTTAGGGCACAAAATGCCTCCTTAACAAGTTTGGAACATGAACCAAATAGGTCTTCAGTCTGTGGCACACTTGGCATCACGCTTGTTGAAAAAATGTTACGAACCATTTAAATGACTCACCCTCTATGGTAAAAGGTTGTTCTGTTATTGACGTTGTCGGTAAGGCCACATTGTTTACGTTGCAGTTGTGTGCTTGTAGACGGCGCTCTCTGGCTTGCCAGTCGAATGTGTCAGCTTGAACTTGGAGCAGAATACACGAAGGTGTGATTGAGAATTTTCGTGGTTGAGCCTACGGATAGCGCCTGGTGAATTTACTTTGAGACCTGTAGCTGCACCAAGCAATGTTGGATTTGAACGAATAACAATTCGTTCGAAATCAGTTGAACTGGTCTATCGAGTGAGATCAAAGAAAGTCTTTAATGGTTGGAATTAGGCAACCTCTGGCGCTTGGATATCGGAGAAACACTGCCCGGAATTTAGAAATCAGGGTAAATATAGAATGCACTGGAGTATACTCGAAAAACTGATATCACAAATTAGAGCTTGTAGAAGCACGACGATTAAGTATATATCCAAAGGTTCGCGACAAAATGTCCCTGAACCACAGTTAAAAAACCACTAGTGCACAAGTGAACGATTAGCACGCAACTTCTCTCAAGCTCATCTGGCTGGCCTGCATTGCAAACGAGGATGTGTCGGGCTATATCGCAGTCATAACTGCGATCCTCGGAGTAGGACCGAAGGATGCGCACAACTGACGAGATCCAATAGGGCGAAACCGTTGTCTGTTGCTCGCACGCAATGGTGTTACATATATTTGAATTAGGCTGCTCGCGACAAATCGAAATACTCGAAACTATCCTTCTACTCATAAGTATTATATTTTCGCTCTAAAGGATTTCATAAAAATTTCGTATAGATTCAATACTACCGTGACCACGGATCCCTGAAGCAGGTAGGCCAAACGTCGTCATCTACATATCAGGTGCTTGCATGGCAATGTAGAATGGGTGGGGCGTTCTCGCAGTTAGCTTACAAATTATAATGATCTTATGCCATCCCGATGGCACAGTGAATTCAGCATCGGGCTAGTCAAGGCAAGCCAATTGCAATCAAGATTTAGATCCTCGAAAGCGGATTAAAAGATGCGAATCATTGACGAAACCCAATAAGGCGAAACTGCCAGCTGGTTCTTTCTCTCCATAGTGGTTGATTTATCTTCGTTATCGTCTAAATACGACGAACCCAAAATACCCGTCAAATTACTCCTACCCATAACTAATACAAATCCACCCTTACTGTTTGCATGAAAGTATAAGCAGTACCCTAGCAGCCATAACCGGGATGTCCGGACGCAGGAATGTTAACCGCTCTCTTCTGCTTGGCAGATACCTGCATGGTAGATGCTTGCATGCCACTGGATGATAAGATGGGCTGTATCGCAGTTAGATGACAATTCATTATGGTCGTCTGCCTTCCTCCATGGCTCAGTGGATTCAGTTGCCAGCTAGTTGGCGCTAGCCACTAGCGGTCATATTTTCGATCATGGAAAGTTGGAAGGAAGGATGTACACCACTGACGAAACTAACTAATGCGGCTCTGCCCTCTGATGCTTTCTTGGATTGATAGTTGTTTTATGTTAATCGCCCACTGATTGCCACGAACAAAAATTACTTACCAAATTACTTCTACTCATAATTATTTCAAATTAGCACTTACGGATTGTATAAACTTCTATGTCGATTCTTAGTTACCGTAACCGAGAAGACCTTTCGCTGACAAAACAACCGCTGTTATCTACATGGTGCGTAATGCATGACGTTGGAGAGGGGGCAAGGAATTACGGCAGTTAGATAACAATTAATTTTGATCTGCTACAATCTTCGTAACTCCAGTTGCATGCTAGTTGGCGAAGCCAATAGGAGACATGAGTTCGATCCTCGAGATGGAATTGAAGGATGCACACCATGGACCATCCTCAATAAAGCGAAACTGCCGTCTAGCGCCTTACTGGAGTAGAAGTTTGGTTAATTGAATAGTCGTCTAAATGCGAGAAACAAAAAATACTCGCCAACTTACTTCTACTCATAAATAATACAAATTCACCTTTACGGTTTTTATAAAAATATCAGGCCAAATCCTAGCTGTCGTAACCGGGACTTCCTGACTCCGAAAGGCCAAGCGCTTATATCTGCATGGCAGGTGCCTGAGTGGCAGTGAACAATGGTTCGGGCTATATCGCAGTGAGCTAACAATTCATGTCGGTCGTCAGCTGTACCCCTTGTCTCAGTGTATTGAGCTGCGGGCTAGGTTGAGGAAGCCACTAACAGTGGTGCTTTTGATTCTCGGAAATGGACCGAAGGTATCGCAAAATTGACCAGCAGCATTAGTGCGAAACTGTCGCCTGGTGCATTCCTTTAAGTATAGTTTATTTATCTGAATCGCCAGCTGATTACGACAAAAGAAAACTACCCGCCAAAATGCTTCTTCTAATAAGTAATACAACTTCGCCCCTACGGATTACATAAAATTGCAATGTCGCTTTATATCCGCCGTAACCGGAAAGTCGTGACGTCAAAATGCCATCCGCTGTCATCTGCAGGGCAGTTGCCTGCACGGCAGTGGAGGATGGGTCTGGCAATATCGCAGTTAGCTAACAAGTAATATATATATATATATATATATATATATATAAGTAAATAAATGAATGTGTATTACTAGACCGGGCTAATGCATTTCCCTCGAGAGATCTGACCAGATCATAATCAGTAACCACATACACTAACTTGAGTAATAATGGTTATTTATATGTACTTCTTAAGCGCTGGTACTGCAACAACGTTGTAGGAACCGTCTCACAACGATATTCATTTCAATTCCAATAGCCATTTTCAAAAATTACGGGCCTGCTAAAAGGTGGACTCATGAAAAGGGAGACAAGTGATAGCATCAGAAATGTTAAAAAGTAGATTTACATTGACTTCTAATAAAAAGAAATGAAGAACTTTTAGAATAGATATCTAAAAGTGGACGGCACTTCGGCGTAATTAGCTGGAAACCATAAACGTAGAACATAACAAATGTATATGATTAACGGTTGACCTTGAGCGCCAAACAAATGACTTTAACCCCGGTCAAATTTGAAAACCAATTTTTTAGCGTAAATATGGCTAGTCTTAGTCAAAAAGTCGCTTGCTCGATGTAAACGATAAGAGCGAAATTACAGTAATAATTGTAGTATTTTCCGAGTTCTAGAGCGACTGCCAATACCGTAGCCAAAAATCTTTCTACCGAAGCTGCATAACAATCGAGAGAAATTATAAAAAGTGGCTCATTTTTTATAGGATTGCACTAGGACTGCATATCTGAATAAATAAATAATTATATTCTCGACGAAACGAGACAAGCCAGTACAAGCGTGATCGAGTAGTTGACAGAGCCACAGAAACACTAAAAGCATGTGTACACCACACGACAGAGATACGTGTTGGCAAGACACATGGCTTGAAAATTGTGCATACTTTTGCCTAGGAATGATGCAGGGATGAAGGGCATGATAATTGGTGTCAAAAAGAAATGTGGCGCAGAAGTGCTGTAAGATCACCAAGTGTTTCTGTTACGGAAATGCTGGTGGGGGGTTCGGATGTTTCCGGAGACTTATCTAAGTTTTCAGTAGGAGTAGGAGTACAGTAGAGTATTTGATAAACACATTGTGCTCTCAAATATCGATTATTATGATCATCTCCGTGTGAAGTAGTTGGCAGTGACGTTATTTCGGTGGCGAGTCACATCCGCCGAGGCGCAGTGTTGCTAAACAGACATTTTGGTTTTTTATAGGAAAAACGCTTCCCAGGCGAAAACCCACCACGTCCTGGAACACTGCCATTGACCACAACTTAAATAGCATTGAGATATAACGCTTTTGTAGGACCGATTTTCCGAACGGCTAATCGCAGTCATGGTACACCCGATTTTCCGTTGGCTCAGCGGAATTCTCCAAAGTAGCAATACTTACGATCTACGACGTAGTGGCCTCTAAATGAACTTTCCAAGCGTTCGTTATAAAACATGGACGTATATGTGAAAAATATACAGGGAAACGCACGAAAGACACTATAGAATATTTTGCCTGCGCGAAATTACGTGACACTTTGTAAGTCCTCCGTGTGTCGTTTTCCGAGGCTATTTTGTCGAAGAAACCATTGTATAAGTAAAATGCCCGAAATTATTTAACTTTAAGCGGTTGTGAATGTTGTCTCGAGACTACATGCGTCTGGTCTACATGGATAAGCCAGGCCAGCTCAGTGTCTATTTGACTCGAATCAGCCTGTAAAGCCCATCAATTTATTAGCGAAATCCCGCATGATTTATCAATTTTAGCTCATTTTACGCATCCTTATATATGGATCCTCACTACCAATAAACTACGTAGGTCAATCATAAAGAATAAAAATGAGCGTCTGTAAAAATAGCAAAATGCTGCTAAACATGTAATTCGCTAGAGCCTACATGGGTAGGGCCTCAAGAACTTTGTTTTCAACCTTAAGGGTTTTCCAGACGTAAAGCATTATTGCGCCGCATGTGTTGGTGCGCACTACTGCGCAACTGTTTACGCTGTATGTGCATCCTCATTTCAAGGTTGGAGGTTCAGTATGAGTGACATCAATGCAAAACAAGGCTTTAATATCACACAGGATATCATGTTGGTGCATGTTCCGGTGAGAGCTATTCTAATTCGCTAGACAGCATAAATGGATAATAGTATAAGTCAGGAACAGCAAAGTACGCAGGAAATGGGAGCTGGATTTTTACCCACCTCTACGTATGACACACGGTGGCAAATGCAGCATGTAAAAAGTTAAATTTTGAACTAGTGACCAAGGTGAGGCAAGAAGTGGTTCGAAATAGCTGGATTTCCAGCCAACCGGTATGACAGGATTCTCTGGCACGTGGCTAGCTTTGGTGTCATTGTCAGAGAACATGAAATTTTATATGTTAGAATGGACTGAATAGCGATCAAAAATGGATCTGGTTCATCATGCCACCAATCTACCAATGATTTCAATAGTGATTGGCGATTGTACAACTCAGAAAAATGCTAAGAGATATAGGGCCAAGCGAAGACAAATTGGAGTGCAGAATGTCCGGTTTAGGAGACCGTGAATCAGCGCCCATGTATGCAAATAAATGTGGAATTAGAAGAGTAGCGCGTAGAGGAATACAGATGGGTTCAGTGGGACTCTGTTGAGAGCAAATGAGAGCTGGGCTCTATGATGGGGGCTGGAAATGCTGGTGCTTGGAAATGCTATAATGCCGATCGAACGTCACAGGCCAGACCGATAAAGAATGAGCATGTTGCCGGAAGAAGATTGGTCAGCCATTCAGGAAATAGTTGGCCCTTAATCGCGACCGCCGCGCAACTATCCACTGAACATGCAGGTGACCAATCAGACGCCAGCCGACGAAGGAGCGCATACTCGTGCACCATTGAGTCAAGGCTTGTGGCATTAGACTGAGGGAAGCTCGCGGGCCCAATCCCGCCAATCGTACATCGACTAAGAAAGCCTAGGTAATTTAGACAGAGTGAACATCGCGAGCAAGCATAAACCAACGGAAAGGGGGCCAGCGACACATTGCGAATAACAAGGACGAGCCATTGAGAAGGACTGTTGTTAATAGTGTATATACTATAAATATTCCAGCGTAGTCTTAATAAATGACTTCGTGATCGCCTGTCAGTCTTCTTGCTTCCCGGAGGGCTACACGACAGACTCCACGGACTATCAGCACATTTGTGCGACTACACCAGTCTCGGTTGCAAAAGTATCGCAAAATAAGAGTTTACCAATTTTGGTCCACTTAAGCGGAGCCGCAGAACAAACTATTTAAGGGGTGGTAATAGTTTTGAAGATGGAGGCCAGCAAATGGTGGCAAAGTTATGGTTTAGGTATATAACCCATCAAATCAGAGTGGTAAGCCATTGCACTCAGTAACATTTATGGCAAAACCTAATACTAGATAATAAAGCGTGGGTCATAAATAGATTGAAAAGAAAATCTATGATTATGAAATACCGCGACAGAAAAAGATCTGTAGATTTACGGAAGTATAAAGAAATGGAAGGCGGAGAAAAGAAATGAAAATGTAATTAAAGGTGGCCTTTCAAATGGGTCAAGAAATAATAAGGCTATAAGGATCGTGGCTCAATGTGCTTCTTGCGGGAGATGTACTACCGTCCAGCTTAAAACCGACTATCGCTGAATTCACAAAAGTCAAAGTAAACCCTAGTTGAAAGCAAGGCATTGAAGATAGAAGTATGGTGTGTAAGTAAGCTTTACTGTTTAAGGTTGTCAATTCCGCGCAATACTCCTCAGAGAAAAGTAGAGATGGGATAGAGAATTGATGGTCGATTAATGAACGCTTGTCAGCGGAAAAGCCATATTCATCGGAATGCCGTTGTGACCTGGAGATTTCCCCTTACGACTGTGTAAACTATACTAAAATAAATTATTTGTATAGCTTTCTTATGTATTAGGGAATTAGGCGGTTTTCCTGTGGGAGTGTTGTTCCCGTTTGCTTAAAACATGAGCACGATATCCTCCTTTGGCGCGCGCAACTCAACCGCAGACGACGTTCCGTCCAAGCACTAGAGGCCCAACTACATCCTCCCTAGCTAGCTCTCTGCTGGTGCTCTATTTTAAGTCCTATTTAGCGCTTCTCCCGTTCAGTAACCTTTTTCTCTAGCTTAATATTTGTGTGTTCTACCCATTACCTTTGTTTGGCCGTCTAGTCTCATACCGGATATATAGCGCACGATCCACGCACTATGATGCGAAGTTGTCACTGTTTTCAAGAGTGCTATGCCAAGTATCGTCTTATTTACGCCATAGTAATTTGGTAAGTGAGATAGCCAGCCGTAGAGGTGAAGATTCTATTTAAGCGAAATTACAGTGTCTTTGCAGCTGCACTTCTCACTTATTAGGACCTGAGTGACTGCCGATGAGCTAGAAATGGGTCAAGTGAGAATGAAAATTTATGAAATAAGTTATATACTCAGAATTGCAGCCTTAGCTCCTAGTCTTATCGAGTACTTGATCCAGTCGAGATCTCAGAGATGGGAAATACAGATATTAGGCTAAGGATGACACAAATGTCTCACACCAATCTATCGGTTGCTTCAGCCGGTTAACGCACGATATTACACCCGGGTACACCGGGGTTGTTCATGTTCCATGCAGTTCGTTTTCACAAAAGCGATCGTCCGAGTCACAGGCCTTAAAGAGCCGTTTTGCAGTATTCAAACACAGGACCTTTTTCACCTCCATCTTGAAAGCCTACGGATTCTGCATTCCTTGCAGCCTTGTTAATAGTTTGTACCAAATATTTATAAACGCAGCTAATAAGAAACAAGGGCGTAGTTTCTTCCTCGTTCTCAATGGAGTAATGATAATAATCCTGTTTCTGAGGTTACGTTCTGTTCCATCTCTCAGGTTAAGGCCGGATATGTCACTATGCACAAAGTTATGTATTATCTTGTGCAGAAAGCATAAGTTAAGGACAATACATCGCAGCCACAGAGGTTGGAGTTTGAGCTCACCACACCGCCGTCTGTAACTAAAGGGCTGGTATTGTGGGGCGAGCATTTTAGTGAAGCGCCGTTGGGCTTTTTCAAGCAGAATGCGATCCGACTTACGCAAGCTGCTACATATGAAAGCACAGTACTCCAAGATCGGGCAAACTTGACTATGGTAAAGTTCTCGCCTAGCTTCGACAGAGTTTATGTTGCGGCTTATGTGGAAGTTTAATTGTCGAGCCTTCGCGACTTAAATGTACACTTGCAAAGAAAAGTTGAGACGTATGGAGTAACGCAGGCCCAGGTCTTTTGCTGATGTATGAAGTTGAATGGGAATGCCGTTAATCCTGAGCACACCATCAGGTATTAAGAATCTGTACGTCATGCCACCCGAACTTTTAGCGAAGGAAGTTATTTGTCATTGCTGACATCATGACTCTAGGGCCATCAGGTCTTCCGGTATTCTGTCGAGTGCGGATGTAGTTGTACCTGGGGGACAGATGTAGACGATTTTGATATCATCAGCCAATATAAATAAGCGGCCGTGCTTTAAGCTGTTGCAGATATCATTAATATAAATAGGAATGAGTGTTGAACTTAAAATGCTTCCCTATACTACACCGCTCGAGACAGGTCCCGGAAGGATTCGACATGTGATATGTTCACTGACTTCGTGCCTCCGGTTAGCTATGATCCCAACCAGTCCAACATAAAAATCGCCACGCCATAAGCCTTGACTTTGTGTAGTAAGTAATTATGCGGAACTCTGATGAGTGCTTTTGACATATCGAGGTAGAGCGTACGTACTGCTTGATCTGAGTCCATCGTTTCGGTGACCATGTTAAGGAAATCCAGCTAGCAATTCGCACAGGATTGAGTACTCAGAAATCCATGTTGTGTCTTTTTCACATGGTTTACTTCATACAAGAAGTTCATGAGAGGTCTTTTAACAGTCTTTTCCGATACTATCGAGATGATAAATGTACAGTTTATCGGGCCGAAATTGGCAACCTATCGCAAAGAGCCACCTATGTGACGCGGCATGACTATAGAATGTTTCCAAGCAGAAGGATATTTTCCATACTACTAGGAGATGTTAAAAGCTTCAGGAGAAGTATAGGAATGTCCACACCCTCGTTCTTAAATAGAATGGGCGGAATACCATCTGGACCAGGATTTGAAAATGCTTAATGGTCGAAATCGCAGAGCGGATACCTTTGATGTCCAAATGTACCGTGCCAACTGGATGGCTAGTGGTCACTTGCAGCTCATCTCTGAGTGGTCTTTTTTCTGATCCTTGAGACTCCTTAAAATAGGAGTTGAATGACTCACATATAACAAGCGGATCACTAGACGTTTCATTAGGACCGGGTCGTATGAGTGAAATCTTTGGCAATTGTTACGAGGTGCAAGAACGCAGAAGCCATTTTGGTTGTTTGGCTCTATTTACACTATTTATGGCTGCCCGTTCTTGACCAGTATGCTTTTGCGCAGATCTGGCTGACAGTGCAATAGCGATTTCATCTGTTCTCATGGCATAGGCAAAGTTGAACGTCCTACAGTAGGAGCGCCGTAGCTGACGCATTCTAGTGAGCAACTTTGTTTGGCTGGTGTTTCTTGATGGGCTTCTTGTTAAACGTGTATTTGGAGCCATACCTCCAGACATAAAATACTCTCCCTATAAAAGATTTCAGCAGATTGATCTAGGGAGTCGGATAAAAAGAATTCATCCCAATTTCTCGACCTAATAAGTAGGGCAAAGGTAGCCCAATTTATGGAATTCACCTGCCGGTGAAGCTGGATTGCATCTGGTCGAGCAGGATTAGTGACGGAACATTTTATATACAATGAGCAGTGTACTACTCAATGACCCCTTCCATGAAACTCCTGGTATACTTATACTCTCCGTTTTGGGATGCCTATAATAAACACCAAGTCCAATCTGTGTTTCTGTCTGGTAGGAGCAGAAACAAATTGCTCTCAACCGCCCAGGTTGAGGCAAGCTAGTAAACTTGCATATTTTAAATGGAGCAGTGCGTGGGAGCTATTCCAGATCAGCCAAGTTGAAATTAACTGTGACAATTTTGCATTCACAGGGATGGCTCGAAGCATGCTCGAAAGTTGCCATGAGTGCACTTGTGATGCGTCAGGGGCTCTGTAAACATATCCTAATGATCCTGTGGATCCCATGATTTTTGTTGTTATCCATACGGAGTCAATGGTCTTCGCTGTGTTAATTTTCTCCGTTCTTGTTGAGTACTTTTGTTTTAAGCAGCTAGCACTTCCTCCACCTTGTTTGTGTATTCCAGATTGCATATACAGCCGATATCCAGGAAGTGTGTAGGGATCCTCGAAATTGTATGGCGTGAACCATGTTTCAGTGAGAAAAATTGAGTCCGATACGGTAAGAACGGCCAATGGAGGTAGAACATGCGTCTTGTTACTAAGTAATCTGGTGTTGATAAGTATGAGTGAGAAGGAACTGTCAAGATCTCCTAGTTTTACAGAAGACGCGAAGTCACTGATTGCTACTGAACCATCCGGAGAAGATGCAGAAACTGTTTGAGCAGACTTAACAGCGGTTTTTTGGGTGATGACTTGTCGGGCGTCGGGATGAGCTTGCCCCGGTACATCCCCACCCGGTATAAAACAGGCTCTTGTTAGGGGGTTGTATCAAGTAAGTTGTTTAGCCTAAACGTCTGATCCATTTGCGCCCTACTGTAGGATGAAGTCATTGTACAGAAGTCTGAACTTATGCGGTCTTGTTGATGGTCGCGTGAAGCGCTACCGGCCAGGGTGCTAAGCTTGAGTACATTGTTTACTTTCAGGGAAAGTCTGGTCACTTCCAATTGACCAAGGAAGATTGCAGAGTGCCGCGTTTCGACAGTTTAGATACAGCTGGTTAAGCTTGGTTGCGTTGCGGAGTTGATCGCAGTTTGTCACAAGTCTATGCCAGTCAGCTTCATCCTTAACAGTGACTTGGATTGGAGCCGCAAATTTAATTAAACTTTTGGTGATCCTCTCAACCCTACAGAGTTAATCGCAAAGCCGTTGAGCGCAATTAATGCTCGTTTGAAATCAACCGCCTAGATGACACCTGTAACGTTGAACACAAAGTACTCTAATTTACATTGCTTAAACCATACATCGGTTCCATTGAGCTGCTAGGTGGGTTAGCTTCTTTGCAGTGTTGACATGCCCGAGCTTGATAATATGCGGCTATGTTATTACTAGGAGTTCTCGTCTCTGGCGTACTACCTGCTGGGTTGGTACGTGAGGTCCTTTTGCAATTAGTTGGGGCAGGTATCGTTTCATCAAGCTTTGGCTGTCCAAACTACAGCTGCTTTAGCCTGGTTGCGTTGCGCAATTCTTTGCAATGTGATCATACTAATCGTAATATTGCTTCGTCATCAGTACTCAGTTTAATTGGAGCCGGGTAATTGGGGATCTTTTGTACAGCCGCTGTACCTGAAACGAATTTGCTGCAATTCTGTAGAGTGCAGCGATTGCTTAAACTCATCCTTAAACTCATCCACCAACATTCCATCAAGAACAATAAAGATAAGGATGCTACACATCCCTTTGCCCCAACCAGAACCACGCGGCAATTTGCATTTTAAGGTGGCAGCTGACCTTGTTTTTTAACTCAGATATGGGCAATATAACCATTTCGGGTGAGCTCCTCAGTCTTGTTCTTTTCCGGGGACGTTTTGCTCTAGGTGTCACTACATTGTTTGACACGCAATTATTCAACTGGCTACGTTTCACCTCACAATGAATGTTGGGTATTGTGAAAGATGGCAAGTCGAAATGGAGTCGGTTGATCTGGTAAGCCGTCCCAAGTGTAGTTAGGCTCGCCTAACTGACATCGTTTCAGTGGCTAAGCGTGGTAGCTTGCCGCAACCTTCACAATTTGTCATAATAGTGTGCAGAATTGAATTTCTTTAGCACTTAATATGATGGTCGTATGCCGCCTCCATGGTTCAGTGTCATCAGCTTCGGGATAGTGGGCGCAAGCAACCAGCAATCATACGTTCCATGATCGGAAGAGGAACGATGGATGTGCACAACTGAGTAGCCCCCATAAGAGGAAACAGCCGTCTGTTGATTTCTAGGAATGGCATATGATTTATTTGAGTTGTCCACTGATTGTGGCCAACTCAAAATACTCGCCAAAATCCGTCTGCTCAAAATCAATACAAGTGCAATTACGGAGTTCATAAAAATGCTATGTCGATTCATATCTGCCGTACATAGGTCGTCCTGAAATCGGAAGGTCAACGGCTGTCAGCTGCATGGCAGGAGCGTGCATAGCAGTGGAGGATAAGTCGGGCTATATCGCAGTTAGCTAACAAGTTATGGTCATCGTTCACCTCCTGCATATTGCAGAGGATTCAGCTGCGGGCTATTTAGAGAAGCCACTAGCAGTCTTGAATACGATTCTCGGAAGAGGACCGAATTATGCGCACAACTGACGCGCCCTAGAAGCGAGAAACGGCCTTCTGGTGTATCTTAGAATACTAGTTGATTTAACTGAACAGTTGGCTGATTGCGACGAAGAAAAATACGCACCAAACTTCTTGTACTCATAAATAACACCAATTGGCCCTTACGGATGGCAAAAAGTACTATTTTGATTCAGAGCCTCAGTACTTGGAAATTCCAGAAAACCGAAGTCCAACCGCTGTCATTTCCATGGCAGGTACCTGCATGGCAGTGGAGAGTGGGTCGGGCTATTTCGCAGTTAGCTAACAATTCATGATGGTCGTTTGCCGTCCCTTATGGCTCAGTTGCTTCAACTGCAGGCGATTTGGCGTAAGTCACTAGCGGTCATAAGTTCGATCCTCTAAAGACGACCAACGAATGCGCCCCACCGACGAGAACTAATAGTGCTAAATGACTGTCTGTAGCATTCCTGGAATGGTAGTTGATTTATCTGAATTGTCGTCTGATTGCGACGAACTCTAGCTACTCGCCAAAATCCTTCAACTCAAAAGCAAAAAAAATGCGCCCTGACGATTAGCATCAAAATGCTATGTCGATTCCGTGCTGCAGTCACTGGTAAGTCCGGACGCCGGAAAGCCATCCGCTGTCATCTGCATGGCAGATGCCTGCATGGCAGTGTAGGATGTGTCGGGCTATATCGCGGTTAGCTAACAATTCATGATGGTTGTCTGCCGTGCCCAAGGACTCAGTGACTTCAGCTGCGAGCAAGTTGGCGCAAACCACTTGCAGTCATGAGTTCGAATCTCGGTAAAGTCCCGAAGAATGCGCAGCACTGACAGGCCCCAATAAAGCAAAACGGCGGTCTGGTGCCTTACTGTAGATGCAGTTCAATTACCTGAATTGTCGGCGGATTGCGACGAACTCAAAATACTCGTCCCAATCCTTATAATCATAATTAAGGCAACTTCGCCCATACGGATGGCATAAAAATGATATCACGATTCAAAGCTGCCGCAACCGGGAATGCCTGAAGCTGGAAGGCGAACCGCTGTCATCTGCATGGCAATAGCCTGAATGACAGTGGAAAATGAGTCGGACTATATCGCAATTAGCGAACAAATCAGGATAATCGTCTGCCCTCCCTAATGGTTTAGGGTATTTAACTGTGGGCTAGTTGGCGCAAGCCAATAGCAGTCATGAGTTAGAACATCGCAAGAAGACCGCAGTAGACGCAAAACTGATGAACCACAATAGGGCGATCCGACGTTATAATGGTTTCTTGTATTGGTACTTTATTTATCTCGATTGTCGACTGATTGCGACAAAATAATGATTCGCCAAAATCTTTATTCTCATAAGACTAATTCAAAACTACGGATTACATAAAGATGCCATGTAGATTCACTGTTGTTGTAACCGAGAAGTCCTAACGCCGAATGCCAACCATTTTGAGCTACATGGTAGGTGCCTGCATGGCAGCGGAAAGTAAGTCCAGCTATATCGCAGTTAGCTAACAATTCATGATGGTCCTCTACTGTCCCCCATATTTCAACCGCATTCGCTTCGGAATGCCAGGCGCCAGAAACTTGCATTCATAAAAGCGATCATCAGAAAATGACCGGAGGAGGCGCAAAACTGACGAGCCCCAATAAGACGTAACGGAAATGTAGGGTTTTCTTGGAATGGCGGTTGATTTATCCGAATGATCGGCTAAATGTGAGGAACTCAGAATTCTCAAACAAAATCCTTCCACTCATAAGTGATAGAAATTCGCCCTGACGGATTGCATCCAAATGCTATGTCGATTCACTGCTGGGGTAACCAGGAAGTCCTGAAGGCGGAAGGCCAATTGCTGTCATCGGCATGACAGGTGCCTACATGGCAGTGGAGGATGGGTTGGGCTGTATCACAGTTAGCTAACAATTCACAATGGTCGTTTGCCTTCCCCCATAGCTCAGTGGCTACAGCTAGGAGATAGTTGACGCAAGCCACTAGCAGTCATGAGTTCGCTATTAGAATCGAACAGAAGTATGTGCACCTTTGACGGGCACCAATTGGGCGAAACAGCCTTCTGGTGCTTTCTGGAATAATAGGTGCTTTATTTTAATATTCCACTGATTGTGACGAACTTAAGAGTGTCGCCAACATCCATTTACTCATAGATAATACAAATTCGCCCTTACGGATTGCAGACAAATGCCCTGTCGTTTCATATCTGCCGTTAACTGGAAGTCCTGACGCCGAAAGTCCAACCGGTCATCTGCATGGTAGGTGCCTGTGTTACAGTGGAGGATTCTTCGGACTATGTCACAATTAGCTAACCATTCATGTTGGTCGTATGTCGTCCCCCATGTCTCAGTGGCTACAGCTGCGGGCCAGTTGGCGCAAGTCATAAGTTCGATTCTAGGAAATGGACTGAAGTATGCACATCACTGACGATTCTTTATATGGCGAAATGGCTGTCTGGTGCATTCTTGTAATGGTAGATGACTTGTCTGAATTGTCGACTGATTTCGACGAACTCAAATCACTCGTCTATATCCTTCTACTCATATCGTATACAGCTAAGCCTGATGGTTGTTTCCATCTTTCGGGGTTAAGGGTCTTGTTTCTGTAATGGAAATGTACATTTTTCCTAGAATTAAGATTTAGCCTCTTTTTGTGCGTTTCCACGAACGTACTTGCGTTAGTTGCCTTTACGTGTTTAACAAAAGCAAACCAAATACGCATTGCTCTACATTTCCTGTTATCCTAACCCCACCTGGAGAGGACTATGGGGATCTCTTGACAACTTTTATTCTACAGTTCTTTGACAGTCCGTATATTGTTCAATTGGGACTTATTTCGGACCCTCAGCGGACTGTTGGCTGTCTGTGGGGGATCGTCAGCAGACTTTCGTCGGACTGTCGAAAAACCGTCATGCCTGCGGAGGAATCTTGGCAAGTAAAACACTATAGAATAGCTATTCTCTCCCACCAGTTGTTTATTTCGTACCAGAAAAGTGTATGCGTTTCACTGTGAAATGAAAGCGAACGTCCACAGTTAGTGGGTTATGCATGACATACTTAGTGTGTAACTATTAATATGGTCCCAGCTGTACCAGTGTACGGACTTCGAAAAACTCGCAATACTTGCCCTCATGATTGTAACAAGTCCGAAAATTTTCTTATGATGCACCGTTCCACCAACCTACTCGGATCTTCCGTTATCAGATTGTAAAAGTTACTCAAGTACATGGATCAAGGAGGACACCAGCTATGGACAAACACTGATACCTGCTTATGTCATTACTTTCTGGCCCTACCTCTGGCACATTTGACCTTGTCTCACTATCTCCTTGTTCTCTCGCTACTTGCTTGTCAGACAACGGTATCCACGCTTTCATACTAACCACGATCCCTTACTAGGTGGTTGGGTTAACTTCATTCAGCCGGATAAGTAGTTGTTTTACATTCCAGCTTTTTAGGTCTATTACGGCTGTATTAACGCACTGAACGCGGAGCAACGCGGAATCCTTAAGCGGATGAACATGACATACTTGTCAACACTGCCATTTCCCAACAGCACTCCTTGATATCGGATCGTTGCCCTTGACGGGGCCATTGACTTTCCCGGGACCACACTGCTCATTGTGTAGTTTCCCAAACCTAGCAAAACAACCACATCAATTGTATTTCACGTCAGTATGTCCCAACCGACTAGGGACTTCACAGGCGCTGAGGACAGCGTCTGTCAACAGGGGTAATGGACCAGGTCCCTACATGAGCTTGTAATAATTCATAAGGTAAGGATAAATAAATGGTATATCCCTAGGTTATTCGAGGTGCAGTCAAAATATGTGATCTGATCAATGTGTACAACAGGATCGCAAAAAATAATCAATTTGTTAACGCTTTTTACAATGGATCCAAAACAGGTACTAACGTAATTAACAGGATTAAGGCATTAAATAAATTAAAAAAACCAGGAACAATAACATGTGCAGATTTAAACAGATGTCCAGTTAAAGTAATACTGCCACTCGTGTAACCATCCCCAGGGGACCTGCTCCCATGCAAGGTATTCCCTCGAAAGGTTTCGCCCGCACTTCCATGCAATACCTGGCCGCGTGCAGGTGTGGCATAGTAGCATATGAGGCATCACCTGTTTATCATATATTCTGTTCTTATTAGGGCTGCTTTTATACATGTATCATGAGCGATGAAGCCTCATCCCAGTCCGTCATGCAGATCATTCAATTATGGCACTTTTTTATACGCCAGTCAATTTGTGGCAGTGGACCTAGCATAGGTAGTCTTTTATAATCTAGAAGCTATAATCCTTCACGACAGGCGATTAGCCCAGTCGTGGACAACAATGAAATAAGGAAGAAGGTAGAAAGTTTAATTACGTGAAAGCGGTACTATGTCGTTAATGTAAAAAATAGGCAGGTATGTTTTCGAAATTATTTGGAACACTGGTAGCCCGGCTTGGTTGCTCACCTGTTGATCGTTTTTCCGAGCTTGGTTAAGAGATCGCATACTTATCACCACCATGCGAGGTGGCATCTTCGGTGCGGTAATATGCAGTGTATAGTGCTGCTTATTGAACTGTCAGTCAGGTATGTTTTTTACATCGGCATAGAAATGGATCGAGCCATTCATAAGATAAAATTGTGTGGCGTGACAGCCGGAGACAGATAACTGTACGAGTTGTCTATAGGCAAAGTTGCATAGGGAATCAGTTATTGCCATCACTGAATTCCAGTATATGTTTCTAGACTGTTAACTCCAAAAAAGAAGTGGAAATGTTTAGCACTGCAAAACAAATGTAGCGAAGGTAGTCGCAGAGCAATATTACGAATTAGTCAATTTGTGGGGAAAATTACGAAAATAGTTCCTGACACCACACCAGTAAATAATTTTGCTCTCGGTTTTAAACAGAAAACAGTTGATATGAATTAAGTTTGAAAGGAGTAAAACCGCATAGGAGGTAGCATTAAAGAATAGCATAAGCGGTTTGTAGCAGCTCATCCTATATGATCATGTTTTCTCTGGTGCATTCGATACGATGTTCTCCGGTATCATACATGATCCGGTCCTTCTTCATACAGATTTTCATCATCAAGTTGAAATTTTAAGATCCATTTCACTCTGTCCGTCTACGGATAAGCCTTTATCATTTTCTTGAACATGCAGAAATGTTCAATACATCTAATCTCTTTTGGTAGCGTATTCCATATGCAGCCATCCATAAGAAGATAGAAATTTCTCCTTAGACTGCTCTTGAATTTAGGTAAATAGAATATGCATTCACTATCTCTCAGTTCATAGCTGATATTTTCCTGAAAGTGCGATTGATAGGTTCCGGCATATGCTTTCCGCCACACGTTTTTGTGGAGGAAGCCCAGATTTAATTCTATTCTTCGTAACCACAGAGCTTCAAGATTCAACTCCTGGCACGTATCTCTATATGAAAGAGCGGTTAAATAGCTAAATATGCTCCTCGTAAAGGCGCGTTAGACATTTTAAATGGCTCTCAAGTCACCCTTTCGAAAGTTGCTGAAGGTACTGAAGGTGTTGAAGGTACCACGGCAATTTTCAAGCAAAGACGAGATACTGATTTTGAAAGCAACTAGTCTGGTTTCCTTCAAGTTTAGCAGGTGGCATATGAGCCCGACCAACAGCTTAGCCTTTTTCAAGATATGATTTGTATGTTCGCTAAAATTTAACGAACCAGAATATCTTAAACCTAAGTCGCGAACAGACTGGCTGATGGAATGAGTTCGTCATGAAGCCTGAACACTTCTGCTGTTATCCGACATCCATACGCTAGAATACTACACTTCGATGTTGCAAATGTCATCTGCCACATATCAGCCCATCTCTCATTGGCTTTCAAGTCGATTTTGATATTTTTAAGTTCAGCGGTACGCTGAAAACCTGGTAACGTGTAAACCACCTTTGAATCATCAGAAACAAATAAGGCTTCCCAAATTGTATAACAGAAACGAGGTCATTTAAATATAGAAGGAAGAGTAACGGACCTAAGACACTGCCCTGTACCACTCCACTGGTGACCAGACGAGGTGAAGAGATGTAACCATTGATATCCATAACTTGCGACCGTCCTACTAGGTACGATTAGATCCAAGAGTTAAGTGGATTTGTAACACCGTACTTACTTAATTTATATGGCAGGTTTTTATGTGAGAATCTGTCAAACGCCTTTTGCATGTCGAGGAAGATGACAAAGCACTGAAGACCTGAGTCAATTGCTTCAGTTAGATGGTTAAGGGAGTCAACTTGACAGGTAACACACTAGCGGGACTTCAGAAAGCCGTGCTGTGAATGTGAGAGAAGTTTGTGCGATATTAGGAAAGAAACCAAATGTTCCTTAACAATTCTCTCTAGCATGCGTGAGAGAATGGCTAATGGGGCGGTAGTTCCGGATGTCAGTTTTCGACCCGGACTTATGTCGCGGTATAACCGTAGCCGTTTTCCAACTTTCGTAATACTGACCAGACTGAAAAGACAAAGATATATTCAATAATATAAGGGGGATATCATCTCCAACGTGTTTGACAAAAGCAGAAGAGATCCCATCGGGGCCAGGTGTGTAGGATGGTCGTAGACAGGTAATCAAACGTGTTATCGTAGCGACACTAAGCTCGATCGCTGAGAGTTGTTCAGAGAAGTGAAACGAGGTTGAAAATTCCAGGTTTTCTTTTTCAAAATTAAGGGATCTAATAAAGTACGAGTTAAAGGCTTCCGCCGTGGCAGTTGGGAAATCAATGCATTCGCCTTCAGGCATGATGATGTGGGAGGGTAGGTCAGTTTTGCCACTTCTTCTTTTTCTCAGTAATGCAGTCACCAGTTGACTTGTATTACTACTATTTACAGCCCGTTGTCCTTGCTGCATGAGACGAGTTCCATGTTTAATGTCCGTCTGTAGTATAAGGCGTTGGAGTCTCACTAATACACTGATGTCGTGAGTACATTTATATGTTCTAGTTAGCACTCGTGTTTTCCGCTTGTCCTTTGCGTTGTTAGCGTACTTAAAAGAGGCTCTCGAATTAGCACACGAGGCAAATATGCTTAAGCATATAGTCACATTGTCATAGAAGATATCCTAGGCTCCCTTAATGTCAGATGAAAGAAAGAAATGGTCCCAATTTTGGACCCTAAGCCAAACGGAGAAATTTACCCAATTAACATTTCTCTGGAAGTGTGGAACCACCGCAGACATCACATGCGACGACTCAGCTATAATTTTACATCTGACTATTTTGTGCTCACATCCAGGAAGACCGTCAGTCACATCAGTAGCTATCTGGGAGGTGCCTGAGGTAAAATGTAGGTCTGGTATGTTTTTTCCCTGGTGGCCACTAGAACAAGTGATGAGGGAGGTTATGAACTCAGCATGTTTCGCGTTGGTTACTAAGTTTGACCAACATATATCTGGTAGGTTGAAATCTCCACCTATGACTTTATCAAAAGAACTAAGTCCCGATATGTAATTAAAGATGTCAGCCAACTGGTTCTCATCACTGAAGCTGGCCCCGGGTGAGCGGTACATACAGCCTACAAGAGTTCGCTTAGTACCGAAGGACAAGAGTAACGAAGCGGAATCATTAGTGGGGCATGTAATTAGAAGTGTGAATTCAGACACAAGGAGGTTCTGTGAGTAGTAGATTATGCAACCACCTCCTCTGCCTTGCGTTCGATCATTTCTAGTAAGCTTGTAACATTCGATAGAAAGCGGCTGGCTGGGCATAGAATTTTGACACCACGTTTCAGTAAGTAAAATCATATCAGGTTTATTCAGACTTATGAAGATGCGGAATAAATGAAGTTTATACAACAGAGAAAAGATATTAATTACCATCAGTCTTAAAAAGTTTTGGCGCTGTTCATCATTCCACCCAGTATTTACTCTTGTAATCACATTAGTTCTAGAGGCTTCGGCAGCAAATCCCTTACCGTGAGATTCGCCAGTCCTATCGGGATTAGAGGGAGTGGCGGAATGGGTGGGTGAAGGCAAAAAATGCTGTGGTAATTAGGGGCGATTGTGTTTAAGCGGATAGGATGTTATTGCCGAAGGGCTAGCAGAAGGCGTTGTGAGAGGAGGAGGCGGAAGAGAGTATGGATACGTGCATAAATAAGTGGTCTGTGTTTCACCAAAGCCAAGTAGAGGCCTGCCAGGAGAACAGCCTTGGCACATCGCCGGAACAATGGGGAATTGTGGCTTGCTACTCTGTGCAGCTGCATTATTATTCATGACTGTCATTGGGACACGGGGAGTCACCTTTCCAGCACGAAGGCCCCTGTTTGATGTAAGATGCTTAGGGCGCGGATCATAATCACGGCTACTATGTGTAGTCATAATGTCAATGGACCGTAATGTACCTTCACTGGAGCTATCAATAATCCCAGTTGATGTTTTTGTACTTGTATCTGTTTCAGTAGTGGTGTGGGGATTGATCTCAGGCCCTACTGTTTTGTCAGAGCGTGGTACATCGAGTGAATTTACACTATTTCCTATGTCCACAAGACTAATGTGGTGTGGAGGCGTGAGCAGTTTAATTTCCGCTACGCTGTCGCCAGCCTTAGCATCGCTCGTGTGCAGAGTAGCCTTGATAACATTATCTGAGTTTTTAGAAAGGAAGAACCAAACACTGTTGAATGACTTCCTTCTTTGCACTCCAGGAAGCGAGCAATGGGGATGACTCTGCTTTGGCTCAGGCGAGACATTAGTTGTGCTCATGCGTTGAAGCTCACGTTGGAAAGGTGACCTGTCTTCGAATAGAATAACTGCCAAATTTCGGAACAGTTCTTAAACTATTTTGACCTTTGATAAAAGAACGTTTGAGACTTTCGCTACGAAAGCTGAACAGAGCCGGACAAGGAAAACGTGGAGATATTTTTCTCAATCTTCCAAAACTGATATCCGTCTCAGCGATGTTGCAGGCCCTCGAAACAGTATGCTTAATGTTGTCAATCGTGTTATTATCAGCTATGTTGAGGGCGAGGGCGATTTTCCCCTTCTGCATCTTTGGGTAACCTCAGAAGAGACTACATTTAAGAAGTTTAATACTACAAGTTTGTACTTTTGCGCTGGATTAGCCGGAGAGTGAATTATGTATGAAACTGACATAAGGATATCTCCGAATGAGTCAAACGACTTTAGTTTCTCATTTCGTTCCGCTAGCTGTTTCTCCGGCACCTTAATTTTGGCTGACAGTGGAGATATAAGGTCGAAAACACAAACTTAACTATCTGTCATTTGTCCTTTGGACTTATTTACCTGCACTAGTGTCCCAGGCGGCTCGGAAAGTGCGCAACAGCGCACAGGTTCCTCGGCACTCGTGAAGGCAGCGTTATTTACCGTGATTATTCGGTTTTCAGCATTCTTTTTCCTCATTGCACGAGTCTTAACGGCAGTTATCTATCTTTTAAATGGGAAGATAAAAGCTATCTGCTATATGCTATAGCCAATGGTGAACTCTGGGGTAACAAAGGCCGTTAAGTTCCAGTGATTTACCTATTCGAGTCAACAAACAGGCCACTGTTTCAGATGCAACCAATGCTACAAACCAACCGGATGTAAGAATGCTCAGTTGTCCAAATTCTGTCAAGGGTATATTGTCCTACAGTAATCGACCGCTCCCTGCCCTGGTAGCCCTAAGGTCAACTCCGTGGCGTGCCGCGACACGTTAAGCCGAACAAATCCGGCCCACCAAAGAAATTTGCGTGCGTTCGATTTAACACGATTCACAATGCGGCGTGACAGCATTTGATCAAGCAAAGCAGTGTACGAAGATGTAACTGTTTCTAGCCGCCTTATGCAGCTACCGACCGGGTTGGTTTAGGTTTCCTGAAGTAGACCTAGCAATAAGCTTTCCGATAACTCCAAAAACCTTGATAAAGATAGAAAAGTGGTGCACTTGTAGGCGAACGACAGCGCTGAAACACAGTCAGAATTGAAAACCGGCGTTTGACGTTGATCCGTTAATAATAGCCTAGAGAAAATTTGCGCAATGGGTAGGCCTAATCAAGCCCGGTTGAATGAGTGTACCCAGGCCGATGTGCGAAAAAATTTAAAGCCGAAACGTGAAAAGTCAGGAGCAACGAAAAAATTCCGACCAGCACGTCACGTCACGTCACGAAGTTGTGTTACGGTTAAACGGTAGCTAATGCTTTCTCTTCTCCTCAACTTCACCTTTCGTTCGGTGTGGTGTCTTACTGTTTTTGTGAGGTGAGCATCCAGCCACTTACGGGTTATTTGCCATGCACTGCAGCTTCCCAGGTCTATTACGATCTACGTACGCATCGGCACGGAAGCCCTCAGAATCCTTGACCGGACACATGGTACAATCACCATCATCAGCATTAAAGACTTTTGATCAGTCACTCCAGTGGCCTTCTTTCTGTCCGTTCATATTTCAGTGCACTGGTTCACTCGGTAGCTTCACACGACCAACAATCAAGCATTAACGTTATGCAGTTAACCTCGCGCTCAAGTGCATTAACTGTTTATATCGCTTAATTTCTAAACATCCGTGTTGCGTTCTACTCGGTTGATCGACCTGCGCCATGGCGTTGCTTGCTAAGCAACGGGGTCTCGGAAAATTATGCTACCATCCTGCGCGCACTCTGCCTTCACGCCTTCCGCAGAGTTAGCGTCTATCGCAAAATTTCTTACTCGTTCGCTGTCAATAGCGGTGTACGACTGGTGCGCAATATGTCCAAGTTGCCCTGCGCTTACGCAATTAAAGACGTCCTGTCTAGAGCTCTGGATGGTTCCCAACATTCTGGACTGCAAATATTACCGAGTAATTGAGCAACCAATATAGAATAATGCACAATGAAAGTAAACTTATCACAGATAAAAAAATCAGATGTTTGAAAATACTTGTAGGACGGTCGCGGTGAAATAAATGACACAAAAGACGAGTAATCATCAGTTTATGCGTGCATTACGACAAATCAAGTTAGATTCGAAGGTGCGCACCCAAAACAAAATGGGGAGCCTTTATAGTTCACGTAATCCGTGGTAGAAATAAATAAATAAGGTAAATGATAACGTTCACACGTGTGCATCTTCCTTGGGTTGACGGATACGTAACTCCAGTTTCCACAGTTTAATAAATCATGTGCAGCAAGTGAAAATTACCGCGTTAGTTTTGAGTGCAACTTTGAAGCCCGGACATTGGGGGGTTTTTTGGGCGCAATGCAAATATATGAGTGCGTTGTCTAGATGTCTTTTGAATACCGTTAGTGTTGAAGAAGAAACAACCTAAATTGGGAGGGCGTTTCAACTATGGAACACGTGAGGTGAAAAGAAATTTAGGCATCCTTCCAATCGGCTATACTGTGCACTCAGCTTTAGCTGGTGATCCATCAAGGTGGTGTTGCGGTTCAGCTTCAGAAGATGACTAAAAGCATGGCTTGCATTTCTTATGATCATTTGTGTCATTATCAATTCGTCACGAAGGCGTCGATATCGTCCACTGTAGACCTTAAGGGTATTTGACCGCAATTGATGGCGGTGATAAAACGGACCCTGGATGTTCTTGGTCGCCTTTTGTGATGGCCGTTAATGTGCTCTAAGGTCGCGTTTGGGCCAATGCTGCCAGCCATGAATGGCGTACGTCGAATGGGGGCATTGAGGCATTGAGCATCTAAATAATTATTGAAGGGTCATCCGCTCGAAAGCTCTTTGCAAAATGACATGGTGTAGGGAAGGTATTCGGACGCATTCTGTGCTTGAGGTGAACAGCCAATTGCATCGTGTACTATCACGCCTAGGTCGCAATAAGTAATAGTGCTCACTCTCGTGAGATATATATGTAAATCAGGAATAGGCCTAAACAAAGTACTGAGCCCTGTGACGCTTCAATTAAACATCGATAGAGTCAGAGATTGCGTTGGGAACTCACACATTCAGGTCTCGTCGAATCAGAAAGCTACGAATTCAATCGAGATTTGGACTGTCAATTCTACAGCTCTAAAGTTTACAAATGAGGGTGTCGCGGTAGAGAACGTCGAATGCTTTTGAGAAGTCCTGATACATTGCTTCAAATCCCACGGCGCTGTGGTTGCATACGCGAGGCGCCAAGTGGAATATGCGATTCAGGCCTGGCGTCCCTGGTGCAAACGCAACATCGATACACTTGAAGCTCCACAAGGTAGAACAACCAAACTCGCCAGAAGATTTTTTTATCTTCCCTACCAGCGCACACGGCAGTCCCTGAGATTGTACAATGATGAATATGGACGTCAGGGAAGAGACCTAAGCACGGTTTGCGTAATACTGAGGATACCAACTCACCCATGTCACATTATGTTGCAGTTGAGCCAAATTAGCAACAGGAGAGGCCATCAGCTCAAACTGGCTACACATTACAGTCGACTTGATGATCGACGTAACGTTTTCTAACTCCCAGTGTCCCGTGCTTGGATTTCCCCTCCGAGTCACGTTATCCTTGTCCCTACATTAACGTTATTCAAAAAACGTCATGATGAAACGTTTTCCAGCTTGCATTACTTGATATAGTCCGCTCCACTTGGAGGACGAAATAATGCAAATCAAATCTTGTGCTTAATGGTCATCTTCGCAACGTTGCGATGAAGATACGTGCATAAGGGTCTTTCTAAGCAGAACGGGTGTTACTAAATTGGATTAGCATATCATATCTGTAGAAATGATGCAACGAACGAGTGAGCGCTGTCATTTCCTTATTGTACTTCTCACGGGAATACTGAACTATACTGTGTTTTATGTGCCCATCCCATTCCCATTTCAAATGATTGTTATGCAGCAGAGCATTTAAATGGCTAGACGCTTAAAATGACAATTAACCTATGCGTTGATCCTTTTAAGTTTAATTTTCACTCCAACCATCCTGCGGGAGTTGATAAGCACATGGTCTTTAGCCCGTGATAACTCATTGTTCATTGTTTATTCCAAATGGAGCTAGCAAACATTAGATTTGTGTAGCAGGACCGTTTCTGGCCGAATCCATGCTGTTTGGGTGCTGTGAGTTTGGATCCTTCCAAATAATTCATGGGTACCTCAGCAACGATATTCCCTATGACTTTTGGCTAGCACTGGAACGAGCGCTATTGAACGATAATTAGCTGGAGCGGAACGATTTCTCTTTGTGAATAGGAGTGATGATTCTGTGCTTCCACATGTGAGAACACAAATATCGTCGTGGCATCTTTGGAAGAACTTATAGATTGGAATAGTCAGGTCCAATCTAACTATCTTCAGCGCAATTGGTCTGATATTATCAACACTAGTAGACGGATGCTCTCATAGAGAATTTAGCCTTTGCAGAACATCTGGTGGTGGCATAATTTGCGTTAACAGCATAGGCGACGAACCTGAGTTCTGGAAGTTTATGAATTGATGACATATGACGTTGGCCACTTCTGTTGTTATGTGTGCTGGTCCATTTGGTGCGAGGAGGGCCGGAATGCCTCACTGCGCCTTAAGAAGTGTGTTAAAAGTTCTGTAAATTGTCTTTGGGTTTGAAAAGAATTTATTACCTAGATCCTGTTGGTTATTTAGCTTATCCTTGCGTACTAGGTTCAAGCAATCATTACGCTTGATAGTGTAAGTTTCCTATGTTTCGGCACCCAGCGACTCTATGTCTTTTCGCCAGGGTGTATTTCTCAGGACCATTGACTTCCGCGTAATACTGCGTATGAATGGCCTTGCTCTCACCGTGCGCTGGGTATGTTTCTCGAAGCGCTGGCAACAAACTTGTTGAGTTGATGAATGGATTGCCACCAAGCGACATCAGCGAATACTTCAACTGGAAGTGACCAATCGGCTGCATTTGGGATTGTGCTCAGAACAGTGTAATCGGTAATAAGCTGGGGGTTAACCAGCGTTTCTGCGGAATACTCTTCAATACAGATCTAGCTGAGCAACATTGTTGCATCCTGACTGAATGATCGCTGCGGCTTAATGGACCAGATGTTGACACCGTTTCAACTATAAATTCCTCGTTGGTGAACACAACATCGAGGACATTTGCTTTGTTCCCGTTCCTGAATCTTGTGGGCGAGGGCAACGTAGTAGCAGACGATATCGTCTTACCTCGTGATGACCCAAAGAGTGTGCGAAACATTCTGAACCGTTGGTGATGGATGCATCTTGGTACGGAATTGGCTAAGCATTAGCAAAATGCAAAGTGTTACTGCGTTCCAGTGCTCATTCTCGATGGTGCAAAGCTAGAACACGCTGACGCCGTTGTATACCTAGACAGCTGCGTATCTGTTAGTGGCGATGTCAGCAAGGAATTTTCTCTCCGCATCGCCAAAGCGCGAGCTGCGTTTGTCAAACTAAAAATTTTTGGCGTTGTTAAGCTGGCTCTATCTTGGTAAAGTGCTCTGTTAGAATGACACCGTTCGGGTAGTGATGTTACTTGGAAGCGGGTCGTGGCCATGTTTGCTTAGATGAAATGCATTTGTTTTCAACATTTGATTAAGTGTACTTCAGGAGGTTTGCTCCTGTATGATGGCAACAACGTATGTGCAACGATGAAGTCAGACGTCAGGTTTCAGTAAATGTGAGTATCCCCTTCAACAATCTAGTTGTACTGACCCAGTTGATATGGCGTGGTCACGTCCTGCGTAGGTCATCTGACCGTTTGTCCCATTGCGCTCAGTTCGCTCGTGTAGGACTCGATTGAAAGAGACCACAAGGTGGTAAAGGATCCACGTAGCGACAACATGTAATAATTAAGGTGGTACTTGCTGCCGATGGTTTCACACGCTTGCATGGTTGTGGACCTGAGGACGAATAGCGCCGATGGCTGAAAACGATTCAGCAACTGGTGCGTAATCGAAGCCAGTGGAAGACCTGTGAACATACTTATTTGAACCAAATGCTTAATACCTAACAAGTAATAGAATGTTGCGTGGAAAATAACGAAAATAGATTCCTTTATTCTTGTGGCAATTCAGCTAAAGTATGTTGCTCACCTTTAAACAATGTGTCATAAAGATGCTTGTAAGGCTTCTGTTTCAAGTTCGGCCAGGTTGGTTTTATCGCGTTCTCACTCCACAGAGC
Organism: Dicrocoelium dendriticum; assembly: GCA_944474145.2. NCBI lineage: Eukaryota > Metazoa > Platyhelminthes > Trematoda > Plagiorchiida > Dicrocoeliidae > Dicrocoelium > Dicrocoelium dendriticum. The sequence goes on from OX104069.1 coordinate 12,416,937, forward strand.
AGTGTGTGACCACGAAACGAAGTGCGCGCATCCACCCGTCTGACTAGGGTGCGCAACCTGCCGGTCGGAAAAGTATGCAACCTCAACTAGCCTACTGTGTGAGGTAGCAACCCTATGCCAAGTAGCATAAATCAAACAGATGCAAATCCAAGAGGGTTCTAGTCGTAGGGAAAATGTGCTCCTCTGTATGTAAACGAATGGTCCAATACGGTTTACCTTGTCCACACTGTTTCACCTGGTACCATCAATATGTGCCAATCTCTCCCGACAAAACCTGAGGGTTTGGAACTGCTCCTAAGATGATATCTGCGTGTTCGACCAACGCACTAGGGAAATGTATTCTTCTAGTCCAAAAGTGCAAGCGGTTAACAGAAGAAGTTGAGCAACGAAAGGAAGCAAAGATTACATCACTAGAAGCGAGTATGCACCATGACAACATAGTGGCTTCAAAGAGAAGCACTGGTGCAAAATTTACTTGGCTTGAACCACAATTGATAAGGTCCCGTTGCCGTTATTTTCTTCAAGGTGGAAGAAAGCAAGGCGAAAACAGACAGTAGCTCTGATGGACCAGCGGTACTCAGGACGCTGAAAATCAGACACCACTCGAAAAGCGTGATGCATCAAATTCAGCCGGTCTTGACAACTTGGATCATTAATAAGGATGGGACAGCTTAAGTTGAGTCTGCTGCATCTGCAACCCAAGGGTTACTGGTCGAGTTCAAATTCCCTGAGAGTCCAGTCACATATGTAGTTATCGCTCCAAAAGTCCCTCAGGATGCTACCTTTAGTGTCTCCTCTGTTGCAAACACCGCTAACGACAATAGGGCGAGAAACAGTGGGCCATCATCACTTGGCATAAAGCCAGGCCCAACGATCATCCGACCTTGAAATTCAATCAAAAAGGGCCCCAAAATAACTGCCTGACTGTCGTGTGTACCAATGTTCCAGAATCTACCGCCATCACTTTGCGGGTAAGCTGTCTGACGACCAAGACCAGTAGAACTCACGGTGTATTTCAATGAACGCTAAAGCAAAACACACAAACCTAGTGAGATGTACCCGTTACCCGAACTCTGCACTTTATGGTCAACACAAAATTATTAGGGTTACATTGGAATCGGCCTTTGAGATAGAAAACGTGTTACTCTCGGCAAATTCGAAAAAGCACGAGCCTTGTAAGATACGCATCTTTCCTGAAGTCCCTTGGAGCACGCGTCAATTAAAAAAATCACAGGTGGACAAAGTAAGCTGGATTACCTAGGCACCATTATTATTTATGGCGTGCCAGAATTTGCTTCCAACGATAATCATGAGGTCGGTAATCACGATTTGGAACAGTGGCGATTCATTCGTAAGACACTTTTCTTGGACCACCTTGTGGCGCGATCGCTCAAAAAGCGACCTCACTCACCAAATTATAGAGAAAGCGTACCAAGATGCTTAAAACTCCTGATTCAATCAGAGCAAACGGAAACAAAATTGTTAGAAAGTTGGCGGAGACATGGTAAAAGCCTTCCATCTAAACTTCCGTTAAAAGCTGCTGAATACTTACAAAGATCAGACATGAGCGAAACTGAAAAGCAATCCTACCAGTGATAAGGCATAGTCATCACTATACCGCTATGTCATGCGATTCTGCAGTAGATTCGGACAGGGAATGGGACGTACCTTGGCCAAACCAGTTTACGAACGGCGTGTCATCATCATCCGATCAAAAACGAATAATGGTCTACCTCGCATCTGTAGGCATTCTAACACACTTGACTCCTTTGGCTCCCTGTGTGCTCCTAGTGACCGAGAAACTATCCTGCATTTATACCGAGGCTCAAGGCCTTTCCAATAAGCTGGCCGAACTGAAGGATCGCCAAATTTTCAAGCCATGCGATATTATCGGTGTCACGATGACATCGTTGCACACTGGTATGACAGACGCTGAAGTTTTGCTTCCGAGCACTTTACTCATACGAAACGACAAGCTTACGAAAGGAGGAGGGGTATTCCTGTATTACCGAAGCGATCTAGAGTGCAAGGCCTTTGGGGATTAAGACAGAGTTCGCTGATTTTTTTTGGTGCGCATGTAATTACATGACAGCGACAGCTGCAGTATAGCTTTACTATACAGCCCCCTAAACTCTACACCGCATACGGGCTGCCAACTTGCAAAAGTTTTAAGATGTAACATAAAGTGAAAGCACACTCACATCCTTCTCATGGGTGATTTCAATGTACACTGTTTAGAAACTCCTTCTACCATCGGGGAGCCATTTAAATCAGATCTGCAAGGGCTTATAACAAATGTTCTACTTTATAACTACGCCATTACGCCCACTCGTTTCAGAAAAGGAAATAGACCTTTTTGCTGTATCTTGTTTTTACCAACTTGGAAAACATGATTGATGTATTAATCGTGGAATGTTCTTTGCGTCGCAGTGATCATGCAATCATCAGGTTTGACTTCATCTTCCATGCGTATTATCGCAACCAGAAGCTTGAGTTGACGCACAATTACGTGCTACTACCGCTTAACGCAGCTCGTCAGTGCTACAACCTAGTCGTTCCTTGCTGAAGGTTTTCCGAAAGTAGCTTGGCATGAACTTGTCAGTAAATTCAAGCAAGCGACTACGGATATCTCAGAGAAAAGAGCTTTCAATTGGCCCTAAACCATTTCTTTCATGAGAAGCAGAGTTCGGAAATGGATGAGTATACGCAACGCTGCATGCGAGAAAACAGATCACCAGCAACGCCAGATACTTGGGACAAGTATATAGCTTATTGTAACCACCGCACCCAACTGCTCAGAGATGACCAAGTCGCACACCAGCAGAATATAAAGTAAACATTTAGCGCTAACCACAAACTTCTGTATAAGTATGTCCATGGCCGTTGTAAGATGAGGCAGGGAACGTCTGCTCTCCGGATGACTGATGGTTCGACTATAACAGCCATAGAAGCAGCAAACGCATTGCGGAGGCAATATGCTCCAACATTTTAGAGCGTCTTGCCATCAAGCGATCTTGCAGTTTTGTTTTCCCGCCTCCAGGACTCACACATATCTCTATTACTGCCAAACTTTTCTCTGCGCAACCACAACTCCCCGGGTTTCGGCACCCGTCGCCCAGAGGCAGTGGGAACAACAGAAAGATAAATCACAATCTGTGGCATAGTTCCTCCAAAGCTGCTTAGACAAAAACAATATTCCTGTGATGGATAAACTTGGAATAAGAACTCCGATGCACAAAGACGGAAAACGGACTGAGTCCCAACTACCGTCCAGTGTCCCCTCTCCCTCTATTATCTAAAGTCATGGAATCCATCGCTGCGCATGCGTTGGTGTTATCTAGAAAATTTTAACCGTATTACTACCGAGCAACACGGCTTTCGTCGACAACGATCATGCACGACGGATTTATTACTCGCGCGGAGTACGTGGACTGAGTCAGCTGATGCTGGAGAGTCCGCTGATGTGATCTACTTGGAATTGCCGATGGCGTTCCAACATTTAGGTTATAGGGTTCACCTTTCCAAGCACCAATATTACGGGATCAGTAACCTTCTCTTGAGCTGTATCGCCAACTTTCTCCTGCAACGACAATTAGTGGTGAGAGTCCAGAGTTCCATATCTGAACCCAGATCAATCGAGTCTGGTGTGCCCAAGAGCTCAGTTCTAGATCCACGGATGTTTCTGGTATACTAAATTACCTTGCACGAAACATGTCTTCAATATTTCTGCGGTTTGCTGACACCATCAAGATATGGCGCCGCATTCAGGCGGATGCCAATCAGAATCCACTTCAGTGTGACCTAGATACGATATGTGATTGGTCGACCCGAAATCTGTTACAGCTCAAGGAGGAAAAATGCAAGGTACTCTCCAAACGACATCAGAGCACCTATTGCTACAAGCTAGGAACACTAGTACTGCTGCGGTCTTCCGTCGAACGCGACCTTGGTGTTCCACTTTAGGATAATCTGGGTTGTACCAAGCAATCCGCAAAAGTCTCAAAAACTGCTAACTAGCACGTTGGCTTGCAACCACGAACTTTCGGACAACTAGGCACCACTATGTTCAGACAGGTGCTGAATGCGTATGTTCGTGCCTGTGTCGAATACGCAATCCAAACTTGGAAGCGACGGCTGAAACACGACCTTGCTGCACTGGACCAACCTCAAGATCAGGCTTCTAAATAAGTCATTGAAATGCGCTACCTTCCGTACAAGCAGAGGCTGAGACGTTCGGGGTATTCAGCCGGCGGTATCGCCGACTGCGAGGCGACTTCATTATGACTTATTTGGTTGTACGAAATCCAAATCATGTGTGCCACTTTTTACTGCAACTCAGCGGTATCACCAAACATAGGAGCCACTCCTAGAAAGTAGTAGAACAATACACCTGTCTGGCGAGCAGTATAATCTTCTTTTCCATTCGTGTGTGTCAACCATGAAACGCGCTCCCCAAATCTGTTACTTCAGCACCCACGCTAGCCATATTTCAAAGTCGGTTGGATGATGCACGCCTCCACTTACATTTTGTTAACTTGACGCTGCTCTCCATTCTGCTGTTAGTAAATAACTTGGATTTACGTTAATTTTGTCCATTGAAGCTGTGGAAACGCTCGGGATACAGGGGTACTAAATCCAAAACCATAAGTCCATTATGTTGACAGGAAAACTACTAATTGCTTTCTCATTAACGATTTTAGATAATATAGTAGACTACCCAATGGGGGTTGGTAAGGCCATATTTTTTAACCCGTATAAAATCACTGCTCATTGTACCTGTCATCCGCTAGTTTCTAGAGTTTGTTTGACTGTCCATTTGTAAGGCGCATATATATATATATATATATATATATATATATATATATGCTGAGGCTGATGCTGCTTTCACGATGCTTCTTCACCGCAGTTGAGCTAAACCAACTTACTTTAAACTAGGTATTTGTAGGCTGGATAAATTTCATTCCACTTCATTTGATTTGTTCTGCCCACCGGCATAATGTTCTATTAAAATTACACGTTGCTTACGGTAATTGAGCTTATCTTCGTTAACTTTATTGCGTTTGTAGCATTTGGTGAGTCACTTCTGGACATTTTTTACTTATCGCGGATTCGTTGCTAACCAACATACTTCATAACCTAATTTAGAGACGAGTCTGCATAGCCGTATTCTTTAACATACATATTTCATTTGTTACTGTTATTTCAAGTGATGGCTGTTGTTTGACATCTCCGGTGCAGCTGCGCTTGATGTGCATGTTGACAAGGTGCCTACCTGTCTATTACCAACCACCTCGTCCATCTGGCTCCAGGAGACAGTTGGTCGTTGCTGGAGGGGACGGGGTGCACGGTCCTTTTGCCCGTGTTAAGATCAAAGAGTGGTTCCATGCACTCAGTGTGTAGCGCACTACGGTCCAGCCACCGCCTTGTGTGCGCTTGATTCGCCCAATACAGCGTGCTTGTGTTTGCCTGTGAAGGAGTGTGGGCCAGCTCCGTTGATGAAACGTGGTTCGCATCCACATACCTCCCGGTCTTATTCCTTCGGTTTTACACTGCATATGGGGTGTGTGGTTGGAGCTGTGGGTGGTCCAGCGCAAGCCAACCATGGTCTCTCTGTAAGCGCAGTCGTCTTGTGGCTGACCACAGTGACAGGCAAATCCGAACCCGGATGCCGCCAACCAGATATATATATATATATATATATATATATATATATATTCTTTTTTTCAGAAGGCGCGACAATCCAGCATGCAATCACGCGACTTGTAACCCATGGTAATGTGACCAATGCGGGTCTATCCCAGGCCAGTTATAGTGGGAGGCTAAGTGGCACTTCTTGCAACAACCAGTAATACAACTGAAGGTGAGCTCAAGCTTTACACCCTACGAAAGTGTGCTTGGCTGTTTTGGCCATATCGAATTCGCGTAGCAAGCTTCAATGGCAGCTGTTTTAACAAAATGTGGCACTGATAATGCACGGCGTACACCATACTTCACTGGTCAGTCCCACAGCAAAAGTTAGCACAAAAATGTACGCTCCTTGTTCATTGACTCGCGAGATGTAATGATTGCTTCATTCGGATCGATCTGTCTACTTCTGCGTTCTATAGTTTAATACCATATTTTTCCATAGATTTATTTCAATTCATAACACGAAGAATGTGTATATATTTCTGATACGACAGCCGGATAAATGTTGGGATTTCAGTAATGATATATGAACATCTGAAATTTTTACGTGAGGCAACTGAATTCAACTTATTCCACGGAAAGCTTCTTAAAATTTGTACATTTGTTGAAATCTGTAATTAGTTCATTAAAGAAATCAATGGTGTATTTCTCCTATACAAGCTTCAAAGCTATGGAATCGGTGACCGTATACTCGGTTGGATCAGCAACCCCCTCACTCAAGATCAGCTGAAAGTGGCAGTCCGCAGCTCTATTTCCGACCCAATTGACGTTCATCGTGGGGTGCCTGGGGTCACGTTTATTCCTAACATTCAATAGCCATCTTGCCAGTGTACTGCAGTCGAATTCCTTACTATTTGCAAATGATGACAAAACTTGGCATGAGATCAGTATAGCGGATGAGCACAAGGCATTGCAGAGAGATCTCGACAGGGCTTATGCGTGTTCATTCCATAACCGTCTCCAGTTAAACAGGAACAAGTGCAAAGTCGTAAGCATAAGACATCAGCTTATCTATGAATATCGATTTGGAGACCAGTAGCTGCAACATGATCCCCAAGAAAACGACCTCGAGATGGTCATGCAGTACGATCTTGTCGACTGAAGACAGGCTGAAAAGGCATCAAAAAGTGGTAGACAGCATCTTGGACCCTTATGGACTTCTTTCGAATAATTTGAGCCAGCAACCTTTCCACAACTGCTGAACGCCTAAGTGAGGCCCCACGTTGATTATGCGATCCAGGCCTGGCGTCCCTGGCGCAAGCGCTACGTCGACGCACTTGAAGCTCCATAACGTAGAGCAACCAAACGCGTCAGGAGATTGTTTCATCTCCCCTAGCAGCGCAGACAGCAGTCCTTGAGATTGTACAAGGATGAATATCGATGTCAGCGACGAGGCTTAATCACGGTTTACGTAATACTGACGGAACCAATCCACCCATGTCACAATCTGTAACATCTTAGCCAAAATATCATGCTGTGAGGCCATCAGCTCAAAGTGGCTGCGCATTACAGTCGACTTGATTGTCGACGAAAGGTCTTCTCTCCGTGTGTCGCGCGCCTGAAATTCACTTCGACTCGCGTTATCCTTGTCCGGTCATTAACATTATTCAAAAAACAGCTCGATGACACGCTTTACAAGTAGCATTACTTAATATGCTCCGTTTTACTCGGAGGACGAAATTACGCAAACCAAACCATGTGCTTAACGGCCGTCTCGACAGTGTGGCGGTGAGGACACATGCAGAAGTGTCCATGTGATTAGTCTGGATGTATCTAAACTGGATTAACATACACTTTCTCAAATGGATCAACATACGAATGAGCGTTACCGTCTCTTTCTTTCTTTCTTCTGCATTCATTAAACTATAATAACTCTGTGATCTTTTGTGTGTGTACATCCTATTCTTACTTCAAACTATCGTTGTGCTGTAGTACATTTAACTATGTGGACGCTTGTACTAACGGTTTACGTGTTTGATGATCCTTTTAATATTAGTTTTTACTCCAACCGTCCTACAGGATTTGTCAAACATTCATTTTAACCCGTGGTAAATCATTGTTCCTTGTTCATTCACTGGTTGACATTGTGATACTAGACCGTTGGCATTGTGGGATCATATTACGCAACATAACCGAATGGTGGAGAAAGCTGTTTTAGTACTACAATGGTTTCAATGGAGTGTTGGGAGTGTTCGATCATTAAAAATTATTTAAAATGGAGTATTTGGGGATTGGATTATATATAGTTATAACAAGCGACAAGCAACTAATTACGGAACCATCTCTCACAGACCCGCTTCTGTTCTAGGTAATCCATTAATATTTTTCGTCCCCACTTCTACATTTCCTCTGGCCATGTGTTAATGTGGTTTACAACATGCAAGCTAGTATCATTTCGACTCGTTTATAGCTATTGTTACATGCAAGTAGACCGTCATCATGTTGCAACGATTTTGTTTGTACCTCTGGTATAATCAATTTGGCTCTCACTAAGTTGACGGCTATTATGACCCGTTATATTCAATTAAATCACCATCTCATTGACTAGAAGTTTGGGGTGGTGGGCGCCGTTACGTGCTAGGCACTCATGTCGTATGGCCTCTCCCACATTGCAGCTGTTTTGAGTCCAGCACTTTTAGTATTCGTCAGTGAGCATGTGGCAATTCGCCGTGCGTGCGTGTACTAAATAGCCTGCAAGCTTCATTTCGTCACCTCCCAAGATTGGCCCAAATGTAGACAAGTTTATCATAATCCAACTGTGGTTATGCTATTTGTAGCGCTGTGCAGTGAAATGTACCGCTTCATTTGCGTTGCCAAATGTGTGCGCAGTTTACGTACTTACTTTGACCTCCCGGTTATTATTGGAAGTTTAATACAGCGTAGCCTAACCGCCAATTCCGCGATATGTGGATATTTACTTTGACACTAGGGTAATGCACTTGCATACCTACTGAAAATAGATTAAAAAATTCTGACGAATTCCGCTGTGGTCTCTATCAAATCTATGTAGTAGACTAGTTCGTCATCGACTGATTTTCTAACCAAAATATACTGGCACACTGCACATAGTTTGAGTGCCCGTGAAAATCACACGTCCGCAAAAGTCCAAGCGATAAGGGAGTAAGCAACTACTTTACCAGCATATTTTTGCTATCTTCTGCACGTAATGTAGGTGGATCGCGGTCTTGTCGCTCGGATGTAAACAGCCCCGTTGATGAATGAACGTGTACAACAGTTAAGTGGTTGCTGACTGCTGCAACCTGATTGGCTAATACTAAGACGATACTGCTGTGACTCTGTGATGCGTTGTGAGAATGGACTGGATATTCTGGTTGCTAGGATTACTGATCAGTCAATGGGTGCGGACAAGTAAGTTACTCATGTTTTCAATAATAGCAACCTCAAAAGGTGACCCATAATAAATGATAGTATGTTACTCAATGTAGCTTGCCATGAACTAGATTTCCGCTATAATAAAATTCTAGTGAAATTCATGGGAACTAAAAATTGTATTCTATAACAATTTAAATGGACAAATAGCTTACAGTCTTCATTCATTTTATTTACCGTGCCGGTCCACTGCACCTCAATTATTACTGTGCATATAGGGTTGTGCAATCAATAAAGAGAGTTATATGGTATCCGTACTAAATGTTCAATTATGTGAGAATTTAACTGCCTGTTTCGTTGCTCAATCCTAGTTTGAATGTAAACGCCTGAATACCGACGACACGAACCAAACTTGAAAACTCCTCTGCGTGTGTTGAAACTTTTGTTCTTACTACACAACTGGAATTCTATGCTGGTTTTCTTTGTCCTGAATCACTGAAATTCATTCATGATCGCAAGAGATCTAAATGTCACTAAATGCGTAAGACAGGAGACGGAAGGCGAAAAATACTAAAAGCACTGGACCTACTTTTGCTGATCACGAACATCGGGTCTGGCATCTGCCACTGTCTTCTGAAGAAAATAAACCAGTGTTAGAACTGAGCAGAGGTTACTTTAGAGTAGGATGAAAACTGCGAGTTTTTCTTTTAGTACCTTCGGTTCTATATTATAACCTTTAGTGTATGTTCTACTGGAATGTAAACGAAATCCCGTTTTCGCTACCATACGTATCATTGAGATGAATTGCCTGGGGACCAAGCGAAAAAAGATGACAATATTTCTTGTAAGACACCATGTGTCTAACTGTTCTTTATCAAAGTTGATACCTGAGTAACATTCCGACGAAACTGGCCACAAAGACAATAATTATCTAATTGATTAACTTCAAATGCCCACACATGATATACCGTCAGTTAACCATATCTCCGGTGCACGTTCAGTTTGAATGAAGATAACCGATACACAATAGATTTGCTTGCTGTCGACACGCATGCCATCGTTTTAATTTTACAAATTAATAGCTAAATCCTGGTTAAGGATGGTATGAGTGTAATTGAGGATTGTTAGACAGGAGCCTAAGTTGTTGGCAAGTAATATTCATATTTTTAGGAGAATAGCAGAAGCGTAAAGCTCCGAAAATGTCAGTACTTACATGCATGACAAGTGCATACTCAAGAAAAATATCCACCAGATAGAAGTTACTGCAAACCGCGGACAAAATTAGATCCGTTCTGCCACAACCCGTATTGTAGCATGGCAGTGAAGTTGGATCATTTTGTGCTCACCTCTGTGATATCAACTCAGTGTCAAGCAGTCCGAATTTATCGCCTTTCCTCAAAGACCCAACTCCTTATTAAAACACATTGTAGACGTAAAACTTAGTTCCAGTAGTGAGCATAAAGACAATTCTCCCACCTTACATCTGCCTACAATGTACCAGATCTTAAATACCGCCTTAGTTCGAAAGACCAAAGCGTGCGTGCAAACATTCCTGAGCGAAATCTGATGAGCTGTTGTTACCTCACTTGATCCCTCTAGATCTTGGAAGATTCTGTCGCCATTATAGTTAACCTAGTCGTAAAAAGACATAATAGGCAAAGGCCAGACCGGCGGTGCAATACACTCGATCTGAAATCCCTTTTTCACACAGTGCACATGCTTGTTATGGGATGTTCTTCATAGATTACCTGGTTTGAGATAACATAGTTTAAAGTACAACAACGTCTCGACCGAGAATGCTAACAGTAAGCTGAAGCACGCTGCTGCCACACGCTCTATAAAGCGCAGTACTGCCGTTTCAGCCCGGTAGGAGCCATCAAAGGTAAATATCCCCCAAGAGCCCTTCGAGATCCAGAACCGAGTTACGCCAAATCCAGCTCTTGACAAAAACATGCATCATCAACTGCGACCTAGTAGCACAAGTGATTTTGGGTCCAGATCGATCATAAACTGCGTCGCCCAATTGATTACTACAAAAGCAGCATGGGAATGAACGGCTTAACATACCTGTACCAACAGTTGAAAGTATTTAGCATGGGCAAACATCGTGTATCGGCAGACACACAACTGGATGTACATGTTTGCGAGAATTACAAAGTGTATTTCCAAACATTATTATGCTTGGTAATGTGATCGATCTGCTATTGTGAACTCTTCTGTAAAACATGCGAAGTGATGGTGTTTACTGCTATCATCAACTTGATGTGCAACACACGGCAGCGGGTTTCATTTAATTTTAGAGCAACAAGAGATAGACCGCATTCGGATTGAGTATAAAAACAGTTTGTAGTCTCTTATGTTAAACTCGTAAAAACAAGAAAACAACGGCCTAGTATGGGTGAAA
>OX104069.1:12428855-12452029 GCA_944474145.2 Dicrocoelium dendriticum
AGCTGGCGGCTGTTGAGTATGCTGTCGGAATTTCTTTTCCATACACGTTTACGAAGCTTAGCAGAAGCTGTTCTCAGACGCTGATGCATTTTAAAGCCTGAGCTGATCCTACACTCTTATCAACTCAGCATGTCACGTGACTCGTTGTTCATGGCTAAACACGAGGGTAGGTTAGTGGTTTCACTGATTGACAACTCGTAGAATAACTTCCAGCATTTTCACCTTATCCGTGTGTTCACATGGAGGCGGCACATTGCACACTAACGTCCAATCTGGCAGCACAGCTTATGGACGCACAGTCGAGTTACAGTTTTTGATAAATATACTTCAGTGAGTCCGCTAGTGTGAACAGACTTTCACGGACACTCTTTCCATATGTGCTAATATCCATCAACACCATCCTATGGGACCTGTTAAGCTTTAACTGTTTTGCCCGTATAAAACCATTGTTCCATTGTTTCATCCTCTATGCGGAAACTATGAACTTTAAGATTAAGAAATGTGTCACAACATTCGTTCTACCTGGCGGCCACATGTTGATGTAATTCATAACGGAAATCTCTACTTGCCAGCATAGAAAGTTTACTAGCCTACGTCATAACACTTTAACTAGCAAGTAGACAGCTTAAGTATCGTTCATGAGACAAGAAAATTCATTTCATCCCCTTGTTATTTACTAATTTTCTATTTTATTGGGCACAAACATATCAATCCGTTTCCTGGTGATTGTTTTTCTCGCCATTATTGAACACAATGTTTCCATGAGGGAAAGCATATGAAACAATCGGTTTTAATTTGTTTTCAACTTCGCATGGTGAATAAGTGGTTGCTTATCTTTGTAAGTGGCTGCACAACCGAAACGAATTTTAACTGAACTGACCAATCTTATTGTTGTCTAGAATCTAGACTGTTAACTTAAAGCCCATTCTACACATTGCTTACCAATCCGCGGTCGTCCTCTAGATTCTGTTAGGAAAACCGTGTAGATTTAAATGTGCAGGGTCACCCAGGTTTGTATATCGTCATGAGTAAGCTATACTAAGCAGCATCGGGCATCTTTCTAAACAGATATTTGGTTGAAGTCCTGGCCCAATTTGGGTGACCTCCACGAGCTCGGTACACTGACTGGCGTACAAAATGTGGGGTGTTAGGACTGTCGTTACTCTCAGTCTCGTGCGCCATGACCGTCGCGACTAACGCCCGTGCGAATTGTTTATACGACACAATGGTGCGATTAGTGATTATTCTTGTAAAATTGTATTAACCAAGAGATACTCACTAATGTGGGAAATTCCGTGGACGGCAAGTGCATCGATGGAATATTCCCATTAATGTACGAAGGCTGCGCGATATGTCCCGGTCTAGGTCGAAAACGATAAGGTCGACCCATAAAGATAGTTTGCCACAAATGGTTTCCTGCAACGCATGTGTATATATAGAGACTCATAAATTGTAACTGTATCCAACCTTGCATGTGATGAATTCATGGCGTTAGGCGTGTGAGATTTAGACGGATCCTAATACGTATGAGTGGTTATTGTTGGGGTCAGCCAGAGACGTGTCATCATAGCCAGTCCCTAGCCAGACATACTTTCCTGCATCGGGAAAAGCACTTGACTAACGTCCCAACCTCCCGGGGCATGTCAGTAATGCATATCACCTGCTCCATCAGCAACTGAACCCAATACCTATGGATACCAACGGTTATGCTACTGCACCGTGGGTTAAGCTAGTGAGGACTGCCTGATAGATGCAATACACCAAAGTTGGCTGTCGGACGCAGAGAGGACTGCGAAGAACCGTCGAACAAATAGGGCTACATTAGTAGATCACTTTCAAAGATGTGTAACGATATTGTCCTCCTTATATTTCAAACGTACAGTTCCATTTGTGTAGGAAAATGTAATTAATGTCGTTCTTCTAAGCACTAGGGAGTAGTTAGACTAGAAGAATGGGGTAAAAGCAACAGTCGGATATCATTTTGCCATCGCCATTCAAAGTAGTCATGCTGTGGTACGCGAGTATCTGATTACCGAGTGTATTTGGCTTCACAACTGTAGCTGTGTGACAGCCATGTTAATGAATTTGAAATGCTATAATTTGTACAATTACTCGCCTTCAGTTTGCTTCAGCCGAACAAATCTAATCAGGCTAATTAGGTGGGATAAATCATATTGTCTCAATGTAAGAAAATGCGTTCATATGCTTAATGTCTTTACGTTACTCCATCGAATGATAGCGTCATTTGTTGCAGTAAAAGCCTATATTGCGCGCCGAGTACGGCTGTCAAATGAGGACATGACTTATCGATGGTAAGCATTTTACTTTGGGCAGAGACGGGGATGACACCAGAAGGCGCTATGTAGAAAACCAGTTGGCAGACCACAAAAGTGCTCATACGCTGTTCGCAGGAGGTGTGAGCATTGACGATCAAACACGGCGCATCGTTTTTATGTCTTCACTACGAAATGGCCAGGCCCCTGGTCAACACAGTAAGACCGATCTGATTTTCACTGATGAATAGATTCAGCTATAGTGAAATGTGATACTAAAATGTCACAACCGCCGCATCTAATGTAGAGGGAAGGGGGATCACTCGTTTCATTTGTGAAAGACTCTTATTGGATATCGTGCTGGCGAAATCGGTGTCACGGCTACGCACATCACCGAACCACAAAGGATGTGGTCCAGGAGTAATGCAAGTAATTCTTCAGTCCAAAGAAATAGCAATACGGCGAATGAAAATCTGGAGCAGTTTTCATTGCAGACTGTTACCTGAGCTTTGGCTAAATGCGGAGGGCAACATATTTCCCAAAAAACCAAACACGATAGGAATTACACCAAAACAGTGCAATGGTACGATGTTTGACAAGACTATACTACCTGGTGATTAAGATAGTTACAAGAAGTCAAGATACATTATTACTTGCTGAACCGATGGATATGAATTTGAATCAGTCGCCCATTACCCACCGGAAGACGATTGGTCGCTTACCAATCACTGGTTGATGAAACTTCACGACCGAATTGCACAATCTCTGACGTAGTGAAGAAATTCGAATGGCTCATATGTATATATATATATGTAAAAAATGAAATGAAATGTGTCAGCTTATACGCTTCGCTGCCGCGCGACCACCACTAGTCGCGCGCGGGCTGAGTATACCGCGAGGACGCCCACCCCTACGCGGATTCGAACCGGTGACCTTATGGTTGGGAAACAAACGTGCCGACCACACGGCCACCGGCCGACACACACACACACATATATATATATATATATATATATATATATATATAGAGAGAGAGAGAGAGAGAGGATGACACCAAAAGGCTTCTCAGTAAACCAACCGGACTTTGGTTACGTCAGATCGCAAATGCTTGGGATATAAGTTCCAATACCGAAATTTGGTTACAGCAAGAGGTTGCTGATGTTGAGACCGAGTTAGTAGGAATGGAACTCATCCATAACGACTATCGCAGCATGGGAGATGATGTTTAACCTTTAGGCCGTAGCGACCGTGCAACCCTCATGCTCAAGTATATCTGTTATGCAGAGTATTCCTCAGAAAACACCTAGGAATGTCAGCTCATTAGGGATTATGGCGCTCTAATCAAACGTATAAATGCTACAAACTGGGCATTTTTAGCAGAATGATCTCCTGATGTCACCAGGTCTGAATTTGCTCACCAGTTCAACACGTTAGTAACTAGTGCTTCTAGGAAAAGACCATCGCGAGCGAAGACACAGCAGAACACGGAAGTGTATCATCACGAGGAATTTCCTCTGGCGAAGATACAAGGAGTCATCGAGTGCCGAAACATGGGAAGCCTACCCTATTCCTCTGAATGACCGCGTAAATCTGGTACGCGAAGATAAAATACAGTACCAACAGAATCAAGCCGAAAAATTTCTTTCAAACCCCAAGCTTCTGTACAGACACGTAAACAAGCTCCGCAAAATGCTGCGTGGAATTCCTGCCTTACACATGTTATTTGGACTCGCAAAAACCGCAACCGAGGCGGTCAACGCCCAATGTCAACAATTCACCTCGAACTTCCAGAGCACGATATCGCCGCATACACTGTATCCAATCGTTGAACCACCCCATGACTCAGCCACATAACGTTTCCGACTGCGGATGTTATGAGAAGGCTAATTACTCTGCGCGAGCACACCACTTCCGGTGTTGATAATTGTTGTCCAAAAGCGTTGAAATGGGCTGCAGTAAACCTGGCGGACTCCTCAGTAAGTTCTTCCAACGATGCCTCGATGAGATGCGCGTGCCAACAATGTGGAAGCAAGGCATCGTCACTCCCATCCATAAGGAGGGAGTCGTACAGATCTGGCCAAACATCGCCCGAGAACACTACTTCCGGTGCTCTCTAAATTCATGGAAGCGATTGTTGCCGAAGCGCTCATGAATTGCTTGGAAAAACGGAATATCATAGCACAAGAACAACATAGATTTCGCAAGAACCGACGTTGCACTTTAAACATGCTACTTGCTAGATCCAGTCGGACTGAGACCGTTGACAGCGGCGTAGGTTTTGACGCGGTATATCTGGACTTCTAAATAGCTTTCGACCGTCTGAACTACAGTATCCTCCTTCACAACCTTTAGTGTTGTGGATTTGGTGAACCAATCCTCAGTTGGAAAGGGAACTTCTTGCTTAAGCAACATCTGAATATAAGAGTTCGCGGCGTAATCTCTGACTCAATCGACGTTAAGTGTGTATTGCCCCAGGGATCATTACGTGGTCCACTATTCTCTCAGATTTACATACACGATCTTGTGACAGTAATCACCTCCAACTCCTTAGTCTTCGCTGATGATCTCAATATATGACGAGCCATTAGAACAACCAGCGACGGCGCACCACTTCAGGATGATCTTAGCAGGGTTTACTAATGGTCGACTCAGAACCTGCTTCAGTTCAACGCCACAAAGTGCAAGGTGTTGAGCATACGCCATAAAGCCACTTGCAAATGCAGACTGGGGATCAAATATTGTAGCGCACTTTAACGGAAGGCGATCTAGGCGTGATAGTGCAGGAAGATCTGGGCTGTTCCCGTCAGGCCGAGAAAGCCTCCAAAAACCAGACCAACATTGGTCTTTTGCGGAGGGCATTCGGGCGCTTCGATCCTTCCATCTTTTCTCTGATGCTCAACGCCTACATTCGGCCACATTCTGAGTACGCCATCCACGCCTGGCAGCCATGGCAAAAGCAAGAGCTTACCGCTCTTGAACTGCCACAACAAAGGGCGACCAACAACGTCAAGTGCCTGTTTCATCTCCCTTACCGATGGAGGCTGAAAACCCTCGAGGTCTACAGTGGACAATATCGACGCCTGTGTGGCGACTTGCTAATGACTCATATGATCCTGAGAAACCCAAACCATGTTTGTCGTCACCTACTAAATCTGAATCGCAGTACCACACTCAGAGGACTCCAGGTAAAGCTGGCCACACAATACAGCCGGTTGGAATGCCGCCGGAATTTCATTACCCTTCGTGTGTGCAACACTGGGAAGCTCTTCCCACATTCGCTGTTTCTTCCCCCACATTAACGATATTCAAATGACGTCTGGATGATTCGCTTATCCACCTACATTACGCTTTATAATCAGTGATGTCCAAGTCAAACAAACGCGAAAAATTCGGTGCTCATTATCAGATTTTGTGCTTCACTATTTACACACTGCTGTTGTGGAATTTACTTTCGGATATATTACAACTGTTTCATAAATTTACATCAGTCCAAGAAAGCGGCGCACGAGTAAGCGTTGGTCGTTTTCTTGTTCTTAAGATACGCCTTACCCATATTTCTTCCCATACTACTCTACCGTAAAAATTCAGTACAAATTCTACAATGCTTCTATGAATAAGGAGCACTTGAATTCACTAGAGGCTTAAATTAACGATAACACTTATGTTTACTTTCACTTCAACCATCCTACGGGACTTGTAAAGCAATCGCTTTTTACCTGTAATATACAATTGTTCATTGTTCATTGCCGCAGTGACATACAATGTGCATTAGTTGACGATCAGGAAATTTATGTCACCTACTGACTCTGGTACTGTTTCCGATGGTGAAACAAAGGTGCATATCTTGCAGCTTTCGTTTATTGTCTACCAACATCCATACCGCAAATAGACTATCGATTGCTAATCGCCCTTAGCAGAGTAAAACTCCATAGATACAGTCATATCTTATTCTCAGGAGGCGCTGAAGGTACACCATCTGGAGATTTCGGTATCTTTCCGGGAAATGTTCAGAGCCGACTTGCTTGCTTTTATCGATTGTATTCTATCAAACCACCGTGATCTATTCCTACAAGATTTCAGTTAGGAAACAAATCGTCCGCATTGAAATTTTGCTCAATACACCATAACTCATGTTAGGACAGATTTGTTTGGGAAGCAATTTGATCTCAGTGACCGCGTAATCAGAATATTAACTATGTTTGCTGTGCGGAGTATCTCTCTGACTATACGGAATCAGTTCATAAAATCACACGCTGCCATGTCCAGAAAAAATGTTTCGTGGCGTCCATTTGGAATTCTCCTACAACGGTCTCTTGATTGCGTGTGAACAGATTTCGTTGAAAAACTCGACAATATGACAATATATAGAGCATCCGAAGTCATGCCACTTCTATCCGCAAAAGTGCCGTCAAGCCTTAAGATCAGAGCTCAAACTGCATGACAATAACGATGCAGAATGTCATGTTCACAAGTCTAACACCGACCCATGGAATTGATGCAATTTCCCAACCCTACGAAATCACGCAATATTTTTTGCCTTGGTCTGTACATACAACATTAGCTATCAGCAGCGCCTAGACAAAACGTTACTGGTATACAACATATCACCATTGCTACACGTTAGCGTCTTACGCATGGTAAACTATAGCACCTCCTATAAAATTGAACCTTGTTTCACGATCACTAGGACCGTTGCTGAGTCAGCTAGAAAATGGGTGTTGCCCGCCCGAAAACACTGCACTCTATGACGTGCCTCGATCTTATTTGATCTCATCAGATAAAGATGGCAGCCTTAGGATTAGAGTCACAACTAACATCCCAATGGTATATCTGATGAAATCAAATACCATTGTAGCACTTCATGGAGTGCTGTGTTTTCGGCGAGCAACATCTAATTTCCTTTTCATATGGCACCCCACACTTTTCCCAACAGACGATGGGCACAGAATGCCGGCGAAGCAGTTAATGCCTTGCAGCTACACTGCGCTAACTTTTAAACCTAACAACCTGTCCTTGGTATAAGCAATTGCTTACGCGTGTAAATTTCAACCCAGAAACTGAGCTAAGGAAGCTCAGTTCATTGCCTGACAGTTACCATCTAGGAGTCTATGACATTCGTTCGGAAGCTAAAACATCCCCGTCCCGGTCCTCCCAAAGATACTTTGATGAAAATCCAGTCCCCAGTATGTAAAAGCACAACATCTTCACAATATTTTGAAGGCAGTAACCGTACAGATCCCGCAAACTATCGCATACTGACTCTCCTCCCCTTGCTTCCAAAGTTGATGGAAGAGGTCAAGGATGTAGCTCTAATGTATTATATAGGAAACACAACGTATTTTCAACAAGGCTGCGGGGTTTCCATCAACAGCGACCATAAAACACAAACCTGCTTATGACATGAAATAGTTGGACGGAAGCGGCTGATGATGGGGCTGAAAGCAATGTAATCTACCTGAAAATTTCCGAAGCTTTCGACCTCCGGGATGATCGCATCCTGCTTCACAGGCTACAGAGCTATAGTATCGAGGTTCCTATTCCGGGATGGCTAAGTAGTTTTCTTCTCAAGCGGATGCTTCAGTTTCGTGTTTGATGATCACTTCCTAACCCAGTTGTGATGGAAACTAAGGTTGCACATTGTTTGATGAGGGGGCTTCACTTCTTCATGGTGTCTGTCAACAACAGCGTAATAGTTACCACATCTAATTTCCTGAATTTACAATGATATTAGCATATGACGAGTGATCAATACTCGTGAAGATTGTAATTGTCTCCAACTTAACCGTTATGGTTTTCATGATTGGTCAAAGAGTAACCTACTCCAGTTCAGCACAGCCAAGAGCATGCTGATTCACTTCGGCCGGTGAGCGTGCACAAAATTGGCGAACACATCTTAGAGTAGGCCACTCAGAAGTATGACTTTCGGGCGCTGGTCCAGGACGATCACAACTATACGAAACAATTTAAGATGACGTCGGGAACCGGCAATCAACACGTTAGCCGTCTTCGTAGAGCATTCGGTCGGTGTGATCCAACAATTTTCACATCAACACTTAAAGCCTATGTGTGGCCGTACGTGGAAAATGTCATTCAGGCGTGGCGCTGGTGGTCGAAACAAGAACTTACTGCTCTCGAGAATCCTCAATGAAGGACAACCATAAACGTTAAGGGCCACTTGCATCTGCCTTATCAGCTCAGACTGCATTACATGTATGTACAGCAGTCAATATCGGGGCTTGCGGGGTACTTCCTAGTGGTTTTTCTGATTCAGAATAATCCAAATCAATTTTGCCGTCAGCTGCTGATGCCAAACCTCAACATGAAACTGATGTGTTTAGTTAAAGTTGGCAATACCTTACAGCCGACTAGTTTGCCGTCTAGATCAATTCACCCACAGACTTGACGGCCATAGTTCACTGTCCAAACCTACGTTGCTTTGCTCCCAAACAAAGGATAATTCAAAAGAACTTGACGATGCACTTAACCATTCGAATTACCTTTTATAATGTGTTGGCCAGAGGCTAGGTAATGCAGTCAAATGTTTCGTTCCAATAATTGCAAGCCATGGCTCTATACTTACTACCATGTAACCACCTCGGATCTATTACACATGCATCAATGCGAACAACATAGTGAATCCAGCAAAGCGCTTATCATTTTTTAATCACGTTCACTTCTTTATATTTGTTTTCATCCCATGTGATTTGATGAGCTTTTCATTTTCACCCCTACTAGACCGTTGCTTTCTTGTTTATAAGAGTTTAACATAAGAGACTACAAACGGCTTTTATACTCACTCCGAATGCGGTCTATCTCTTGTTGCTCTAAAATGAAATGAAACCCGCTGCCGTGTGTCGCACATCAAGATGATGAGAGCAGTAAACATCATCACTTCGCAAGTTTTTCTGAAGAGTTCACAATAGCAGATCGATCTCTTTACCAAGCATAATAATGTTTGGAAATACTTTTTTTTTAATTCTCACGAACATGTACATCCAGTTGTGTGTGTGTGTGTGTGTCGATACACGATGTTTGCTCAAGCTAAATACTTTCAACTGCTGGTACAGGTATGCTAAGCCGTTCGTTCCAATGCTGCTTTTGTAGGAATCAAGTGGGCGACGCAGTTTATGATCGATCTGGACCCAAAATCACTTGTGCTACTAGGTCGCAGTTGATGATGCATGTTTTTGTCACCAGCTGGATTTGGCGTAACTCGGTTCTGGATCTCGAAGGGCTCTTGGGGGATATTTACCTTTGATGGCTCCTACCGGGCTTAAACGGCAGCACTGCACTTTATAGAGCGTGTGGCAGCAGTGTGCTTCAGCATACTGTTAGCAATCTCGGTCGAAACATTGTTGTATTTTAAACTGTTATATCAAACCAGGTGATCTATGAAGAACATCCCATCACAAGCATGTACACTGTGTGAAAAAGGAATTTCAGATCGAGTGTATTGCACCGCCGGTCTGGCCTTTGCCCATTATGTCTCTTTTTACAACTAGGTTAATTATAACGGCGACAGAATCTTTCAGGATCTAGAGGGATCAAGCTGAGTAAAAACAGCTTATCGGATTCATCTCAGGAATGTTTGCACGCACGCTTTGGTCTTTCATACTAAGGCGGCATTAAAGATCTAGTACATTGTATGTAGGTGTAAGGTGGGAGAATTGTCTTCATGCTCACTACTGGAACTAAGTTTTAAGTCTACAAAGAATTTTAATAAATAGTTGGGTCTTTGAGGAAAGGCGAGAAATTCGGACTGCTTGACACTGAGTTGATATCACAGAGGTGAGCACAAAATGATCCAACTTCACTGTCATGCTACAATACGGGTTGTGGCAGAACGGATTTAAGTTTGTCCGCGAGTTGCAGCAACTTTTATCTGGTGAATTTTTTCCTTGAGTATGCACTTGTCATACGTGTAAGTACTGACATATTCGGAGATTTACGCTTCTGATATTCTCCTAAAAGTATGAATCACTATTACTTGCCAACAACTGTCTAACGGTAGTCAATTGCACTCATATTATCCCTAACCAGGACTCAGCCATAAGATTTTAAGATTAAAACGATGATATGCGTATCGACAGCAGGCGAATGGATTGTATATCTGCTGTGTTCAATCGCACTGAACGTGCACCGGAAATATGGTTAACTAACGGTACATCGTCTGTAGACATTTAAAATTACTCAAATAGATAATTACTGTCTTTGTGGCCAGTTTCGTCGGAATGTTACTCAGGTATCAACTTTGACAAAGAACAGTTAGACACATGGTGTCTTACAAGAAATATTGTCATCTCTTTTCGTTTGGTCCCCAGGCAATTCATCTGAATGATACGTATGATGGCGAAAATGGGATTTCGTTTAAAATTTGATAGAACATACACTAAACGTTATAATATAGAACCGACGATACTAAAAGAAAAACTCGCAGTTATCATGCTACTCTAAAGTAACCTCTGCTCAATTCTAACACTGGTTTAGTTTCTTCAGAAGATAATGGCAGATGCAAGACCCGATGTTCGTGATCATCAAAAGTAGGTCGAGTGCTTTTAGTATTTTTCGCCTTTCATCTTCTGTCATACGCATTTAGTGACATTTAGATCTCTTGCGATCAGGAGTGAATTTCAATGATTCAGGACAAAGTAAATCAGCATAGAATTCCAGTTGTGTAGTAAGAACAAAAGTTTCAACACGCGCAGAGGAGTTTTCTAGTTTGGTTCGTATCGTCGGTATTTAGGCGGTTACATTCAAATTAGGATTGAGCAACGAAACAGGCAGTTAAATTCTCACATAAATGAACATTTAGTACGGATACCATATAACTCTCTTTGTTGATTGCACAACCCTATATGCACTGTAATAATTGAGGTGCAGTGGACCGGCACGGTAAATAAAATGAATGAAGACTGTAACCTATTTGTCCATTTAAATTGTTATAGAATACAATTTTAGTTCCCATTAATTTCACTAGAATTTTATTATAGCGGAAATCTAGTTCTTGGCAAGCTACATTGAGTAACATACTATCCTTTATTATGGGTCACCTTTTGAGGTTGCTATTAATGAAAATATGAGTAACTTACTTGTCCGCACCCATTGACTGATCATTAATCCTAGCAACCAGAATATCCAGTCCATTCTCACAACGCATCACAGAGTCCCAGCAGTATCGTCTTAGTATTAGCCAATCAGGTTGCAGCAGTCAGCAACCGCTTAACTGTTGTCCACGTTCATTCATCGACGGGGCTGTTTACATCCGAGCGACAAGACCGCGATCCACCTGCATTACGTGCAGAAGATAGGAAAAATATGCTGGTAAAGTAGTTGCTTACTCCTTTATCGCTTGGACTTTTGCGGACGTGTGATTTTCACAGGCACTCAAACTATGTGCAGTGTGCCAGTATATTTTGGTTAGAAAATCAGTCGATGACGAACTAGTCTACTACATAGATTTGATAGAGACCACAGTGGAATTCGTCAGAACTTTTTAATCTATTTTCAGTAGGTATGCAAGTGCATTACCTTAGTGTCAAAGAAAATATCCACATATCGCGGAATTGGCTGTTAGGCTACGCTGTATTAAACTTCCAATCATAACCGGGAGGTCAACGTAAGTACGTAAACTGCGCACACATTTGGCAACGCAAATGAAGCGGTACATTTCACTGCACAACGCTACAAATAGCATAACCACAGTTGGATTATGATAAACTTGGCTACATTTGGGCCAATCTTGGGAGGTGACGAAGTGAAGCTTGCAAGCTATTTAGTACACGCACGCACGGCGAATTGCCACATACTCACTAACGAATATTAAAAGTGCTGGACTCGAAACAGCTGCATTGTGGGAGGGGCCATCCGACATGAGTGCCTAGCATGTAACGGCGCCCCCACCCTAAAATTATAGTCAGTGAGATGGTGATTAAATTGAATATAACGAGTCATAAAAGGCGTCAACTTAGTGAGCGCCAAATTGATTATGGCAGAGGTACAAACAAAATCGTTTCAACATGATGACGGTCTACTTGCATGTAACAATAGCTATAAACGAGTCGAAATGATACTAGCTTGCCTGTTGTAAACCACATCAACACATGGCCAGAGGAGTGTAGAAGTGGGGAGGAAAATATCAAGGGATTTCCTGGAACAGAAGCGGGTCTGTGGGAGATGGTTCCGTAATCATTTACTTGCCGCTTGTTATAACTATATGTAATCCAATCCCCAAATACTCCATTTTAAATAATTTTAAATGATCGAACACTCCCAACACTCCATTGAAACCATTGTAGTACTAAAACAGTTTTCTCCGCTAATCGGTTATCTTGCATAATATGATCCCACCACGCCAACAGTCTATGTATTACAATGTTGACCACTGAATGAACAATGAACAATGATTTATCACGGGCAAAAAAGAATGTTTGACAAATCCCGTAGGACGGTTGGATTAAAAACTAAGATTTAAAGGATCATCGAACACGTACATCATTAGTACAAGCGTCCACAGAGTTAATTGCACTACAGCACAACGATAGTTTGAAGTAAGAGTTGGATGTGCCCCCACAAAATATTACAGAGTATTTATAGTTCAATGAATTTGTGAAAAAGAAAGAAAGAAACGACAACGCTCACACGTATGTTACTTCATTTGAAAAAGTGTATGTTAATCCAGTCTAGATACATCCAGACTAATCACATGGACACTTCTACAAGCATCCTCACCGCCATGCTGCCGAGACGGCCGTTAAGCACATAGTTTGTTTTGCGTTATTTCGTCCTCCGAGTAAAACGGACTATATTAAGTAATGCAACTTGGAATGCGTGTCATCGAGCTGTTTCTGCGATAAAGTTAACGAATGGATAAGGATAACGCGAGTCGAAGTGCATTCCAGGCACACCACACAAGGAGAGAAGACTTTTCGTCGACAATCAAGTCGACTGTAATGCGTAGCCACTTTGAGCTGATGGCCTCACAGCTTGTTATTTTGGTTAAGCTGCAACAGATTGTGACATGGGTGAATTGGTTTCGTCAGTATTACATAAACCGTGATTAAGCCTCGTCGCTGACGTCGATATTCATCCTTGTAAAATCTCAAGGACTGCTATCTGCGCTGCTAGGGGAGATGAAACAATCCTCTGACGAGTTTGGTCCCTCTACGTTGTGGAGCTTCAAGTGCGTCGACGTCGCGCTTGCGCCAGGGAGGCTAGGCCTGGATCGCATAATCAACGTCGGGCCTCACTTAGGCGTTCGGTGGTTTGTGGAAAGGTTGATGGCTCAAATTATCCGAAAGAACTCCACAAGGGTCCAAGATGTGGACTACCACTTTTTGATGCCTTTTCAGCCTGTCTCCAGCCGACAAGATCGTACTGTATGACCATCCCGAGGTCGTTTTCTGGGGAATCACGTTTTAGCTACTGGTCTCTAAATTGGTGTTCATAGATAAGCTGATGACGTATGCTTACGACTTTGCACTTGTCCCCGTTGAACTGGAGACGGTTATCGGATGAACACGCATAAGCCCTGTCGAGATCGCTCTGCAATGCCATGTGCTCATCCGTTATACTGATCTCATACCAAGTTTTGTCATCATTTGCAAATAGTAAGAAATTCGACTGCAGTACATCAGCATGATGGTTATTGAATGGTAGGAATAAACGGAACCCCAGAAAGGCCACAACGGACGTCAATTGGGTCGGAAATAGAGCTGCGGACTATCACATTCAGCTGTACTTGAGCGAGGGAGTTGCTGATCCAATCGAGTATACGGTCACTGATTCCATAGCTTTGAAGCTTGTATAGGAGAAATATACCATTGATTTAATTAATGACGTAATTACGGATTTCAACAAATGTAAAAAGATTAGGGAGTTTTCCGTGGAATAAGTTGAATTCAGTTGCCTTATTTAACAATTTCCGATGGTCATATATCGTTTCTGAAATCGCAACATTTAGCCGGCTGCCGTATCAGAAATATATTCACATTCTTCGTGTTATAAATTGAAATAAATCCATGGCAAAATATGGTATTTAACCATATAACGCTGTAGTAGACAGATCGATGCGAATGAAGCAAGCATTGCATCTCGCAAGTCAATGAACAAGGCGCGTACATTTTTGTGTTTTGCTGTGGGACTGACCAGTGAAGTATGGTGTACGCCGTGCAATACCAGTGCCATATTTTGTTAAAACAGTTGCCATTGAAGCTTGCTACGCGAATTCGATATGGCCAAAACAGCCAATCATATTTTCATAGAGTACAAAGCTTGAGCTCACCTCCAGTTGTATTACGTGTTGTTGCAAGAAGTGCCACTTAGCCTCCCACTATAGCTGGCCTGGGATAGACCCGCATTGGTCACATTATCATGAGTTACAAGTCTCGTGATTCTATGCTTGATTGTCGCGCCTTCTGAAGATATATATATATATATATATATATATATATATATATATATATGGTTAGCGGCATCCGGTTTCGGATTTGCCTGTCACTGTGGCCAGCCACCGGATGCCTGCGCCTACAAAGGGACCATGGGTGGCTTGCGCTACACCATCAACAGCTCCATCCACACACCCTATATCCAGTGTAAATCCGAAGGAATAAGACTGGGAGGCTTGCGGATGGGAGCCACGTTTCATCAACGGAGCTGGCCCACAATCATTCACAGGCAAACATAAGCACACTGTAGTTGGGGAATCAAGTGCACACAAGGCGGTGGCTGAACCGTAGTCCGCTCCACACTGAGTGCATGGAACCGCTCTTCGAGCCTAGCACGACCCCAAGGACTGTGCACCCCTTCCCCTCCAGCAACGACCAACTGTCTCCTGGAGCCAGTACGGACGAGGTAGTGGGTAATAGTCAGGTAGACACCTTGTCAACATGCGCATCAAGCGCAGCCGCACCGGGGATGTCATACAACAGCCATCACTTGAAATAACTGTAACAAATAAAACATATCTGTCAAAGAATACGGCTATGCAGACATAACTCTTCCCTAAAGTAGGTTATGAAGTATGTTGGTTAGCAACAAATCCGCGATAAGTAAAATATGTCCAAAAGTGACTCAGCAAATGCTACAAACACAATAAAGTTAACGAAGATAAGCTCAATTACCGTAAGCAACGTGGAAATTTAATGGAATATTATGCCGCTAGGCAGAACAAATCAAATGAAGTGGAATGAAACTAATCCAGCTTACAAATACCTAGTATAAGTGTAAGTTGGTTTAGTCCAATTGCTGTGCAGAAGCATCATGAATGCAACATCAGCCTCAGCATATATATTTGCGCCTTACAAATTGACAAATAATCAAACAAACTCTGGAAACAAGCTTATGACAGGTAAAATGAACAGTGACTTTATACGGGTTAAAAGTATTGCCTTACGAACCCCCATTTAGTAGTCTACTAGATTAGCGAAAGTCGTTAATGAGAAAGCAATTAGTAGTTCTCCTGTCAACATAATGGACTTATCGTTTTGGATTTACTACCCCTGTAGCCCGAGTGTTTAAATAGCTTCATTAGACAAAAATAACATAAATCCAATTTATTTCCTAATAGCAGAATGGACAGCAGCGTCAAGTTAACAAAATGTAAGTGGAGGCGTGCATCATCCAACCGACTTTGAAATATGGCTAGCGTGGGTGCTGAAGCAACAGATTTGGGGAGCGCGTTTCATGGTTGACACACACGAATGGAAAAGAAGATTATACTGCTCGCCAGACAGCTGTATTGTTCTACTACTTTCTAGGAGTGGCTCCTGTGTTTGGTGATACCGCTGAGTTGCAGTAAAAAGTGGCACGCATGATTTGGATTTTGTACAACCAAATACGTCATAATGAAGTCGCCTCGCAGTCGGCGATACCGCCGGCTGAATACTCCAAAACGTTTCAGCCTCTGCTTGTATGGAAGGTAGCGCATTCCAATGACTTATTTAAAAGCTTGACCTTGAGGTTAGTCCAGTGCAGTAAGGTCGTGTTTCAGCCGTCGCTTCCAAGCTTGGATTTCGTAGTTGACATAGGCACGAACATACCCATTCAGCACCTGTCTGAACATAGTGGTGCCTAGTTGTTCGAAAGGCCGTGGTTGCAAGCCAACGTGCCAGTTAGCAGTTTTCGAGACTTTTGCGGATTGCTTGGTACAACCCAGATTATCCTAAACAAGAACGCCAAGGACGCTTTCGACGGAAGACTACAGCAGTACTAGTGTTCCTAGCTTGTAGGAATAGGTGCTCTGATGTCGTTCGGAGAGTACGTTGCATTTTTCCTCCTTGAGCTGTAACAAATTTCGGGTAGACCAATCACATATCGTATCTAGGTCACACTAAAGTAAATTCTGATTGGCATCCGCCTGAATGCGGTGCCATATCTTGATGTTGTCAGCAAACAGCAGGAATATTGAAGACATGTTCCGTGCAAGGTAATTGATGTATACGAGAAACAACCGTGGATCTAGAAATGAGCCCTTGGGCACACCACACTCGACTGATAGGGAACTCTGGACTCTCACCCCTGATTGTCGTTGCAGGAGAAAGTTGGCGATACAGCTTAAGAGAAGGTCACTGATCCTGTAATATTGGTGCTTGGAAAGCTGAACCCTATAATCTAAATGTTGGAACACTATCGGCAATTCCAAGTAGATCACATCAGCGGACTCTCCAGCATCAGCTTATTCGGTCCACCTACTCCGCGCGATTAATAACTCCGTCGTGCATGGTCGCTGTTGACGAAAGCCGTGTTGCTCGGTAGAAATACGGTTAAAATTTTCTAGATAACACACCAACGCATGTGCAACGATGGATTTCATGACCTTAGATATTACAGGGAGATGGGACACTGGGCAGTAATTGTGGCAAAGTCTTTTTCCGTCTTCGTGCATCGGAGTTCTTGTTCCAAGTTTCTACATCACAGGAATCTGGTTTTTGTCTAAACTGCGTTGGAGGAACTATGCCACAGATTTTGTCATTTGTCTTGCTGTTGTTCCTACTGTCTCTGGGCGATGGGTGCCGAAATCCGAAGAGTTGTGTTTGCGCGGAGACAAGTTTGGCAGTAATAGAGATACGGGTGAGTCCTGGAGACTGGAAAACAAAAGCGGCAAGATCGCTTGATGGTAAGACGCTCTGAAATGCTGGAGCATATTGCGTCCGCATTGCGTTTGCTGCTTCCATGGCTGTTATAGTCGAACCATCAGTCATCCGGAGAGCAGACGTTCCCTGCCTCATCTTACAGCGGCCATGGACATACTTATACAGAAGTTTGTGGTTAGCGCTAAAAGTTTTCTCTACATTCTGCTGGTGTGCGACTTGGTCATCTCTGAGCAGATGGGTGCGGTGGTCACGATAAGCTGTATACTTGTCCCAAGTATCTGGTGTTGCTGGTGATCTGTATTCTCGGATACAGCGTTGCGTATACTCATCCATTTCCGAACTCTGCTCCTCAAGAAAGAAGTGGTTTAGGGCCCATTGAAAGCCCTTTTCTCTGAGATATCCGTAGTCACTTGTTTGAATTTACTGACAAATTCATGCCAAGCTACTTTCGGAGAACCTTCAGCAAGGAACGACTAGGTTGTAGCACTGACGAGCTGGGCTAAGCGGTAGTAGCACGTAATTGTGCGTCAACTCAAGCTTCTGGTTGCGATAATCCGCATGGAAGTTGAAGTCAAACCTGATGATTGCATAATCACTGCGACGCAAAGAACATTCCATGATTAATACATCAATCATATGTTCCAAGTTGGTAAAAACAAGATACAGCAAAAAGGTCTATTTCCTTTTCTGAAACGAGTAGGCGTAATGGCGTAGTTGTAAAGTAGAACATTTGTTATAAGCTCTTGCAGATCTGCTTTGAATGGCTCCCTGATGGTAGGAGTTTCTAAACAGTGTACACTGAAATCACCCATGAGAAGGATGTGAGTGTGCTTTCGCTTTAGGTTACGTCTTAAAACTGTTGCAAGTTGGCAGTCCGTTTGCGGTGTAAAGGGGCTGTATAGTAAAGCTATACTGCACCTGTCGCTGTCATGTAATTATATGCGAACCAAAGAGAATCGGCGAACTCTGTCTGAATCCCCAACGGCCTTGCACTCTAGATCGCTTCGGTAATACAGAATTACCCCTCCTCCTTTCGTAAGCCAGTCGTTTCGTATGAGTGAAGTGCTCGGCAGCAAGACTTCAGCGTCTGTCATACCAGTGTGCAACCATGTCACCGTGACACCGATAATATCGTATGGCTTGGAAATTTGGCGATCCTTTAGTTCGGCCAGTTTATTGGAAAGGCCTTATGCCTCGGTATAAATGCAGCATAGTTTCTCGGTCACTGGGAACACACAGGGAGCCAAAGGAGACAAGTGTGTTAGAATGCCGACGGATGTGAGGTCGGCTGTTATTCGCTTTTTGATGGGACGATGATGACAGGCCGTTCGCAAACTGGTTTGGCCAAGGTACGTCCCATTCCTTGTCCGAATCTACTGCAGAATCGCATGACATAGCGGTATAGTGATGCCTGTGCCTAAGCACTGGTAGCATTGCTTTTTATGTCTGATCTCATATCTGGGCTTTGCAAATATTCAGCAGCTTTTAACGGAAGTTCAGATGGAAGACTTTTGCGATGTCTCTGTCAGCTTTCTAACACTTTTGTTTCTGTTTGCTCTGATCGGGTCAGGAGTTTTAAGAATCTTGGTCCGCTCCCTCTATAATTTGGGGAGAGTGGTAGCTTTCTGAGCGATCGAGCCACAAGTTGGTCCAAGAAAAGTGTCTTACGGATGAATCGCCGCTGTTCTAAATCGTGATTACCAACCTCATGACTATCGTTAGAAGCAAATTCTGGCACGCCATAAATAACAATGATGCTTAGATAAGCCAGCTTGCTTTGTCCACCTGTGATTCTTTTAAATGATGCGTGCTCCAACGGACTTCAGGATAGCTGCGTACCTTACGAAGCTCGTGTTTTTCGCGGTTGCAGAGAGTAACACGTTTTCTATCTCAATGGCCGATTCCGAAGTTACCCTAATAATTTTGGGTTTGCTATAATGTGCAGAGTTCGGGTAACGAGCACATCTCACTATGTTTGTGTGATTGGCTTTAACGTTCATTAAAATGCACCGTGAGTTCCACTGGTCTTGGTCGTCAGACAGCTTACCACGCAAAGTGATGGCGGTAGATTCTGGAACGTTGGTGCACACGACAGTCAGGCAGTTATTATTGGGGCCCTTTTTGATTGAACTTCAACATCGGATGATCGTTGGGCCTGGCTTTATGCCAAGTGATGATGGCCCACTGTTTGTCACCCTATTGGCGTTAGTTGTGTTTGCAACAGAAGAGACACTAAAGGTAGCATCCTGAGAGACTTTTGGAGCGATAACTACATATGTGACTGGACTCTCAGGGAATTTGAACTCGGCCAGTGACCCTTGGGTTGCAGATGCAGTAGACTCAAGTTAAGCTGTCCCATCCTTGTTAATGATCCAAGTTGTCAAGATCACGCGTTTTCAGTGATGTCTGATTTTCAGGGTCCTGAGCACCTATGGTCCAGCAGAGCTACGGTCTGTTTTCGCCTTGGGTTCCTCCAACTTGATGAAGATAACGGCAACGGGACCTTATCAATTGTGGTTCAAACGAAGTAAATTTTGCACCAATGCTTCTCTTTGAAGCCACTGTGTTGTCATGGTGCTTACTCGCTTCCAGTGATGTAATCTTTGCTATCTTTCGTTTTTCAACTTCTTCTTTTAACCGCTCGCACTTTTGGACTAGAAGTATACATTTCACTAGTGCGTTGGTCGAACACGCAGATATCGTCTTGGGAGCAGTTCCAAATCCCCAGGTTTTGTTGGGAGAGATTAGCACGTATTGGATGGTACCAGGTGAAACAGTATGGACAAGGTAAACCGTATTGGAATATTCGTTCACATACAGAGGACCCACATTTACCCTACGACTAGAGCCCACTAGGATTCGCGTCTGCTTGATTTTTGATACTTGGCGTAGGGTTGCTACCTCACACAGTAGGCTAGTTGAGTTCGCATACTTTTCCGACTGGCCGGTTACGCACCCTAGTCAGACGGGTGGATGTGAGCAGTTCGTTTCGTGGTCACACACTGCTCAGTGGAGTGAGAAGGCGATAAAACCAACCTGGCCGGACTTGAAACAGAAGCCTTACAAGCACCATTATGACACACTGTTTAAAGGTGAGCAACATACTTTAGTTGCATAGCCACAAGAATAAAGGGATATATTTTCGTTACTTTCCATGCAACAATCTATTACTTGTTAGGCATTAAGCGTCTGGTTCTAAATAAGTATGTTCGCAGGTCTTTCACTGGCTTCAAATGCGCACCAGTTGCTGAATCGTTTACAGCCATCAGCGCTATTATTCTTCAGGTCCACAAACATGCAGGCGTGTGAAACCATCGGCAGCAAGTGCCACCTTAATTATTTCATGTTGTCGCTAGGTGGATCTTTTACCACAGTGTGGTCTCGTTCAGTCGAGTCCTACACGAGCGAACAGGGCGCAGTGGGGCAAACGGTCAGATGACCTAAGCAGGACGTGACCACGCTATATTAACTGGGTCAGTAAAACTAGCTTGTTGAAGGGGATACTCACATTTGCTAATACCTGACGTCTGACTTCACCGTTGCACATACGTTGTTGCCATCATACAGGAGCAAACCTTCTCAAGCACACATAATCAAATGTTGAAAACAACTGCATTTCATCTAAGCGAACATGGCCGCGACCCGCTTCCAAGTAACATCACTGCCCGAACGGTGTCATTCTAACAGAACACTTTGCCAAGATAGAGCCAGCTTAACAACGCCAAAAACTTTTAGTTTGACAAACGCAGCCCGCGCTTTGGTGATGCGGAGAGAAAATTTCTTGCTGACATCGCCACTAACAGACACGCAGCTGTCTAAGTATACAACGGCATCAGCGTGTTCAAGCTGTGTACCATCGAGAGTGAGCACTGGAACGAGTGATTGTAAATCCTGCAGTAGCACTTTGCATTTTGACAATCCGTAGCGAATTCCGTACTAAGACCCGTCCATCACCAACGGTTCAGCATGTTTTGCACACCCTTTGGGTCTTCACGCGGTAAGACGATATCATCTGCAACTACGTTGCCCTGGCCCACAAGATTCAGGAACGGGAACAAAGCAAACGTCCTCGATGTTGTGTTCACCAACGAGGAATTTATGGTTGAAACGGTATCGACATCTGATCCAGTAAGCTACAGCGATCATTCAGTCAGGATGCAACTATGTTGCGCAGCTAGATCTGTATTGAAGAGTATTCCGCAGAAACGCTGGTTGACTCCCAGCTTAGTACCGATTACACCGTTTTGAGCACAATACCTAATGCAGCCGTTTGGTCATTTGCAGCTGAACTATCCGCTGATGTCGCTTGGTGGAATTCCGTTTATCAACTCAACAAGTTTGTTTGTCAGCGCTTCGAGAAACATACCCAGGGCACGATGAGAGCAAGGCCATTCATACACAGTATTACGCGGAAGTCTATGGTCCCGAGAAATACACCCTGGCGAAAAGACATAGAGTCGCTGGGTGCCGAAACATAGGAAACTTACACTATCAAGCGTAATAATTGCTTGAACCTAGTACTCAAGGATAAGCTAAATAACCGACAGGATCTAGGTAATAAATTCTTTTCAAACCCAAAGACAATTTACAAACTTTTAACACACTCCTTAAGGCGCAGTGAGGCATTTCGGCCCTCCTCGCACCAAATGGACCAGAACACATAACAACAGAAGTGGCCAACGTCATATGTCATCAATTCTCACATTTCCAGAACTCAGGTTCGTCGCCTATGCTGTTAACGCAAATTATGCCACCACCAGATGTTCTGCAAAGGCTAAATTCTCTATGAGAGCATCCGTCTACTAGTGTTGATAATATCAGACCAATCGCGCTGAAGATAGTCATATTGGACCTAACTATTCCCATCTTTAAGTTCTTCCAAAGATGCCACGACGATATTTGTGTTCTCACATGTGGAAGCACAGAATCATCACTCCTATTCACAAAGAGAAATCGTTCCGCTCCAGCTAATTATCGTTCAATGGTGCTCCTTCCAGTGCTAGCCAAAAGTCATAGAGAATATCGTTGCTGAGGTACTCATGAATTATTTGGAAGGATCCAAACTCATAGCACCCAAACAGCATGGATTCTGCCAGAATTAGTCGTGCGACACAAATCTAATGTTTGCTTGCTCTATTTGGAATAAACAATGAACAATGAGTTATTACGGGCTAAAGACCATGTGCTTATCAACTCCCGCAGGATGGTTGGAGTGAAAATTAAACTTAAAGGGATCAACGCATAGGTTAATTATCATTTTAAGCATCTAGTCATTTAAATGCTCTGTTGCATAACGATCATTTGAAATGGGAATGGGATGTGCACATAAAACACAGTATAGAAAGCAGTTATAGTTCAGTATTCCCGTGAGAAGTACAATAAGGAAATGACAGCGCTCATTCGTTCGTTGCATCATTTCTACAGATATAATATGCTAATCCAATTTAGTAACACCCGTTCTGCTTAAAAAGACCCTTATGCACGTTTCTTCGTCGCAACGTTGCGAAGATGATCGTTAAGCATAAGGTTTGATTTGCATTATTTCGTCCTCCAAGTGGAGCGGACTATATCACGTAATGCAAGCTGGAAAACGTTTCATCATGAGGTTTTTTGAATAACGTTAATGTAGGGACAAGGATAACGTGATTCGGAGGGGAAATACAAGCACGGGACACTCGGAAGTAGAAAACGTTTCGTCGACCATCAAGTCGACTGTAATGTGTAGCCAGTTTGAGCTGATGTCCTCTCAGGTTGTTAATTTGGCTCAACTGCAACATAATGTGACATGGGTGAGTTGGTATCCTCAGTATTA
>OX104069.1:12452529-12486946 GCA_944474145.2 Dicrocoelium dendriticum
ACAGTTGGATTATGATAAACTTGGCTACATTTGGGCCAATCTTGGGAGGTGACGAAGTGTAGCTTGCAAGCTATTTAGTACACGCACGCACGGCGAATTGCCACATACTCACTGACGAATATTAAAAGTGCTGGACTCGAAACAGCTGCATTGTGGGAGGGGCCATACGACATGAGTGCCTAGCATGTAACGGCGCCCCCACCCCAAAATTATAGTCAATGAGATGGTGATTTAATTGAATATAACGAGTCATAAAAGGCGTCAACTTAGTGAGAGCCAAATTGATTATAGCAGAGGTACAAACAAAATCGTTTCAACATGATGACGGTCTACTTGCATGTAACAATAGCTATAAAAGAGTCGAAATGATACTAGCTTGCATGTTGTAAACCACATCAACACATGGCCAGAGGAGGTGTAGTAGTGGGGACGAAAAATACTAAGGGACTTCCTGGACAGAAGCGGGTCTGTGGGAGATGGTTCCGTAATAATTTACTTGCCTGCTTGTTATAACTATATATAATCCAATCCCCAGATACTCATTTTAAATAATTTTAAATGATCGAACACTCCCAACACTCCACTGAAACCCACTGTAGTACTAAACAGCTTTCTCCGCTATTCGGTTATCTTGCATAATATGATCCCCACACACGCCAACGGTCTATGTATTCACAATGTCGACCAGTGAATGAACAATGAACAATGATTCTACACGGGTAAAATGAATGTTTGACAAATCCCTGTAGGACGGTTGGATTAAAAACAAATATTAAAAGGATCATCAAACACGTAAACCGTTAGTACAAGCGTCCACATAGTTAAATGCACTACAGCACAACGATAGTTTGAAGTAAGAATTGGATGTACACACACAAAAGATCACAGAGTTATTATAGTTTAATGAATGCGTAAAAAAGAAAGAAAGACGATAACGCTCATTCGTATGTTGATCCATTTGAAAAAGTGTATGTTAATCCAGTTTAGATACATCCAGACTAATCACATGGACACTTCTGCATGTATCCTCACCGCCACGTTGCGGAGACGGCCGTTAAGCACATGGTTTGGTTTGCATTATTTCGTCCTCCGAGTAAAACAGACTATATTAAATAATGCAACTTGGAAAGCGTGTCATCGAGCTGTTTTTTGAATAATGTTAATGACCGGACAAGGATAACGCGAGTCGAAGTGAATTTCAGGCGCGCGACGCACGGAGAGAAGACCTTTCGTCGACAATCAAGTCGACTGTAATGCGCAGCCACTTTGAGCTGATGGCCTCACAGCTTGATATTTTGGTTAAGCTGCAACAGATTGTGACATGGGTGAGTTGGTTTCGTCAGTATTACATAAACCGTGATTAAGTCTCGTCGCTGACGTCGATATTCATCCTTGTAAAATCTCAAGGACTGTTGTCTGCGCTGCTAGGGGAGATGAAACAATCCTCTGACGAGTTTGGTCGCTCTAGGTTGTGGAGCTTCAAGTGCGTCGACGTCGCGTTTGCGCCAGGGACGCCAGGCCTGGATAGCATAATCAACGTGGGGCCTCATTTAGGCGTTCGGTGGTTTGTGGAAAGGTTTATGGCTCAAATTATCCGAAAGAACTCCACAAGGGTCCAAGATGTGGACTACCACTTTTTGATG
Source organism: Dicrocoelium dendriticum (assembly GCA_944474145.2). Lineage (NCBI taxonomy): Eukaryota > Metazoa > Platyhelminthes > Trematoda > Plagiorchiida > Dicrocoeliidae > Dicrocoelium > Dicrocoelium dendriticum. The sequence continues at coordinate 12,454,173 of OX104069.1, forward strand.
CCTTTTCAGCCTGGTCTCCAGCCGACAAGATCGTACTGTATGACCATCCGAGGTCGTTTTCTGGGGAATCACGTTTTAGCTACTGGTCTCTAAATTGGTGTTCATAGATAAGCTGATGACGTTATGCTTACGACTTTGCACTTGTCCCCGTTGAACTGGAGACGGTTATCGGATAGAACACGCATAAGCCCTGTCGAGATCGCTCTGCAATGCCATGTGCTCCTCCGTTATACTGATCTCATACCAAGTTTTGTCATCATTTGCAAATAGTAAGAAATTCGACTGCAGTACCATCAGCATGATGGTTATTGAATGGTAGAATAAACGAGAACCCCAGAAAGGCCACAACGGACGTCAAATTGGGTCGGAAATAGAGCTGCGGACTATCACATTCAGCTGTACTTGAGCGAGGGAGTTGCTGATCCAATCGAGTATACGGTCACTGATTCCATAGCTTTGAAGCTTGTATAGGAGAAAATATACCATTGATTTAATTATGACGTAATTACGGATTTCAACAAATGTAAAAAGATTAGGGGAGTTTTCCAGTGGAATAAGTTGAATTTCAGTTGCCTTATTAACAATTTCCGATGGTCATATATCGTTTCTGAATCGGCAACATTTAGCCGGCTGCCGTATCAGAAAATATATTCACATTCTTCGTGTTATAAATTGAAATAAATCCATGGCAAAATATGGTATATTTAACCATATAACGCTGTAGTAGACAGATCGATCGCGAATGAAGCAAGCATTGCATCTCGCAAGTCAATGAACAAGGCGCGTACATTTTTGTGTTTTGCTGTGGGACTTGACCAGTGAAGTATGGTGTACGCCGTGCAATACCAGTGCCATATTTTGTTAAAAACAGTTGCCATTGAAGCTTGCTACGCGAATTCGATAGGCCAAAACAGCCAATCATATTTTCATAGAGTACAAAGCTTGAGCTCACCTCCAGTTGTATTACGTGTTGTTTGCAAGAAGTGCCACTTAGCCTCCCACTATAGCTGGCCTGGGATAGACCCGCATTGGTCACATTATCATGAGTTACAAGTCTCGTGATTCTCTATGCTTGATTGTCGCGCCTTCTGAAGATATAATATATATATATATATATATATATATATATATATATGGTTGGCGGCATCCGGTTTCGGATTTGCCTGTCACTGTGGCAAGCCAACCCTTCCTGCGCCTACAGACGGACCATGGGTGGCTTGCGCTGCACCACCCACAGCTCCATCCACACACCCCATATCCAGTGTAAATCCCGAAGGAATAAGCCCGGGAGGCATGCGGATGGGAGCCACCGTTTTCATCAACGGAGCTGGCCACACTCCTTCACAGGCAAACACAAGCACGCTGTATTTGGGAATCAAGCGCACACAAGGCGGTGGCTGGACCGTAGTCGCTCCACACTGAGTGCATGGGAACCTCTCTTCGATCCTAGCACGACCCTCAAGACTCGTGCACCCGTCCCCTCCAGGCAACGACCAACTGTCTCCTAGAGCCAGTATGGACGAGGTAGTGGGTAATAGACAGGTAGACACCTTGTCAACATGCACATCAAGCTCAGCCGCACCGGGGATGTCAAACAACAGCCAATCGCTTGAAATAACAGTAACAAATAAAAACATATCGTCAAAGAATACGGCTTATGCAGACATAACTCTTCCCTAAAGTAGGTTATGAAGTATGTTGGGTTAGCAAACAAATCCGCGATAAAGTAAAATATAGTCCAAAAGTGACTCAGCCAATGCTACAAACACAATAAAGTTAACGAAGATAAGCTCATTACCGTAAGCTAACGTGGAAATTTAATGGAATATTATGCCGCCTAGGCAGAACAAATCAAATGAAGTGGAAATGAAACTAATCCTAGCTTACAAATACCTAGTATAAGTGTAAGTTGGTTTAGTCCAATTGCTGTGCAGAAGCATCATGATGCAACATCAGCCTCAGCATATATATTTGCGCCTTACAAATTGACAAATAATCAAACAAAACTCTGGAAACAAGCTTATGACAGGGCTAAAATGAACAGTGACTTTATACTGGTTTAAAAGTATTGCCTACGAACCCCCCATTTAGTAGTCTACTAGATTAGCGAAAGTCGTTAATGAGAAAGCAATTAGTAGTTCTCCTGTCAGCATAATGGACTTATCGTTATGGATTTACTACCCCTGTAGCCCGAGTGTTTAAATAGCTTCAATAGACAAAAATAACATAAATCCAATTTATTTCCTAATAGCAGAATGGACAGCAGCGTCAAGTTAACAAAATGTAAGTGGAGGCGTGCATCATCCAACCGACTTTGAAATATGGCTAGCGTGGGTGCTGAAGCAACAGATTTGGGGAGCGCGTTTCATGGTTGACACACACGAATGGAAAAGAAGATTATACTGCTCGCCAGACAGCTGTATTGTTCTAACTACTTTCTACGAGTGGGTCCTGTGTTTGGTGATACCGCTGAGTTGCAGTAAAAAGTGGCACGCATGATTTGGATTTTGTACAACCAAATACGTCATAATGAAGTCGCCTCGCAGTCGGCAATACCGCCGGCTGAATACTCCAAAACGTTTCAGCCTCTGCTTGTATGGAAGGTAGCGCATTCCAATGACTTATTTAAAAGCTTGACCTTGAGGTTAGTCCAGTGCAGTAAGGTCGTGTTTCAGCCGTCGCTTCCAAGCTTGGATTTCGTAGTTGACATAGGCACGAACATACCCATTCAGCACCTGTCTGAACATAGTGGTGCCTAGTTGTTCGAAAGGCCGTGGTTGCAAGCCAACGTGCCAGGTAGCAGTTTTCGAGACTTTTGCGGATTGCTTGGTATAACCCAGATTATCCTAAACAAGAACGCCAAGGACGCTTTCGACGGAAGACTACAGCAGTACTAGTGTTCCTAGCTTGTAGGAATAGGTGCTCTGATGTCGTTCGGAGAGTACGTTGCATTTTTCCTCCTTGAGCTGTAACAAATTTCGGGTAGACCAATCACATATCGTATCTAGGTCACACTAAAGTAAATTCTGATTGGCATCCGCCTGAATGCGGTGCCATATCTTGATGTTGTCAGCAAACAGCAGGAATATTGAAGACATGTTCCGTGCAAGGTAATTGATGTATACGAGAAACAACCGTGGATCTTGAAATGAGCCCTTGGGCACACCAGACTCGACTGATAGGGAACTCTGGACTCTCACCCCTGATTGTCGTTGCAGGAGAAAGTTGGCGATACAGCTTAAGAGAAGGTCACTGATCCTGTAATATTGGTGCTTGGAAAGCTGAACCCTATAATCTAAATGTTGGAACACTATCGGCAATTCCAAGTAGATCACATCAGCGGACTCTCCAGCATCGGTTTATTCGGTCCACCTACTCCGCGCGATTAATAACTCCGTCGTGCATGATCGCTGTTGACGAAAGCCGTGTTGCACGGTAGAAATACGGTTAAAATTTTCTAGATAACACACCAACGCATGTGCAACGATGGATTTCATGACCTTAGATATTACAGGCAGATGGGACACTGGGCAGTAATTGGGGCAAAGTCTTTTTCCGCCTTCGTGCATCGGAGTTCTTGTTCCAAGTTTCTACATCACAGGAATCTGGTTTTTGTCTAAACTGCGTTGGAGGAACTATGCCACAGATTTTGTCATTTGTCTTGCTGTTGTTCCTACTGTTTCTGGGCGATGGGTGCCGAAATCCGAAGAGTTGTGTTTGCGCGGAGACAAGTTTGGCAGTAATAGAGATACGGGTGAGTCCTGGAGACTGGAAAACAAAAGCGGCAAGATCGCTTGATGGTAAGACGCTCTGAAATGCTGGAGCATATTGCGTCCGCATTGCGTTTGCTGCTTCCATGGCTGTTATAGTCGAACCATCAGTCATCCGGAGAGCAGACGTTCCCTGCCTCATCTTACAGCGGCCATGGACATAATTATACAGAAGTTTGTGGTTAGCGCTAAAAGTTTTCTCTACATTCTGCTGGTGTGCGACTTGGTCATCTCTGAGCAGTTGGGTGCGGTGGTCACGATAAGCTGTATACTTGTCCCAAGTATCTGGTGTTGCTGGTGATCAGTATTCTCGGATACAGCGTTGCGTATACTCATCCATTTCCGAACTCTGCTCCTCAAGAAAGAAGTGGTTTAAGGCCCATTGAAAGCCCTTTTCTCTGAGATATCCGTAGTCACTTGTTGGAATTTACTGACAAATTCATGCCAAGCTACTTTCGGAGAACCTTCAGCAAGGAACGACTAGGTTGTAGCACTGACGAGCTGGGCTAAGCGGTAGTAGCACGTAATTGTGCGTCAACTCAAGCTTCTGGTTGCGATAATCCGCATGGAATTTGAAGTCAAACCTGATGATTGCATAATCACTGCGACGCAAAGAACATTCCATGATTAATACATCAATCATATGTTCCAAGTTGGTAAAAACAAGATACAGCAAAAAGGTCTATTTCCTTTTCTGAAACGAGTAGGCGTAATGGCGTAGTTGTAAAGTAGAACATTTGTTATAAGCTCTTGCAGATCTGCTTTGAATGGCTCCCTGATGGTAGGAGTTTCTAAACAGTGTACACTGAAATCACCCATGAGAAGGATGTGAGTGTGCTTTCGCTTTAGGTTACGTCTTAAAACTGTTGCAAGTTGGCAGTCCGTTTGCGGTGTAAAGGGGCTGTATAGTAAAGCTATACTGCACCTGTCGCTGTCATGCAATTACATGCGAACCAAAGAGAATCGGCGAACTCTTTCTGAATCCTCAACGGCCTTGCACTCTAGATCGCTTCGGTAATACGGAATTACCCCTCCTCCTTTCGTAAGCCAGTCGTTTCGTATGAGTGAAGTGCTCGGCAGCAAGACTTCAGTGTCTGTCATACCAGTGTGCAACCATGTCACCGTGACACCGATAATATCGTATGGCTTGGAAATTTGGCGATCCTTTAGTTCGGCCAGTTTACTGGAAAGGCCTTAAGCCTCGGTATAAATGCATCATAGTTTCTCGGTCACTGGGAACACACAGGGAGCCAAAGGAGTCAAGTGTGTTAGAATGCCGACGGATGTGAGATCGGCTGTTATTCGCTTTTTGATGGGATGATGATGACAGGCCGTTCGCAAACTGGTTTGGCCAAGGTACGTCCCATTCCTTGTCCGAATCTACTGCAGAATCGCATGACATAGCGGTATAGTGATGCCTATGCCTAAGCACTGGTAGGATTGCTTTTAATGTCTGATCTCATGTCTAGTCTTTGCAAACATTCAGCAGCTTTTAACGGAAGTTCAGATGGAAGACTTTTGCGATGTCTCTGTCAGCTTTCTAACACTTTTGTTTCTGTTTGCTCTGATCGGGTCAGGAGTTTTAAGAATCTTGGTCCGCTCTCTCTATAATTTGGTGAGAGAATTAGCTTTCTGAGCGATCGAGCCACAAGGTGGTCCAAGAAAAGTGTCTTACGGATGAATTGCCGCTGTACTAAATCGTGATTACCAACCTCATGACTATCGTTAGAAGCAAATTCTGGCACGCCATAAATAACAATGGTGCTTAGATAAGCCAGCTTGCTTTGTCCACCTGTGATTCTTTTAAATGATGCGTGCTCCAACGGACTTCAGGATAGCTGCGTACCTTACGAAGCTCGTGTTTTTCGCGGTTGCAGAAAGAGTAACACGTTTTCTATCTCAATGGCGGATTCCGAAGTTACCCTAATAATTTTGGGTTTGCTATAATGTGCAGAGTTCGGGTAACGAGTACATCTCACTATGTTTGTGTGATTGGCTTTAATGTTCATTAAAATGCACCGTGAGTTCTACTGGTCTTGGTCGTCAGACAGCTTACCACGCAAAGTGATGGCGGTAGATTCTGGAACGTTGGTGCACACGACAGTCAGGCAGTTATTATTGGGGCCCTTTTTGATTGAACTTCAAGGTCTGATGCTCGTTGGGCCTGGCTTTATGCCAAGTGATGATGGCCCACTGTTTTCACCCTATTGGCGTTAGTGGTGTTTGCAACCGAGAAGACACTAAAGGTAGCATCCTGAGGGACTTTTGGAGCGATAACTACATATGTGACTGGACTCTCAGGGAATTTGAACTCGGCCAGTGACCCTTGGGTTGTAGATGCAGTAGACTCAAGTTAAGCTGTCCCATCCTTGTTAATGATCCAAGTTGTCAAGATCACGCGTTTTCAGTGATGTCTGATTTTCATGGTCCTGAGTACCTCTGGTCCAGCAGAGCTACGGTCTGTTTTCGCCTTGGGTTCCTCCAACTTGATGAAAATAACGGCAACGGGACCTTATCAATTGTGGTTCAAACGAAGTAAATTTTGCACCAATGCTTCTCTTTGAAGCCACTGTGTTGTCATGGTGCTTACTCGCTTCCAGTGATGTAATCTTTGCTATCTTTCGTTTTTCAACTTCTTCTGTTAACCGCTTGCACTTTTGGACTAGAAGTATACATTTCACTAGTGCGTTGGTCGAACACGCAGATATCGTCTTGGGAGCAGTTCCAAATCCCCAGGTTTTGTTGGGAGAGATTAGCACATATTGCATGGTACCAGGTGAAACAGTGTGGACAAGGTAAACCGTATTGGAATATTCGTTCACATACAGAGGACCCACATTTACCCTACGACTAGAGCCCACTAGGATTCGCGTCTGCTTGATTTTTGATACTTGGCGTAGGGTTGCTACCTCACACGGTAGGCTAGTTGAGTTTGCATACTTTTCCGACTGGCCGGTTACGCACCCTAGTCAGACGGGTGGATGTGAGCAGTTCGTTTCGTGGTCACACACTGCTCAGTGGAGTGAGAAGGCGATAAAACCAACCTGGCCGGACTTGAAACAGAAGCCTTACAAGCACCATTATGACAACCTGTTTAACGGTGAGCAACATACTTTAGTTGCGTAGCCACAAGAATAAAGGAATATATTTTCGTTACTTTCCATGCAACAATCTATTACTTGTTAGGCATTAAGCGTCTGGTTCTAAATAAGTATGTTCGCAGGTCTTTCACTGGCTTCAAATGCGCACCAGTTGCTGAATCGTTTACAGCCATCGGCGCTATTATTCTTCAGGTCCACAAACATGCAGGCGTGTGAAACCATCGGCAGCAAGTGCCACCTTAATTATTTCATGTTGTCGCTAGGTGGATCTTTTACCACAGTGTGGTCTCGTTCAGTCGAGTCCTACACGAGCGAACAGGGCGCAGTGGGGCAAACGGTCAGACGACCTACGCAGGACGTGACCACGCTATATTAACTGGGTCAGTAAAACTAGCTTGTTGAAGGGGATACTCACATTTGCTAAAACCTGACGTCTGACTTCACCGTTGCACATACGTTGTTGCCATCATACAGGAGCAAACCTTCTCAAGCACACATAATCAAATGTTGAAAACAACTGCATTTCATCTAAGCAAACATGGCCGCGACCCGCTTCCAAGTAACATCACTGCCCGAACGGTGTCATTCTAACAGAACACTTTGCCAAGATAGAGCCAGCTTAACAACGCCAAAAAATTTTTAGTTTGACAAACGCAGCCCGCGCTTTGGCGATGCGGAGAGAAAATTCCTTGCTGACATCGCCACTAACAGACACGCAGCTGTCTAAGTATACAACGGCATCAGCGTGTTCTAGCTGTGCACTATCGAGAGTGAGCACTGGAACGAGTGATTGCAAATCATGCAGTAGCACTTTGCATTTTGACAATCCGTAGCGAATTCCGTACTAAGACCCGTCCATCACCAACGGTTCAGCATGTTTTGCACACCCTTTGGGTCTTCACGCGGTAAGAAGATATCATCTGCAACTACGTTGCCCTGGCCCACAAGATTCAGGAACGGGAACAAAGCAAACGTCCTCGATGTTGTGTTCACCAACGAGGAATTTATGGTTGAAACGGTATCGACATCTGGTCCAGTAAGCTACAGTGATCATTCAGTCAGGATGCAACTATGTTGCGCAGCTAGATCTGTATTGAAGAGTATTCCGCAGAAACGCTGGTTGACTCCCAGCTTAGTACCGATTACACCGTTTTGAGCACAATACCTAATGCAGCCGATTGGTCATTTGCAGCTGAACTATCCGCTGATGTCGCTTGGTGGAATTCCGTTTATCAACTCAACAAGTTTGTTGTCAGCGCTTCGAGAAACATACCCAGGGCACGATGAGAGCAAGGCCATTCATACACAGTATTACGCGGAAGTCTATGGTCCCGAGAAATACACCCTGGCGAAAAGACATAGAGTCGCTGGGTGACGAAACATAGGAAACTTACACTATCAAGCGTAATAATTGCTTGAACCTAGTACGCAAGGATAAGCTAAATAACCGACAGGATCTAGGTAATAAATTCTTTTCAAACCCAAAGACAATTTACAAACTTTTAACACACTCCTTAAGGCGCAGTGAGGCATTCCGGCCCTCCTCGCACCAAATGGACCAGAGCACATAACAACAGAATTGGCCAACGTCATATGTCATCAATTCTCAAATTTCCAGAACTCAGGTTCGTCGCCTATGCTGTTAACGCAAATTATGCCACCACCAGATGTTCTGCAAAGGCTAAATTCTCTATGAGAGCATCCGTCTACTAGTGTTGATAATATCAGACCAATTGCGCTGAAGATAGTTATATTGGACCTAACTATTCCCATCTTTAATTTCTTCCAAAGATGCCACGACGATATTTGTGTTCTCACATGTGGAAGCACAGAATCATCACTCCTATTCACAAAGAGAAATCGTTCCGCTCCAGCTAATTATCGTTCAATAGTGCTCCTTCCAGTGCTAGCCAAAAGTCATAGAGAATATCGTTGCTGAGGTACCCATGAATTATTTGGAAGGATCCAAACTCATAGCACCCAAACAGCATGGATTCTGCCAGAATTAGTCGTGCGACACAAATCTAATGTTTGCTTGCTCTATTTGGAATAAACAATGAACAATGAGTTATTACGGGCTAAAGACCATGTGCTTATCAACTCCCGCAGGATGGTTGGAGTGAAAATTAAACTTAAAAGGAACAACGCATAGGTTAATTATCATTTTAAGCATCTAGTCATTTAAATGCTCTGTTGCGTAACGATCATTTGAAATGAGAATGTGATGTACACATTAAACACAGTATAGAGAGCAGTTATAGTTCAGTATTCCCGTGAGAAGTACAATAAGAAAATGACAGCGCTCATTCGTTCGTTGCATCATTTCTACAGATATAATATGCTAATCCAATTTAGTAACACCCGTTCTGCTTAAAAAGACCCTTATGCACGTTTCTTCATCGCAACGTTGCGAAGATGATCGTTAAGCATAAGGTTTGATTTGCATTATTTCGTCCTCCAAGTGGAGCGGACTATATCACGTAATGCAAGCTGGAAAACGTTTCATCATGACGTTTTTTGAATAACGTTAACGTAGGGACAAGGATAACGTGATTCGGAGGGGAAATCCAAGCACGGGACACTCGGAAGTAGAAAACGTTTCGTCGACCATCAAGTCGACTGTAATGTGTAGCCAGTTTGAGCTGATGTCCTCTCAGGTTGCTAATTTGGCTCAACTGCAACATAATGTGACATGGGTGAGTTGGTATCCTCAGTATTACTGAGACTGAGACTGAGAGACTGTATTTAAGAGCAAGTAGAAAGGTTTCTGTACAACTCTATCGAATTACGAAAAATCAACATTTACTTGTGAATTATCAGCAGTTGTGTCTGATCCGTTAATCGTTTATCCGTGTTCGGTTAGAAATATGTACTAGCGTCATTATTTCCGGACATACAATGTATTCTTTTGGCACTGTATGTGCATCGTTTCACAAAAGCACAGGTTTCCAAAATAATCGTCGATACGGGTTTTAAAACACTTCACAGAATCGGCCTCTATTAATCCTTCTGGTAGTGTATTCCATAAGTTTACGATTCGTCGTTCGATACAAAGCTGATGTGATACTTTGTTCATGCTGGGGACCCTGAGTTTGTAACGATGTCCTCGGGTGTTACAGGGTCCTCGCAGGTGAAATATTGGCCGCAGTATGGGGAAGTGATTCAAGTGTAGTACTCGATGGGTCATAATAAGATCAATTCTTACTCGGCGATAGGATAGTGTGTAGAGTCCGAGTTTTTCACAACGTTTTTCATATGGAAGCTTTCGTAGACTTGGTATCATTCTAGTTGCGATATGCTGTATTTTCTCCAGTTTTTCAGTTTCCCATTGGGTTATCGGATGGTAAGCTGGGGCACCGTATTCAAGGATTGGTCTAATGAGCGAGGTGAATAGACGAGGGACGATTTCTTCGGACCATGTGGAGAAACTGCGTCGTAATGCCCAGAGCATACGAAGTCCCGCACGGTACAATTTCTCTGTATTTTCTAGTGATCTTAAATCATGTCGTGAGAGAACTCCTAAGTCTCTGACAGATGTGTTGGGATGGAGCAACTGGCCGTCCAAGGTGTATGATCGAGTGGCTGGACATCTGGTGACACTGATGAACTCCGACTTGCTTGCGTTAAGAGGGAGTTGCATTTCAGTGGACCACGTTGACAGTCGCTCTAAGTCATGCTGGAGGCGAGCGCAGTCTTCCTGGTTTTCAATGATCCTCCAGATTTTCAAATCATCTGCAAACAGGACACATGGTGACTGGAGCTGCTGCGGAAGATCGTTGATATGAATAAGAAATAATGCTGGCCCAAGTACAGTTCCTTGAGGCACGCCATTGGTCGATGGGAACCATTCTGTCAGATAGTCATTGACCTGTACTCTAAACCTTCGTCCCACAATAAACTCTTGTATCCACTGAAGTAACGTGCCACCGATTCCGTATGTCCTCAGTTTACGAAGGAGTACCTCGTGGTTCACTCTGTCAAACGCCTTACTAAAGTCGATGTACACCACGTCAACATCCTTCTGTTCGTTGAGAGCTCGAACCCACTGGTGGTTTGCGTACATCAAGTTGGTGATGCAGGATCGCCCTTTCGTAAAGCCGTGTTGCGCTGGCGTCAATATGTCCATCGATTCGAAGAACGACAGCAGACACTTTTTCACAACCTTCTCGAGAACTTTGGATAATACCGAAGTCAAACAGATCGGTCTATAGTTCTCTATTTTACTCGGATCATCACCCTTGGGAAGCGGTTTAACTATCGAGCATTTCCAGTCGTTCGGGACGGATCCTTCAGAAAGCGATCTATTGAAAAGGTTTGTCACAACTGGTGAGATGATAATCGATAGGGACTTGAGTATTAGTGGGTGAAGTCCGTCTGGCCCGGGGGGCTTTGCACCATTGAGGTTGACGAGTAGCTGATGTACTTCGACGGCATCACATTGTAGGCTGTTGAGCAAGACTGGCGCAACCTGTACCGGTACTGAAACCGCCGCCGGTTTACTGGAAAATACAGTGAGGAAGTGCGTAGCCAAGGAGTCCGCGCGCTCCGCGCTTGAAATGAGTGTCTTCCCGTCTAAGCTCTCTAAGACCGGCAGGTCGTCTCCAGGTTTCAGTTGACGTTTCAAATAGGCAAATATTCGCTTGGGTGCAGTTGTGGCCGAGGATGCTAGCTCCTCTTCGAACTGCCGGCGTTTCTTGATCTTTGCGGCGTTACATAAGTTACGCTGTTTCCTGTACACCGCATAATCTTCATCACAACCCGAGCTGATGTATCTATCCCAAAGTTTACGACGTCGTCACGCTAACTGTCTGTATTCCCTATCAAACCAATGCGGTTTGACAGGTCCGATTTTTGGATACTTAAGGGGAACGAACCGAGTACAGAGCGAGTTAAGCTTCCCCTTTATTAATGACCACTACGCCTCAAGTGACGCATCATGTGGTAGTGTCCAATCAGTCTGACTTGCGGCTTGGACGAGTCCGGTGAAGTCCGTCTTCCAATAGTTGAATGTCGGCTTCTGTTGATTGTAATATGGTAACGACAGTTCTAAGCTTGCTACAATAGAGCAGTGGTCACTGTTCGCCAGAGGTTCGATGACTCTGATCTCTTTTAGCTTTTGCTCGCAGCTCGTAAACATTAGGTCCAGACAAGATGCCGAGTACGGAGTTACGCGCGTCGGTTGGATGACATGTTGCTTTGCCCCAATTTCAATAGTCATTTTAGTGAATTGAGCCTCAACGTTGCCATGACCGGGAAGAAGTCGAACATCTGGCCAAATTATCTTAGGTAAATTTAGATCCCCCATCAGTAAGAACTGAGGACGGCTCATGTGCTTCTGTACATGTGGTATCCAATCGCAGCAACGGTTTAATGGGCTCCGGTAGATAACCCCCACAATTAGTTCTGCGCGCCTGAGACGGATTGTGCACCACAACTGCTCGCATAAACTATCCTCGCTCCGATAGGTACTGATAAGTTTGCCAGATAGTGACGATTTTATGTACAACAGAACACCACCGTGATTAGGTCTCTTTCCTGTCGTCGATATTCATCATTTTACAATCTCAGAAACTGCTGTATGCGTTTGTAGGGAAGATAAAAAAATCTTCTGTCGAGTTTGGTTGTTCTACCTTGTGGAGCTTCAAGTGCATCGATGTTGCGTTTGCTCCAGGGACGCCAGGCCTGAATCGCATATTCCACTTGGCGCCTCGCGTAAGCAACCACAGCGCCGTGGGATTTGAAGCAATGTATCAGGACTTCTCAAAGGCATTCGGCGTTCTCTACCGCGGCATCCTCACTTGTAAGCTTTAGAGCTATAGAATTGACAATCCAAATCTCGATTGAATTCGTAGCTTTCTGATTCAACGAGATCTGAATGTGTGAGTTCCCAACGCAATCTCTGACTCTATCGATGTTTAGTTGATGCGCCACAGGGCTCAGTACTTTGTTTAGGCCTATTCCTGATTTACATATTTATCTCGCTAGAGTGAGCACTATTACTTATTGCGACTTAGGCGTGATAGTACACGATGCAATTGGCTGTTCACCTCAGGCACAGAATGCGTCCGAATACCTTCCCAACACCATGTCATTTTGCAAAAGAGCGTTCGAGCGGATGACCCTTCAGTATTCATTTAGATGCTCAATGCCTTAATGCCCCCATTCGACGTACGCCATTCATGGCTGGCAGCACTGATCCAAACGCGACCTTAGAGCACATTAACGGCCATCACAAAAGGCGACCTAAGAACATCCAGGGTCCGTTTTATCACGGTCATCAATTGCGGTCAAATACTCTTGAGGTCTACAGTGGACGATTTCGACGCCTTCGTGACGAATTGATAATGACACAAATGATCCTAAGAAATGCAAGCCATGCTTTTAGGCATCTTTTGAAGCTGAACCGTAACACCACCTTGATGGATCACGAGCTAAAGCTGAGTGCACAGTATAGCCGATTGGAAGGATGCCTAAATTTCTTTTCACCTCACGTGTGCCATAGTTGAAACGCCCTCCCAATTTAGGTTGTTTCTTCTTCAACACTAACGGTATTCAGAAGACGTCTAGACAACGCACTCATATATTTGCACTGCGCCGCAGAACCCCCCAATGTCCGGGCTTCAACGTTGCACTCAAAACTAACGCGGTAATTTTCACTTCCTGCACGTGATTTATTAAACTGTGGAAACTGGAGTTACGTATCCGTCAACCCAAGGAAGATTCACACGTGTGAACGTTATCATTTACCTTATTTATTTATTTCTACTACGGACTACGTGAACTATAAAGGCTCCCCATTTTGTTTTGGGTGCGCACCTTCGAATCTAACTTGATTTGTCGTAATGCACGCATAAAATGATGATTACTCGTCTTTTGTGTTATTTATTTCATCGCGACCGTCCTACAAGTACTGTCAAACATTTGATTTTTTATCTGCGATAAGTTTACTTTCATTGTGCATTATTCTATTTTGGTTGCTCAATTACTCGGTAATATTTGCAGTCCAGAATGTTGGGAACCATCCAGAGCTCTAGACAGGACGTCTTTAATTGCGTAAGCGCAGGGCAACTTGGACATATTGCGCACCACTCGTACACCGCTATTGAGAGCGAACGAGTAAGAAATTTTGCGATAGACGCTAACTCTGCGGAAGGCGTGAAGGCAGAGTGCGCGCAGGATGGTAGCATAATTTTCCGAGACCCCGTTGCTTAGCAAGCAACGCCATGGCGCAGGTCGATCAACCGAGTAGAACGCAACACGGATGTTTAGAAATTAAGCGATATAAACAGTTAATGCACTTGAGCGCGAGGTTAACTGCATAACGTTAATGCTTGATTGTTGGTCGTGTGAAGCTACCGAGTGAACCAGTGCACTGAAATATGAACGGACAGAAAGAAGGCCACTGGAGTGACTGATCAAAAGTCTTTAATGCTGATGATGGTGATTGTACCATGCGTCCGGTCAAGGATTCTGAGGGCTTCCGTGCCGATGTGTACGTAGATCGTAATAGACCTGGGAAGCTGCAGTGCATGGCAAATAACCCGTAGGTGGCTGGATGCTCACCTCACAAAAACAGTAAGACACCACACCGAACGAAAGGTGAAGTTGAGGAGAAGAGAAAGCATTAGCTACCGTTTAACCGTAACACAACTTCGTGACGTGACGTGACGTGCTGGTCGGAATTCTTTTGTTGCTCCTGACTTTTCAAGTTTTCGGCTTTAAATTTTTTCGCACATCGGCCTGGGTACACTCATTCAATCGGGCTTGATTAGGCCTACCCATTGCGCAAATTTTCTCGAGGCTATTATTAACGGATCAACGTCAAACGCCGGTTTTCAATTCAGAGTTTCATATCCTTTAGACCACTTACGAGGATTGAGCTCATGACAGTAACAAGACTGGACTTTAACGTGGTGCGACGGGTTGCGTACCTCATTGAAACATTGAGCTATACTGGGCGATGCCTCCGAGCACCTTGAGAGCTACTCCTACCAGGTTCATCAATAGTGAGAAGTCAGACAAACTCAGTCTCCTGGTCCTTCAAGTTGAGGGTTTGAAATGGGATGGCATCCATTTTGGTAAAACGAAATCATTGCCACCTCCCGCTGCCTTGCAAATGAGCTTTTGAGCCAAAGGCTTTGGGTGAGGGCCCTAATCGTCCTCCTGTCTAGGTCTGGGCGCCCTGGCAGTATCTCATCCCACATACAAGCATAACATTTTCTTCAAACGTAAACTTCATCTTGCATCGACCGTCGCGCAGATTATCAAGGGCCACCTTATCTGCTGCATACAGCAGGGCGGATAAGGGGAAACATGCTACCGTTGCCGCCTCCCTTCTTTCTTTTCCACCTGTTTCTCTTACTCCCATCCCGACCCCTATTACTAAACTTCCTTCTATAATTCCCAGCCTAATTGTCAGCAATCGAAATACCACTGGAGTAGAACCATCTGCAGCCACCATGCCACAGCACCTATCGGACGCCTATTGGCAAAAGTCCCTTATATAGCCATGCTCTCCCGTTTCTATTGTGACATTCGACGTTTGTACTCTAAGACAAACAGTTCAACAGGCTGCACTCGCACACATCTTGGACACACTGAGTATTGATGTGTGTTGTTTGTCCGAAACTAGGATCAATGACCCAAACGGGGTTATTGAATTAACTGCACCCGGCTTATCCTCTCGTTTTTGGTTGCACGCATCCGGAGACGCCGATGCAGCACACACGGGTTAAGCTGGTGTAGGTAGCATTCTAAGCTCCAAGGCTGAGCCATCGTTGGTTGATTGGATTCCGGTGAACAGCCGTTCATGTGCAGCCCGTTTGACGACATCAGCTAAGGTGGATTCACGAAGTAATACAAAACGCTGTTTGTTTGTGATTTCCGCTAAAATCTCTACTGACTGCACTTAGAATGCTGTCAAGGACACATACTTTCACGAACTGAACGGGTTACTACGCAGTGCTACTAGTTCAGATATTATAGTATACGCAGGGGATATGAACGCACAAGTAGGGCGTCTGAGCTCTCCAGAAGCTAAGCTGGGTGATAATTAAGGGCTTAACTCCGAACGGACTAACAACACTGAGCGTCTGCTGCAAATGTGTGTGGAGCACCAGTTGTTTCTTAGTAGCACTGCTTATAGACACAGTGGGCGTCGAAGTGCCACTTGGCGTCCGCCTCTAACTGGCCAGCGATTGACCAAAATTGACCACATATCCATAAGTTACAGATGGCGTAGTTCAATCCTGGATTGCCGCTCGTACTGGAGGAGCACCTGCGTCGACTCTGATCATGCCCTGGTACGCTGTCCTTTCTCCATGAATTGACCGGGTGGTGCACCAAGCATCTCCCCCGCTTGGCAATTGAGAAATTGTCTCAGCCCTCTGTCAGGCAAGCCTATCAAGATGCACTCCGTACGGAAGTTTCGCTATCTTGTCCTCATGACACTGAGCTTCAGTGGTATAGGATCGCGGCCGCCATGCACGACGCAGGAGCATCTGCTTGCGGCACTATCCATCGTCACCGCACCAGTCACTGGATATCCGAGAGGTCGGTGAACCTGCTGGAACCTAGAAGACACCTCCTGGCTGGTTCTGAACATAATTTGACCAGAAGGGCTATTAGGCGCGATTTAAAGCAGAGCTTACGTGCTGACAAAAAAGCCTGGTGGACCAGTCGGGCTCAATAAATGGAGGAGGCAGGAGCAGTAGACAATTATCGCAAGCTTTTCCAGCTGATCCGCACCGCTATCAAGATAAAAGCTCGGGACAAAGAGAAGCACATTAAATATACACCGGAGAGGTAAAATTAGCATCACACTGAACATGAGCAAACATGAGACGAAAATATGTGCTCTTTCGTCTGCTGATGTAAATGTATGCTTTCGCCAAACTGTATCCAAGGCTACAGCATTTGTGTGCGAGGTGGGATGTGAATATACTTTAAAGTGTGCAATGAGCACCTGAGTAATGTATTGATGTTAGTGATAAAAATTTCATGTTTATCTGTCAAAAATGAGACTGAGTATGTACCCAGATTAAAGAAAATTATTATAAATCAGACACGAAAGGTTAAACGCTATGTACGGCCTGGCATTTAGAAACTCTTCGGGCAGATCTTTTGATACACGCATGTTCAGGGTAATTTCGATTACATTTTTGAGACATGGTCGCAACAACCTCAAAGTCAGATGGTGCTTCACGTGCCCTGAAAATCAATAGAGTACACTTTCTGCCTGTTACGCATCATTTGTAATGCGCGCCCATCGATGCATCAGGATTCGAACCCGTGACTGTGATGGGAGTCATACCAGAGTGAACGGATGGGCCAACCGAGCGAGCCAGAAAGCCAATGGGCGACGGGAGTAACGGATTTGCTTACTGGACATGGACTGGCCGACCTTAATGTGAGTTAATCATCATTTGTTTAACTGAGTCAGAGAAGAAGCTCATCGCTTTAGAGGGGCGTTAGTTATGGACTGAAAGAGGTAACAAATATCAAGGAGTTTGGCTCATCGAAATTGCTGTAATTTTGCAGTGACTTGAATTTGCCGAATAAATGCTTTTCCCTGAAAGATAGAGAGAGATAGTCAGAGAAGACCAAAACGAACCCCACCAGCGGCGCTCGGATACTGTTTGTATCAACAATGTCTACTCAGATGCCTGCCCATTGACCATGGATGAACGGAACTTGGCGGGTATTGGGCGTCTAGGGAGGATCAAGTGGATATATGTCTGCGCGCTAGTACATTTGGACCAGCTACCGCTGGCACATCGCCTGGACAGGTTTCTACACGCAGACAAGGTTGACGCGAGCCGTGTGACAGAGAAATTGCACTATGACAGCGACAAAGATATTAATAATTTGAAGACGCTCATCGAAAAGTGCAATGAATTTTTGCCAAGGCCAAACCAACAAGGCGTGAAAGAGCTAAGTTACATTTCCGCAAAATAGAGGTCCAAATATATCCATCGAGGGGTAGGTCAATGAGTTGCAGATTCTGCCTCCGTCCTGCGATTATTGTAAATGCATGTGCTGCAGTCTCATACACGATCGGATCGTGCTGGGAATCATTGATGCAATTACGACAAAGCGGCTTTTGCTACAACGTAACTTATCGCTCCAGCAGTGCATCGATATCTGCAACGTTGAGTCCTCGACCAGTTATTAATGCCAACAAATGAAACGCTCAATTTATGCAGAAGCGTGTTCAAGTCCCGAAGGTGAAGCAACGTTTGCTACTAGCGTAAGACAAGAAATCTCAAAATTTTGAGCCGCTCTGCACTTGAGCTCCCGTGAAAAGTGTCCGGCGGGGGAACGGAAATAGGCTTAATGTGGAAAATGAACCACTTTGTTCGTTGCTATAAATCAACCATTGGGTCTGCACTCGTTCGTGACAGCTCAAGCACAGACGTAGAACATACAATTTGCAACGTGTGTCAGAGGGTATCGTAAAATTGTGTCTACCCAAGTCTTTAGATCGAAGGCAAGGCCCTGCTATTCCTGTTAGACACTGGTGCTACTGCCAAAATTCTACCCAAGATGCACTGTCCATGCGTGTGCATCAGGTTCGCCGTTGATTACCTGCACATATGGAATGGCTCCAGATTTTATCCGATTCACTTAAATACAAGCGAATGGTTAACCCACAGGACGTTTGTGGTCGTGGAGGAAGAGCTCACCCGATCCTCAGCATGGATTAAATGCAATCTCTCGGTTTTGTTGTTTTTAGTCATGATTGCTATTTGCATGTTTGCAAACAAGAAACTGGGATTAGTGACCGGAATCTGTCTGTGTTTAGTCCGAGTTTAAAAACATCTGACGAAACCGCTCAACTGTCGTTAGGTTCTTTGACACGACCGACTACGCTATCGGATAGGAGAGTTCCATTTGAGCTGCATTACAGGTTTTGCGCTGAATTGAGCAACTTGCTGATAGACGGTGTGATTGTCAGGTCGCAATCATTAAGAAGAAGACGGGCGGACTGCGCGTGTACGTGGACCCGAACCCGTTGAATGAAGACCCGCATAAAGAAGATTATGCCTTTCCTACAAAAAAAGACATTTTGCTGCCTTCGCCCCACTGTTCTGGCCATATGGTTGGCTGCGTTTATCATTCAGTCCAAAGCATTTGGGCGAAATTTTACCAAAGGTTTGGTGCAAGTGGTAGATGATTTAGCTGATGCGTCGTATGTGGCAAACGATGTTTTGATCTACGGCTAGACTAAAGAAGAACATGACGCTAATCTCTAGCGTTTCTTGCAGCGTTGTGTGTGAAAGAGGACCAAG
Organism: Dicrocoelium dendriticum; assembly: GCA_944474145.2. NCBI lineage: Eukaryota > Metazoa > Platyhelminthes > Trematoda > Plagiorchiida > Dicrocoeliidae > Dicrocoelium > Dicrocoelium dendriticum. Next base: position 12,473,334 of record OX104069.1, read on the forward strand.
CTAAAACGCCAGCATCTTGAGCTCCGAAAGGAGAGGGGATTTTTATGGACATTTGCTAACAACCGAAGGAATCAGGTTGCATCCAAGAAAATAAAGGCAAAACGAGAAATGCCATTACCAATCGTTGTGAAAAAGCCATTGCTTAAGCGGTGTCATGAATAATTTGAGGCGTTTTACGCCAAGACTCTCTGATATCATGACACTGATCAAGAAACTATCTCACAAAAGAGTAAAGCAGGGTTGAGGAAAGGAACTGGGTCACATTTGCTGCTATTAGCATGTTATCAGCAACGCTCTTGTACTCGGATATTACGATCCAACGAAACTTGCAGGAGTACGTTTTGGCAGTAGATAGGACGGATTACGTAGTGTTCTCTTACAACATGCGAAAGCATGACCGAGAAGCTCTGTCGGCAGCTTCAGTAGGTGATGATCGCAATAGTCTATGCCGTGCAGCGCTTCAACGAATATAACTTTGGTTAAGAAACAACTGTGGATAACTTCCACAAACCGCTAGTGTCGCTAGCCAAGAAACAGCTGCACCATTTTCTTCGCGTCTTCAGCGTATGCTTTCGCCGAATTCAAAAATAAGACATAGATATTGTGTGCATGCATGTTGGGACGATGTTCACGGCGGACACGTATTCAACTGCCCATCAGCCGCTTGCCGTGCACAATCCGGGAAAGGTTCAAACAGGAAACCTAGTAGAGCATCTCTCTGAGACGGAAGATCGTCTGCATGAAATAAGGGGCCACATAGAGTAATACGCGACGTTTGCAGCTTTGTACGATGTTCTTATCAGTGGTTGGCCAGAAACACGGAGGAAGCTACCGAAGGAATTAACACTGAACTTCAATTTTCGGTAATTTTTTCTGTCTGTGATGGTTTGCTGTTCAAGGAAAGCCGTATTCCGATTGTGTCATCGCTTTGAGTAGAAATGCTGAAATAAGTTCATCGAGCTCACCTGGGTGACAACTACACCATTAACAAAGTGAGAGAATTGATCCTTTAACCAAGAATGACAGGTAAAATCAGGGGGCGTGTCCAACCTTGAGGAGTGCTTTTCACAGGAAATCCGGTAGACGGGGAAACCAACGTTGACCCAAGACTTTCCTGATGAACCACGGCAGAAATTGGCGCTGGATTTATTCGGTGACGACTGGCGAGACTGCCTACTTACGATGGATTAATAAGCTGAGTATTTTGAAATCGATTTACTCATTACTACGACCACAGAAGCAGTAATCAACAAGCTCAGATGTTAATCGCCATGCACAGAGTACCAGAAGGGCTGGTCTCCGACATTGGTTCTCAGTTTACTGCTGCTGCGTACCAGTCCTTCGCAACCAAGTTAGGATTCATGCACTAGCAAACCAGTCCGTATCACAGTCAATCCAGTATAGAGACGGAGTCGGCATGAAGCAGGCCAAAGGAGTGTTATCAAAGGCTATGTCTACTGGCGAAGTCCCGTACTTCTTGATACTGGAGAATCGTAATACACCTTCAACGCATATCGACTTGTGCCCAGTGCAGCGCCCATACAGCTGAATGACTAGAACGCTAAGGCAGGCGTCCGCCATACTTCTGCGCCCAGTTCACCACAGCATAAGATATACGAAAACAGAATGAGAAGACGGACGACCACTCAAAAACGGGATTGCTACCAAGTTGCATGGTATCACCTAAGCAAACATTGGGTATGGAAGTGGGGGTTTAACCTGCACCAGATTGTAACAGCGGTAGGTGTGGTGACTGCGAAGGTCGGTGCATGTGCATATGGTATACAGGTTAAAGTATAGACGCTGAGAAGGAAAGGAGTGCATTTGAGGCGACACCGGAGCCAACAATATGGTCTGCGAGTGAAGCGCCCGTTGGCGTGGGCAAGCAGAAGATAGACACAGATCCAACGAAGACGACAAGGAGTTGCAAGGTTTAGGGGGTGTATAGCAATATGGCAACGCAACTACACTAAGAAAGGTACTTTGATATAGTAGTGTCATATCTGAGAGAACATATGGGCCAACTGTGCTAGCCAGATTACCAGTGGAATACGGGCGTAACGGATTGGATTACTGGACATGGACTGGCCGACATTAATGTGAGTTACTCATTGTTTGTTTAACTGTCAAGGAAGAACCTCATCGCTTTAGAAGGGCATTAACCATAGAGGTGAACGGGCAACCTATATCAAGAAGTTGGGCTCGCCGAACGTGCCGTAATTTGCGTTGAGCTGACGTTGCCGGATAAACGCTTGTCCCTGAAGGGCTGATTTTTGAAACCATGACCATCAGCAGTTTTCACCGCTAGTCTGCAGCTTATGCCACGAGTAAAGCTTGAGACCGTAATGATTTGCAGGCAAACCGGTGGGTAGCGCGTCTTATCCTTCACTGCCATGCAAGTATCGAACGTTGAGGAGAAGACAGCTGTCCCTGAATACACGACCTCCATTTACACTGGCTATGGACGTCATAAAAAGTTGAAACATTTAAGGCGGATCATTTGAAGTACTCATAAGTAGGTGAATTTTGATGTAATTGTTTCCGAATACTAAATACTGATTACTGAGAATAGAGCGCGCGGAAATAAAAAATCTGTGTGGTTGCACCATAGGTGAACCGTGCACATGCGCGGAATCAAGTCGCTGATTCCAGCGCGTTGTGATACACTCCCCCACATGTAAGCCGCAAAGTGGGCATCAAGTAAACTCATATTCCGGCACCAATTTCTTCTCGATTAGCGTCCCCATGAATTTGTTCCAAGAGTTCACCACTCGACGCTCGAAGCATATAGAGGGAGCAATGCGCTTTAATTCTGGTACCACTAGTTTGTACCGGGGTCCGCGTGTGTTGCATGGTGCGCGAACCTGCAGCAGCGGCCACAACATAGGGAAGTGGACCAAATGCAATATTCGGTGCGTCTTTATGAGAACATCTGGAAGTCGACGATATAACAGGGTATACAGCCCTAGTCTCCTATATCGGTGCTCGTACGACATACTCCGTAACCTAAGGATGAGCCCGGTAGCTACGTGCTGGATCTGTTCCAGTCTCTGCACCTCATCTATTATGATCGGACAATGGGCGGACGAGCAGTATTCAAGCGCCGGTCTTATCATGGAAGAGAACAGATGGGTGCCAATGTCTTCAGACCAAACGCAAAAGCGGCGTCTAAGTGCCCAAAGCATGCGCAGTCCGTTTGCGTACAGTCCCTTCGTGTTGTCGACAGACTTCCGATCACAGCTTGAGAATAAGCCTAGATCCTTTACGGAACTGGTCAGATGCAACGGATGGTTGACTAGGGTGTACGCCGTGCTAGCTCTCAATCTTGTACCATTGTTCTCGTATGTTGCTTGTATGCCCATCTGGAGCACCGTGTCTACAACGATTTGATCATCAATATGTGATACCCGGGCCATTTGACGAGGTCGACCAGCACTCGACTCTAGTCGTGGTTAATTCCTAGCCACTTGCACCGTTATTGTTAGGGCGCACCTCGTAATCTAGGGTGCGTTTGGTGGCCACATTTGCCTGCTTCATCCTATGTACCTCGTCAACATACCGGTGATGCTCAACCTAACAATTTTTAAATGATGGAAGAGCAGACGCTATTTGCCATTTTTCCTAACCAAGCGGTGAAGCTGCGCTTGAGCGGGCACAGTAAACTTTGTCCGCCTCGGTGCTTTTCCATTCACGCCCAGCAGGTGCGAATAGCGCACGACGAGGTAGGCGATGTGCTGACAAGTACAATGCAATCGGTGTTGCAGACTAATGCTTCGGAGGCATGCACTGTTCGGAACGAGTGCTGCGCCTATAGATTCTTTATTGCATACATGGCGCTGACACTATACATGAGTAATCGTTCGCAAACAGGTCGTAGGAAAAGTACAGACTAGCTCTCACAGTCGTAATACTGGACCTCACGGACCGTGGAATTGTTGTGGTATTGATAGAAATAACAGAAATTGGAAGCGACCTAGTTCGGACTAGTCAGAATTGAAATAGGCATGGCTCAGACCCAAAACGGAAGTAAAGGCGCACAACAAGCACACTTGGAAATCGTATTAACCCATTTGAAATTGCCCTAACTAAGTAGGTAGATTGAAACCAGTACAACGACATATTGTTTAAGAATAGTCCCCACAACCGCGACAGTTGAACTGTAGTTCTGGGCTGCTGTAATTACGGCGTTCTTCGTTTTTCAGTCGTTCAGATCTTCCTGCTTTTACCGGCGAACTTTCCTGTACTTCTTTGCGAGCAACGTGTTTTTTAGAATGGATTCAGACAAATAAGTGTTAACTGCACTTAAAATTTCAAGATTGTTAGCCGTTACATACAAGTTTATTATAGTATTTACTGTGTACAGACCCATCAGATAGATCAAGTATTTGACACATCTGGGAACTTAGATGACCGAGGATTATTCCACGAGATAATTGGAGAGGATTTCCGCGGTGATAAACAACCTACGCAGACTCCAAGCACAACATGTTTCTCCTGAGCACACTCCTGTTGCACAACTTTGCAGGGCTAACTCGTAGTCCAGTGTGCTGCACTCATGTATTGCATAATGAAGTTTTCAACTTCTTTGTCAAACTCATTATACGTTGTTAGATCGAGCAAAGTGATTTCGCTTCTCACACCAAATTCCCAACATCACCATTGGAGTGTGGAAGCTTTGGCGCACTATGAAGGTGGCGGAAACCCACTGGTTTAAGCCATTGGTCAACATTTTTAGTACTGAAGTAACTTCCATTTTCTGTGACCAAGACACATGGTATTCGTTTCCGACTAAAACTTTTACGAAGAGGCATGATAGTGAAATGTGATGGAGCAAAAGTAGCGAAATACACTTCTGGCCGTCGCGAAAAGGATTCACTTATAGAGCCTAGTATACATCTAAAAACGGACCACAGCAGTCCGCATGCACTCGTCGCCACACCTCATATGGCATGTACCATGACGTCCAGTTCGATGTTTTAGAATGAATCGCATGTGAGCAGGGGGCACAACTCTTTGGCGTGAGGAGTATATGGGCATTTGATTCTGGTCACCAACCTGTCCGTCGAGTCAAAGTCATCATTTTGTCCACACCTAAATGATCAGAATGCAAATCCTATAACACGGCAGATGGCGAGGTAGAAGGCACGACAATGCGATCTTGGACACAAACTTTCATGGACTGTAACAGAGAATTCGTCATGGTGCTTGTCGAAATGAGGAAATCATCTCTTCTGGCTAGGGTTCCATCCCATATAGATTGATGACAGAAGGGCATGATAATATTTGCGCGTATCTCGAATCAGACGTGAAAGGCCTACGGGAAATGGCTACGCCAACACGCACAATGAGCTCTCCATTTCATTAGACGTACCGTGTCGTGACAACTAATCCGCATCTGAAATGTGTTTAGCACTACGGTGTTTGATATCGTATGAATATGCGGCGAGCAAAACGCTCCATCGCTGTACCATTGCAGCAGAGGATTTAGCCACGGTTTCTAAAGATTGTAAATGCTTCGTTATCGGTTACAATAGTGAAATTTTTTCAAAAGAGGTTTTTATGGAGGCGCGAAACCGCCCAGTGCCCGCGAGAGCTTCTCTCATGATTTGAGAGTATCAGCCTTCAGCTGGACTAAGACGTATACAGACACGGAGCACATGATGATCATCTTGTTCGAATACAGCCCCTGTATCAGTAGGTGATGCATCAGTGATAACCATTGATGGGAATTTGGACGAAAAATGTCATAAAACCGCATTTGTGGATAGCATTCGGAGCAAACTAAGTAACACATGTTCATGAATGATGGTACAATTAAACCTATTTTAGACTGTAATTAGTATAGAGGCACTGTTTTTGCGGCAAAATCAGGTATACGTCTTGAATAGGATTGTAGATTCCATTAACGAAGGAAGTTGTTTGCAGCTTCTGGGATTATTAGCATTAGATAACATAGAAACCAGTAGGATCTGGAGTATAAGCATTTCCATGGACGACATGTTCGAGACAATAAGATTTTAATGTAAAGAACATGCACTTTGAAGGACTAATTACAATCTCAAGCAAACAAACTCTTCCAAAAGTGCACAGAGTCGCTCGTGGTGAAGCTTTTCGTAGGAGCGTGAAAATTAACATCGTCTTGGTACACTTAAGTAAATGCTAGATTCTCAGTAACGGAGATCATAACGCCTTGGTAAATTGATGGTTATACTCTAAGAAGCTATTGTAAAAAGTTGAAAATAAATGACTCGAATAGTATTTGGTTGTTTATCAACAGTTATCTGTACATAAGAATGCTTCAAATCGAGCATAGCAAAAGACTTGGATTCACTCAGCTGTGGAAGGACATCCGCAGGTTCTGCAGTAGTGCAACATCATCCTAGTAAATACTTGTTCAATGTATCCCGATAGTCACCACAAATCCTGGGCGTTTTACCGTTACGCATAAATGGAGTGACTATTGGCGTAGCCCAAAAGGAAGTCTGGACGGATATACTAAGGTCTTGCTTAACCATGTCACTAAAAGACTTCCTGACTGACTCCCAGGGCCCAAAAATTATTGTTCGTCTTTTAATGAAGACGTGAATGCCTTAGATGTCAAATTATTTATTTATTTAAATTAAAGGACTAGATGCGTACGTAATCCGAGGCTTTTGAACACTGCACAAATGTGAACGAAGTTTGGAATGAAGTGAATCAGGAAATAGTGATAACGGAATGTTCAGCGTTTTCATAGATTTAGGAATTTTGATGGAAAAGCCAAAATCCTTAAGAACAATATATACCTGACTGCATTTGAAGTGCTATCTGAGCCATTAGCAGCTCCATTTTGGTCCATAATGTCGACACGGGGCAAGAAGTTGACCTAAAGCGTGCCTTCAGTATAATTTACAGGATCCCCCAACATCAATCAAAAGGTTTGCGCCTCCGTGCGCTCACGACAACAGAATCGATTTGCATTCGGTTGCTTCAACCTTCTTTATGCTCGCAAAAGAAGTTGCTCTATGCCTTACAGCTACCATGGCCAGCTAGAAAGAACGATGCTGAGGTCGACTGCCACAGATCAAGCTCGGTACCATGCAATCGACCTGGCAGGTCAGAGGTCAACTTTTAGCCTCCCTCACTGAATCGTTAATCAACTTTGTAATTTGAGCCAATGAGTGGATTTCAGGTGCTTATTTTACCCTTAAATATAATTCTAATAGTTTGAATAGAATAAGCGAAAACAATTGTTTACGGATGGTCTCGTGTTCTTTTGACTCTAAATGGGAATTTTCAAGTTGCTTGAAAATGAATCACATAAATCAAGAACACAAAGGGCACTCCCAGCTATCATTTTAAAAGAAATAGCTGTTGGTCTAAATGGTATTTATGGAGTTAAGCTTTCAGAGTACGAATTCTGAATAAAAAGATCAATACTACACGTGTCAATAAGAAGTGAATGCTAGGATCTATCGTAGGCTACAAATCGCTGTGTCATGTAAGCAATGTTAAAATACTCACAGCAAATGCTAGTGAATGAAATTCGGATGGTAACTTTAGTTCATCCGCCGCCACTTGAATTACCCAAACTTAAGAACTACGACTTACGGACTGAAGTTGATATATGCTATCGCATATATGACACTTATGCTTACGGAACTTGCAGGTCGGTAAAAATTGTTTATTACCACATGAGTTACGATTGTTTTAATGTCTTCCGCCAGAAATACCGTTCGGTACTCCTTTCCCTGTGTGTAGCTGATATTCTAAAATTCCTCGGTTTCTAGTAATTAGGTTTCAGGATGCTGCTGGTTGGTATATATATGTATGCTGTCGAACTCGCAGCTGACGTCACTGAGGATAATTGACAGTGAAGATTCTCCTATCACTGCTGCTTTCACATCTGGGTACTGTACAAACCGGCTCAAACGGGCTAAAAAGTACGTTCAATAAGAACGAATAACTTTAGCTGCCGGGTCTGCAACTAGTCACCAAAACTGTAGCGCACAGCGTGCATTTGTATTTGAAGGATAAAGGTGCCCATTTCTTGATCACATTTGCACATAAGTGTATACAATTATGCCATTATTGCTGCTTCAAATTTTTCTGGCAGAACTTGTATGTGCGGTAACTATTTTAGCGCATCATATTGTGATAAAATCATTGGGTCAGAAAAAGCGGAATTTGTCACCAGAATGCAAGATTTAACCCAATCATAGTGAGGAAAAGAGCAGACATCCTCTCATCCTTGAAAGCTTTCCTTGTGATGCACCAGATCTCGGAACCGTATGAATAATGCTCGATATCGATACAGCTGGAATAGATAATTAGATTCCCTAGATTGCACAGGTCTATGGTAAAATATTTCCTGCTGCAACAATTGCGGTACATTAAGGAATAATAACTATTGGGATCAATGGAACAATGGAACAATGGTTTTTTGCGGGTAAAAAAGCATTGCTTACCAAGTCCCGTGGGATGGAAATAATTGCAAAAAACCAATTGCATGATAAAGTGAAAAGCGTTGTGCTGGACTCACCATAGACTTATGTGGAATAACGGAGATGTTCTCGTATTAAACGTATAAATCCATAAATCCATCGGTTAGGAGTTTGGTAAGACACCGTTTGACTGCGTTTTGTAGCCCCTGGCTAACAAGTCATACAATGAAATGTAAGTGAGACAATGCATCATCAACACGTTTTTTGAATATCGCAAGATTGGGAGCAGAGACGACATAATTAGAGAGGACGTTCCAAAGCTGGCACACTCGGAGGGAAAAGAAATTTCTATGGCATTCAAGCCGGCTATACTGAATTGTCAGTTTCAGAGGGTGACCTCTTATTTTAGTGTTGTGGTTCATTTCTAGCAGCGGACGGCAAATGTGGTTTGGGTTCTTCAGAATCTGGTAAACCATTCTGAGATCCCCCCGTAAAAGCCGATATCGACTGCTGTACATTCTTAGAGATTTCAGTCTAAGCTGATAGGGCAGATGAAAGAGGCCACTGATGTTCTTGGTTACCCATTTTGAGGAGTCTCGAGAGCAACAAAATCCTGTTTCTGCCACGGCTGCCTAGCCTGTATAGCATATTCCACATGAGGTCGCACGTAGGTGTTAAGGATTAGGGGAGAGATTGAGGGTTCAAACCGACCGAAGGCTCTGCGAAGAAGGCCGAAGTATTGAGTGCCGGTTCTCGTCACCTTCTCTGCTTGTTTTGAACACCCGAGATTTTCCTGTACCAGTACACCCAGGTCACGCTCCTAAGAGACCTAATTCGGACTAGTCGAAGTAAATGTGGGCTTGGCTCAGCCCCAGAGCTGAAGTGATAACGCACAGCAAGTGGAAATGGTAATAACCAAATTGAAAGTTTTGGCAATAATCACGTTGTTAAAACCAGTACAATAAATATCGTTCAAGAACAACGACCACAATTGCGCACCCTACTCGCAAGCATGAGACTGACGTCGATACTGCTTAATAAGATTTTCAGGTTGATAACTTCAATACGAGCTTTAAAATCCGTCGTGAGACTCCATGATCAACATAACCAGCAGTTTTGTTATTACTATATATACATAAACGTATTAACTTTCTCCGGGCACGGTAGGTTTTAAATCCTGTAGAACTTTTTATTTTGGATGAAACCAGTTTCAGAGAATAGTTAAATTATTCTATCTTTAGGCGATAAAAGCATTTTATGACAAGCTGTCTTCTTTGCATTCAAACGCTTGTAATCAATAGAATCCAGGTCCATGAATCAAAATGGTGAGGAGAATCTCAAAACCGCATCTCTCTTCTCCTTTCAAATTGCGGTGGAGAACATTTTCGATGACAAATTTGAACAGATGGTAGGACCTTGGAGTACTGCGCCGGTAACAGCAAACAGAAGAGAAAAGCTACTATATCCTCCGAGTTTATCCCAATGTGCGATTTCACAGTTTTCTCAGGATTACGACAAATATGTTTGGTACACCCTTCCCTGGCGCACAATTCCATAGATGATCTGTCTAAAGTTTCAAAAGTGGCTTTAATATCCATGTGTACCAAAATAGTTGGTCGCGGTAAGCTTGATGATGTTCCAGAATTCGACGCAACGTAAACATATGGTCAAACCTACCTCCGCTTGATTGAAAACCATCATGTTCCTGGCTAAACAAACTCTCGGATAGCTGAAGGCCTAGGAATCAGAATGCACAACAAACTTCATATGCCGCAAATGTAGAGGAGATTCCTCGGTAGTTGATGCACTTGTCGCGGAGCTTTAGACGTACCACGCCACCAGCACGGATGCGTCTCATGAATTTAATAACTTCTTAGTTCATATCCTGATGAACTGTGAAGGGACACGGCTGTTGATTACGTTTTTCAATATTTGTATAATGCAGCAAGCAAACTGTCCAGATCAGGAGCTTTGTTTCGTTCCAGAATGTGGTTGCCTTCGTTTCAGTGAGGGGATCAGTACAAACAATCCAGACACTACCTGATGATAACGGTGTCAGTGCTGACTGCCTTGGGTACTTAAATATGATTACAGAATAATAAACAGTGTTTCAGGTGATTCTGTAGGTTAGTTATATGTATTCTGTCTAACTCGCAGATGGCGTTACTGAAGATATGTGAATTTTATCCAATAATATCAGAGCTTACTCTGCGGCTATTTGTAGCAGTGGCAGCAGCTTCTATTTCATTGGTTTGTTTAGACGACCAAGATTCATCGTCAGGAAAAAGGCTTGTTTTTAGTGTTTGACAAGCGGACCAGCGGAGGTCGTCGTACTCCACGCCGACTGCCAAGCAGTTCCGGGAATGTTATAGATATTCATATTTTAACTACAACAAACAAAACCGTATCTGGCCATTCTCACAAAAATCATGCGCTTACGAGCGAAAGCAATGACGATCAACGTCCCGACGATGCAGGAAAGCAAGATTCATAAGATTCTTCTTTGATATTTCATTTGGACGGCGCGGAATTTCATTTGACAGTTGTTCATTCATGTCTAACCTTAGGCAAGCTACCGAAAGGCATGCAAATGGTCATATTTACCGGAGCATAATCATAGTTGGAGAACGCCAACCAATACAATCAACAGTCCCGAAAACTGACACTCCACCGGCGAATTATGGCCATGTGGTCAATCTGGGTCCAACCCTGGGAACAATGGACGATTGGAACAGTGGTTTTATACGGGAAAAAAGCTGAAGTTTAACAGATCATGGTGAAATACAAAATATAAGGTGATTGCTGGAACAAGCGAGTGTACAGAGAAGCTCCAGCACAAGAAACTTGGGACAATTACGTAGCCCAACGTAACCACTACACTGAACTGTTAAGGGAAGACAAAGCCGCCTATCAGCACAACATCGCAAAAGCCTTCAGTGCTAACCACAAACTGCTGTACAAGCACGTTAATAGTCTGCGTAAGGTGAGGCAAGCATTTCCTCTACTCAGGACGGCTGATGGCCCAACAAGAACGGCTGTGGAAGCAGCAAACGCGCTGCAGATGCAATAGGCCCCCACGTTTCAAAGAGTCTTGCCACCAAGCGATCTACCAAGCTTTGTCTTCTCCTTGCTAGGACTAACACACATCACATTTACCGCGAAGGCTGTATTGCAAAAGTTGACGTCTCTACGCAACACATCTCGCCGGGTGTCAACACCATTCGTCCAGAGTCACTGGAACTCTATCACAGTTTTTCTAGCACCGCTTAGATCAGAACCAAGTTCCCGTCATGTGGAAGCTTGGAATAATAACCCCGATCCAAAAAGGTGGAAGCAGAACTGATCCGTTCCAACTACCGCACATTATCCCTTCTTCCTATACTCTCCAAGGTCATGGAATCCATAGTTGCCGATGCACTGGTGTGCTCTCTGGAAAACTGCAACATCATCACTCCTGAACAGCACGGTTTCCGTCGACAGGGTTCATGTAGAACGAATTTACTAATAGCAAGCAGCAGGTGGACCGAGGCAGCTGACGCTGGAGAAGGTGTTGATGTGATCTACCTGGATTTTTCCAAGGCTTTCGATCGTCTAGAACATCGGATACTACTATCCAAGCTGCAGCATTACGGGATCGGCGACCGTCTTCTAAGCTGGATTGCCAACTTTCTACTTCAACGGCAATTAGTGCTCAGAGTTCAGAGCTCTTTATCAAACCCCATACAAGTGGAGTGTGGTGTGCCGCAAGGCTCAGTTCTAGGTCCACGTTTGTTTTTGGTGGTTAGTAGTGATCTTGCACAGGGAATCGCTTCAAACTTCCTAATGTTTGCTGATGACATTGAGATCTGGCGCAGGATCCAGGCAAACGCCGACCAACATGTGCTCCAAAGTGACCCAGAACTTATTGCATTTCAACGTCAGTAAATGCAAGGTGCTTTCCATCCGACATCAGGTAGCTACTCATACCGACTCGGAACGAATATACTACAACAAGCAGCTGTCGAACGTAACTTGGGTGTCCTGGTTCAAGATGACTTGGGTTGCTCCAGGCAATCCGAAAGGTCCTCGAAGACCAGGAACCTACACGTCGGCCTGTTGCGACGCGCATTTGGACAAATAAACATCTCCATATTTCGACAAATTCTCAGTGCGTGTGTTCGCCCCCATGTCGAAAACGCAATTCAAGCCTGGCATCCATGGCTGAAACACGACCTTAATGCACTGGAGCAGCCACAACGCCAGGCATCTAAGAAGGTAATTGGAAGGCGCAGTCTTTCCTACCAGGAGATGCCGCAACGATTGGGGGTGTTCAGCGGAAGCTGTCGCAGACTACGAGGTGACCTGGTTATGGCATACTTGATTCTGCGAGACCCACATCATGTGTGCCGCCCTTTACTGCAACTGAGCAGCAATACAAACCTGAGGGGCCACTCATTAAAACTCACAGAACAATGCAGTCGTCTGGAGTGCCGCAGAAATTTCTTTTCCATCCGTGTCTGTCACCCGTGGAATGCTCTCCCAGAATCGGTCGTCTCTTCACCGAGACTAACAGTATTTAAAAGATGCTTGGACAATGCACCCATCCACTTACACTTAGTCACTTAACACTGCGTCGCCATCCTACACCTGGAGTATACCATGCAATTATTTGTTGTTAACTGTGGGTGCTGTGAATCTAAGAGGATGGCAAGACTACTGCGGAGCAAAAAATAAGTCCTTATTTTCATATTTCAATTATTAACTATTTTACTATCCTTATCATCATTACTGTTATATTGATATCCCCACCAACTATCCAATGGGACTTGTAAAGCAACGCTTCTTAACCCGTATACATTCATTGTGCATTGTTATGGCGTCTATTGTGCGGAAAATTCTTCCTGGGAAGGTAAAGTTTATTGTTTATACGCAAACAGAGTATTCAACCTCCGTTATCGGAACGAATACTGTCATGTCTATGCGGGTCTCTGAGACGGCATTCACTTGGCAGCAAACCGTCAGCATGTGGGTTTGTGTTCCACTCCATATTAATGATGTTCTTTTTGAGAGACAATGACAATAGCCTATGACGTTTCTGATAGAATTGTTTCTCAACTTTATCCAAGCGACACGCAGTGGGAGCATAGCCAAACATTAAAAATTCACCTTCCTTTTCTCCAAGTATCTTATTCTTGCCTCACAGTCTGTGTG
>OX104069.1:12487044-12531387 GCA_944474145.2 Dicrocoelium dendriticum
GTCTAAAGGCACATTTATTTCTCGCTCCATTAATACTCACACCATTGATTTCGTTTCAAAATTTTTCGGAATCCACGAAAATTGCAAAACTTGAATACGTTTAGGCAGATATTTGGGAAAAGAAAGCAAAAGAACACGGATTTAGGTGAGTTATACGATGCATATGCAAACTTTATTTAATTATCCATGACCTTGGCAAATAACAATACTTTATAAACAGTGTACATGTTTGGGCAAGCGTGATACCACGGCAAACGGTTAAACTGAGAACTGCCTCTATTAGGAAAGATAAACCATTTATAATTATCAACTTAACTCATACAAGGGGTTCACATTGTAGAACTGTGCAAATAAATTGTGTGGGTTAGTTACATGGCATATACATTTCACCCATTCAGTAATTTCATTTCTTTAAGCACCCATACCCTTCATCTAGCTGTGAAAAGGAAAGGAAGAACTATATGCAAATTAAGGAGAAAAGCTTACTTTTCTAACCCATCAATTTGCGCCTGTTTTTCGAATGCCGTCAGCGGTTGTTAAAGCTAATTAAGAGCACAGTAAGAAGCAGTGTATATGATAAAAGATTCGACGATAAATCCCATCTTCCCAACACATCTATATACCTGTGTTATCATCGGACACAAACAATCCATCAGCCTGAGTAACACGAAGAATATGACAGCATATGCCTAGATCAATTCAAAGATACATTTCATTTCTCCAACCCGTCGATGGGCCGACGCTTTCATAGTCCATGGATGGGTCATAAAGTTGAGTAATACCCGAAGAATGTCACAAACTAGGAGGAAAGAATAAGAGACCAATCTGAGTTAACTAGGAAGAAAAACTCATGATAAATGAAAGCTGAATTTCACCATGTGTAGACAAGCCCTTCACCCCACTGTTATCCATACGTTTGTGTTGCAGATTCCGCAAGTAATTCGATGTTATCAGGCCCGTACTCTTACACCCATTCGTCTGTGCAACTGACACAATGCAATTCCGTTAAATGTACTACCAGTTAAATACTCATTTATATGCATCATAAATGTTGCGAGCGAAGATCAACTTCTGATGGCCTGAGGCAATCTTTTTCTTAGTGTGGAATATTTGTGTGTAAAGTTGTTTTACCGTAGACGTGCACGTCAACGAGGCAGGTATTTTTATACATAGAATTGGTTTCTTGGTTTATACGGTGACGATTCTTGGCATACATGCTGATAGTAACTGATGTGTATTAGTCGACAAAAGTTTTGAAACATGGTTACATTCAGCGTTAATGTTCGAAGCCATGGTGGTTCGATTGTTAACCAATGCTATCTGCCTTTATAAGTGAGCTTAGTGGTCCTGGTCACGATGCATTATGTAATAATACTTTTGTGTGCGTGCGACAGCACGTGTTTCGCAACTTTAATGCTACTAAAAGTGGCAACACGGTATTCTACTAACGGTCGCCTGCAGTTTGTATGACTGGAGTTTAATATCTACGGTAGTATATAATCGGCCTATCATTCCAATAGTCTGTCGTGTTTTATCCCCGTATAATGAAGTTGTATTTTGCAATTCAAGGAACATGAGAAAAGGTACCCAACTCAAATAATGATTCGCATAAATGGAGTAGAACTTCATGCAAAAAACAAAAATTCAGGTGGAACCAAGCATCCATAACAACTAACGCTTCAATTAGATGTTAAAAAATTGGTGGAAAATCTGACACACCACACTTCCAGTGAAGCTGGGTCGCTTTGGATCGCAGATATAAAATTTTGGCATCATCTACGAAATAAATGAGGTCTGCCATGCCAAATTTCGTGGAAAATTCATATACATATACTAAAAATAAGAGGACCAATTACACTACGTCGCGCAACTACAATAGTACAACATCCTATTTCCGACAGATACTCATCTATCTTGATTTCGCTGCTTTCGGGCAGTGAGGTAAGCTTCTAACCAGGATATTAATGCGCCCGCGATTCCACAAAGGCGAAGTTTACTCATAAGCGTTCTGCGTGAAACTCTGTCGAAGGCTTGTTGTACTTCTAAGTGAAGTACCATACAGGACATGTAGCGCCCAAAAAGATAACTTATCTTTCATGTACAACTTACTTGTTGACCGATTGTACATTACTCCTTCTTGTTTAAATCTTACAACCGGCTCGACACACAACTGCCTTGTAATTTCCCTCGCTCACGTGTACGCTGTTGCCTCGCTTCATGCGTCCGATTATTGTTGTAGCCCATCGAATACAGTCCGCTGTGTCCGACTCCAATTGCCTTCTGATATCCGCGCTTAATTCCGCGCATCGTCTCGGACTACTATTAACTAGTCCTACAGACATACCAGTCTGTCGACTTCGTTAAGTGATAAAAGAAATCTAGCTCGCAAGTGATACTTCAACGCTTTTGAAGAAGTTTCTATACTACAAATGTGACAAAAGGTTGTTTGACGCTAGGGTTTTAACGATATCATTTTTAACCAGTTGTTCCATGAATCTGGGAATTATAGCAGTGTGATTTATGGGACGATACATTTTAAGTTTATGTCTAGACCCGGGTTTATGGCTGTGTGTCACCATCGTCAGCTTCCACTGATAGGGATAAAACCCAGTTGCCTCCTAAGTAGTAATCAACTTCAGTACTAAGCAGGGGACGTCATTCCCACCGGATTTTAAATGTACTGGAGGGATTTACTCTGAACCGGGACGAAATTTAGTACTTAAGGTCTTAATTTGACTTTCGATAGCACAACTGTCGAAACCTACGTTAGAGCAGCATAGCCCACGGTAATGTGTGGGCTGCTCCCAAAGTACATCGATAACAGTAGTAAAAGAATAGGCAAAATAATTATAATGATCTCCAACTACAGCTGCAGTAGTATCAATACAATACCTTCAGGCGTAATAAGATGCAGCGAGGGGTTTCGTTGTCTTCGCTTCGCTCTTCGCTTCGCTTCGCTTCCCTTCGCTTCGCTACCGTGCGACCTTCACCGGTCACACGCGGGCTGTGTAGACCGCGACGATGCCCACCGCCCATCGGATTCGAACCCGCGCCGCAAGATTACGAGCCAAGTTCGTTACTTCAGTAGTATGCACAAGAATAGCAATTTTCTCGTTTATTCTGCTAAAATTATACATGTGTCTCAACGGGTCTTTAGGTATATATGCAATCCGTATTAGACAATTGACAAGCTTATAGTCACTACCGTCTAGACAATCCAATACACCGGTAAATGCAAGTATAAGTCCATTAGTGAATTTGAGGTCGAGTGTATTATGTCATCGTGTAGGAGATGTTACATGTAATGTCCAGCCTCCCGCAAGCAGGCAATTCAAGCTTTTAGCCCGTTATCCTGTATTTTTTCACTCCATCCATGAAATGGTTGGTAAGTTGAAACCCCCTCCAAGGATGATGTCTTCCATAAGGAGCAGGATGAAGTCTTTCATAAGGAGCAGGATACGTAAATGCCTGGCATTAAGGGACTTGGCATAGCGCACATACAAAGCCTCCCCGAACGACCATACCTGGGATGTCTACACAATATAAAGGAACCACGGTGTCAAACTCGTCCGGGAGGATAAACTGAAGAACCAACAAGGTCTAGTGGAAACGTTTCGCTCTAATCCCAAACTGCTATACAGTCACGCAAACCATTTGCGCCGTGTTAAGCGCGGTATTCTTGATCAGCACACAACATGCGGGTTAGCCCAAACCGCACAAGAGGTGGGCAACGTCCTTGAACAACAATTTGGCTCATCTTCCAAAGCATGCAATCATCATACATCCTGTCTAAGCAGATAATGCTGCCATAAGGGCTTAATCATATATCGTTTACCTCCGCAGCTGTACTGAATAGGCTGATGTCTGTGCGTGAGTTCAGCACCTTGGGTGCGGGCGGCATCCGCCCGAAGGCGTTGAAAGTTGCTACCATGAGTTTGGCGGCACCAGTAGCAGTTTCTTTCAACGATGTCTGAAAGAGATGCACGTCACCACGATGTGGAAGCACGGAATCATCACGCAAATCTACAAAATTGACAGCCGTGTCGAACCAACTAATTAGTGTCAGAGAACACTACTTCTTGTGATCTCCAAGGTTAGAGAGTCCATTGCAGCTGAAGGTTTGTTGGGGTACCTGGAGAACAAGAACATGCTCGTTCCGGAGCATCACGGATTTCACCTATTTGGTCCTGTACCAATAATCCGTTATTGCTCTTGCAAGCTGGACGGAATCTGTGAACACTGGTGTAGGAGTCGACGCGGTCTACCTGGATTTTTTGAAAGCATTCGACCATCTAGACTATCGCATTCTCCTTCACAAACTCCAGAAATATGGAATCAACGATCCTGTTCTGGGCTGAATAGTAGATTTTCTCGTGCAACGTTACCTGAACGTGAGGGTTCGAAGTAACCTATCGGAACCTATCGAAGTTCAGTGCGGCGTACCTCAGGGTTCGGTACTTGGACACTGCCTGTTCCTGATTTTCATAAATGATCTCGCGCGCGTGCTATCTTCTAACTGTTTGCAAGTTGCTGATGATCTAAAGGTATGGCCTACTATAGCTGCAGTAGAAGACCACTCAGCGTTACAGGGGGACCTGGACAATGCGTACACATGTCCCATCAAGAACATGATCCATTTCAACGTCATCAAGTGCAATTTCGTCAGCATACGGCACAAGAGCATGCACAAGTACCGCTTAGGACCACAACTAATACAACGAGTTACTCATGATTGCGATCTTTGCGTGATAGTTCAAGATGACCTCGGCTGTTTGAGGCAGACTGAAAAGGTATCTAAGAAAGCAAAGCAGTACCTCTGCCTTCTTCGCAGAGCTTTCGGAAAGTCTGAATCTTCAGTCTTTCCAAAAATGCTTAGTGCGTAGGTGAGGCCACACGCAGAATACGTTATTCAAGCGTGTCAACCCTGGTTCAAGCACCATCTTACAGTGCTCGATACTGCACACCGTAGGGCAACGAAGAGCGTCAGTGGTTTGCCCAGCCTCCCCTACCCACTCAGGCTGAAGACTCTTAAAATATACAGTGGACGTTATCGGCGTCTAAGGGGCGATCTCATAATGGTGTACCAGATCCTGGGGAAATGCAAACCACCCATGCCATTCCATTCTGATACTCAGTCAAACACCTCGCTAACAGGTCATCAGTTAAAGCTGGTCACGCAGTATAGCCGACTGGAATGTCGGCGAAACGTTTCTCCCCTGATATGTCCAAGCCTTGCAACCACCGCCCGGAACATGTAATTAATGCTCGCACCCTATCCCTTTCAAAAAACGCGTTGCCGATACTCTATCACGTTTACAATACGTTCTGAAGCCTATGACTACCAGATGCTGGCACTAATGCACAACCGACAGTGACTATTGCCATAACCCTAATAGAGTATGAGTCACTCCAAACCGCTGGCACACAATTTGAAAAACGCTACTACTGTAGAAACTGGATTTCTGTTTCCCGTTAACCCAAGATAGCTGTACACGAGTAAGCGCTGTCCTTGTTAATTTTTAATTTTTCTCGCTTATTACGTGATCAATAACTCCTCCGCTTATTGCTTTGTGTGCGCATATTCTAATTTCAAACACTGTTTATACGGCAGCGCAGTTAAATCTGCAGTCGTCCGAATCGACGATCCCGTTATCCCTTGAGCTATCTTTTCTCACTCTACCCACCCACGGGACTTGTCAAGCACATGCACTTTTACCGGTTATAAGTCATTGTTCATTTTTCTTACCTTAAAGCGAATAGGAAATATAGTAGCATGACTCATTGCAGTCTAAAGCACTCCGTTTTCAAGGGCACAATAGGTTGGTGGTAAATAAACACAACAGACCAGCATTCTGTTATTACCCAAGGATACCGTTATCCAAATGGACTGTTCGAGGGTTGAGAACTGGTGATCACTGCAAGCTGAAGCAGCGGAGTTGTTTATAACTTAAATGATCCGATCACTTCCCTTATAATGCCAATAATAACCTTAACGATGAGGTGGTCCGCAGTCTCACCAATACACCTTGATTCGGTATTAAGAAGGATATGAGGTTGATGATGGACAACAAAGCAGCAGAGTAAGTGGTTTTTTATATGTACTAAAGAACGGACATTGATGAGCAACTAGTTTAACGTACCTACGTAAAATGCATAACTTATGCATTTATCTTGTATATAATTAAAGCGACCACATATTACTCTGGGACTGTCATGTGTTAATTGGCCAGCTGTGGTGGACGATGTGGCAAGGGAATTAAGAAAAACCCCTGTGACTGGCTGCGGCTAACGTGCAACAAATGTGTTCTCAACTGGCGAAGGTGGGGGAAACTTAGCAACTGCTTACCGGAGCTGATGTATTCTTATGGGGTTTTCACCCACTTGGTTTATGTCATGCACAGAGAGACTTCTGTCGGATTATGTTGGTGAATTCCATATAGTTAGCAATCTACAGGGTGACATTAGGTTTACTAAATCTAAAACTAGTATTGCATGATGTCGTTTCGAAAGAGTGGCTTGTCAGGCATTTCTAGAAATTGGTCTGTGATGATTAGATCATGGTCTTTAGTTAGAGTGAACTTAGGTCGTTCACTCATGGCAGGTACAAATTCTGTGGTAATTCGTCTAAAAGAACTAGGTTAACACGTTTAGTTTGGTTATAAACTGCGGCTCTAGGGTAGTCACCAATCGGCAGAAAGAACGTATTACTACTTACAATGATTTGGATGTAGTAGCATGGGGCTGTAGATGAACAGGGTGATAGCATCGAGATTCATAAACACTTGCAAGAAATCGTTAAAGGTCTGCCACCATTTTCCACCTAAATAAGGCTTGACATTACCGTGGTGCGATGGTTTGTGTGCCTCAGCCAGCCATTGAGCTGTTCTGTGTGGTGCATTTTTGCACCTTCAGAGCCACTCATACCAGATTTGTCAATGATTAGAGGCCAGACAAACTCAGCCTCCTGGTCCTCCAGGTTGGGGGTTGGAATGAGGGTGGCATCTTATACCTTAAAACGGGCTATTTGTAGCTCAACGCCAACCCCGATGCCTTGCGATCAGGTTTATGAACCGATGGCTTTGGTTGAAAACCCTACTCGTTCTCCTGTCTAGGCCTGGGCTACCTGACAGTATCCTGCCCACGCAATACAATGAAACTTTCTTCAAACAATTTCCTGGTGCTCTGGCCACCGCAGGGGATAATCAACGGTGCACTATCTGCTGCATCCAGCAGGGTGGAAAGGGGTTTGGATGCTACTGCTCAAGCCTTCCTGTCTTTTATTCCACCTCTTACGCTTTTTCATTCTTACCGTCCCGTTCCAGCTTCACTTTTATCCCCCCAGTTTACAACCCTCCTATGCATGGCACTCCCCCAACATGCTTTGCTAGGCATTTATCTTCTAATTTCAACTCACATGGGAAAGCGCAGCGTCACTAATCTCCTGTCGACAAGCCCATGTGCAATCAAGCGGTCCATTCCAGCTCATCGGCTTGCATTTGAAGCGCTCGATCCTCCTTCAGATTGGCATGCCTTAATGTACGCACATTACTGCAGATCGGTCAACATGCAACACTTGCCCGAACATTAGAGACCCTTTCCATCTATATCTGCTGCTTATCGGAGACCCGCCTGCAAGACTCGAGCTCTGTGTTCAATCTGTCATCCCCTTCAGGTGACGCAAGCAGTGTTTTCTCATTGCGCCTATCGGGTGATGATGCAGCTTCTAGCACCGGCCAACCTGGTGTTGTCATTGCCCTGAGTCCCCGGGCTGAAGCTGCTCTGGTTGATTGGATTCCAATCAGTAGCCGGCTGTGTGCGTTCAGATTGGCTGGTTCGTTCAAAGCTTCGAAGTTGCGCGGGACTAATAGGTGTCTATTCATCATCGCTGCCCACGCACCCACAAACGGTAGTGATGATTCAGTAAAGAACGAATTCTACCACCAAGTGACCCAGCTCCTTCGTCATAGAAGAAGCACGGACACTGTTGTGCTAGCTGGAGATTTGAACGCGCAAGTTGGAAAGCTGTCCACTGATGAAATGCATCTGGGCGGTCAGCACGTTGCAGACTTCCCGTAATGATAACGGTGAGCGGTTACTTCATTTGTGTGAAGATGCTCGCTTATTTATTGCGAGCACCAACTTCCGACCCAGCACCCGCCGGTGGATGTCTTGTCGTCCACCAGCCTCGCACCAGCTTTGGACGCAGATCGATGACATTGCTATCAGTTACCGCTGGAGAGGCTGCTTCTAAAACTGTCGCTCGAGTTGGAGCACATGTGTGGACCCCGATTATGCACTTGTATGTGCTGACATGCGGATGCGTTCTGGCGGACACCCACAACGACGCTGTGAGTGCAATGACACCAGCCAACTGACGAAGCCAGCTGTTCTGAATGCGTATCGAAGTACGCTGTCATGCGAGTTGAGTACGCGCTCAAATAGGATAATTGATCTTCACTGGTCACATGTTCGCCAGACCTTATTAGCAGCAGGCAAATTCGCACGTGGTATGTCTAATAGCCAACATGGTTATTGGGTCTCTTCGCAGTCACTGGAACTTATCGATGCTCGCCGGCACATCCCGGCTGGAAGCTAACACAATGAAACGCGCAAATAGCTCCGGGCAAGAATTCGCGCTAGCCTGAAGAGAGACCACGAATCTTGGTAGTCTCACCGTGCGTCAGAGATGGAACTGGCCGCTGCCCTTGGCAACCATCGAACGTTATTTCTTCTGATACGGGAAACAGGCAACAGGTGACCTGGTGTTAGTGAACTTGCACGTGAAGAGATTGAACAGACTATCCACAATTTGTCAAAAGGCTTGGAGCGTTGGGTTGAGCATTTTGAAAAGCAATTTAATCGGCTAGAACTGGGCGATCCTTCGCTGGCCAGTGATTGCGCTGCTCCGTGGACTGTCCATTTGTATCCACCCTCTCGCTCAGAAGTCGAACTTGAGATCGGACAGTTGAAGTTGAACAAAGCCGCGGGATCAGAAGATCTATCTCCAGCCCTCTTCAAATTCGGAGGCTCTGCTCTTGTTGATGCTTTACATGAATTACTAATGAAACTGTGGGAGCAGATGACTGTCCCATCCGAATGGAGCCGCTCCGTTATTGTTCCCATCGTCAAAGGAGGCTCGCGTTCGGAATGAAGCAACCATAGAGGAATCAGTCTGTACTCCATCGCCTCTAAATTACTCGCCTCCATAATTGTTCCCAGAATGACTGACGCTTGTGAAAGCCAGATTCGTGAGGAACAAGCCGGGTTTCGTCGTGATCGTGGCTGCATCGACCACATCTTCACCTTGCGTCAGTTGTTGGAGCACCGTCACACATATTGGCGGCCCACCGTTGTCGTGTTTCTCGACATCAAAGGTGCCTTCGATTCGGTTGATCGATGTGCCCTTTGGAATTGTCTACTAAGGAAAGGTGTGCCGGAGAAATATGTAAATATTATCCAAGCATTATATGCGCGTAGCACGGGCAGAGTGAGGGCTTACGACAAGCTGTCGCCACCCTTTAATATCTCCAGCGTTGTAAGACAAGGATGCCCGCTGTCACCATTCCTTTTAAACTTCGCTATTGATAAAGTCATAAAGATTGCATTTACAGGACATGACTTGTAAGGTTTAGAGCTACTCCCAGGAAAACGACTTCTCGACTTGGAGTATGCAGATAACATTGCCCACATTTGTGACAGCTCCCAGACGTGTCAAGCCGCGCTGGACAGGTTAGCATTGGCTGTCAGCCGCTTCGGGATTTGCTTTGCATCATCGAAATGTAACGTTTTCCTCCAAGATTGGCCTGGAGCGCATCCTGCGCTGACCCTTGGTGGGGATCAGCTAGAAGTCGTTCGGAAATTCAACTACCTGGAAAGTTGCGGCAGCGCCCTTGAAATCGAAGAGGAGATCACAACCGTATAGCAAAAGCTCGAGGTGCTTTTGCCAACCTTCGCCACCTATGGCTGTGGCGCGACATCATTCTTGCCCTGAAGGGTAGAGTGTACAATGCAGCGGTACGTTCGACCCAACTGTACGGTTGTGAAACCTGGCCGCTTAAAGCAGCGGACCTGAAGAGGCCAGATAGGTTCGACCACCGGTGCCTTCGTAATTTAGTTCACATCTGGTGGGAACACCGCGTGAGCAACGAGCGTGTCCGACGCCTCGTTTACGGCACAGGAAAAGGAACTGAACCGCTCAGCACCGTTATTTCACGCACCAGGCTCCGATGGCTGGGTCACGTGTTGCGCATGCCAGCCCATCGACTTCCACGACGTGCGTTGTTTGCTCACCGGGGATGTGGATGGAAGAAGAGGAGGGGTGGCGAAGCGATGACTTAGTCGAGAGGAATGAAGACCCTCACCTCTATGCTGGCTTCGGTTGGAGCGTCACGGCTCCCTGGTTAGGGTCCAAAAGACGATGAACACGTTTTGCTGGATACGCTTGCCGACATGGCAAGGAGCAGACCTCAGTGGCGTTCCTGCTGTGAGTTTGTTTCTCCCTCCCCATCCATTTTAGCCTCTCCTCCACCTACGATCTCATTGCTTAGCGTAAAACGTAATAACCTTCTCTTTTTTGCCTAGTAGCCGGCTGATAGCTTACCGGAACGATGCCTATCGGTTGCTGGTAGGTCATCTGGCATGCATCCTTTGTATTTATTTTCCATTTTCGTTTATGTGTCGCGGCACAGTACCTGAGGTGTTTCTCACCTCTAGCTGACGTGTATAATGATGATGATGACCATTTTCAAAAAGATAAGTAGGGGAGAGTCTAACTTATAGTTGGAGGTTGATCTCTGACGTTAGAGGAAATGCTTTTGTGACTGGTATCTGCAGTATTCTTGGTACAACATCGCGGTTACACGGGATTACTGGTCTGCTTTCTATCGATTACTTGATCATGTGGTACAAAGCAGCGTTACTGTTAACTGAATCTGTAGCTTCATTTTGGTTCAGATTTGCTCTCATTTTAACTTATTCTTCGGATGCGATTTGTAGATTAAGAGTCCTAACTTGATCAGCATTTTTATCTTGACCGTAATCAATGTGAGGCAGGCTAGTTGCATTCTAATTACTGGACGCTACTTCACTGCATCCTGCGGTCACTGAGGCGGTAACCTCGTCTGTTGCAATAACGAGATTATTTGTGGTTGTCAGAATAAAACTATGGCAAATAGATTTGCCAGAGATCCACAGCTAAATTGCAGGCCGAACTCAGAGTGCAATCTGCTTAAAATGTTAGGAACTACGTGCACTGGGACGAGACTAAATCCACAGTAGATTGTTCTTTGACTTTTATACATGTTTGGTGACTTGCAATAGTACGGCCTGTTATTGGATTGTACCTGCGTTACCATTATTCCCCTCTGAAGTGGCGTATGATCAACATTTAGCATGATACGCTTGAACTCAGTGTTGGTAGTAAGTAAACTCCTTCTCTTGTGAAATAGTTGTGCATGAGTTCCTTCAGTAAACTTTAATAGGATTGGACACATGTACTTAGGTCTTTCTTTCCTTAAGCCGTAGTGACGGCTTCGAATACAATTAAAAGGCTGTTTATCGCTTTTTCGGACATACATTGGGCTGTTTGACCAAAAATTGGCTGCCTACGAATGTTCGCGTACTTGCAGCGAAATCCACGTAACTTTCGGTGAAAAGGCATCTGTGGTAAACAGACTGCTGTCCTTTTGCTTGCTTGAATGTTCATAAAAGGTATCTTTTTGACGGCCCAAGCGAAGTGAAAGCAAAACTTGTTCATATTACGTCTACTACTGAGCCAGTTAAAAAAGTGTACTTCACCGTAACGTTTCAAAAGCGCATGGCTAGAATCTATGTTGAAGTAGATGAAAAATGTAAGTTTCATTTCGTTTTGCAGCACGCAAGTCTCACAAGCTAAATTACTTACAGTACTTGCGATATTATAACTTTTAATCGCCATCAGAATTGCAGTGAAATGGGAAGGGAGTTGACACGAGTCGAAAGGCTTTTCACGATTGAGGTACTCGGAGGTGGACCAAGATCATCGACATTCTAGCCAGTTGTTTCGTGTTGCCAAGGCAAACTGATAACTGGTCAGGTCTATGTGATTGGCAAGGGATCCAGACCTAGTGGTAAGTCTGATTACCGTTTCTCTAGACCTGATACCGCATAATCGGATTACCTCGTGGACGTTGGTAAAAGTCGTTGTGCATTCCTTAGAAATTCTGATCAAATATGTATCTAAGATTTACGAAGCGGCGCACACAATTTCTCGATGCAGCGAAATCCGATTTGTAAACTACATTCACTGTTTTATATAAAATCAGCGTTTAACCGGTGAACCCCATTAAAATCATTGATCCTAGTATCGGACACAACACGCATCAATACCCAGTGTGTCCAAGGTGCGTGCGAGTGTAGCCTGTTAACTTATTTTCTTAGAGTGCAAACCTTGAACACGGCCAGGGAAACGGGATAGCCTGACCTTCTAAGGGCCTGTTGGCGGTAGGCACCTATTAGGTGGTGCGGGAAGGTAGCTGCCGACTCCAGTGACATTATTTTTGTCGTCACTTAAGCTGGAAATTATGGATGTGGGTTGGGAGGTTAATAAAAGAGACAGGTGGAAAACAGTCACCAGCAGTGGAATGTGTTCGTTTATTCGCGCTGTTGCATGCAGCAGATAAGGCGACCCTTGATAATCTGCGCGACGGCAGATGCAGGATGAAGTTTATGTTTGAAGAAAATGTCATGTTTGTATGTGGGATGAGATACTGCCAGGTCACCAAGACCTAGACAGGAGGACGATTAGGGTCCTCATCCAAAGTCTTTGGCTCAAATGCCTGTCCGCAAGGCAGCAGGGAGGTGGCAGTGAGTTAGTTTTACAGAAATGGACGCCATCCAAATTCAAACACCTAACCGAAGGGACTGGGAGCCTGAGCTTCTCTGACCTCCCACCAGTGACCAAGCTGGTAGGTGTAGCTCTCAAGGGGCCCGCAGACACCACTCATTAGAGCTCAATGGGCCATGGATGCATGCAAACCTTCGCACCAATTTAAGGTGCAGTCTCTTTGCGACGCAGCTTATGTACTTGGCCTGCAGAGATTACCACCCGTCTGTTCTCCTCCATCATAAGGCCGGTGCTTGAGTACGGTCCACCTACCTATTGTCCCACCACATTAGGTGAGGTGCAGAGAATAAAACAGGTCCATCATGTTGCTACCCGGCTCATCCTCAGTTTATGGGGTATATCCTACGAGGACCGATGTAGGAGACTAGTGCTATTTACCCTGTCATATCGTTGGCTTTGAGTTGCTCTCATAATGACACACCGCATATTGCATCTGGGCCACTTCCCCATGTTGAGGGCGCTTCTACCCGTTCGCTTACCAAACAACGCATGCGGACATCGATACAAAATAATGGCACCGGATTTAAAGCTAATCGCCCACCCCCTATGCTTCAAGCGTCGAGTGGTGAAATATTGGAACAAGTTACCCGAGAAAATAGTCGATTCTAAATCGGTGTCGGCATTGAAGAGATTTCTGTACGCCCACCTTGTGAACTACAGATATTGGGAGAGTATCGCACCCGGATAAGATGTAGTGCAGCTGCAACCGCGCAGGTATCAGCGAGCTGATTCGGCGCATGTGCCGATCCACTTAGGGTGGAGCAACACAGTATTTTGTAATATTTTCTCTTTATTCTGAGTATTCAGTATTCAATATACACGCACTGCAATGTGCAAGGCGAAACTGCACTGGCGTTTAGCAAATTTCCCTGTCTCCCAAACACGATCCCTACTACTCTGAGACACGAAAAGCAAAACGGGATGTCCTATCTTTATTATATACCAACTTTCTAGATTCATCGTTGAATTAATGGAATTGGAAGCAGTTGGATGATCTGAGCCAATGGAACACCATAAGCAACCTGCTTGATAATCTGACAGCCCTCTATCCTGACAACGATCACCCGCCACCCGAATTACATGCCCTATAGTGTAGTTAGGATTCTTCTAATGTACTAAACTCTGTCGATGAGGTAGAATCAACATAGCTTTAAATAGATAGTTTGCACAGTGGAGCCTGTTTGAAGTTTATCTTGCCAGACGTTCTATAAGACGAGAGCAAGCAAGAAAACTAGCGTTTAGAAACCTTCCGCTCATACACTATACTCAGAACCGTTTCTGTCCATGACCTCTCCCAGGCTCATGGTCACGACGCATGCGAATCTGAGGTTCACTTGCAGGAGTAATGGAGCTGTATTTGTGAGACGCTACTTTTGGATGATACAGTATCTGCTTCTCGCTCCACGCCATCAAGATCAGCAAGCTATAACTGGTGCGGCTCAAGAATAGCGAAGCTTGTGCTTCGAAGTAGGTAGATAACATCCACTTCCTAACAGACTGTCAACCGAGCTCCAGTTCAAAGCGGTACAGGAATCTGCCGGCCGACCTAAAGCGCCACTTCAGCAGAAAAATCAAGTAGGGACCTTATTCAGAATTCACACTGGCAGCACTTCTGAGGTAAGAATCTTCCTATGCAATCCTGTGACCACTCTTCATGCTATGTGCGAAATCAGTTGTGAGGGGGGCGAATTATGATGCCACCGAACCCAGCACAACCGACTCACCGATAATACTACCAGAATTGGATAGCGTCCGG
Organism: Dicrocoelium dendriticum; assembly: GCA_944474145.2. Classification (NCBI taxonomy): domain Eukaryota; kingdom Metazoa; phylum Platyhelminthes; class Trematoda; order Plagiorchiida; family Dicrocoeliidae; genus Dicrocoelium; species Dicrocoelium dendriticum. The sequence continues at coordinate 12,501,684 of OX104069.1, forward strand.
CCATAAAATGGTCGGCACAAACTCCCATATGAAGCATATATCGTCTGAGTTGTTGTAAAGAACCGAAACGTTTTGCTGCATGTACACCAATGCCCATGACTTCCTCAGCAGAATTGCCGAAATTCAGGTTCGTCCCGAAACAAAAGTTTAGGATCTCATCTTCATAACCGAGAGTTGGTTGTACGCACATGTTACGGATGCCGAGCTCGCGATTCATGGATCATCACTTTTCCGACATTATCGTCCAAGCATTGGAGGTGGAGTAATCCTATACTATCGCAAGGACGTGCAAGGCGACCCATTGAATTAATCGGCGACGCGGGTCGCCGACTTATTATGCTGTCGTTTGTTTCTCGGTAATAACCACAACTGCTTCCTTGCTGACGTTTATCGCCCCTCATAGTCCCCTCCAGGGATGGATTCCGACCTAATACCGGCACTAATGAAAAGCTAACTCCCAAGTCGATGCCAAATCGCTTTCCCAAAAAATGGACACCCTGGCATCCCCCAGCACAACATTCACTGTCGAAATGTCAAAGCTAATCAGAGGTAATCCACTGCGTTGTTACATCACTTTACCAACCAGGTACAAAGGAGATAACACACCTTTGGTCCTGGACACCTTGCCTACAAGTGAGGAACTCATGATGAGCAAGCCACTAATGGACACTCAACAAAGTTTAAGAGATCTGTTCACCAAACTCCCAAACCAGGTGTGCTGCGCTGAATATCTAGATCACACTAAACCTGCATGTACCGTCACACGCTGCAACCTTCCGATCGATCTTTTTGCGGTGACAGAATGTGCATTATTATAAGTTAACTCCCTTGATATCGCTTGGTTTGTTGGACGCTTCAGCAGTCTGAGACTGAGACTGTATTTAAGAGCAAGTAGAAAGGTTTCTGTACAACTCTATCGAATTACGAAAAATTAAAATTTACTTGTGAATTATCAGCAGTTGTGTCTGGTCCGTTAATCGTTTATCCGTGTTCGGTTAGAAATTTGTACTAGTGTCATTATTTCCGGACATACAATGTCTTCTTTTGGCACTGTATGTGCATCGTTTCACAAAAGCACAGGTTTCCAAAATAATCGTCGATACGGGTTTTAAAACGCTTCACAGAATCGGCCTCTATTAATCCTTCTGGTAGTGCATTCCATAAGTTTACGATTCTTCGTTCGATACAAAGCTGATGTGATACTTTGTTCATGCTGGGGACCCTGAGTTTGTAACGATGTCCTCGGGTGTTACAGGGTTCTCGCAGGTGAAATATTGGCCGCAGTATGGGGAAGTGATTCAAGTGTAGTACTCGATGGGTCATAATAAGATCAATTCTTACTCGGCGATAGGATAGTGTGTAGAGTCCGAGCTTTTCACAACGTTTTTCATATGGAAGCTTTCGTAGACTTGGTATCATTCTAGTTGCGATATGCTGTATTTTCTCCATTTTTTCAGTTTCCCACTGGGTTATCGGATGGTAAGCTGGGGCACCGTATTCAAGGATTGGTCTAATGAGCGAGGTGAATAGACGAGGGACGGTTTCTTCGGACCATGTGGAGAAACTGCGTCGTAATGCCCAGAGCATACGAAGTCCCGCACGGTACAATTTCTCTGTATTTTCTAGTGATCTTAAATCATGTCGTGAGAGAACTCCTAAGTCTCTGACAGATGTGTTGGGATGGAGCAACTGGCCTTCCAAGTTGTATGATCGAGTGGCTGGACGTCTGGTGATACTGATGAACTCCGACTTGCTTGCGTTAAGAGGGAGTTGCATTTCAGTGGACCACGTTGACAGTCGCTCTAAGTCATGCTGGAGGCGAGCGCAGTCGTCCTGGTTTTCAATGATCCTCCAGATTTTCAAATCATCTGCAAACAGGACACATGGTGACTGGAGCTGCTGCGGAAGATCGTTGATATGAATAAGAAATAATGCTGGCCCAAGTACAGTCCCTTGAGGCACACCACTGGTCGATGGGAACCATTCTGTCAGATAGTCATTGACTTGTACTCTAAACCTTCGTCCCACAATAAACTCTTGTATCCACTGAAGTAACGTGCCACCGATTCCGTATGTCCTCAGTTTACGAAGGAGTACCTCGTGGTTCACTCTGTCAAACGCCTTACTAAAGTCGATGTACACCACGTCAACATCCTTCTGTTCATTGAGAGCTCGAACCCACTAGTGGTTTGCGTACATCAAGTTGGTGATGCAGGATCGCCCTTTCGTAAAGCCGTGTTGCGCTGGCGTCAATATGTCCATCGATTCGAAGAACGACAGCAGACACTTTTTCACAATCTTCTCGAGAACTTTGGATAATACCGAAGTCAAACAGATCGGTCTATAGTTCTCTATTTTACTCGGATCACCACTCTTGGGAAGCGGTTTAACTATCGAGCATTTCCAGTCGTTCGGGACGGATCCTTCAGAGAGCGATCTATTGAAAAGGTTTGTCACAACTGGTGAGATGATAATCGATAGGGACTTGAGTATTAGTGGGTGAAGTCCGTCTGGCCCGGGGGGCTTTGCACCATTGAGGTTGACGAGTAGCTGATGTACTTCGACTGCATCACATTGTAGGCTGTCGAGCAAGACTTGCGCAACCTGTGCCGGTACTGGAACAGCCGCCGGTTTACTGGAAAATACAGTGAGGAAGTGCGTAGCCAGGGCGTCTGCGTGCTCGGCGCTTGAAATGAGTGTCTTCCCGTCTAAGCTCTCTAAGACCGGTAGGTCGTCTCCAGGTTTCAGTTGACGTTTCAAGTAGGCAAATATTCGCTTGGGTGCAGTTGTGGCCGAGGATGCTAGCTCCTCTTCGAACTGCCGGCGTTTCTTGATCTTTGCGGCGTTACATAAGTTACGCTGTTTCCTGTACACCGCGTAATCTTCATCACAACCCGAGCTGATGTATCTATCCCAAAGTTTACGACGTCGTCGCGCTAACTGTCTGTATTCCCTATCAAACCAATGCGGTTTGACAGGTCCGATTTTTGGATACTTAAGGGGAACGAACCGAGTACAGAGCGAGTTAAGCTTCCCCTTTATTAATGACCACCACGCCTCAAGTGACGCATCATGTGGTAGTGTCCAATCAGTCTGACTTGCGGCTTGGACGAGTCCGTTGAAGTCCGGCTTCCAATAGTTGAATGTCGGCTTCTGTTGATTGTAATATGGTAACGACAGTTCTAAGCTTGCTACAATAGAGCAGTGGTCACTGTTCGCCAGAGGTTCGATGACTCTGATCTCTTTTAGCTTTTGCTCGCAGCTCGTAAACATTAGGTCCAGACAAGATGCCGAGTACGGAGTTACGCGCGTCGGTTGGATGACATGTTGCGTTGCCCCAATTTCAATAGTCATTTTAGCGAATTGAGCCTCAACGTTGCCATGACCGGGAAGAAGTCGAACATCTGGCCAAATTATCTTAGGTAAATTTAGATCCCCCATCAGTAAGAACTGAGGGCGGCTCATGTGCTTCTGTACATGTGGTATCCAATCGCAGCAACGGTTTAATGAGCTCCGGTAGATAACTCCCACAATTAGTTCTGCGCGCCTGAGACGGATTGTGCACCACAATTGCTCGCATAAACTATCCTCGCTCCGATAGGTACTGATAAGTTTGCCAGATAGTGACGATTTTATGTACAACAGAACACCACCGTGAGCCTTTGATTTTCGGTCACATCGGAAACAAGAGTATCCTGACAACACGACTTCTTGGGGTATGATGTCGGAGTTCAGCCATGTCTCTGCAAGTCCTAAAATGTCCGGCCGCTCCAAGACAGCGAAGCGGCACAGTTCGTCACGTTTGTTCATTAGGCTGCACACGTTGGCGAATGCGACACGGAGGTCCTGGGAGGTACTGCGGGACGTGCCTGGAGGTTGAGCAACCGGTTGATACGGGTTCGTACACCCTTCTTGATCACCCGAAAATTTACAACTTGTAAGTCAGTCTCACCTTCCTCTGTACGGCGTTTAAGCTCAATGACCGCAGTCTTCAAACGATCCCTGTCCTCGGGTACCAAATCTCGGCGGATGTGAACTTTTATGCCTTTCAGCCTTGACAGACGAGACAGTATGAGCTGCGGCATATTAGGATTTGCAAAGGTGATCCTCAGAGGTCGACATGACTGGTTAGTTTTCTGGCCAAGTCGGATTACTTGTTTAATCGTCACACTGTCCTCGCCCACATCCAAGAGTCTATCGATGAGCCCCTGGAGGAACTCAACATCGTGATCATAACGTATCTGAGGATTTTCATCTTTGACTCCGGTACGTAGGAGACCATGAGATTATGACGCCTCAGCGAAATCAGTGATGAATCTGTGGGAGCAGAACTAGAGGCGCTTAACTGATTGGGTAGTTGTTTATCAGCGGGTGACGTCTGAACTCGATTACGTGGGCCCTTGCGCTTTTGAGTGGTCCATGGATCCTCGGTGTTCAGAAGTTAACAGACAGGCTCTGAGAAATTCACGGACCGATCAGTGAAGCGGCATTTCGTAGCTTCTGAGTCTGAGTCTTCCATCGGTGGGAAACATTTAACCTGGGGTTCGGCCGGGGTCGAAGACGCTGGTGGTGGTGCAGATTGCGGAGAGACAGTAGAAGGCGAGGTGACAGGGGTACTTTCACGAAGGCGTTTGATCCCACGTGGTGAACGGTTTGTTTCTATCTGAAAGAGAGATTTTTCCGTAGTTGTTTGCGGTCGCTGCGTATTCTGATGTCTTGTACCGCGACATTTATTACATATAACTTGAAAAAACCGATGTCGGATGTCGAGCGATTTTCGAAACACGTCAACGGATAAGCCAATGCACGAAATATGGAACAAAACATCACAGCTGAAGCATCGAAGTGCATGAGCCTTATTTCCCACAACTTTCGAACACGAACCACAAGTAGCTTGAGACGGCATCACAAGCTAGAGCAAATCCAAGATGGCGGACAGAGATGGCAGTATGGCAAATCAGTGAAATCTCCGGAATTAGCCAAAGAATAGCTCCCAAATTTGCACCGCTTGGAAAATACGCCAAAAGAAGAATAATGGTGCACAATTCACACAGATAAAACGCTGCTAACACAGTAATCTGAGGCAAAAGTAGTATCCAGCACACGTTGATCCAAAAATCCGCGGTTACTGTTTTAGAAAGCACGAGGCTTCGCCCCACCAATTCATCTTCGTTCACTAGAAGTAGAACACGCAACTTTATGTTACTAAGGAATTCAGCTTGCAACGCTTACATTGCTCCAAAGCTCGAGGGAATACGTGACACAACGCCACCATTACAATACACTTGTCCGTGAGGACAAAGTGGCTTCCTAACGAAACTTGGAGCGCAAATTTGCCGAAAACATAAAGCTCCCATATAGGTATATTAAAAGAATTCGCAAAGTGAAGCACAGTATCTCCCCACTTAACATGACAGTCAGAGTTGCACAGAATACTGAAGCCGCAGCCAGTGCTCTGCGAATGCAGTATGCTCAGACATTGCACTGTGACCTCCTCCACTGTTACATACTCCATCCTTAACCTCAAATCCAGAAGTTACTACAATCGCGTGTACTGCAGCATCTGTGTTGAGCATAATACGCGCACTTAGCATCCACTGTTCTCCCGGGACAGAAGACATTCACACGACGGCGCTGAGCGTATCAGAAACACCGGTGGCAGAGCCATTTTTGCCTTCATTCCAAACTTTCTTTGATATGTTGATTGCACCAAGCAATTGAAAACCTGGTTTACTCACTTTAATTGTCAAATGTGATAATCGTTCGGCGCCCGAGAACTAGCACCCAGTAGTCTTACACCGTATGCTCATAAAATTGATTAAGGCAATCAATCCTGATGCGTTAAAGGACCATCTAGAACATTACAGCATCACGATAGGTTAGCAGCATGGTTTCCGGCAACATTGTTCACGCACATCTGACGTACTTGTTAAACGCAGTATTTGGACGGAAGCAGTAGGGGAAGGTAGATGGATCAATGTCAAATCTCCCGACATCTTCATACCCTTCGACCGACCGGATCACAGCGTTCTGTTTTACACCATCAAAAGCACTGGAATTGGGATATCTGTCCCTCCGGGTATCAGGAATTTCCTGCAGAGCGGGTAACTGCACTTTGGAGCTCGGAGTGCTCTGTCCAATCTGAATCACGTTGAATTTGGAAGTCCACTAGGATCAGTTCTGAGTACGCGTCAGTTGCAGTTATTGAAGCATAAGTTAACTCGACTGAATGCCTACCATTTCTTGTTTTTCGCTAATGATGTTGTGCTGTAGTGAGCGACCACCGGCAGAAGAAATAAATATGCACCTAATTGAGATCAATACTTGGTGTATGTACGCTCACTCCATAACCAGCATTTGCATCATTCGTCTAAGTGAAATTGGTCCACATTCATCGCTAGCCGCATATCAGATACAAGTTTGCAGACTATGTCCTGCAAGGGGACAAAAGGCGTAAAGTTGCCGATGTTAATCCAAGCTGATGTATGCTGCTCAGAGCAATCGGAAAGAGGCTAAATTGTCTAAACCAACATGTTGACATGCTGACGAGAGCCTTCGGGCAGTTTTATCTATTTGCTTTCCCGCAGCTGCTTAACATATATGTGCAGACTCAAGTGGAACTCGCAATCCAGGCATGGCAGCCTGGCACAAGTAAGATGTCGCAGCACCCGAGACTCCGCAATGAGGAGCTGCAAAGCACATTAATGTATGGCTTCACTTTCCAAATGAACTTAGGCTGAGGACTCTATGAGTTTACAACGGTCAGTGTCGGCGCATACGTGACTACCTAATAATGGCCAACCGGATTTCGAGGAGTCTCAACCGCGTATGCTTCCATCTACTACAACTCAATCACTACACAAATTTGAGGGGCTACTAGCTCAAGGTAGTCAAGCAGTACAGTAGGCTAGAATTTCTGCGTAAATATTACTTTCTTTGTTTTTTCCAACCATAGAGTGCCCTCCCAAATTACGTTGGCTCCGCCCCTACTTTATCTGTGCTGTATAAGCGGTTGACGTTGCCCTAACCCGCCCACATTACGATATATGGCCTGTGTACATTCTAAATGTTGCACAACCAGCACTAACCCACACGTGCGAGGTTGGCTCTTATCAGTATGCTTTTGTGTGAACAGTGTGGTGAGCCAACTAAACGCTTCGTATCCTATCACATTTTTTCCCAGTTTGTGGTTCACATTATTGCCATGTTACGGGAATTGTTAAGCAGTTGCATTTTACACGCAATGCCCCATTGTTTCATTTAATTTTATGATTTTCTGTTGTTCAACCACAACGCACAGGGCAAGAAAACATAAAATTAAGGAGAAAACCTAACTTAATACTTAATGCCGTAATCCAACATTCTGGGTCAAAGTGCCTAAGGAATTTTAGTAACGTCAATATAATAAACCCCTTATCTCTAAAGGATATGACTTTTTATTTTAGGGCATTCAAAGCTTGTTTATTGCTGCTAAGCGCCGGCCACATCGTAGTCGATTTCATCTGTCAAGATACAGAAAAGTGTATACATCCTTAAAGAGCGTATACTTCCAAATTCATTTAGATGTCGTATGACTTTCCCCCCTCATACTTTAGAGCGCTAAGATAGGAAGCCGAAAATCGCAGTGAGATGGAACTTATTTAAATACTACTACTTTGCTGGTTAAACCGAGATGACTCGCACTCGTATACGGACGCAGCCTGAAGTGTGAAATAACTAGAAAAATAACTTAGTTGTAGCAAAAAGTCATATTCGATGTTTAGATAACACCGTTAGGAAAGTCACTAGAATGCATGGAGTAGAGATATCGTTAGACTCGCTACAAATGAAAGAAAATGACCATGTTGTACTTTGCGGGTGAAGTGGTGCTGGATCAGACGAAATCGCCATAATCGTAATAACCGTTTACTTGGGCGTACTCTAACATGGTTGCGGGCGATATGCCGGTGGTACAGCTTCTCTGGTTTCTACAATCGTAGGTTATGCATTAACTCGGATTAATAATTAACTAATAATTTAGTTAAATCTTTACAATTAGTACGTAATAAACTAAAATAATACATATATATGGAGAAATAATTTAAGTAATAATAATGAACTATATAAAGAAAGTAATAGTTACAATGAACAATGATTTTTAACGGACGATGATAAAGCGCGCCAATGCGCATTAAATCCGTTAACGTCTCACCTACGTCATTCGCTAATCAAAGCATACCCACATTCATAATAATCCTTAGCAGCCCCCCGAATCGGACCAATTATTGCTACAAGCTTCACTCAAACCTGTGCATTCTATGGTCGGGATACATTTCGTGATAGTCCGCTGAAAGCAAGCGCCTGTGCTCTTATTTGGCTTGGTCGGATACAGGTGATGGGATGGTTAGTGTTTAAGCGGATCGCGCCAGTAGTTGCGTCTCGTGTGTACTCAAATATGCGGCTTTACATCTCCCGTATTTATCCATAATCCACCCAGTTTTGCAAACATGTTAAAAGTAGCAAGTTGTGTGTATGTAAACGGCATGCGTTTTCCCACTTTCCCAAACGTGAAGCAGCCGTCAAGTAACATAGTTTTGCCAAAAACCAATAACGACTGTTGCCCTCTATAAACTACTACTCGCTAACCTTAAGTGCTACGTTTGAAGATCAGCGTAAATAAATGTAACGTGAGACGTGCAATTCGGTCAATGGAAATCAAAACTTATGTGACCGGTTATCGGAGACCCTAGGTAAGACGACTTTTCTACGAGGTTATGCAAATTGCTTGCGTTTGGCTCCAGTAAAGTGCGCTCCAGCCTAGTTTGTTTGATCGGGTCGAAGAAAATCCCATATATATATATGTAGGTTGGTTCTCAATTTTTAACCTATTTACTTATTTTTTATTGTCTTTCACCCAACAAGTAGCAATACCCTGAAGTTGAATTGGACTATTCCGATCATTGTAACGGATTGGCACAGGCTGAATGCATCTATAACCGACGACACAATTGTGATTGCGCAGCGCCATCCGAGACATGCGGAGAGCATTCCAAAACAACATATTCAATTTCTATCCGCTTTGCCAAACTCCACTCGTGGACTTGGTGGAGAAGTTGAGAACCGCAAAACACTGAGTGCTGAGTTCAACTCCCAAACCAGGCTACCACTACCTGGGGATTTCAAACTAGGGCGAAGCGTGCCGTGGAGTGCAGGAATGAGATTAAGTAACAATGAGACGCTCTGATTAGGGTTCAATCCCAATGATTGGAAGTGCTCAGTTTGACTTCAGAGATAGCCGAAGACATAAGTGAGATTTTTGTAGAGAGTAGAAGCCATGAGTAAACTTTGCACAATAATCTGCCTCGATGGGGTATCGAACCCCGGACGTACGTATTACCGGTCAGATGCTGTACCAACTGAGCTACCGAGGACTGACGATCGGGTGCGCAATTTAACACAAGAATTCTGCTTGTTTCGCGACGTATTATCAATATGCTCACAGTATCTGTCCTGGTGTTGCAGCTTGGCTCATTCACTCGTCACTTCCCAATGAACCGAAGTATCTGTCCTCCAGATGTTCAAAGGGCAGATTATTGTGCAAAGTTTAATTGTGTCTTATATTTTCTACAAAAATTACACTACTCACACAACTACCAATAATACAGTTGACATCGAGTGTCGCAATCTAAAACACTAGGTGGATACTCCGAAGCTCTACAATTGACTACTCAATCAAACAATTGTTACTAAATTACTGAATGCCTGCTAGAATTAGTCACGAGTGCAAGCAGAGGCATTCCCAAATACAATTTAAAAATAGCATCTAACATGGCCATTAATTCTTGAAGCTAACACAACTTGTTATAGTGCCCAGCAAACGGCTGCCTGGCTCAAGAAATATCAGTTATGAATGTGGGATTATTCATGGAACACACACATCCATAAGGACATTAAACATACTGGTAACGCACGCCTCACGACGGAAATTCTTCCCCCATAAAAGTGAACAAAAAACATTTCTGAGAAGCAGAACCGGTAAATGCACGTCTTTTTTATTAATATACGTATGTACGTATTGGCAACTGTCTAACGAATTGACAGAGCCAAACGAAACTGAGGATATCCTGAGAAAAATACAGGCTTAATCACCATATCATCAACATGGCGCATTCGGTGATGGTGAGCAACACACTTCAGTTGTTGTGCCGTAAGAAGAAGGGAATTGTTTTCGTCAATTTTCAAGCCCTAATTTTGCCCTGTTCAATTGTGAAGCATTTGAAAGCTGAAGCTAAACAAGTTTGCACACAACTCTTTCGCTGGTTTCGACTAAGCGCCATAACTTGCAAAGCTTCTTGTCATAGAAACTCTTCATTCTTGGTCCCTAACCAGGTAGGCTTGTGGATCCAATGGCAGCAATATGTGAAGTCTACTAGTTCATATGCTGACGCCTAGTGAACGGCTGACCACCGTGCAGTCACTTCCAGCAAAACCCTGTACGTGCCAAACGGGTGCAGTAAGGCAAACGCCCAGCTGACATACGCAAAACGTGACCGAGCCATCTTAGCTGACGCAGCAAATCAGCTTGTTGTGGAGAATACGTGCACCCCGTTAGGACAGGAAGTCGGACTTCACCATTGGAAATACATTGCTGCCAACAAACACGAGCAATCCTTCTCAAGCAAACTGGACACGAATCACTTCTAGTTAGTAAGATCGCCCTAACAGTGGCAATGTACCCGCGATCCTTTGCTAATAGGAAGACATCCCGAGGACGCCCCACGTGCCACAAGTTGCCGAACGATGACTTTGGTTTGGCGATGCAGAGAGAAACTTCCTTCTCAGTAGAGCAAAAGACAAGCAGCTGCCAAGGTAGAAAAAGTGATCCATTTGTTCAAGTTGTATGTTATCAAGACGGAGCACAGGAACGGGCGAGCGTCTACCTGGAGCAAAAGTTTACACTTCGATGGGGCGACACACAAACCGAGTTTATATGGCTCAAATACCAAACCATTTAGAAATGTTTGCATGCTCTGCGAGTTGTCGCCATGTAAGGTGATGTCATCGGCATAATCTAAGTCCGCCACTCGCTTATCCGACGGTATTTGCAGTCAAAAAATTTGACAACTTTCCCAAGGACTTGGCAGGAGGTCTTTAATCGCAAAATTGAAGCCCAAACGGGACAAATTGCAGCCCCTTTGTACACCGCTATTGACAGGAATTGACAATGAAAGCTTGGCACAGACCCTCATTCTGCCAGAGAGGTGGAGGTAGATTGCACGTAAGACGGTTGTTTACTTTTCTGAGACCCCGTTCCTTAGCAAGCAACGCCATAGTGCAGGTTGATCAACCTAACCAAATGCAACACGGATGTCTATAATTGCTACTATGCTAGAACTTTGGTAGACGTGGCCGTGTGCGAGGATTTGGCGGAGCGTGCATATTTGATCCAACCACTGACGGCCAGGACGAAAGCCAGTTAGTTCTTCCCGAATGTTCTTCCCGAATGAGAGTGAGCCTACGGAGTAGAATAGACGCAAAAGCTTGAAAGCAACAGAAATGAGGCTAATCCCTCCATGATTGGTGCATGAATTGCCAAGATCCTTCCTATAGATCGGGACAATAACTGACTCGCCGCATTTTGAAAAGCATTGGGGTTAACTTTCTGTTGATAGCTGCGCCTCCATACTTGAACAACTCTAAAGAAAGTCCGTCTGAGCCAGCAGCCTTAAATCGTTTCATATATCGAATTGCAAGATTAACTTTCGCTTCACTGGGCGGATCAAGTGTAATGACCCCGGACGAGCTGATTGGTTCTCAGGCCATACATATGGAGGATGAGGGCCAATTGACCTGGGAATGAAAATATTTGGCCCATCGATCCAAGCTTCTCTATATGTTAACAATCGATGAACCATCCGCCTCACAAATAGTTTCGAGGACACAAGGCGTTGTGGACGAGTAGTCAATTGAGCTGAAAGAGCTTGCCAGTATTGCCATACAGGTCAGCGGCCTCTATATCGGAAGCGCGCTGAGACCACCTAGCTCTGCAATCATTGGGTAAGTTTCGTTTGAGCCGCCGACTAACAGAACGCTGCACTTCAGAGCAAATAGATTTAACGAGCGCGTGGAAAACCATCCTTTTGTAGTTTACTGACTAATACCACATACTAACTGCTCGAAAGATATCTTAGCATCCAGCGTTACCGTCCAGTGTCCATCACTGTCTTGCGGAGGCTCACAACCAAGTGCACTGGCCATAAAAACATGATAGCGCTGCTGAATTCAGAGGGTAGATATTTTACTTGTACCCATCTTACATTGCTCCGCTTTTGGAGACCCTCCGAAACTCATGCAGATATACGCACAAACAAATGCATGGTTTGAGTAAAGAAAGGTGGACCAGGTTGATTTTCCATCCCATGCACCATCACCCCTTCTGAAACTGATTGCGATAAGATCAATCTGAGAGCAAGATTGGGATGCAGAATGAGGTCGCCAAGTAGCGGAACGTCTCCTCGAATGCCGAAATCTGATGCTCGACAGAAACAAACTAGTCGTACAAGTTGGGACGCCTCTCCCCATTCTCCGAGCGGTTCTCATCGAGCGCTTGGTGACTACCAAAGTGATTTCCTCATGACAATTGACCACCTACCCATGCGTTGGGATTCCCAGCAAGGTCATTATTACGGAATATGCAAGCTTTACCCAAGAGCTGGTTTAGTCCACGGTAGAAATAGTCCTTGACCGAGTCGGGAATGCAGTCCTTGGGAGCTTAAGCGGAAACAACAAGCAAGTTGCGTCTCTTCTCACCATCTCTGTTGATTCTGCATAATATCTGAAGCCAAACAGCCCACCGTCGGCTTCTAGTAGGAAATCAGTTCCGCAGCGCGGCTTCGAATTGGCTGCCTAGCGATACACCATCGCCAGCCAACCCTGCCGCAGTTGTCTCTGTGTCACCAGACAGACGTAGCTGAAACAGGATTCTGTGGTAGGTGGGAGATTTCAACTCAAACACAGTACTGGAGTCTTGCAGGCGTGTTTCGAAAAGGCAGCAAACACCGATGACAAGTACTTCCAAGGTGCGCGCAAGACCAGCATGCTGCCCGAGCTGCATGAGCGTACGTACATTGAAGCATGCCAGGCGGAAGGAAGACCGAAGCTGAAGGAGGGCTGCTGGACGAACTCTGTTGTTGTCGATTAAACCATCAGGAGTGGGATCATGGAAACAGGAATCAGCTGGTAACGGATAAGAATGATTGCGAACCGATGAACAGGTGGCGTGTGAATATTGATTGCAGGCAGCAGAAGTTAATGCAGCTGAGCGCGATATAGCAGCCGAACAATCGCTGATTTTGGTGACACGGTATGGAGAGCTCACAAGAACAATGAGAGACATCCTATTGTATGTAACTACGCCGACGACGTTATTTTTGGCAGCGTCGTTCACACCAGCGAGTAATTTTCGTCGATCCAACAAGAAACTTTAGTCTCCTTCAACCACTTCATTAGCACAGCAAGGCATAGGTTTCGATATGCTAAAACTTCGACGCAACGCAATACAGGCAGAAAAAATAGGCAGTAAAAATGCTTCTCAGTTAGTAATATTGTTACACACACATAATTGGTGTGAATGAAGTTATCATATCCATGGTAAACTAATTGTTTGTCGCAGTTGTTTCTGGGCACAGATCGCGGGACAATTCAAACTAATCAGTATCGCCTCGCTAATTGCCAACAACTTCGGGTTTCTGTTGCGCACTTCACCTTGAACACGTCGTATGGGTCAACCTGGTGACGAGTCATCATTAGGTGCTTAGTGATAGACGAGGCAGGGATCCCGTTCTTTCTTTAACCCACTACGCCTTAGAGATACAGCAACGGTCTTAGCCACAATGGGAAGCGTTCAGCCACCCTTTGAGCCAACCGTCGACCAGTCCTGCCGATGTAAGTGCTTTCGCAAATGCATGTGAACTTGTAGATCATGTTAGTGGCCGAACTGATTGGTGACCTACTCGGACGGCTGTGGAGAGGAATCCTTCGTGTAGTGTGGATAAGCCATTTTTGGGCAGTATAGTAGGTGCGCATTTGAGCGAACCTGCCTTTGGGAGCAATATCTTTTGCCACATAATCCCTTTGATAAATAAGAACAAATAAACACCCTACTTCTTCGCTCTAGGTACTGGCAAATTGTCCTTGAGGAGTCTGTTTTGGGTCTGAAGTAATTTCTCGGATACCCATAGGATAGCAGAGTCCGATTTCAAAACACTTCTTCTGCGTCCAGCATTTCTGGACTGCAAATTCATCTGCCTCAGTAGAAGCGACTTTTAGGATGCCGCGCTTGTATGTAAATGGAAAGAAGCTGGAACAGCGTAGGTATTTTCCCCCCAATTCGCTTTCCTGTAAGCAGTGCGCTGCAGTATGCCATCAGTCCTTCACTTGATGAGCATGTCCAATTAAGGCCGGATGTCCTGTTGTGCCTTCTCCAGTGGTACAGAAAGGTTAATGTGAATGGTGTTCATGAGGACACAAAGGGAGGTAAAATGTTCAACATTTATGCAGAGAAGCATGTCGTATACATAGCGCTTGTAAAGCTTTCCTTCAAATCTACAAGCAGCAGCTTTTTTGCCATTATGCCCAAGAACATGTGTGTCAGATCTGTCTCAGCTATATATCCATAGTGACACCGTCGATCTGTTTGTACGCCATCCTTTCAAACTCAAATCACACATTTTCAGTGCACCATAGGATCAAGTCTCTCAGGTATACCAGAGAAAGCCCCACAGAGAGCTTATGACTTAAAAGGAATTGACATTGGTAGTCGACCGTTTCACGCAGGGACATATTCGTGAAAAGCTGCTCCAAGTATATTGAATACATGAGCTCTGTTTCGAGCGTCGTTTGTTTCAGTATACAAGCCAAAGCAAAGAAGTCTTTCAAACAATGAGGGCTCAGGATCATAAGCACGGGTTTTAAGAGCTTTGGCAATCACCTGACAACTTTGTGGTAAGGTGAGTTATTCAAGCATAATAATGTGCGTAGTGGAATTCCCTCGTTGGGCAACCTGCGTACTCCTCACCCTTGATCTTTCCGTCCCTGTCGGTATTAGCTGCCAAAACTGCGACTCCCAGATATAACTATGAACAACAACAACGTCCAAGAAGTGTTGGACGAGTTTGAACGGTGGCAATCCTCCTGATCCCTTGTCCTCAAAGCTTCAAAGTGTCGGGACTTAAGGATTTCTCTTTTTCACGTTTACAAACATCAAACTTTGGGCAAAGCATCGTGTCACATAGTTGTGAACGAATGGATTATACCTAGTTCAGTCAATGTTATATATTTTGGTGTATTTTTATCCAAAAATTTAGCATGGTCGGCAAACTTCGAGGAAACATTTGCAAAGTAACAAGACGGTCATTTTATGCCCTGTGGCTCAAGATGCTTTCAGTACCACGCTATTTAATCTTTAAATGCTTAGCTACCTATATTCTCCCTTATTGCTTGAACAGTTTGCTTGCAATTTTCCCTGGACTTTCTCAAAAAGCCACTAAAATTATCCTCTGTTAGAAATAATGATGATCGCTAAATGCAGTGGATTACTCTAAAAGACGCTTGTAGACTTAATTTTTCCAGGAATTTGATGTAGGTCAAAGATTTTCTTTACAGATTTAAAATCGTCCGTATCCTCATCTGCCCGATGAGCTACCGAAAACTCGTTTCTTCTCATCTACGCAAAAATTTTACGTACTCTCGCACAGCTTCTTACCATAACTCATTTTTGCCTTTTTATCACCTCTTCTAGTGAATTGTACGGTCATTGATGTCAGGCGCGAACTTTTGCTTACGTGAATAGAACTACATATTGTTCTGTTTATTTACCATTTGCATGCCCTTTTAAATAGTATGTTGCAGACATTTTTATCCACATTTCTAATGTAAAACCTTCCGGAAATACGCTCAGTCGGTTACATAGAGCTTGTATCTAAATCTATGTATTGTACTCCCGCTGTGAACCGGCGTAAATTTAACATTCCTCGGTACTGTGGTGAAACATACTGAGCTGGAGAAGGCGATGGCTGCACTCCTGTGTGATGTGGACCACATAGCCACAGTGGGCGACCTGTGGCAACACAGTCGCGACCACGTGACAGCTGCTGCAGAGGAGACAATCGGGAGGGTAATCCCTAAGTGGCCTGATTGGTTTTCTGAGAACACTGCGGCGATTGGCGCATTGGTGTCGGAGAAGAATGCAGCATTTGATGCACATGTAGCAGACCCCAGTAACTTGGGGAACAGTAGTTAGTTTTGCAAACTTCAAAGGCGACTGACCCGAGAGTTTCGTCGCATTGCAAATGCATGGTGGACGGAGAAGGCGAAGCAGATGGAATGCTACGCCGAACGCCGCCAACACAAGGAATTCTTTGACTCCTTGCAGGTGGGGTATGGACCGAGATTGGAGCCGCTGAGGAGGCTGATCGATGATAGTTCAGCCGCTACCTGCACACAGACTGTAGACATAATGCAGATTTGGCGGAAACGCTTTGACTGTCTCTTGAACAGCCGTCAGAGATGGACTGGCCTACATTGAACTGCCGGAAGCAGCACGATGTGAAGACCAATTTGGCGGACACGCCGACACTGGATGAGACGCAGAGAGCACTTGCTCAGCTGCGAAATGGTAAGTGAGCCGGAGGCGACGGGATCCCACCTGAAGTATTGAAACACGGCGGACTCGCGTTGTTGACTGCGCTGTACCACTTGGCGCAACCTGTATGGATTGACTAGAAGGTGCCTCCTGAGCTGAAGATGCCCTTGTGGTAACACTGTGCAAGGGTAAAGGGAGCAAGCGATGTTGCACGAATTATAGTGGCATCAACTTGCTGAGTTGTGTGGGCAAGGTAATTGCCCGAATCCTGCTCAACCGCCTCGTTTGTCAGGTTGCGGACTTGAACGTGGCGGAAGAGCAGCGTAGATTCTACTCGGGTCTCAGCATTATAGACATGGTGTTTGCGGCTCCTCAGTTGCAGGAGAAGTGCAGTGAACGACACCAGCCATTGTATTCGCTTTTTGTTGATTTCAACAAGGCATTTGATACGGTGAACCACGAAGCATTGTGGCTGGTGTTGGGTAAGTTTGGTTGCCCACGTAAGTTTGTAAGTTTAATTGAATGTCTGCACAGTGGTATGCGAGCTAGGGTGCAGCTGAATGGGGAGATTTCAGATGAGTTTGCAGTTGTCTCTGGTGTGAAGCAAGGCTGTGTCTTAGCTCCTGCCCTGTTTAATATATATCTTCATGCAATGTTGTCCTGTACTTTTGATGCCGCTTGTGCTTACAGTGTTCGCGTGGAGCACCGTATTGATGGTGGGTTGCTGAACATCCGTCGTTTCGGTGCGAGAACTCTAGTCTGTGAGACAACTATCTGTATGATGCTGTTTGCTGACGATTGTGAGTTGTTTGCACACAGCGCGGATGAGTTGCAGCACATGACTAATGCTCTGGCTTCGACATGGACTGAATTCCGGCTCACCATCAACACAAGCAAAACTGTCTGTCTCTTTCAGCCTTCACCGGAGGTGCAATCTTCAATATTGCCGCGAATCAGCATTGGTGCTGAAATATTGGAAACCACCTCCCGCTTTTGCTACCTTGGGAGTGTGATGTCGACTGATCAGCAGCTACACAGTGAGCTGCGTATCCGCGTGTCGAAGGCAGCGGCGGCATTCGGGAAGCTTGAGTACCGAGTGTGGAACAACCATCAGCTTACCATTGGCACGAAGCTGATGGTGTACAAATCCATGGTGCTGTCCGTTCTTCTATACGGCAGTGAAACGTGGACGATATACTGGCGGGATGTGCGATATCTCGAGCGGTTCCATCAGCAGTGTTTGCGACGAATTTTGCGCATCGGTTGGGGCGACAGAGTTGCTGACACGGAAGTGTTGCGACCAAGTGGGATGTATGCAGTGGACTGCATACTTTTGCTGAGACACCTGAGATGGCTCGGTCATGTGAGGCGTATGGATTCGACGCGGATACCGAAACAACTCTTATATGGTCAGCTAAGTATTGGGAAGCGGCACGTGTTGAAACCAAAGTTACGTTACCAGGACATGATTAAATTTAGCCTCTTACGTTCTAATCTTGATTGCCAATCATGGGAATCGAAGGCGTTTGATCAACTTGCTTGGCGCGATCTGATCACGAAGACAGTTGCCGAAGTGCAGGAGAAAGCCCTCATGCATGCAGAGAAGAAGCGGCAAGTGCGAAAGCGGCGAGCACCGAGCGCTTGTTCTCCACTGACATCAAGCGCATAGTGTTGTAGCACATGCGGTCGTCAGTGCCTGAGTCAGGCAGGCTTAGTGAGCCACGAGCGAAGCCACTCGGGACCACTACCGAAGCGACGCTGAGTCCTGTAGAGTACGTAGGCAGAACCGACGCAGCGTTTGTAGGTACGCCGTATTCGATTTACTAACCGCGTGATTGCATTCTAAGTCTCTTTATTTCAGGTGGTTGGTTTTGAATTTTGTCCTAATGCTTTTCTTTCTCATATAAATGTCTACTTGTACGCTCGTCTATAAATATGCACACGTCGCTTAAGCCAATTGTAGTTAATTTTGTGTTCGTGTCATTTCAGTAAAATATACTTTCTGACCTCGTGAACTTATCTCATATTCCTTTGTAAACAAATTATTTTATATGCTCATTACTTTAATATGTATGTCACTGCTTCCTTATGCATTACGCAAGTTATTTTATTGATTATCTTTTTCTCAAATGATTGGTTGTTGCTTGATATCCCCGGTGTGGCTGCGCTTGATGGGCATTTTGACATGGTGCCTACCTGTCTATTACCCACTACCTCGTCCATAATGGCTCTAAGAGACAGTTGGTCCTTACTGGAGGGGACGGGGTGCACGGTCCTTGTGTTCGTACTAGGCTCGAAGAGTGGTTCCATGCACTCAGAGTGGAGCGGACTACGGTCCAGCCACCGCGATTTTTGCGGTTGATTCTCCAAATACAGTGTGCTTGTGTTTGCCTGTGAAGGAGTGTGGGCCGGCTCCGTTGATGAAACGTGGCTCCCAACCACATGCAAACCGGTCTTATTCATTCGGGTTTACACTGGATATGGGGTGTGTGTTTGGAGCTGTGGGTGGTGCAACACAAGAAGCCCATGGTCTCTCTGTAGGCGCAGGTGTCCTGCAGCTGGCCATAGTGACAGGCAAATCAGAAACCGGACGCCGGCAACTATATTGACTTGAATTGAGTTGACTTGAATTCCGAATCCTGGACTGCCTTTGTAACACAGCGCCAACTTGTGCGAAATTTATCCGCGTGAACAAAGTGACGGATCAACAGCAATTAATGGAACGATTCTGCACGTACCACAATCTCGTATACAGGCATGTTAGTGCGCTTTGTAAGGTGCAGCGCGGACTTCCGGCACTGGTTACGACGACGTGCACGCGGTCAGCAGTGGAAGCAGCCGAGCTCTTACGGTTCCATTACTCACATACGTTCCAGAGAGTAACGGGCCCAATGTATATCCGTGTTTTTATTTCCCCACAGTCAGCTTTATGCAATATTACTTTTACTGCAGAAACGGTGTTAAAGAAGCTGTTGTCCCTGCGTAACCATAGCCATATTGGTGTTAATAACATTCGAGCAAAGACTCTACAGGCAGCAACAATGGTATCAGGCGGAAACACTGATTAATTTCTGTTAACGATGTCTGAATGAGAACAAAATTCATCACTCCAGAAGCGATGGATCGTCACTCTTATTCATAATGGAGGTAGCTGCATTGACCCAACAAATTACTGTCCGAGAATGCTGCATCCTCTACTTTCCAAATTTATGAAGTCCATCATTGCGGATGCACTTATGCCATATCTAGAAATGCACGGCAAAGTAGCACCAAAGTGACATGGCTTCCGACAAAACCACTCATGCACTATGAAGCTGTTACTTGCACGCAATAGCTAGACTGGAACATTGAATGGTGCAGCAGAAGTCTATGTAATCTACCTGGACTTCAGAAAAGATTTTGATTGCTGGATCACCGGTTATACTAAATAAAGTTTAGGTTTATGGTATTTGCAACCAACTGCTTCATTAGACAGGTAATTCCCAATACGAAGGTAGAGTTTAGGTGAGTGTAGGTGAATTCCTGTCAGACCTAATGAAGGTAGAGTGCGGTGTACTCCAAGGCCCCATGCGAGGGCCCTGTCTGTTCTTAGTTTGTATGAACGACCTAGCGAGATCAATTAGTTCTGCTTTCTTATTCATCGCAGAAAATATCAAGATATGGCGGGTAATCACGGAATCGGACGACCAAAAGTGCCTCAGCGGGACTTCAACACGATTTTGAACTCTTAATTTCAAAATGCCTTACCACACAAAGTCTCGTGCTGTTCTAGTACACCATCGATATTACTACATGTTTTGGCTTGGTTCACATACATGGAAAAACTTCCCGAGTACGTAGCTTTAGTGAGCTTATTCGAAGTGATCTTACTGTTCAAACAGGCTGAGGCAACTGCGAAAGGAGGCAACCAGCATGTCAGCCTGCTACGAGAGTTAATCGGAAGTCTTGACCCATCAATTTTGTCATATTGGGTCACCCCTACTTGCTCCCTCACGTTGAATAAGCCATCCAGGCTTGGAAACCTTGAATTAAGCGCGACCTGCAGGTACTAGATCCACCACAGTGCAGGGCTACAAAGAACTTCAAGGGTATGCGAAATCTGTCTTAACAGCAAAGGCTGAACGCACTGGGAGTTTTCAGTGGACGCTGCCGTATGATCCACGACAATCTCATAATAGTGTACCAAATATTATGTGACCCTGAGCACGCACGTCGTCATTTGGTGAAATTCAGTCATAACACTAATCTTTGAGGTAACTGCCTGAAACTGAATGAACCATACAGTTGTCTAGCCAGTCGACGGATGAACTTTTCTCTTCCGTTGTGCCACCATGGAAACTAATTCCAAAATAATTTGTTTCCTCCCCAAACATGGATATATTCAAAAACGATCGGATGTTGCACTTATCCTCCATCACTTCGTTGCTTATGCTGTGTTAACTTTTAATATATTAACTGTACTTCCAAGCCGAATCTATATGTCACCTAAAAAAGAATGTGGTACAAGAGTGAGTGTAATAATATTTCATTTACTTACGCAGTATGACATGCATCACGGCCCCCATGTGGTCTTGCTTTTGCGTTCAATCATTAGTTACGATACCGTGATTCACCGAATCATCTGTCCGACAAACGTGGGAAAATACAACTAACATACATTTTATATTATAGGTTACCTTTATATTACTGCAAGAATTGGAAAAGCCAACCGATTCTTAACCCATGATAATTCAATGCTCATTGTTCGAATAATAGTAGCTACTACCGGGCCGTTCCTAAAGGCAGTTGATTCGTTTGCACATGCCTGAACCTGATGCGATCCACGTCGCAGACCTGATTATGGTATACTTGATGCTGCGAGACCCAAATCATGTGTGCCTCCCTTTACTGCAACTCAGCAGCAATACAAACCTGCGGTGCCACCCATTGAAAACCGCTATCCAGCATAGCAGAATGGAATGCCGCAAAAATTTCTTTTCCATTCGTGTCTGTCACCCGTGGAATGTTCTCCCAGAATCGGTCGTCTCTGCACCGACACTAACAGTAGTTAAGGACGGTTGGATAATGCACGCATCCACGTACACTATGTCACTTAGCACCACATCTCCATCCTACACATGGACTTTACCATGGAATTATTGGATGTTAAATGAAGGTGCTGTAAATCTAAGCGGATTGCAGGACTGCGACGGACCAAACGATAAGTCCTTATTTTCACATTTAAAGTACTAGCTGTTTTGCTATCCTTGGTATCAATTTTCTCATGTCTTTATCCCCACCAACTATCCAACGAGACTTGTAAAGTAACGCTTGTTAACCCGGATGAATTCCTTGTTCATTGTTCAATTCAACATGGAAAATTGTTCGTAAGAACATTTTTTAAATATGAAAGTGATCTGCAAGCTGTAACCGAGAGACATATGATAGATATTAATTAATGAAACACAACTTGAAATACACCAGAAAACTAATTTTTGTGGCATTGTGCATTGACCCAAGCGTTGTTTGCTGAAAAGATTTAAATGGGTGGTACAGGTCGCATGAAGTGTGAATGGAAGTAATGATGAAACTGCTCGAGGAACTATCCTGTATGAAAGGTATTCATCAGAGGACGGTTCCAAGAGACATGTACAATTTCCTTTTACTGTTTAAGTGTATTTATCTTGCTACTATCAAAATCTCCGTTGTACGAATTCATTTCATCAAACTTCAAAGATATTCTGCATGGGTCCTCGTACAGCTCATCAGTGATCTCCTTATCCGCTGCATACAGCAGGGTGGATAAGGGAAAGCACGCTAATACTGGCGACTACCTTCATTGGTTTCCACCTGTCTCTCATACTCCAGTCCAGATCCTAATTACCACCCATCCTTTAACAATTCCCCATTTCATTGAGGCAGCCATAATGTTACTGAAGTCATCATCCGATGCTGAATTCCCACACCACCCAATGGACGCTAGACAAATTACACCTGCAAGCTGTGAAGCGTGTGTTGTTCCAAACAAGTAGCATGAGTGAAACAAACAGCAAATACGCCCAAGACAATCTGACTCCAAGTACGCTTATGCAATCCTACTTCATTTTACAGAAGAAACTCACACCCAACTATTTCACAAGAGGAGTTAGATTGCTACCAACACTGATTTCACGCCTTTCATGATCAAACTTGATCAAAGGACCCTTAAAGAGGGAAATACGAATAACGCAGATTTAATCTAATGACAAGGCTAATCCTTATAATATCGTTAGTCACCAAAGTGATATAGAAGCCAAAGGCAAACTTAATGTGGATTCAGACTCGTCCAAGTGTAAGTGTGATTCTAACATTTTAACATTGCCGTCAGATATCGACCTTGAATTTACCTGTGGAGGTTTTGTAAATATACTGGCCATAGTTTACTCTGACAAACACAAATAATCTGGGTATCGCAATAGACGACGTTAAGGCTTCAGCGACCGCAGGAAGCAGCGAAGTACCTTCTAGTACTCCGAGGACAGCTAACGTGCCTCTCACTGATTACGGGTAAGATGAGAATGCAGATCAATTAAGGACCACGACAAATCGCGTCCGAACAACAATGTAAACTGGGAGCGACTCGGAACAAAACTAAGCTACGCAGTCACTCAACAGCCACGCTGCTTTTTCCAAGTTGTTTTGTAGCAAATCGACTAGTAATCCCGTGCAACCGCGATGTTCTACTAGGAAAACTCAATATACCAGCTACGAAAATATTTGCTATAACGTCAGATATCAACATCCGACCATAAGTAAAATGCTTCTCTGCTACCCTTCTGGAAAATTGAGGCAGCACTTTAACCGGTACTCTGCAGTGTTAGAGATTCTCGTTTCTATCACCGCCCCTGCTTTGACACCAATAAACATTGTAAACACGAATAAGTTTTCTAGACCGATTGCTGAGTACCGTGGAGCCGCAGTGGGTCAGCGAAAACAACGTGCTAACATAGTTATTTAGACATACCACCGAAGGTGTGCCCGCCATCAGTGGAAGACCTAAGCTCACTCCAAATAAAGACCATTACCCAACCAACACATGTCGATTAATGCAAACCCCGCTGACGAGCCCCATTTCGAGGTGACATCATCTTTAACACTTCGCCACATTTATATATTGTAAACATCATGTCACTTTGCGGACCGCCAGGTATGTGGGATTCAGCACAATACTCCGAGAGATGCATCTCGTGCACGGATTAAACCAACTGGGTGAAAACCCCATGAGAATAAATGAGCTCCATCAAGCCATTAACAATTTACTCTCATGTTCTCCGATTGGGGACACATATTTTCACGCCGACCGCACCCAGGGTTTTCTCTTAAATCCCACGACCCATCTTGCACCACCGCTGGCCGATTAACACATGACTGTCCCGTAGGAATAGGGAGTCGCTTAAATAATAGATTATGTAAACGCATGGATTATGGCTTTTAGTTTGGCACGTTCAAAATTTGCCCATCAATGCTCGTTCTCTAGTACAAAACATGCAATCGTTCCGCTGCTTCGTCGTCATTCATCAAACCCATATCATTCTTATTATCGAATGGCAGTATACGAATGAGGCTGCGGACCATATTATTGATATCCAAGGTACTATTCCTTTCCAAGGGACTGATGTCCTTGTAGGGAAGGTGGTTGTATCATTTACGGTATGAACATCTTAAGTGCTTCACAGTGCAGTGACGAGCAATTCTCACCCTCGATCCATCTGGATAAGAGTATAATTAGGTACTAATTGTATGTTGGTCAGTCTTGTTTATTTAACAACGAACTCTTGTGCCATTAAAATCTGGTTGCTTCAGAATTCGTTGAGGAATGCCTCCGCATTTCCTATTTGCTTTAACGTAGTTGTAGGGGATTTCAACTTACTAAACTTTTCATGTATCGAGTGCAAATGTACAGGAAAGCAAGCTAGTATCTTGAACGGCTTGATTAGTGAATGCTGGACACAGCATGTATAATCTCCCACACGGTTGCATAATACACTTGACATCATGTTCACTGCTGGGCCAATAGTCGCTGCTGTCGACGGTAGTGAACATGATGTTGTCAGTTGCAAACTGAACATTGCAGATACACCTAAAGACCCTTTGAGACACGAGTGAAATTTTGGTCAAATAACTTGGTGGAAATTTGCTACGCTTGTGCGTATTTCGGACTGGACGGAACCGTTCTTGTCGTCTAATCTAAAGTTGATATTTCAAGCATTTTTTGAGAACATAAAGTAGATACAACGAACTACTGTCGTCTGCACTAGCTTGCATTTGAAATAAATCCCAGCCGCAGGAAAAGCAGCACGAAATTAAGATTAGAGTTCGTTCCAAACAGTTTCAAAAGTGGATATTATAGCATTAGAAAACATTCAACGATCATTCACAAAAACGTTTTTGAACATGCCTAGTACTATGACATACCGTGAGCGTTGCGAGGCGCTAAATCTGGAGCCACTAGGGCTACACAGACTCAAACTTAATCTGTGCCTTCTATACGGCTTACTATTCGGGTAAAACTTCACTGCTCAGCCACAACTCGAGTTTCAGACTCGTATGCGCAATGAACTAAGAAACAGCGAGCGCACAGTGAAAATACCAAAGTCTCACACAAAGCTCCGCTCAATTTTTTCTGCGTAAAATATGCGTTAAAATGGAACAAACTTCCATCGAGTATTAGAAACTGCACTACCTATCCACAAGTCAGACGCATGATTAATATTCACCTGACTGTTGCAAATATCTGGTCAACACTAAGCCAAAAGAAGACTCTAGATGATTTGTATGAAAAAGGTCCTGGATACATATGAAAGTCACCATATCCTCTATTCGCTTCAATAATATAAGATTACCTACATATAACTGCATTCTTGAGTATATATTTGAGAACGATCTTAATCCTAACAATCCGTTTAACCAATTCTGTTTTCTCCTTTGACGCACTGGTTCGTAGATGCCCTACACCTTTCAACCTGATGTCTTTGTACCATCGTCATCACTCGCCAAGATTTTCCATCAAATTGGGACTGGCCTATCGACAAGCGTTTGTATTCATCATTATGTTTTATAATTCCTCATCCTTTCTTCTTATTCCAACGTTGGTCATGAATGGGCTGCTCTCTTGTGGTGACGGATTACAGCTTCCAAAATAAAAACAAGTATACCCATGCAAATCATATTGCTATTGACTCGCTGGCTTAAAACAAAAGTGCCATAATTGATTGATCCGCATAAGAGAACAGACTGAGTGTCTTCATCGCCTATAATGTATGCATAAAACAGCCCTAAAAAGGACATTTGATACCTAGTTCTGATGGCTTATTTACTATCTTGCCACACAGGCACACAGCCAATTGGAGCAAGGAATTGCGGGTGAAACCCATCGCGGAAATACCCTGCATGAAAGCAAGTCCCCTGGAGACAGTTCCATGGATGACCGTATTATTTACTTGGACTTTCCATGAAATTTACATATATTATTGTTCCCATTTTCCTTATTTCTCTACTTTTTCCAAACTGCTAATCAATCCAAAAACCCATATGGGAACCAGTGATCAAAATACGAATAATTAACTATATTATGCTATCAAGTTGTACATGTTGATAAGACCACCTAATTGGTATGTGCCTCGCACTTCTGAGGAATAAAGTTTATTTGTTTTATTTTATTATAGAAAGTAATGGCTTTTCAGTTCTATTCATGCTTCACAGACTGTTGATAACATGAAAACCATGGAATTCTCCTTCTCAAGTAAAAAGAGGCTGAAATTTTGGAAAGTCCTAAGCTAGTATTTAACACGATTACTGGAGACTTAGGTCGCACAGAAAGAAACACATCGCCACATCTAATTAGGCCTGAGAGTATCCTTATGGATGCTCCTGCAGATGCAGCAGAAAGTTTTAACAATTATTTAGCTTATTCTTTTACTACCGTGAACGATATACTTTGGGATCAGCCCACACGATACTATAGACCAAGTTTCTCTAACATAGATTTCGAAGCTGATTCCACCTAGCACCACAATACCGCTTCAAAGGCTACATTTCATGCAGGTCCAAACAGAATCCGTGCAGTACCTTTTAACTCCGGTGGGAATGATGTATCCGACTTACTAATGATCTTACTTACTACATCAATGACAACTGGATTTTATCCCGATCAGCGGAACCGGACGATCTTGACACCCGCCATAAAATGAGTCTATACATAATGTTAATGTCTATCGGACTATAAATCATATTGATATATATTTTAGAATCATGGAGCGCCTAGTTAAAAACGAAATTCTCAACTTCCTAACATCAAACAACTGTTTGTCATGGAATGGAAATATTTGGGTGTTGCTCCTCCCGATCGGAATAACGAGGTTTACCTCTAACTGAACCAAGGTCGCAATTGAGGTTGGGAGTCGCAAAGCAAACCACACAGCGTGTTCCCAAAATTCAAATTCGAACCTTTTTGTAACATTTGTAGTACCATTTCTCCAAAACATTCAAGTGTCACTTGTCAGCTGGATTGCTTTGATCCTTTAACGAAGTCGACAAACTCTGGTAAGGCATGTACTGTACTTTACTAAGAAATTTAATAAGCCCTTCTCAGAATTTCACACAGAACGCTTATGTATAAACATTTCTTTCATGGTATTGCAGGCTCCCATCCTAGTTAACAGCTTACATCAGTGGTCAAAAGCAGACAGGCAATATAGATTAGTATCTGTCGGAAGCAAGAGATATTACCAGTGGAGTTGTACAGCGTATTGTAATTGGAACTCTTCTTTGTTGACATATGTAAATGATTTTTCTATGCAATTTGGTATGGTAGAACTTATTTGTTTGCAGATGACATAAAAATTTTGTATGCTACTGTTTCACAATTTCTGCATTTTATATCTGCTATCCAAAGAGCCCGAGCTTGAGTGGAGGACTGTTGTGTTGGATTTTCCAACAAATTTTTAACTGCTAAATGCAGCATTGTATTCTATAGATGCAAGGTTCCAGATGACGTTTTTTGCATGGAATCACACCTTGTTTATGCTAATCGATGTGCGACTTAGTTTAGAGTTACTCAGTTTCGTTAAACTTAAATGAACGAGTTGAGTATACAGTTGCTAAAACACGACAGACTATTGGAATGATGGACCGCATAGTTTTAACAAGAGATATTATGCTTCTGTCATTCAAACTGTACACCGGACCATTATTACCATACTGTGCCACCACTTATAGCAGCATCAGAAGTTGCGAGTCGAGTGCAGTCGGAACCACACAAAGATTTATGACGAAAAGCATCGTAGACTGTAGCTCTAAGCATAATTATGAAGATAGATGCTGTTAAGTGACACGGACACGATCAAATAGTCACGATGGCGGCGGGCGGAAAACAGGCGTTTTTTCAGTAAAGTGTAGCCTATTTAACGGAAATAAACACTGTTAATCTGCGAGCATTCTCAGTGGGTCTCCTGTTTTTCGGCTCACCTCATTGGTTGCGTTCCCCTTCTATTTCATTGGGTTATGTTATTCCTCTTCGGTCGCTGTCTTCCTGTCTCGCGCAATGATCACGTCTTTCGTGCTTGGCATCTGATTGGCCGTATTTCTTTGGACCACTCATATTTGGCTTTGCACTCTGAAACTTGTCGTTAATAGCGATTCTCGAGTTGCCAGTGCGCCCTCTATGTTCTTTTGTCAAATCCGGTTTGTCGGTTTCTGGATACGTGTGCCACTCGTGATTCGCTGTCCAGCCATCGCTATGTCTCCCGGGGGGTTCACGCGTTCTCTCGATCGAACTGATCCGCTGACTCCGGTAACCTGCGCTTAGGTGGTAAGGTCAAGCATACTGGACTGGTTTCCTAAACCCCGTTACATATTTTCCTTTTGTTTTGTTAGGATTGCGCCGCAGTATGTCCCATACTGCTTTCCGCTGCGTGTGAGTTTCCTTCCTTCTGCAGGGGTGATGCGTATCTGTCTTGGCTGCTGTTGTCGGTTTTCCATCTGGGCAAAACGCGTACAACCTGCTTTCCGGACCTGTACTTGGTTCCGCTTAATTGTAGTGCCCCCAACCTTCACTGCGTAGCTTCTCTCTCCCTTGCGGCTCTGAATAACTCCTTTCCTCCAGCGTCCCTCTGATCCTGGTACCGCTTGCACCCACACTTCTTCTCCCACTGCTAGAGGTTGGAGTTTTCTCGCCCCGCGATTGTAGTATTTCTTTTGCCTAAGCATTCTGTTTCGTAACCGCTCGTGTATCGAGGTCGCTGGTGATACTTCAGGTGTTAGCAGATTTGACGCAGTTGGTATCAACGTTCTTGTCCTCCGGCTGAAGAGTCGCTGCACCGGACTTGCCCCGAATTTTGTTGATGGCGTGTTTCTGCGTTTCGGCAACGTAATATAAGGGTCTTTCTGAGTCTCCTTAGCCTTGGTAAGCACCTTCTTTGCTTCTTTTACCGCCGACTCGGCCTTTGCATTTGATTGGCTATGATATGGGCTGGTAAGCCGGTGATGGAAATCCCACTTTCTGCTGAACTCTCGGAACTCTGCGCTAACGAACTGCGGCCCGTTGTCCGAGACTACTACCTCCGGTATTCCGTGACGAGCAAACTGACATCGTAGCTTATTCACCACTGCGTCTTTACTGGTCGTAGCAAGAGCATCTATTTCAAAGTAGTCACTGAAATAATCAACCAAAACTAAGCAACTTTTTCCATCGTGGATGAAGATGTCTACTGCGACCATCTGCCAGGGCCTGTCCGGAATGTCACGGAGCATCATCGGTTCTTTGACTGACGTACGTCGTGTGTTCGGCATGCCAGACAATTTGAGACGTAATCTCGTATTTGGCTGGTCATTCCCGGCCAAAACATTAGCTCTCGCGCTCTGGCCACACAATTGTTGACTCCCAAATATGCATAGTGGACAAGCTCTGTCATCGCGCGCTGCAAACGCTTTGGGGATTAGTATCTTATTGCCTTTGAATATCAACCCATCTTGGACAATGAGTTCATCACGAAAATGGAAAAACGGGGTCAGCTCTCCTGGTAGATTTTTATTGTTCTTCGGGCCAGCCACTTAGTATTGTCTGCC
>OX104069.1:12531585-12581737 GCA_944474145.2 Dicrocoelium dendriticum
TCGACATTTCAATGGCACGAACTGGGAACACAATGATGTCAATCTCTCTTTTATAAATATTTAACAATCTTCCACAGATGCAGCTTGTGGCAGAGACCAAACCAGTTGGCTCGCGGCTCGCGCTAGACCATCGAAGTTCGTTTTCCAGTAGTTGGGAGCTGGTTGCAGCGAATGTGAATACGGCAAAGATAATTCCATATCAGATATCAGTACTGAGTGGTCGCTCGTAGCCAGGGGCTCCAGGATCCTAATGTCACACACTCGTTGTTCGTAGCTCGTTAACAACAGGTCGAGACAGGACGGGGTTGAACGTGTTGATATGCGTGTTGGCTGGCATTTGTGTTGCGATGCACCAGTTTTAAGTACCAAATACACGAACTTTGCTTCAACCTCACTATGTTCAGGCATCAAATGCACATCAGGCCATCGTATTGGAGGACAGTTAAAATCTCCCATAAGTAGAAAGTGTGGACGACTCATATGGGTCCGAAGAATGGGCAGCCAATCCAAACAACGACTCAGGGGACTGCGATAAACTGTGCCCACAAGTAGTTCTCCGCGCCTGAGGCGGATGGAGCACCACAGTAGCTCACACAGGCCATCGTCACTTCGGTAGGTGCTCATAAGTCTCCCACGCAGGGAAGACCGGATGTAAAGTAAGACACGACCGTGGGCATTCTTTAGTATATCGCATCGGAAACATGAGTAACCATTGAGTTCAAGTTCTTGGGGGTATAACTCTGCATGCAGCCATGTCTCTGCGAGTCCCACTACGTCTGGCCGCTCAGACGCAACGAAACAACAAAGCTCATCGCGCTTATTCATAATACTGCAAACGTTTGTGAAGGCTACTCGCAGGTCGCAGCAGGAGCCACCTGGCGTGCTTGAAGTGTGAGCAGCCTGTTTATCCTGATTCGCGGATGGTTGGAAACCACCCGAAAATGTACGATACGAAGATTTGTTTCCCCCTCACCAGTGCGCCTTTTCAGCTCAAAAATGGCAGACTTGAGCCGCTCCCCGTCTATTGGGTCCAGGTCGGGACGAACATGGATCTTCAAACCTTTCAGCCTACTTAGGCGAGACATGATCAGTCTTGGACTGGCTTCGTCCACAAAAGTGATTCTCATAGGCCGATTTGGTTGATCACCTTGTTTTCCAAGACGGGTAATCTGCCTCACTTTTACCGAGTCCTCACCAGCGTCGAGGAGTCTATCAATTAGACTCTGTAAAAACTCAACATCATGCTCGTAGCGCACTTGAACAATGAACAATGAACAATGAATTTATACGGGTTAAGAAGCGTTGCTTTACAAGCCCCGTTGGATAGTTGGTGGGGATACCAACATAATGATTATGATGAAAAGGATAGTAAAATAGTTAACACTTAAAATACGAAAATAAGGACTTATCGTTTGCTTCGCTGCAGTCCTGCGATCCACTTAGATTCACAACACCCACAGTTAACAACAAATAATTCCAGGGTAAACTCCAGGTGTAGGATGGAGACATAGTGTTAAGTAACAAAGTGTAAGTGGATGAGTGCATCGTCCAACCGTCTTTTAAATATTGTTAGTGTCGGTGCAGAGACGACCGATTCTGCGAGAGCATTCCACGGGTGACAGACACGGATGGAAAAGAAATTTCTGCGGCACTCCAGACGACTGTATTGTTCTGCGAGTTTTAATGAGTGGCCCCTCAGGTTTGTATTGCTGCTGAGTTGCAGTAAAGGGCGGCACACATGATGTGGGTCTCGCAGAATCAAGTATGTCATAATCAGGTCGCCTCGTAGCCTGCGATAGCTTCCACTGAACAATCCTAGTCGTCGCAGCCTCTCCTGGTAGGACAGATTGCGCATTCCAGTTACGTTCTTAGATGCCCGGCGTTGAGGCTGCTCCAGTGCATTAAGGTCGTGTTTCAGCCATGGATGTCAGGCTTGAATTGGGTATTCGACATGGGGGCGAACATACGCACTGAGCATTTGTCGAAATATGGAGCTGCTTATTTGTCCAAACGCCCGCCTCAACAGCTCCACATGTTGGTTCCCGGTCTTCGAGGCCTTTTCGGATTGCCTGGAGCAACCCAAGTCATCTTGAACCAGGACACCCAAGTCACGTTCGAGAGTTGATTGTTGCAGTACATCCGTGCCGAGTCGGTATGAGTAGCTGCCGTGATGTCGGATGGAAAGCACCTTGCATTTACTGACGTTGAAATGCAATAAGTTTTGGATCGACCATTGATACACTGTATCTAAGTCACTTTGGAGCACATATTGGTCGGCGTTCGCCTGGATCCTGCGCCAGATCTTGATATCGTCGGCAAACATTAGGAAGTTTGAAGCGATTCCCTTTGCAAGGTCATTAATAAACACCAGAAACAGACGTGGACCTAGAACCGAGCCTTGCGGCACACCACACTCGACTTGTATGGGGTCCGATAAAGAGCTCCGAACTCTGACCACTAATTGCTTTTGAAATAGAAAGTTGGCGATCCAGCTTAAAAGAGGGTCGCCGATCCCGTAATGCTGCAGCTTGGATAGTAGTATCCGATGGTCTAGACGATCGAGAGCCTTGGAAAAATCCAGGTAGACCACATCAACACCTTCTCCAGCGTCGGCTGCCTCGGTCCAACTACTGCGTGCAATGAGTAAATTAGTTGTACATGACCGCTGTCAACGGAAACCGTGCTGTTCAGGAGTGATGAGGTTGCAGTTTTCCAGATAGTACACCAGTGCATCGGCAACTATGGATTCCATGACCTTGGAGAGTATAGGAAGAAGGGTTACTGGACGGTAGTTGGAGGGATCAGATCTGCTTCCACCTTTGTGAATCGGGCTTATTATTCCAAGCTTCCACATGGCGGGAACTTGGTTCTGGTCTAAGCAGTGCTGAAAAAACTGAGCTAAATGTCCTGCCAGTTGGTTCGCTGCTACTCCCAATGCCTCAGGACGAATGGCGTCGACACCCGGCGAGCTGTGTTTGCGTAGAGAAGTCAGCTTTTGCAATACAGCCTCTGCGGTAAAATTGATGTTGGTTAGTCCTGGTGAGCAGAATACAAAGCTTGGTAGATCGCTTGATGGCAAGACCCTTTGAAACGTGGGGGCGTATCGCATCTGCAGCGCGTTTGCAGCTTCCATAGACGTTCTTGTTGGGCCATCAACCGTCTTGAGTGGAGGAAATCCTTGTCTCACCTTTCGTAGGCTATTAACGTGCTTGTACAGCAGTTTGTGGTTAGCACTGAAAGTTTTTGCGATGTTCTGCTGATAGGCGGCTTTGCCTTCTCTTAACAGTTGAGTGCAGTGGTTACGTTGGGCTACGTAGTTGTCCCAAGTTTCTGGTGCTGGAGCTTCTCTGTACACTCGCCATGCTGCGTTGCGTACTGTCATCCATTTTCGGGTTCTGCTCCTAACGGAAGAAACGGATTTGCACTTATTGCAAGCTTTTATCTCTGAAGTCTGTGCAATCAGCTGACTGAATGTGTTGACGAACTCGAGCCAGGCGACTTCCGGGGGTTCTTCTTCGAGGAAAGACCATGTTGTGGCGCTGACTAGCTGGGCGAGTCGGTCGTACCTTGTGATGGTTCGCACAGTATCATCGTTATCATTCCGATATTCTGCATAGCAGACGAAGTTGAAACTGATGACTGCGTGATCACTGCGACCTAACGGGCAGTCTAAAACCAACGCATCAAGCATATGCTCCTCGTTGGTAAGCACAAGATTCAACACAGATGGCCTGTTACCAGTTCTGAACCGAGTGGGCAAAGTGATGTGGTTGTAAAGAGCAGCAGTAGTTACTAGATCTTGTAAATCGGTTTTGAATTGTTCGCCGGTTGTGACAGGGGCTTCTAAACAATGTACGTTGAAATCACCCATGATAAGAATGTGAGTGTACTTTTGTTGTAAACTGCACCTTAAAGTAGCCATTAGGTGGTAGTCGGTTTCGGGTGTTGAGTTAGGGGCGCGGTACACCAAGATAATAAGACAAGCGTCCCTGCCTTTTAACTGCAACCGGCACCAAAGAGAGTCAGGGAACTGCGAATCTGAATCCTCCACGGCTTCGCACTGTAAGTCGTTTCGGTAGTACAGGATTACCCCTCCTCCTTTTGTGAGCCTGTCGTTCCGGATCAGCGACATCCCGGGTAGCGACACTTCAGCGTCTGTCATTCCCGTGTGCAACCATGTCTCGGTGATACCAATGACATCATACGAGCCGGAAGCTTGGCGATCTTTCAGTTCAGCCAGTTTGTTAGAAAGTCCCTGAGCATTTGTATACAAGCAGGCCAGTTTCTCGATCTCTAGTAGCCCGCAGAGAGGTGAAGCTATCAAGTGTGGGAGAATGCCGACCGATGGGAGGTCGGCAGTTATTCGTTTTTTTATGGGTCAATGATACCTCGTTTGCAACTTGATTCGGCCAAGGTGCGTCCCAGCCTTCGTTTAGACCTAATTCAGAATCAATTAAAGCAGCAGTCAAGTTACACTTCTGTACATTCGTCAGGATGCTTGCTGATTCAGTTGCTTTAATACTTGAGCTGTGCGAATTGTTTGCGACCTTTAACCGAATTTCGGAAGGAAGATGTTTCCGATTTCTCCGCCATCGATCCAAAACATCCTTTGCTTGTTGCTCTGACTGAACCACAAGTTTTAGGATTCTAGGGTTGCATCCTCTATAATTCGATGAGAGAGGTATCCTGGTGAGCGATAGTGCCACAACATCATCCAAAGAAAGTGTTTCACGAATGAACCGCCACGGTTCTAAATCGTGCTTTCCGGTATCTTGAACATGGTTAGAAGGATGTTCTGGCACGCCATGTATGAAGACTGTGTTTAGGCGGTCTTGCTTGCTGTGCCCCACTTCGGTGTTTTGTTTTGGTTGTCGCACGCTCCAAGGACATCAGGATAGATACGTATCACACAGGATTCGTGTTTTAGCGCGCTTGCGGAGAGCAAAACGTTTTCTACGTCGGTGGAGGATTCTAATGTTACTCGAATAAGTGTGGGTTCACCATAGTGTGGCGAGTTCGGATGACGAGTAATTCGTAACAAGTTTATGGGCTTGGCTTTGATACTCATCTGCATGCACAATGAGTTCCATTGGTCTTGGTCGTCTGATAACTTATCCCGCAATGTGATGGCGGTAGATTCAGGGACATTTGAGCATACAACAGTCCGGGCACTGTTGTTGGATCCCTTTTTCATCGATCTGCAATGTCTGGTACTCATGTGTCCTGACTTGTTGACAAGTGATTGTTTGTTCTTTTTCTCTCCATTTGCGTTAACTGTGTTTACAATGGAAGAGGACGCAACGGCGGCCTCTCGGTGGACCCATGCAGCAATCTCTGCATATGTAACCCATGTTCTGGGAGGCTTAGTCTCGACAAGAGATATTTGAGGTGATGGATCACTGGATTCCGGTTCGTGAAATATCACGAGATTATAACGCCTCTGGTCGGATGAGGTTGGTCTTGCAGGGCAAAGTATACTACCAGCCTCAAGTGGTTTGGCTAACTGTTGACTTAAAGAACATAAACGTCCAACGTTCCTTCGTAATTTCGTCCTCTGTTCTTTCCACTGGTCTTCAGCACTCAGACTTTCACCTGCGGGGACATCAGTGTCCGTTGGACACAACAAAGGTAAACAGGTAGGCCAGATGCAACTGGGCTTCTCACAACGGTT
Organism: Dicrocoelium dendriticum; assembly: GCA_944474145.2. Lineage (NCBI taxonomy): Eukaryota > Metazoa > Platyhelminthes > Trematoda > Plagiorchiida > Dicrocoeliidae > Dicrocoelium > Dicrocoelium dendriticum. The sequence goes on from OX104069.1 coordinate 12,537,257, forward strand.
GGACTTCGTGTCGGTGAGTTTGCAGGGGTAGAGGAGGACGACTGAGCCGAAACCTGAAGGCTCTTCGCGCTAGGTTGTTGGGCCAAACACACGGAGCTGTTCGCAACAAAACGCTGAGGCCTACACGTCGGCTTTACTCTTTTTGGCTGTATCTTATTTCGGCAATTTTCACATATAGTTTAGACGAAATCGTGTTGGATCTCGCGAAGACGATGAAAATGATCAATTGATAATCCAACACATGAAATGTGGTATTTAACTTGGCACTAAACCCACGTGAGGGTATTTGCACGGTATCCGACTAGTTTGGAGCAAGTACCACAGGATGACTGCTTCGGCATTGTGAATAATCCGAAAACAAGATGGCCGCCAATTGACGGAGAAAATGGCGATAGCAAGATCGCCGAAACCAAGCTATGAACACACAAGTATTTCTGGTCGGAAATTTCAGAATCGGAAATGAAACTGAATTGTGTCTCAATTTCTACGAAATACTTCCAATGAACGCAGAAAGTCAACCCAAAGTGATCTTGTCAACACAGCCAAAAATAACCGACCGGAGAACGCTATCCGCAGTTACCGAAAAAGCATCGTTCAATATCTTCTGTTTGACCATCCATCATGGCCAACAGCACGTAACTGCGTGCAATTTCTGTTATGCGGGCGATTCCTGGGTGGTCCTTATGCAACTGCCTCAGCACGAGTTGCCTGAATGCTTCAGGAATGACAAGGCAATCCGCGAAAAGCAGACAGGCATCGACTTCGGACATAGCGTAGCGTCATGTGAAAAACTGTACAAGGGATTTCATCAGGGCATTGCTTTGGCCAGCCTTTTCTCGTATAAGTCAATACTTCCTGTAGCAATGCGTGTTGGTTCGTGGCTTTCTGAACCATTCTTGCGTTTACCGGTAAGGTATTCAGGGCATCGCGAATCATGTGGCTGGTTTCCGTGTCGGTTGTGATTGAAGCAATAACGGCATCCTCAGGCTCCTGTCGACTAGTATCGATTAATCTTGACAGGGCGTCCGCTTGCCCAATAGAGTCACTTGACGAATACCTCATGTTGAAATCGCATCCCAAGAGCAATGTGGCCCATCTCTGAAGTCGACTGGCCATGTACGCCGGAATACCCATTTTGGATCCAAAGATAGCGAGTAAGTGTTTGTGATTCGTCACTAATGTGAAACGCTGACCGTAAATCATTTTGTGAAATTTCTGAACAGCAAAGACAATAGCGAGAGCTCATTTCTCGATTTGGCTGTAGTTCTTCTCAGAGGTGGTCAGGGCTCGTGCCGCATACGCCACAGCCTTTTCTGAACCGTATGGAAAGCGGTGTGAAATGACTGAACCAATTCCATAGCTCGAAGCGTCTGTAGCCAGGATGATTTACAGATTAGGATTGTAATGAATAAGCAATAGGTCTGATTTCAGCAAAGATTGCAATTTCACGAATGCCTGTTGACACCGCCTGGACCATTTTCATTCGACACCCTTCACCAGCAGATGAATCAATGGTTGGCGTAGACGATGCATAGCTGACAGAAACTCTCTATAGTGACTCGCTATTCCGAGGAACGATCGCAGAGTTGTGACATCGGTTAGTGTAGGTAGTCAATCTATTACTTCAATGTTCTCGGGGTCGGGATGTCGGCCTCGTTCATTAATCATGAATCCCAGGAACTTAATGGATTTCAAGAAGAATTCGGATTTGTCTGCGTTTAAATGGAATCCATAACCTTTGATTTGCATCATCAGGTCATCCAGTCGTTGAAATAATTCGTCATGTGTGGTGCCCATTATGATGATGTCATTCAGATAGGCTGCAGCTCCACTTACCCCAGTCAAAATGGCATCCAAGACTTGCTGAAAAATTGCGGGTGCAAATGGCAGACGATTGTATTGGTACAGACCACGATGAGTGTTGATCGTGAGAAACCTTCTGCTTTCAGATTCAACTATTAGTTGTAAATAAGCATCCGCCAGATCCAAGGTCCTAAAATATTTACCACCATTCAGCTTCGCGAGCAGGTCGTCAGGAAATGGAAGTGGATACTGATGGGGTTGCAATGCATCATTCAGACCAGTTGAAAAATCTGCACACAAGCGAACAGCACCGTTCGACTTCTTACTCACGACTATTGGGGTAGCCCATGGCGAGAAATGCATTGGCTGAATCACGCCAATTTGCTGCAACCGGTCAAGCTGATGTTCAACAAGTGCTTGTGATGCATCCGATACCGGGCGTCTGGGTCGAAACACTGATGTAGCACCATGTAACAGAGTAAAATTTGCCTGTGTCTTGCTACAATATCCAAGTTCAAGTTGGAAAACACAAGTATACTTCGCCTGAAACTGTTCAGCAATGGTTTGACTTGGAATAGATGGAATGGTTGTATGATGCATCATGACGTTCGTTTCAGAACACACGTTATTCAGTATTACATTGAGTAAATTCAATCTATCAATCAATCAATACCAAGAAGAGTAATGTTGACCCAAGAAACTAAGTAGATGGTTCCACGGAGGCTCAGATCTTTTAATTAAATGTCAAATATGAACTCACAATCTAACCTCAGTGATTCGCCGGATGCATTTTGGGCAGCCAGATCGGTGCGCCTCAGTGGAGGTTTGCCAAGTCTCGTCCATGATGATCGAGAAATGATGGTAATGTCTGATGCCGTGGCCATTTGCAAGGATATAGGAACAATGTTAATTTTGACGGTGAGGTACTTTCGTTTGTCCGAAAATACTGTGCGACAGATCGCGAGAACTACTTTTGTCTTTGCCCCCTGAAGCGACGACTTTTGGGATTTAGAGTTCGTGTGCAAGTTTGGGGTAGACACAGGCCTGAAAAGGTACGTTTTGCGACAATGTCCTTCTTTGTGACCGAGATGTTTGCATTTCTGACAGAGAGGCTTCTTGTAAGTACAGAATCGCACGAAATGCCATCCACCACAGTTCCAGCATGAGGTCGGGGGTTTCTGGTTGGGTACTCTATGGCTCACATGTTTAATTTGAACAGCCGTGCGACAAATCGGTGGTTCACTCCTGGGGTCAGCATTTTCAATCACTTTGGTATCATGCTTTAAGTTAATCAGTCTCTGGCATACAACAGTTTTAGTGTCAAATGGAGTTCCTGCTCTAACTTGTGTAGGATGCGTGTGCGCACATCAACATCGGCATGAGACTGAAGACTGCAAAAAATATGTGACTTTTGAACTGATCAGGTGTCATTGTACCCAGTTTAAAAGTTCACACTCTCCGTTCACAAATCCAGCATGCGTTATAAAATCATGGCTATCACGTTTGAGAAAATTTAAACAAATAAAACCGATACTCAAAAAATGCTTGCTAAAAGAAAAAGGATGGCAGAATTTTCACAGTCTCATGGGTTCGATCCTCCGTCGAGGACCGAAGGATGCTCACCACTGACGAGCCCCAATAAGGCGAAACGGCCGCCTGGTGCTATTGCGGATAAGTAGTTGACTCACCTAAATAGTCGGCTGAATGCGACGAACAAAAACACTCGCCAAATTCCTTCTAATCATAAGTTACACAAATTCGCCCTTAGGGATTGCATAAAGGTAATATCGATTCATAGCTGTCGTAACCGGAATTCCTGATGCTGGAAGGCCAACCGCTGTCATTTGCATGGCAATGGAGGATGGGTCGGGCTATATCGCAGGTAGCTAACCATTCGCGATGGTCGGCTACCATACTCCATGGCTCAGATGCATAAGCTGCGGGCTAGTTGTCACAAGCCACTAGCAATCATGGGTTCGATACTCCGTGGAGGACCGAAGGAGGCGCAATTCTGACGAGCCTTAATGGGGCTAAACGGCTGTCTGTTGCTTTACGGATAGGTAGTTGAATTATGTGAAATGTCCGCTGATTACGAAAAATAAAAGTACTCGCCAAAATCCCTCTACTCATAAGTAACATAAATTTGCCCTTACGGATTGCATAAACGCTATGTCGATTCATAGCTGCCGCAACCGGGAAGTGCTGTCGCCGCAAGGCCAACCGCTGTCATCTGCATGGCAGGTGCCTGCATGGCACTGGAGGAAGGGTCGGGCTATATCGCAGTTAGCTAACAATTCGTGAGGGTCAGCTACCGTCCTCCAGGCATCAGTTGAATAAGCTGCGGGCTAGTTGTCACAAGCCACTACCAGTCATGGGTTTGACCCTACGGAGAGGTCCGAAAGATGCGCAATTCTGACGAGCTACAATAGGGCGAAACGCACATCTGGTTCTTCTCCTGATATGTATTTGACTTATCTGAATTGTCGGTTGATTGCGGCGAACAAAAATAATCGCCAATTTCTTCCTTCTCATAAGTTATACAACTTCGCCCTTGCGGATTGCATAAATGCTATGTGGAATCATAGCTGCCGTAACCGGGAGGTCCTGACGCCGGAAGGCCAACCGCTCTCAGCTGCATGTCAGGTGCCTGCTGGGCAGTGGTGGATGCATCAGGCTACATCGCAGTTAGCTAACAGTTGGTGATGGTCGTCTACCATCCTCCATGGATCAGTAGCAAAATCTGCGGGCCCTTTGTCACAATCCACTAGCAGTCATGGGTTCGATTCTCCGTAGCGGACCAAAGGATGCGCATCACTGTCGAGCCCCAATAGGGCGAAACATCCTTCTGGTGCATTTCTGGATAGGTGGAAACGGCCGTCTGGTGCATTTCTGGATAGGTGGGTGACTTATCTTAATTGTCGGCTGATTGCGACAAACAGATCTACTCGCGAAAATATTTCCACCAATTATCAATAAAAATCGTCCTTGCAGATTGCAAAAATGCTATGTCGATTCATAGCTGCCGTAACCAGGAAGTCCTGACTCCGGAAGGCCAACCGCTGTCATCTGCATGGCAGGTGCCTGCATGGAGGTGGAGGATGCGTCGGGCGATGTCGCAGTTGGCTAACAATTCGTGATGGTCGGATACCGTACTCCATGGCTCAGTTGAATAAGTTGCGGGTTAGTTGTCACAAGCCACTAGCAATCATGGTTTCGATACTCCGGGAAGGACCGAAGGAGGCGCACCACTGACGAGCCCCAATAGGGCAAAACGGCCGTCTGGTGCATTTCTGGATAGGTGGTGGTTTTATCTGATTTGTCGGCGGGTTGCAACGAACGAAGATAATGGCTAAAATCCTTTTACTTATAAGTAATACAAAGTCGCCCTTACATATTGCATAAATGCTATGTGGAATCATAGATGCCGAAACCGGGAAGTCCTGACGCCGGAAGGCCAACCGCTGTCATCTGCATGGCAGGTGCCTGCATGGCACTGGAGGAAGGGTCGGGCTATATCGCAGTTAGCTAACAATTCGTGAGGGTCGGCTACCGTCCTCCATGGCTCAGTTGCATAAGCTGCGGGCTAGTTGTCACAAGCCACTATCAGTTATGGGTTCGATTCTCCGTAGAGGATCGAAGGATGCGCAACGCGGACGAGCCACGATAGAGCGAAACGGCCGTCTGGTCCTTTTCCGTATAGGTAGTAGACTTTTATTGATTGTCGGCTGATTGCGATAAACAAAAATACTTGCACAGTCTCATCGAAGCTGAAATATTCTGGATTCTTTGACAGCACAAATTTGGTATAAGTTCATTGCTCAACTGCACCAAGTTTAAGGAGCAACCACCGAACTTTCCATTCATCATCTTGCGCCGCCAACACAACATTGAAATTATCCTGATATTTCTTGATCCAGGAATCAAATGTTACTCCGTTTGATTCATGGAAAACGAACTCTGTTATTGCTGTCGTGACCGCGTCTACCGAAGACGGTGCGCCAGCAGCTTGGGGCTCAGATTGAACATTTAGCTTCTGCGTAAATAACTCGAACAATTAGCCTCTGGGATTTCCCGAATTGGAGCTGCTGATTGATGGAGAATCTGCTGCATCTGCTCGAATGAAATGATACCATCGTGTCAACACCTCCGTCGCCAGAATGTGTTGTGTCCTCAGGGGTTCGACTAGGCAGGTTCTTAGATTGCGCCACGCGAGTCAAAAGACAACCCACCGGACGACAAGTATATTTGCGAAACACAGGACGGGCCGACGTAGGAATGAAAACACACCGATACAGTTCAAATCACGGCAGTGTGCTAGTTTGAATTTATAGATCTCAAAGAATCACGGGACGTGTGAGTGGTGTGAAACAAGCGATAGTAACAAATGTTCTGCAACACAGAAAAACACTAGTCTGCTTGTAACGGAGACTGTTCTGATACAAGGCACACGGTTAATTGTGGGAAATTACGCACTTACCTTCCCGAACAAGTCAATTTGTTTCGTTTCTGTGCGCATTTGACTTTGGTCTGGGTGAAATTCTGTTTTTCCATGCAAGTTACAAGATTTGGTCTAAATCAGTGGCGCCAACTCGACTTGATTCTCAGACAGCGCAATTTTCCTCGGAGCAGACCGTTCAGGACCTAACAGGAACAAATGCTAACATGGACGCTGAAGAATTTAATCACAACCTCGGTTACACCAGCAGCGAAACGATCTGCACTGTTTCAGTGGTTGACGGACTCACCGCCTCCTGTCTAGGTTGCATAACTGCAGATGAAGTTAAGCCAGCTCACTCAGGAAAGGCATGCGAATCTGACCGGTTGTCCGCCGTCGTCCTCAAGCATTGTGAGGATTTCTTATCTTAGCTTCTGCCTAAGTTATACACCATGTGTCTTAATCAAAGGGAAACTCGAGGATGTTTGGAGGATTGCCAGCATAAGGCAAGGGACGGGGAAATGCCGGTCTACTGTATGCGCCTTGGTGGCTTTGAAAGTTTTTGGGAAAATCATTCTTGAAAAAATGCTGGACGAGTCCCGTTTGGATGAACTATATCAGTTTGTGTACAGAAGTTGAAGATCCACAAGACGCATTCAGTCTTGACGTCGCAAACATTAAAATCAAAACCACACATGTCTGTTTCAACGACTACAGCAACAGTTTTGGAGGTGTTAACCGTAAAATGCTGTTGCAAAATCTATGGGCTTTTGGTATTCAATCTTCCTAGTATTCTTGTTGCGGGATCAATTCACCAAACGTACTGTCACCAGGCTTGTAGGCAAAAGCTTCTCATCACTTACCACAAACTCCTGCATGCTTTAAGGAGCTATTTTATCATCATTCTATACCTGTCCCAGAAGAAGCTATTTTGCTAAACTATGGTGATGGCGTTGTTATCGGTGTGAATCGTCTAACTTCTATTTCCTCAACCAAACTGTAAAGTTGCTTCGACGAATTACTGCAGTTGTCGAAACCTCGCCGTTTGATGCTGAACGCACCCAAATGCAGTGACATTTAGAAATCCGTGAGAATATTTGTAGCTCGGGATGCGGATGAGGGTATGCGCGTGTTCTCCGAGCTGGCTTATTTGGCTACAAACGTTTCGTCGTCAGGCTAGACATCATCAGCGCAATCTATGGGGGCCACTTACAGATCCAAGTGATTATTGAGCACTTGCTGATTCGAACATCAGCAGTCGATTGGTCCACTTGAGCTGACCGTGTACTGCGTATTGTTGGCCAGAGTCCGCATCAATGACGTTCTTTTGTCCTGTTGATCTGGAGCGGAGTACTGATTTGATCATCAATGATTCATAGGCAATATCTAGATCTAAGTGTCGTTTGACTGAGTTCTTCCCCGAGTACCAATCCTCGATGAATTCGCGCACCTTTCGACTTTTTGCCCTACCTATGATCCTGACATTCTCCAAATCGAACTGGTGATTCTCGGCGTCCATATGTACCGACATCAGGGAGTTCTAGTCATGTCGGCGTACGGCTAGGTTATGCTCATGTACCTTAGTGACGAGCTGCCTTCCTGTCTGCCCCACATAAGAATTGTCACAACTTTTGCAGTGGATTTTGCAAATAACACCAGTTGTTTCTTCTTTGCCAAGCCGGTCCTTACCAATAAACACCCTGTCTCAAATACTTTCTGCAGACTTATGAGCAGCTCTGATTCCGAAAGGTAGTAGCAGTCTCGACGCCACCTCAGGAGATGTCGTGGGTTTATGGTAAAAGGATGGTCTACTTGAAAAAATAAGAATGATTGAGCAAAAGCTTTGTAAGCGAAAATTTGCTATCGGCAAATATTCATCAGGCTTATACAATAACATGAAATGCAAAATTTTGTATACGGAACCAAGGGGTCGTCAGTCAGCCAAATTGATCGTAGTGCATTGTGACAAACCGTCGGTTAGGTTCCAGTTATAATCGTACGCGCGTACAGGTCAACTGCACTCCGTCCTGGCCAAGGTAGGCTCAACGCGTGAGTAAACATTTTCTGCCTGCAGAGTGCTGGTTCGTACAGCCGAACGGAGATGGCTTCTGCGGCGTCTAATATCCGCTTACGGAAATATTTTGATCGATTTCCTGGGGCCTGATATATTACTTGGAACGAATTTGCCGACTTGGTGGCATGACCCATATCCGTAAAATGCGTGGCGATGGCAGAGTTGGTGACCTTTGGGCCTCCATTTCCGAGCCAGGCCGGATGGTGTTCCCTCACCCTTTCGGATAAGCTTCTTGTCGTACGACCAACGTACCCTGCTTCACAGGAACTCGTAGAGCAGTAAACACACATTGATTTGGTGTGGACAGGCAGTTTGTCCTCGAGGTTTAGTCTCACCATTGGGCTACTGGTGAACCGGATTTGCAGCCTCGCCGCTGGGAAGGTATTCCTGAGTGTGGACGAGAGACGGCGGGATAGATTCTTTGATACTATTTCCCTTTTGTAAGGCAGTTGTAGGAAAATAGGTTTCCGTTCCGCAGTCAGGACCGTAGGTGCCTCCCTGTTTCGCCCCATATTGGCATTAATAAAATTCTCTGGGTAGCCATTCTCTTTAAGCATCGATCGTATTAGCTGCAACTCTTCGAAAAGAGTATCTTTCGAGCAGATTCTTTCGGCCCGGTTCACGAGACTGAGGACCAAGTTTCTCTTAATCCGAAGCGGCACAAAGCTATGAAAGTTTGTGTACTGTCCATTCCAAGTGCACTTTCGGTAAACGCTACGTTTTACTGCAACACCATCAAGTCTTTGTAGAGCTACATCGAGAAAATGAAAAGCGCCGTTTTCTTCTATCTCGTAGGTGAATTGTATAGCCTTGTGAGCCTGGTTAAATGCGCTGGTGAACTTCTCGATGTCACCGGAGGTGTCAAGTAGGACGAAGATGTCATCTACATAACGGTGGTATAACGTGAGGCTACTGATGACCGCTTTCAATTTACCCTGTTCCAACATACCCATGAAAATATCAGCGAGGAATGGTCCTAGCGGGGAACCCATTACAACTCCATCGCGCTGCCGGTATATATCCCCTTTGAATAGAAACTGAACATTAAATGTACACCTTAGCAGTAATTCTTTCAGGGCCAGAGTTGGTATGCCAATATTAAGATGGTTCTCGTCAACAAAGTTGCAAATGAACTCAATCGTTTCAAATAAAGGCACATTCGTGAACAGTGAGTTGACGTCTAGAGAGCACATAGTTTGGTTCGTGACGTTGACATCACGCACGGCATCAACAAACGCAAAAGTGTCCTTTAGGGTATGTACAGCGACTCGTCTACGCACAGGCTCAAGAAGTTCCACCAACCAACGGGCGATCGAGTGGTATGCGGGATTTCTCATGTGCAAAACCGGGCGAAGAGGACAGTTAGGCTTGTGGGCTTTGGGAAGGCCGTAAAGCGTTGGAATAACCGTGCCCACGGGGCGTAGATTTTCATAGACCGATTCACTGATATAACCACCATTCCTAAGCTTTTTGTGACAGACGCACAGTTGATTTTCGATCTGCTTTGTTTTGTCTCGCTCACCAGGCATTTGCAAGAATTTCATCTCATCTGCCAGTATTTCACCCATCTTGTTGACATAAGCTGCTCTGTTTAGGATAACAACGCCGGCGTCTTTGTCTGGACGGGTAAGCAGAATTTGATCGTTCCTAAGTAGTCGCTGCAGTGCTTGCATATGCTCATGTTTCACTGGTGTGTTGTGCGGTACCAGTGCATGCCGATATTGATAACAGGCATGCACCAACAGGGACTTCAACTCTTCTGCATGCACCTCAGATGTTGGGATAAGTTGCGAAGTCTGTGTGTAGAAGTTTTCGAGCTGTGCCTCTATTGCCAGTCTGTTATGCTTGCTAGTAGGGAGGCAGAACTTCGGACCCAATGATAAGATTTCAATAATGGTACGGTCAAGCAAAAAACCAGACAGATTTTGGACGTATTTCTCAGGTTCGGCCGGGAAAGTCGTTGTGCCTCTCTCTCTTTCTTTATTGTCTTTGTGAATGAAGCGCGCAACTTTGCTTCATGCTTTGTGATAATTGCTTTAACCGTTTCCTCCAGCTCTTCCTGATCGCTTGCGGATAGGCTGGCTGGGACAGCACTCACTTGGCTCAGTGCACGCTTGAGCTCATCTCGCTTGATGCGAGTGGTGTCTATCTCACACAGCACAAAACGTTTCAGGCATTTATCGTCCGGCCTGATGCGTGAACCACGAAGGGATCTCTAGCATCTCGTTGGATAGCTGTTGCTTTCGATAACCGTTTTAAGAAAATCGAGACACACAACCGCCTTCGCGATCCTGACTTTGAAGCTCACATATGTGTTGAGCAATATCAGAACAGAAGGGTCTACGCGAGGTTTAAGTGAATTGAAAAACCCATTGAATGATCAAACGTCTGTGTAAGCGAACATTTGTCTTCAGCAATTCTTCATCAGGATTTTACAATTAATGAAATGCAAAATTTGTATACGGAGCCAACGGGTCGTCAGCCAGGGATATTGATCCTAGTGCGCTGCAACAAACCGTTGGTTAGGTTTCAGGACTATTCCTCGCTGATGTTTTCATGGGTATGTTGGAACATGGTAAATTGAAAGCGGTCATCAGTAGCCTCACGTTATACCACCGTTACGTAAATGATATCTTCGGCCCACTTGACACCTCCGGTAACATCGAGAAGCTCACCAGCGTATCTAACCAGGCTCACAAGGCTATACAATTCATCTACGAGGTAAAGAAAACAACGCTTTTCATTTTCTCGATGTAGCTCTACAAAGACTTGATGGTGGTGCAGTAAAACGTAGTGTTTACCGAAAGTGCACTTGGAATGGACAGTACACAAACTTTCATAGCTTTGTGCCACTTCGGACTAAGAGAAACTTGGTCCTCAGTCTCATGAACCGGGCCGAAAGAATCTGCTCGAAAGATAATCTTTTCGAAGAGTTGCAGCGAACACGATCGACGCTTAAAGAGAATGGCTACCCAGAGAATTTTATTAATGCACCTACTGTCCTGACGGAGGAACGGAAACCTATTTTCCTACAACTGCCTTACAGAGGAAATAGTATCAAAGGATCTATCCCGCCGCCTCTCGTCCACACTCAGGAATACCTTCCCAGCGGCGAGGCTGAAAATCCGGTTCACCAGTAGCCCAATGGTGAGACTAAACCTCGAGGACAAACTGCCTGTCCACACCAAATCAATGTGTGTTTACTGCTCTACGAGTTCCTGTGAAGCAGGGTACGTTGGTCGTACGACAAGAAGCTTATCCGAAAGGGTGAGGGAACACCATCCGGCCTGGCTCGGAAATGGAGGCCCAAAGGTCACCAACTCTGCCATCGCCACGCATTTTACGGATATGGGTCATGCCACCAAGTCGGCAGATTCGTTCCAAGTAATATATCAGGCCCCAGGAAATCGATCAAAATATTTCCGTAAGCGGATATTAGACGCCGCAGAAGCCATCTCCGTTCGGCTGTACGAACCAGCACTCTGCAGGCAGAAAATGTTTACTCACGCGTTGAGCCTACCTTGGCCAGGACGGAGTGCAGTTGACCTGTACGCGCGTACGATTATAACTGAAACTTAACCGACGGTTTGTCACAGCGCACTAGGATCAATTTGGTAGTCCTTATATCCGTTTCTGATGTTTGTTCATGTGTCGGTCGTTTTATTGATGTTAAGCAACGGTCTCCATCTCTAAAGCGCACTCAGACCACCATGAGTCGCGATCCTTGCGTTGGCTTTGTTTGAGCAGCAGGATGGCAGGACAGCGCCGCTCGTTGTAATCTGATTCCGCCGGGATATCTTTGCGGCGTTCGAACAACTCCAAAGAACGAGCAGAGATCCAAGCCTTCAAGGGGCGTCGAGTTAGGCCGCAGCATGACTGTCTAGAAATGCTCATCGCCTTCCTTATACAAGTCCACTGTTGCTCCACTTCTTACGGTGGATTGCAACTGAGTGCATATGTCAGTGAAGACTGATAGCTCTCCTGGACAGAGGAATCAGTTAATCTGTTTACATCAATCTTGCGGTACTTCCTGTTTCAAGATCCTACAAAACATATACAGATTTCTGCGCAGACCAGTGCATTATCTGAGTCAACGAAGGTGGACCAAAAGGATCTGCAGTCCGGTGCCCGGCCGCGCCATTTGAAGCTAATTGCAATGTTATTGATTTGAGACCACGGATGTGTTGGCGAAGGGGGACGCCACGTTGCGGAACGCTTCTTCGTACGCCTGCAGTTAGTGCTCGAGAGAAATAGATTGTTGTCTTCGCACAATGTGAGATGTTTCTCTTCGTTATCAGAGTGGTTCTCATCGAGCGCGTGATGACCACCAAGGTGGCGTTCGTATGGTAACAGGTGGCCAACCCGTTCACTAAAATCCCCAGCAAGGATAATGATATCAGAGTTTTAGCATAAGTCAAGAGCTGATGTAGATCCCAGTAGAATTCGTCCTTGACCGAGTCGCCACTACAGTCAGTTGGAGCGTACACGGAGATCACAAACATGTCGTGTCTCTCTTCGCGGTGCTTGTTGATTCTACATGAACCCCGTGGCCGAACTGCACATAGTCGGCTGTTAATCGGGAACCAGTCCAGTAGTGTCGCCTCGGAATTGCCACTTAGCGGTATATCTACACCAGCCAAACGCGCTGAGGCTGCTACTGCACCTCCAGCAAGACGCAGGCGATATCTGGCTTCGTGGTCAGTGGGGGATGTTAATGTAAGCACAGTGCTGGGATCGTGCAATCGGGTTTCTGAAAAGTAGCAGACATCAATGTCTAGGGAATCTAGGTTGCGCGCTAGACCGGCTTGCCGTCCAATCCCAATGAGTGTTCGAATGTTGAAGAACGCCAGAAGGAACGAGGATGGGGGACGAAGGAGAGCCATAGGTTGAGCTCCTTGGTCCGCAGCGTAACTGGAATTGCAGCCAGATTGTTGAACACATGAATCGGGTAACGGAAAGTGAGGATCGTTAGTAAACGTGTTGTTTATTAGCTGATGTGTTTTTGCCAGTTTCGAGCGCTTTAGGACGACAAAGGTATGGTCCACGTAGCAGCTTGTTACCAAGAGCTTGTCACGGAATATCCCAAACTTCAGACTGAAAGTGACATCTTGAGCAGCTGTACGTCAGTCAAGTATCGTGGAGTTACACCGAGTCACGATTGGTCTCAGTCACTCCACCTAAAACAAATATTCACCAAAGTCAGGCGACTCTTGTTTCACGTCGCCCGACTGCGATCATCCTGCGTACCATACAATTGGATTCTGAAGTTCATCACTGTGTGCATTTAACCACACTGGACTCATTGATCTCCTGTGAATTTTCCAGGCCCACCGTGTAAGTATTCCAAACTGCTTGATTGGTCAATGGACCACTTGTCTCACCACATTGGTATTCCGAAGTCCACTTTGGCTCAAACAATTGCATCTACGCACGTTAATTCATGCATCCAACTTGCTTCCAAAACATGCAACGACATTAGCCCCCATCTTTACGGTGCGCTCTCCAACAGCATATCTACCTCATCGACCGGACAAAATACACAGTAATACATGCCCTCACGAAAGCTTATGGTTTATCGGTCATTCTCTAGCTAGGCAGATTTCTGTTTGATCAAAGCGTTATCATCAAAGAACTGAGCGGTAAACTGTGCCAGTGAGGTTGTCTTTCATGTAACATCCTATTTCGCTATAGTTCTGTCACTTTTGAATTGCCTTACGCTCATTTTAATAGCACGTGTCACGGATGACAATTCACCTGAGCAAGACTCACGCTTGACGAGCGCGCCCCCGAGTCATTTGAGATAACCCTTCATATCTTCTCGCAGCTTAGTCACCGTCGGCTCCTTCGAACCGGATTTACCAGCTCTACGCAGTGATCCATCTTCCGTGGAATTATATTGTACCACTAAAGTCCTAACTATCGATAACGGATTTGACTGTCATCCGCGATTGAACACAAGCGGATAACTCATTCACCTTGTGTCCATTGCCCTTCTGTGTAACACCATTCGGTGCAGAATTCTCGAAGCAGTCCGAAAGACTAAGCTTATTCCAATCGGGTGTTTCTCAACGCATCTGTGAAGGAATTTGTGAGCCCTCAATCTGTGTTCAGCGTTGTGTTTGGATTCATTTACTAGGTCCTAAACCAGCCCGGCCTAACATCAATCCATCAACCGACCAACACTGCAACGTGTGTTTACAAGGGATCACCGCTGACAGCGGGCGCGCCACGCGCTCACGTTTACCATTGACGCGGGAAGTTGCATTGACTGATCATCGGACAAACGCGTGACCTTAAATGTGCACGCCCTCGGCGAACAAGTGTGAGATTTGTTTAAATTGGTGAAGAGTGGGCTAGGTTGCAGCAGTTACTTGAAAATTTATCACGCGAAATGTCTTGGGACGGAGTCGATAAAACGAGACGGTACAATAACACGACAGAGGCGTTTTGGTTCTGTCCAGTATGCAGGGTTATCCAAGTTGTTAGCCGTCTAACTGTGCTACTGAAGAAGTGTGAAAGACTAACAGAAGCAGTCGAGCAACTGGTGTGTGTCAGGGTTACACCTATGAGAGGAAACGGACCTGCACTTGTATGTGAAAATAGCACACCGAATTCCTCATTCAGACAGGAGATAGCCAGCCGTCACAACATTACTCCGACGCCTCAGTCTGAATCAGTACTAACTCTCTTCTCTCTTTACCATAATTAAAAAATTGTCTGCAGAGTGCCCGATTCAACTTCTGTACAGTGTGTTACACTTAGCAGTTTGTTCGCTATACAAGAGAGCATAAGCTGCAGTCAAGCAGACATAGTGAGGAACCAGATAACATACCCATCGGTTCCCGCCAAGCAAACACCGGAAATAGCAACGGTAACCTTGGTGGCCGGGACGAAGAAAACTAAAATGTCGCAGCACGGATGGCCCCCATCAGTGCCGTTCACAAATTCAATAAAAGCACTGGAAACTAAGGCTACCAAACCAGTAGCCACCAGGCACAACCATGGTGCCTTAAACCTAGTGTGCACTAATGTCCCCGAATTCAAATCCAATACAATTAAGTGTAGGCGGACAGACGATCGAAAGCAATGGAGTTCCATCTGTACGGCAATCGGTGTTCATGCTGATCCCACACATCTCGTGTCACCCAAACGCATTGCACTACGGCGAACCCCGATTATTTCGGATAACACTGAACTCGGTGGATGAGACAAAGGCGATTCCGTTGTCTGCGAATCGGCTCCGCAACGCTTCAAGTGGAGTGCGCATACTACCTGAAATCAAGTGGAAAGAACGTGCAGCGGATCCAACTAACAGAGAGAACAGAAAAAGTAAAGATAAGAAAAATGCGATTGCTCACGGTGTTCCTGAGCTTACAGATTTCTCTTCCGATGATGCGCAGGTGTACACGACCGGGAGCAATAGCATTAGATCCGTAAGGCTTTCTCTCGAAAATGTCGTGGCCACCTCGTTGACAAGAATCCTCTTATCACTGAAATATAAGAGGTTTGGTCCCAGGTTGTTGAAACTGGTGTTGCCATCAAAACTAACGGGAAAAAACTTAGAGAACTGGACTAAAAGCCGTAGCACGTTGCCAACAGAAATTCGTCTGGAAGCAGCAGGAACGATATCATCTAATGACAACTCAGTGGAGTCGCAACTCTCAATGAAAAAACCAACCGTAGGACCTGACTTCGTGACCGTTTCAACAGTAGCTATAACATCCGGAGGGACAGAGCAGAGCACGAGCGAAAACCGGGAGCCATGGCATCAGATACTTGAATATATACAAAATTTGTCTCGAGTCTGCAACCAAGTAAAAAAACGATTAGCCGCCTACCTTACATCGGTCGGCGTAAACTCACTTTCTTCATCCATTCCACCTAACACACTTTTGGTCTCAGAGAATCTCTCATGCATGTACACAAATGCCAAAGGTCTACTCAGCAAATTGGCTGGATTAAGACTTCGACACGCGTCAGCAGTTTGGGACCTCATCGCTATCACGGAAACGTGGTTGCGATGTGAGATAACGGATGCCGAAATCGCGCTAACAGGTATGTCTGCTGTCCGGAATGATCGAGCCTGCAAAGGTGGTGGGGTAGCCCTCTACTTTCGTAACAACCTGCAGTGCGAACCCATACACGATTCGGAAACCGATGTACCTGACTTCATTTGTTCCAGCCTCCGGCTGAGAGGGAACGATATTGGCCTAGTGTTTGCTGTTTACCGACCACCATCGTCTACACCTGAGATGGACTGCAACTTGGTGGCTGCATTGAGGCAGGTGATAAACAGGAAGTACAGTCACGTTCTAGTCGCCGGCGATTTCAACTTACATGCTCTAGAATCGCAGGCCACACCAGGAGAGCAATTCAAAGCAGACCTGCAAGATCTTGTCTCAGATTTTCCGCTTTGTGGCCACGTCACTTCGCCCACCAGATTCAGGTGAAATAACAGGCCATCCATATTGCACCGAATATAAACTATTGAAGAACTGATGATCGAAAGTGATAATCGATACTTCTCTAAGCCGCAGTGACCATGCGACTGCATCTCATGTACACTCGGTACGCTGAATATCCTGAAGACAGAACTCAAACGACGCGAACCAAAACCAGACTCGTTGAAGCGGCCGACTGCAGTTTCCTAACCGAGGATGAACCCGATATCACCTGAGAACGTTTCGTCATTAAGTTTAACACCCTGGTTAGTGGAGCATCGGAAACCAAGACTATCAGTTAGAGAAAAATGGCGTCGTTTATAAGCAACAGGACACACAAACGCATGGTGATGCGCAACGCGGCGTGGTATACCCACAAAACCGATTCGAGTCCGAGTACCTGGAAGGTACACACTACACACTATCCTACCGCCGAGTAAGAATTGACCTTATTATGGCCCATCGAGTACTACACTTAAATCACTTCCCCATACTACGGCCAATATTTCACCTGCGGGAACCCTGTAACACCCGAGGACACCGTTACAAACTCAGGGTCCCCTGCATGAACAGAGTATCACATCAGCATTGTATCGAAGAATAGTAAACTTATGGAATACACTACCAGAAGGATTAATAGGGGCCGATTCTGTGAAGTGTTTTAAAACCCGTATCGACGATTATTTCGGAAAACTGTGCTTTTGTGAAACGATGCACATACAATGCTAAAAGAAGACATTGTGTGCCCGGAAATAATGACACTAGTACAAATTCCTAACCGAACAAGGACAAACGATAAACGGGCCAGACACAACTGCTGATAATTCACAACTAAATGTTTTTGATTTTTTGTAATTCGATAGAGTAGTACAGAAACCTTTCTACGTGCTCCTAAATACAGTCTCAGTCTCAATGGAAGACAGGCATTTTTTGCAGATAGATACGACTTCAGACATCACGATCATATCAGAAATCACACCTACCATTCAGCAGGCGAAAAGTGTACCAAGTGCCGAGTTGCAGTTAATTAGTCAAGTCGATTGTGAGTGTCGTTATGCCGACGTTACCGCATGGGGAACGATTTTTGTCACGAGCCAACAGAATTTGAATCTTCTGTGTCTGGACTGGATCGAACGTTTCAACCGACTTGATGCTCCGATCAACCAGATTTGTGCGTATCCAAATACACAAGACAACAGTTCCTAAAACTGTAGTTATCGCGTGCCTACGGGAGAAATATGCAGCAGTTTATCGTGAAGGCCTCGGTAATTGCACTAAAGTACAAGCTCTACTATCGCCTAAGCCCGGTGCTGTT
Source organism: Dicrocoelium dendriticum (assembly GCA_944474145.2). Classification (NCBI taxonomy): domain Eukaryota; kingdom Metazoa; phylum Platyhelminthes; class Trematoda; order Plagiorchiida; family Dicrocoeliidae; genus Dicrocoelium; species Dicrocoelium dendriticum. The sequence goes on from OX104069.1 coordinate 12,555,325, forward strand.
CCAGTGTTTCGTACGAAACGCCCTGTACCTTACGCAGCAACATCAATGATTGACCAGGAGCTGGATCGCTTAGACAGCAGGGGTTAACCACCCGGTGAACTACCCCTCTGGGGCGGCATCCATTGTGGTGGTCAAAAAACCAAACGGTCAAATTCGAATATGCGCCGATTTCTCGACGGATCTAAATGCTGCATTGAACGCCCATCAGTACCCTTTACCGTTTGCAGATGATTTGTCGCAACGAGACTGGACCTTAACGTGGTGCGACGGTTTGCGTACCTCCGGGCACCTTGAGAGCTACTCCTACCAGGTTGGTCAATGGTGAGAAGTCAGATAAACTCAGTGTCCTGTTCCTTCAGGTTGGGCGGTTGAAATGGGATGGCGTCCATTTCTGTAAAACTAACTCATTGCCACCTCCCCTCTGCCTGGTGGACAGGCTTTTGAGCCAAAGGCTTTGGATGAGGACCCTAATCGTCCTCCTGTCTAGGTCTGAACGCTCTGGCAGTATCTCAGCCCACATACAACCATGACTTTTTCTTCAAACATAAACTTCATCCTGCATCGGCCGTCGTGCAGATTATCAAGGGTCGCCTTATCTGCTGCATACAGCAGGGCGGATAAACGAAAATATGCTACTGCTGGCGCATCCCTTCCTCCTTTTCCACCTTTTTCTCTTACACCCATCCCGACCCCCATTCCTAATCTTCTTTCTATAATTGCAAGCTTAATTGACAGCAACCGAAATGCCACTGGAGTAGAACCATCTGCAGCCACCGTCCCACCACACCTATCGGACGCCTATTAACAAAATTCCATTATAAGACCACGTTATCCCGTTTCTATGGCGACATTCAATGTTCGAACTTTAAGACAAACAGGTCAATAGGCTGCACTCGCACGCACCATGGACACACTGCGTATTGATGTGTGTTGTGTGTCCGAAACTAGGATCAATGACCCTATTAGGGTTATTGGATTAACTGCACCCGGCTTAACCTCTCGTTACTGGTTGCACGCATCCGGAGACGCCGTTGCAGCACTCACGGGTCATGCTGATGTAGGTATCATTCTCACCTCCAATGATGAGTCATCATTGGTTGATTGGATTCCGGTGAACAGCCGTTTAAGTGCAGCCCCTTTGACGACATCAGCTAAGTTTGATTCACAAGGGAGTATAAAACGCTGTATGTTCGTGATTTCCGCTTATGCTCCCACCGACTGCAGTTCAAATGCTGTCAAGGACACTTTCTATCACGAACTGAACACGCTGATACGCAGTGCTACTAGTTCAGATAGTATAGTACTTGCAGGGGATATGAACGCAAAAGTAGGGCGTCTAACCTCTTAAGAAGCTCAGCTGGGTGGTAAATGTGGGCTTAACTCCGAACGGACTGACAACGGTGAGCGTCTGCTGCAACTGTGCGCGGAGCACCAGTTGTTTCTAAGTAGCACTGCTTTTAGACACAGTGGGTGCCGAAGTGGCACTTCGCATCCTCCTGTAGCTGACCAGCGATGGACCCAAATTGATCACATTGCCGTACGTTACAGATGGCGTGGTTCCATCCTGAATTGCCGCTCGTACTGGAGTAACTGTGTCGACTCTGATCATGCCTTGGTACGTTGTCGTTTCTCCATGAACTTCACCGGGAGGCGCAGCAAGCGTCCCATACGATTGGCAAGTGAGAAATTGTCTCAGTCCTCGGTCAGGCAAGCCTATCAAGACACACTGCATACTGAACATCCGCAGTCTTGTCCTAACGACGTTGAGCTTCGGTGGAATAGGATCTCGGCCGCCATGCACGACGAAGGAATATCTGCTTGTGGCTCTATCTATCGTCACCGCACCAGTCACTGGATATCCGAGAGGTCGGTGAAGCTGTTGGAAGCTAGAAGACATCCGCGGCTGGCTCTGAACACAATGTGGCCAGACGCGCTTATAGACGTGAACTAAAGCAGAGCCTGCGTGCTGAAAAGGAAGCCTAGTGGACCAGTCGGGATCAAGAAATGAAGGAGGCAGGAGCAGTAGGCAATTACCGCAAGCTCTTCCAGCTTATACGCACCACTGGTCCCAGAAAATAAGGCGTCAGTGAGACAATCAGAGACAGCGCATGTGCGCTGGTACACAATAAGGAGCGCCGTATGGCACGTTGGGTGGAACAATTTCAAGATCAATTCCGCTGGCCTCCTGCTCGCGGACCTCTACCTACTCAGGTGATGCAGGACGAGTCATGGACGGTTAGTTTAGAGCCTCCGTCGGAGGCCGACATTCGAAACGCGATTACAGCCCTCAATCGTTTTCGCGCCGCTGGCCCGGATTCCCTCCCACCTGCACTATTTAAGGATGGAAGTGAGGTCCTCTGCAAAGCACTAACCTTATTCGAATGTAGCTGGAACGAAGAGTGTCCGGCTAATTGGAGCGAATCGATTATAGTGGCAATATACAAGAAGGGCAGTCGTACAGACTGTGCTAACCACAGGGGTAATAGCCTAACGCCAATTGTGACAAAATTACTAGCCTCGATTATCGTTCGTCGCCTCACTGCAGAACGGGAACCTCGGATTAGGGAAGAGCAGGCCGGTTTTCGCCCAGGACGTGGCTGTACAGACCATATATTTACTTTGTGGCAGGTGCTAGAGCAGCACCACGCATACCGCAGACCGACAATAGCTATGTTCCTCGATTTCAACAGTGCGTTCGATTCTTTCGATCGATGTATTCTGTTCGAAATACTTGCGCGGAAAGTTGTTCCCACGAAACATGTGAACATTCTTCGTGCTCTATACTCGAACACTACAGACCGCGTCAGGGTCTACGGTGCCCTATCGGATAGCATTCCGACCACAAGTGGCGTTCGTCAATGTTGTCCGATTTCCCCATTTTTGTTCAATTTCATTGTGGATTCTATCATGGAGCGTTCCCTTGCGGAATCTCACGATGTAGGCGTTGAAGTGCTGCCTGTTGTGAAAGGTTAGTTGATCTCGATTATGCAGCTGATATCGTCTTGCTTTTCGACGATATTGGGGCGGCCCAATCAACCCTGAATAGCCTGTCCAGGGTGGTCCCATTATTTGGTATGCACTTCGCACCTTCAAAGAGCAAAGCGTTGCTGCAGGACCACCAGCCACTTGTTGACCCCTTGACGCTTGCTAACGAGGAACTCGAGGTGGTTGATCACTTATCTTGGAAGTTGCGTCAGCAATGATGGGTGCATAAAAACTGACGTCATCTCACGCATTGCAAAGGCCAGAGCTGGCTTCTTGAACCTGCGGCATCGTTGGCGACAGAAGGGTATACAAGGGCACAGTGAGGACCGTTCTGCTGTATGGTAGTGAGACTTGGCCCCTTCGGTCTGAAGAGCTGAGGCGCCTTCAAGTCTTTGATCATCGTTGTCTACGAAGCATTGCTGGAGTCTGATGGCACCGGCGTGTCCGCAACGATGATGTGCGTAGGCGAGTACTAGGTAGTGATAATCATGCCAGCTCACTAGAATAAGATATAGCACTGAATAAGTTGCGTTGGCTCGGGCACGTGTTACGTATGCCTGGTTACCGCTTACCTAGGAGGACCTTGTTTAGTCTGCCAGGTGTAGGGTGGCGCAAGGCTCGATGTGGACAGAAGTTGACTTGGCAGCGGGAAATGAAGACACTGATGACCAAATTGGGTCCCATTGGTCCGTCTCGCCTTCCGGGCTGGAGTCCATGTGACTCGCCTTGTGCTTGGCTCGAGACTTTACGGGACATGGCTCGCAGTAGACACCAGTGGCGCGTCTGCTGCCGTCTCCTATTCGGATTGCCTGTTTAAAGTGTGTCTGGTGCTGAGTTATCTGCGGGGTAATGGCTGATTATGACGCGTGGCAGTGAAAGCAGCAAGGAAGCTGTCTCGCCGATGCCGCCTTATCTTAGCACGATAGCCAGCTGTTTGTGACAGTATGTTGTCTACACAAGGTGTAGGCGCCTTGACCCAGAATGTTTGTTAGGGCATTAAGGTTTTCAGGTAAGTCCCCTTCTCTCCCTCTTCTTATTCTCTATTTCATAGGTCCTGATGGTTGTATGGCAGCGAAGCATCAGTTCACATGGCTGATGTACTGCTGTTGATGATGACCTGGAAGGTATACGTTGTCCACCGTACCCAATTAGTGCGCAAGCACAAAGTAGCTTATCAACATGTCTTAGCCGAGCGATAAACTTCAAATCCTAAGCTTCTGTACAAGCATGTGAACAGCCTCGGCAAGGTGAAAATTGGATTTCCCCCTCTTCAAACAGCGGATAGTTTAACACGGACTATTAAAGAAGCGTGGAATGTTCTGCAACAACAATATGCACCAACGTTTCATTGCATCCTGTGGTCTCCTGAATTGTTGGAATCTATGGTGCCCATACCAGGACTCACACATAAATTTTACGGTAGACATCGTGAAGAGAAAGCTGCTATCCATGCGACAGCACACTTGTCCAGGAATTGACGACATCCGCCCAAAGATGCTTGCTGTGGCGGCTACTATTTTGGCTGAACTCTTAGCGCGGCTGTTCCAGCACTGCGTTGACGAGCAGCACGTTCCTTCAATGTGGAAACACGGAAAAAGAACTAATATTTACAAAGGGGTAGTCGATCCGACCCAGCTAATTATCGACGAGTGACTACTTCCAGTTCTTTCAAAAGTTATGGAGGCTATCACTGCCGACACAATCAAGTCATTTTCTGGACGGCTTTAGTTACATTGCCCAGCAGCAATACGGGTTCCGCCAGAATCGGTCGTGCACAATCAATCTATTGTTAGCACGAGACAGCTGGACCGAAACTATGGACGCTGGTGCAGGAGTTGATGTGGCTTACCTTGATTTCTCTAAAGCATTCGCCCGGTTGGACCATAGTATCCTTCTTGTCAAAATTCAAGTATGTGGCATTGGGGACCCTCTCCTCGGGTGGATCTACAAAGTGCTCTCGCACAGGCGTCTGGAGGTGAGTACATGAATCCATATCAGACCGAATTCAGGTCGAATGCGGGGTGCCAAAGAGTTTGGTATTGGGGCCCCGTCTATTCTTGGTCTTAATAAACGATCTAGTGAATCAAATTGCCCCAAACTGTTTACTCTACACCAATGACATCAAAGTTTGGCGAGTGAGCAGAGCTCCAGAAGATCGTATCCAGCTTCAAATCGACCTTGGCAAGAGTTATGGATGGTCGGTCAAAAATCGCCTTTTTTAAAGTGCCTAAATGTCGGGTGTTCCATTTAAGACACCGAATGGTTCACACATGTAAGCTGGGAGACCAGGATCTGCTACACCGTTCTCTCGAGAAGGATCTCGGTTTGTTGGTCTAGGAAGATCTCGGCTGCTCGGTGCAGTCCAACAAGACATAGAAGAAGGGAATCCAAATCGTGGGACTTTTACGGAGAGCTTTCGGGCAACTCGAATCGTCGATTTTCCGCCAAATACTTCCCGCTTTTACACGCCCACCTGTTAAGTATGCAATTCAAGCATGGCACCCATGGCTAAAGCGGGATCTGACGGTCTTGAAGTTTCCACAACATCGGGCGACCAAAAAGGTCAAGGGGTTGCGCCACTTGTCATACGAACAGCCCCTCAGAGTGCTTGGCATTTTCAGTGGACGTTATTTCCGTTTGCGCGGTGACCTAATCATGGTTTACCGAATATTAAACAACACTAATCACCCCCGCCATCACCTACTGAAGCTGAGTCACAACAACCTACTGAGGCCATCAACTCAAATTGGTAGAACAATACAGTCAGTTGAGTGTCGAAGAAACTTCTTCTCGCTGCGTTTTTGCCACACTTGGAATACTCTCTCAAAAGCTGTTATTTCAGCCCCACGTTAGCCGTGTTCAAAGCACGTGTCGACAGTGCACTGGCCACACTACACCATATGAGATAATCCAAACGACCCATAAAAGCAGCAGGAAAAGAAAAGCATAGGAAACCACAGACGATAACCTTAGATTATACATAAAACAGACGGAAACGCTGTAATCCGCAAGTTCACAATTTGCAGTTGTTTACTATTCTCTTTCACTATTTGGGCCTTTATTTTGCTCACCCCTAACCAATCATCCGGCGGGACCCGTAAAGCTTCGGCTTCTTTTAGCCGCAATATACCATTGACCATAAATGCGCACTCTTGACTGACTGTATGTAACAGAGATCGAACAGGATCGCCAAGATTTTTGATTGAAACAAGTGGCTCGATCTTAGCGCAAGAATAGAAGAGTTAGTCAGGGCTGGGAACGACAAATATTCGTCTATTGATCAATTTGCAACCCAGAGTATACTCTAAAACGCTCTAGAGACCCCGATAATTCGTCCTTATACGCAGAATAGCAAGCAATTTGGTGATCCTGAAATCAATCAAAATTTGCTTCAACGTGATTCCAGAATTATTTAGAATTTTCGCGAACATTCGTTAATATGCGTGAACACACTGTCCAATTATCTGACAGTTCAGCAACGGCCGTGATTTTGGTAGTTGATCAACATGCTGGTCGCGGATACATGTTATAATTCCCACAAGGACGCAAAGTGGTCGAGACAAGTCGAGATATGCGTGACATGCTAAACAAGTATGCTCCAAGTTACGGTATGGTGGCATTTTTGATCCATCGATTCAAAGTATGGAACTATCAGTTGTCAGAAAAACGAAGGTCAAGGACGCAAGCCACATCCAAGACACTGGAGGAATACCGGATACAAGGTGTGTGAAGTTTTTCCAAGCCTTTGCCTTCCAAAACCACCGTTCGTCGCCATCAGCGCCAATCTGGATTGGATCTAAAGCTCAGATAACTGTGACCACACAAACTGACTGGTGATCAGATTTCGAACCGCTGTGTCATCGCACCTTTAATTATGACTCACACACACAATCATCGATGGCTGGACAATGCCGCTAGTGGAGACGAGAAGTGGGTTCTGCATATCAGCCATAGCAGGAAGCGTCAACGGATCGCAGCAGATGAAACGCCAGTACAATTCTCTAAAGATGAACTACATAGCATGTTGTCGATGCTGTCGGTCTGGTGGGATCGCTGATGAGTCATCTACTTGGAACTGCTGCAAGACAATTAAACGGTTACCACCGATGTCCCCTCTAAACGATTGCAAAGGTGATCGAAGAGCACAGAAAATGTGTCCAATGAGGCTCAAATCCTTCTGTTGCAAGACAACGCATGTCCTCACATGCGACAAAGGCGACGAGCATCAAGTTGCAACAGCTAGGTATCGAAGCTCTGGTGCCTAAAGCAACCTTGTCCATAGTGAGTACTAACTTCCGCTCGCTGCACAGTCACGTGGGGGAGAAGAGAGTGGATGACCACTACAGCGAAGCGCTCCTTGCCCAATACCTTCAATGGGAGGGGCATCGACAGCTTGCTTGAGTGTCGGCAGTACGTGAGTGATTACAATGGACGTTGTATTGATTAGATTTATTATTGATTGAATGTGCGAAAAATTTATATTGATCTCGGAACAACTAAATAAAATGAACATCCTGGAACCCTGAGTACCCCAATAGAGCGCTGCAGCGCTTTGCGGAACATCCACAACAGAGCTGACGTGAAGTTCTTAAATGTCATACACGTAGCTGTTGTCCACCAGTATCTTCCTATTGTTCTAATTACAATGTTCAAAAAAATATTTTTTCATAACAGAAATGCCTTAGAGTATATACTCCACTGATAGTATAAATGTATTCCGATGTTACCTAGCACGTCAAGTTAAAGTTATAAGATAATGATTATTTTCAGTAATGTCCAGTCTAGATAGTACGAATTTTAGGTAAATGTATTGAATAACAACTTGTACGGTGTGCATGTACGTGGCAAATGAACTTAAAATATCCCTGCAGCATACTCCGTCCACTTATCGTTTGTGTAGTACTGTTGAGTTGCTCTCCTGTCACATAAGAACAAGCAACAGCAATATTCTATGAAGCCTCCTTGCATACCCATTAGGAGTCCAATGACTTTGAAGTCAGCACAAATGTTGCAGCAGTACTTATGGTAGTTTGGTGCATAATTTCGTTAGTCTCCTTCATATTGGTGCCATGCGACAGAGGCACAGTTGGGTACACATTTCCATTGTGGAGCAGCATGGTCTTAAGACTACGGTTAGACGAATGAATGCACAAACGTCATCCATCACTGATATGCCTCACGCCAAGCCCATTCCTCAGTCCTTCCCTGTCGGAATAGGGTTCCCACGTGTTATAGAAACCGGACAAGTTAACACTTTCTGTATACAGCAATTAAGTGCCACTGTTGCAGCCGAGATGCCAGCAACTCGGCCTTGTCTTTAGGCAAGCCCAGGTCACGTACCAAGTCATTCAGCTGTGATTGTCCAATACGATGTTGGTTGACATCATTTGCAGATATCAGATGCAGAATTAATACTCGTCTTCAGTGACATGTTCACTAGAGACACTGCAATGGGTAAGGTGTAATCGTGTGGAACAGGTCGAATAGCTGAGGTAAGATCGGGGTAACGAATTCTGTCCTTGTTTTGGTTGGAGAATCCAATGAAAGTAGTTAGACAGAAGTAACAGTCTGTCGTGTGATCCTCCGGTTCCCTCCACACCATGAGGATTGCAAAGGACATCTTGTCTTTGCACCTGAGCCACTGACTCAGAAGAAGATTACACGACACACAAACAATAGGTGGCGCCCACATCTTATCCTGATCTTCCAGCTTCACACCGAAATGTGTGTGGTTGGCAGACTAGAGTAGTGAAGAAATGGGTCTGCATTGTTCACAGACGTAACAAAAATGATTTCGGTCATTGACACATCAGCGTCTTTGAGCCATGATCAAGATATCAACTGAGGAAACACAGCTCCCAATCGATTTTCATTATCAAGTGGATACCATGGTCAAGATCATCTCTTTTATACGGTTACAGGGAGCCAAAGGACCAATCAGAGGCGGGCATTCGAGGCATAGAACGCACTGCATAGCTGAAATGAAAGGCTGAAAGTAAACAAAACCCGACGAGATAGAAACATTTGGTTTGCATGTTTGTAAGCAGCTCACTTGTTACTACTGGCAACACCCTATCTCATTTCTGTCACATAAATGGTGTTGGATAGGTATTAGTTCCGAAAAGAGTTGTCGGAATAACATGTCGGCACTGAGACATTGAGACGAAAGGTATACATCCAAAACAACCTGTCAAGGACCAACGTACAAATGCGTACGGGAAATTTAAATTCATGATCTAGAAGACTCCAAAATCGCATATCACTGCGGATCATGTCTTCCATTGGTGCGAGATTCCAGTGTTCTCGGAAAATTCAGGATGTTTCCACGCGACTATTTGTAAACAAAATGTACTCGTGTAGGAAAAAAACTCATCGGTAGATGCCCAAAAATAATAACAGCAGATAAATCACAAGAAAACAAGTAACAGATGAGCATAACAAAACAATCAGAACAAAGTGGCGAATTTCGGTTGGATTAGGCGAATCGTATGTGATCAGTTAGAAGTTAAGAAAATTGCAAGGCCATGTTTGGCTACGGTTGCAAATTTGGTGAAAACTCTGATCGAACTGTCGGATTTGGAGAAAGTCAGAGGTTCCCCCACTCATATAAGTGGCTGCATAGAGCGCAATATTCGGAAGTCACAAAATGACGAACCATTTGCATCGATGATAGCAAATTACACTTGTCTATTGCTGATCGATCAGATAGTGACTGGGAAATATAGTGAGCACATAGAATTCGTGCTCACTCGTGGAAGGAAACATCCAGTCCAGTTTCAGTAGACAGATGCTTTAGATAAAACGAGAAGCAAAGGCTTCCAGTAATCTAAAGATATCATGGGGGTCATATTCAGAGAAAAAGTAATCAAAAGATGTCTGGAAAATAGCCCCAACACACGGTGAACACGGCATACAGCCAAACCTGTGTGAAATTGTTAATTGAATCAGGCAGAAATTATGAATTACAAAATAAAACGAAAGCAGAACGAGGAAAGAACACCTGGAAATGTGACAGGAAATATTTCAGGAGAGCACGGTATGAAATGGACAGTGAGAGATGAGTGAAAGAGAGCAGCAGGGGTGCTGGAAAGCGCAGTGGATTTCACGGGAGAACAGTAGTGACACGATTTATCGGACCGAGAGTCCAATCGCCAGGGCAATCAGAATTAGGATCACGACAGTGATGATAATGCAAATGCATTTCCGACGTCGCACGGATTTGCGGTGGCTGACGGCCGAATCAAGTTGATGGGTGCCCGCCTCGACCTGGATTGGAAAAAAGGCGCATGTTGAAGTGATTGTTATGAATACGAAACAACTCATCTACAGCAGCACAAAAGACATTTGAACTGATGCTTAACTGCCACACAACCATAATGACCTACGGAACGAAGAACAATAAGAGGGAGTTAAGGTGAACCTAGCGTAAAACCTTAATGGCCGAAGCAAACATTCGGGGACAAGGCGCCTACGACTTGTCAACAACATATCGTCACAAACTGCCTGTCGTGCAACTATAACGCGGCAAAAGTGACACAACTTCCTTGTGGCTTTCACTGCCCAGTGTCATAATCAGCCATTACCGCGCAGGTAAATCAGCAACAAACACACTGTAAACAGGCCGTCCGACTACGAGACGACAGCAAAGATAACACTGGTGCGGACTGAGAGCCATGTCTTGTCAAGTCTCGAGCCATACACGAGACGGGTCACGTGAATCCCAGCCTAGGCGGTGGCACGATTCCTCGATGCCAAATAAACTTTCACTCACCTCGAGTTTTGCACCAATAAACATCCGATGGCTGGCTTGCCGAACTACCTACTCGTGGTGCCAGCTGGGTGGTTCGGGTGTACCCCGTTCCAGCAAAGTGTTCGGCGACAATGTTCCACCTCAGTGGGACATTGTATTCCAGCAGGTGTGCTGACTTCATGGGGAGTATTGGGCCCCTGTTTGGTAATCTACCAAACAAGGACGCATGAACTGAACATTCAGTAAATGCCTCCCACTGGGCGCGATTCCCTGAATTCGCCCCACTGCCTTGCGGATAGGTTATTTAGCCAAACACACTGGGTGGAGTCCACTAACTCAAGTTCCTACTTCGGCTTGGGCAACCGAGTAGTATCACACCCTCTCACAAGACCATGAACTGTACTACAACGTGCTCATCAGCTACTGTTTCTTCTAGTCACTTTCACGCGACTTCATCACACGCCGATTGTTTGTTTGTTAACAATCCTCACTTTCCGTTACCCGATTCATGTGTTCAACAATCTGGCTGCGATTCCGATTGCGACGCAGACCAAGGAGTTCAACCTATGGCTCGCCTTCGTCCCCCATCCTCGTTCCGTCTAGCGTGCTTCAACGTTCGAACACTCATTGGGATTGGACAGCAAGCCGGTCTAGCGCGCACCCTAGATTCCCTAGACATTGATGTCTGCTACTTTTCAGAAACCCGATTGCAAGATCCCAGCACTGTGCTTACATTGACATCCCCCACTGATCACGAAGCCAGATATCACCTGCGTCTTTCTGGAAATGCAGTAGTTAGCTCAGCGGGTTTGGCTAGCGCAGGTATAACACTAAGTGACAAGGTCGAGGCGACACTACTCTACTGTTTCCCGATAAACAGCCGACTATGTGCAGTTCGGATTCGGGGTTCATGTAGAATCGTCAGGCACCGCGAAGAGAGACAAAACTTGTTGGTGATCTCCGTGTACGTTCCAAATGACTGCAGTGACGACTCGGTCAAGAACGAATTCTACCGGGATCTACAACAGCTCTTGACTAATGTTGAAATGTCGGATGCCGTTGTCCTTGCTGGGGATTTTAATGCATGGGTTGGCCGCCTGTTACCATACGAACGCCACCTTGGTGGTCAACACGCGCTCGAAGAGAACCGCTCTGGTAACGGAGAGAGACATCTCCCATTGTGCGAAGACAACCGTCTGTTTCTTTCGAGCACTAACTTCAGGCGTACGAAGAACCGTTCCGTAACGTGGCGTCCCCCTTCTTCAACACAACTGTGGTTTCAAATTGATCACATGCAATTAGCTTCAAATGGCGCGGCAGCGTACTGGACTGCAGGTCCTTTTGGTCCACCTTCGTTCACTCAGATTATGCACTGGTCTGCGCGAAAATCTGTATGTGTTTTGGAGGATCCCGAAACAGGAAGCACCGCAAGATTGATTTAAACAGATTACCTGATTCCTCTGTCTAGGCGAGCTATCACTCTTCACTGGCATATGCACTCAGTTGCAATCTACCGCAAGAAGTGGAGCAACAGTGGACTTGTATGCGGAAGGCGATGACCATTTCCGGACAGTCATGCTGCGGCCTAACTCGACGCCCTTTGAAGGCTCGGATCTCTGCTCGTTCTCTGGAGCTGTTCGAACGCCGCAAAGATATCCCGGCAGAATCAGATTGCAACGAGCGGCGCTGTTCTGTCAACCGGTTGCTCAAACAAAGCCTACGCAAGGATCGCGAGACATGGTGGTCTGAGCGTGCTTTAGGGATGGAGACCGCTGCCCTCTCTGGCAACACTCGCAGGCTTTTCCAACTCATTCGGTCCCATCGAAGTGTGAAGTACTGCTCAAGGATTGGCTTTCACCTGCTCCAGTGCTCATTCTCGAAGGTGCACAACTTGAGCAAGTAGATAGTTTTGTCTACATTGGGATCTGTGTTTCTGCTGACGGCACTATCAACGAAGAAGTTTCTATTCGCATCGCTAAAGCTCGATCAGCATTTGTCAATCTGAGCCACTTGTGTCGTCGTCGCAACGTCTCATACTCGCTGAATGGATGCGTTTACAGGGCATTAGTTAGCTCAGTATTGTTGTATGGGAACGAGTTCTGGCCGATTCGCGTGGAAGACATGCGTCGTCTTTCTGCGTTCGATAACGGCTGCATAAGGAGGATCGCTCGTGTTTGATGGCAACATCGGGTTCGACATCGCATCTTGGGGAATGCGAGTATTCCCTTCAATAAACTGGGTTTTTTTACGCCGGTTAAGATGGCTCGTTCACGTCCTACGCATGGCACCTGAGCGTCTGCCGCGACGCGCTCTATTCGCTTGTCAAGGACCTGGCTAGAGGCGACCGCGTGGTGGTCAGCCTTCCACTTGGCGGCAGCACATGAAATCGCTGACGTAGTGTCTAGCCGCTGTTGGATCCGTACGTCTTATAGGATGGGGACCAAAGATGAGGAGTGCCAATGGCTTAGCACTCTTGAAAACATGGCCCGCAACCGGAATCAGTGGAAGAATTGTGTACAGTATTGTATTGATTCTCATGTTTAATACAACAAACATTAAAGATGACAAAAAAGAGTAAAATCGGGGTGCGAAAAACACAAAAAATGTTTTGTTCTACTGCTTGTCAAAATGTTCCATTCTCCCTGCGGCATATTAGCTGAAGTGTGTTGCTCACCTTCAACTAGCATGCCACGATGATTATGACGTGACGACTCTTGCTTATCCGTTGATCTCCATGGTTTTATGTTGGCTCTGTGTCTAGTTGATAGACTGTTGAGATTACAATACAATACAAACATCTGATAAACAAAACAAGGCTGTACTCCGTAAGCTGTGATCAGGCATATGTAACATGTGTCCAAGCCAACACAACTTATTCAGTGCTATCTGCTGTTCCGATGAATTAGATTGGGTATCATTGCCTAGCACTCGCTTGCATATATCATTGTTGCGGACACGCTGGTACAATCCAACAGCACCGATGATTGGTAGGCAGTGATGAGCAAAGTTCTGAAACCGTAGATCCTCAGACGGAAGAAGTCAAATCTCACGTCCATAGAATAGGACGGCCCTCACTGTGGTCTTGTGAACAAGCCTTTAAAGAGCGAAAGGAACCCTTTCTAATGCCACAGAGGTCGCATATTTGAGAAGGCTTTTGCTATATGTGCCCACCGTCACTGATGCAGGTATGAAGATAAGTAAGTTGAACAAGAAGGTCCATGAAGTTTTTATAAATCGCAACTAAAACGCAGACATATGGAAACTTAAATTGTATTCCACAGGATAAACGATGAAGCAATCAGTTGACAAAGATTGTGTGGAACGAATGGACAGGTTAGGACTGGTACGGACTACGTGACGCGTGAAGTGGATGCGCTCGAACAGCAGCGGGTAGAAAGCAGGCTTAAAATAGTGAAAAGAACGGACGGCCCAGGTGGGACACAAGAAAATGCAAATGAAGAATACCAAAGAGGAACAGTGAATTACGACGCTGTACAGTGGGAATGGACTATCTCATTCCCAGAGGGCAGCACGTTAATCCGGGTGTGGCTTTAACCAGCCAACACCGTAGGCAAGATTGAGAAACGGCTGGAGAAAGTGAGTGAGCTCCGATCTCAGGCGGGCTCGCCATTGTAGCTACCAGATTCCAATATCTGCAGATCGAGAATGCCTTACGCCACATAAACAGATGTGCCGTGAAAGTTTGAAACAAGACCGAGGGAAATGCGGCATCAGCAGTACGCCGGTACGCAGAACCGATGCTCGATGCCACGCAAGCACCACCAGTGGCGTGCGGGCTAAGGATACGGCGAGGGTCGCCCAGTGCCTCACGTAGGCTCGAACCCGCGACCTCGGGATCATAAGACAGGCTTCTGATCAGTAAGGCCACGAGCCGGCGGGAGAAATGCGGAAGAGACGTACGATTGGTTCGTAGCTAGCCTGTAATACCCACCGGCCAGAAGAAAGCTAGGAGATTGTAGACGCCACGTGCACCATGACAGAAGTGCATTAAGTGGCCGCTTGACTTTTGCAGTGTAGGCACCTGCTAGCCCATTCACCAACGTACCATGTGTACCAGCTGTATACATTGAAACAACCGGAGCGCAGTTCGTTTCACGACGGAATCGCTAAGTGGCCACAGGAAGTATTGCGAACGATGTGCACCCCAGTGACACGAGAGACTAGCAACAGCCCCCTGGAGCCGGTGATTGAGACGGTGGCAAGAAACAGATAAGGAGTTTGTCAACAGGGGGACAAAGCGCAGGGAGTTCGAGCTGGGATACTGCCAAGGAGGCCAAACATATGTGAGAGCGGAGAGCTAAACAAGAAGCATGGAGGTCACAGACCAAGCAAGTGGACCATTCCACCACGAAACAACTGGGTACCAAAGCAACTAAAGTGTGAAAGGTCAACAGAAACGGTATAGTGAAAGCGCATGGCTGCCCTCAGAGATTCGTCGAGAAGCGTACGCACGTGGGGTTCGAGGGATTTATGGATGAGACTTCTGTCCTGAAGAATACAAGGGGCGTCATGTCGATCAAGCAGACTACTTTCTATGCTACCAAAGTGGCTACCATAAACCGAAGCCGAAACTTGACACCATCTACAATGAAGGAAGCAACGATGTAGGCAGATCAGATCACTACGTGAGTAAGCGGTTTGAAGAACGTACTCCAAAGCGCATTGCTACGATGACGGCACGACAAGCAATGGGACAAGCGACAACAAACGAGCTGCCGGTATCAACCGGTGGTACTCACCCAACCTGGACGAATCAAGTTGACTGCTCAACGTTGGTCGGTGCTTATTGAAATAAAAACACCAGTGTTAAACTTCGCCGAGGCCAGGAATCCTACTTGGTGACGTCCAACTTTGCGTGTTTGAAAACAGTTGAGTGACACTCTAAAGCTTCCTTGATGTTCACAATATCTGTCTCCAGTTCATTGGCTGGGGTTTGTGTGCTCCCAACTGGTTAATTTTTGCATGTGAATGACAGAAATGTTGTTGAGTTGCAAGTGGTTAGGCAGCGCTATTGGACTTCTTATTGGCATGTTTAATTCGCATGTGACTGTGAAACCAGCTACATAATTAGAATCGATAGCATACCGAACGACGGAATGAAAGCAAATATGTTAATATCGCCTCAACACGAGGCAGTGTGAAGCGATCAAGAAAACCTCAAGCCCTGTGTCCAAGTGGAGCATCCGTCTCTTCGATCGACAGGCATACTCTGACCTCAGGTCACTAGACTGAGGTCAACTCGCTCTCTTCTGTTTCTCTGGGGTTGTCCCGATAAGCCGGATTAGACCGGTGTGCTTGGTACTCGAAAACAACTATCGACCAGTCTTAGGTTATTTTAGATGCGGATGCGAGAATTCCGTTTAGGTGTAAATTGTGTATACTCATTATATGATCATCATCATCAGCCATGTGTACTGATGTTTTGCTGGCATACAATTACAATGAAAAATAAGAAGAGAGAGAAAGGGGGCTTGGCGAAAAACCTTAATGCCATAAACAAACCTCGGTGAGGCTCCTCTACGCTACTGCACGCCACTCAACTACGCACTGATGATGTCACCTCGATTGGTGGCGAAACGTTTGCAACCAAATTGCCAAGCTCAGCGAACAGTTCAACTGCCACAGAGGGCTATCATGCAAAGACAAAACGGCATCAGTGAGACAGCTTCCTTGCGGCATTCAATGTCCCGCGGATAAATAAACACCAAACACACCTTAAACTGGCTATCCGACTAGGAGAAGGCAGCAGATGCACCACTGGTGTCGGTTGCGAGCCATGTCCTATCAAGTCTCTAACCAAACTGAAAGGCGAGACGGACCAATGGCACCCCGTTTGGTCGTCAGTGACTTCATTTCCCGCTGCCAAGTCAACTTCTGTCCACCTCGAGCCTTGCGCCACCCTATATCTGGCAGACAAAACAAGGTCCTCCCAAGTAAGCGGTGCCCAGGTATACATAGTACGTGCCCAAACCAACGAAATTTATTCTGCACTATCTGTTGTACTAAGGAACTTAGTTGAGTATCACTGCCAAGCACACGCCCAGGCCCATATCATTGTTGCGGACACGAGGGTGCGACCCGATGCTAGCAATGCTTCGCAGACAACGATGATCAAAGACTTGAAGACGCCTCAGATCCTCAGACAGAAGGGGCCAAATCGAACACACATACAGTACGACGGCCCTCAATGTGGCCTTGTAAACACGATCTTTCATACCGAAGGAAGCTCTTTTCGGTAGCTAAATATGAAGCAGATTCAAGAAGACACTCTGGCTTTTTCAATACGTGAACTGACTTCGGTTGCAATGCACCCATCGTTGCTGATGCAGCTGCCAAGGCAAGTGAATACCCCAACTACCTCGAGTTCCTCGATAGTAAAGGTCAAGTAGTCATCAAGTGGCCGGTGGTTCTGCAGCAACACTTGGCACTTTGAAGTGGCGAAGTGCATACCAAATAATGGGACCACTCTGGACAGGCTACTCAGGGTTGATTGCGCCGCTCCAACATCTTCAAACGACAAGACAATATCGTCCGCATAAACAAGATCAACTAGCCTTACACTGGGCAGTAGCCCAACGCATGCGTCGTGAGGCCCCCAAGGGAACACTCGTGGATGGAGTTCATGAGGAAACTGAACAAAAATGGGGAAATTGGACAACCCTGATGAACGCCACTTTTGTCGCGAAGATATCCGATAAGTCAAAGCAGGACCTGACGCGGCCTGTACTGTTCGAGTACACAGCACGTAAAATGTTCACATGATTCATGGGAATACTTTTCGGCGCAAGAATTTCGTACGGAATGCATCGATCGACTGAATAGAACGCACACTTGAAAGTAAGGAACACAGCTATTGTCAGTCTGCGGTGGGTAGTCTGCAGGTGGGTAGGAATCCGGGCGAATGGCACGAGAACGACTGAAGGCTGTGATCGCGTTTCGGATCTCGGCATCCGATGGAGCCTCTAAAATAATCGATCAAGGCTCGTCCTGCAGCACCTGAGTAGGAAGAGGTCCGGGAGTAGGGAGCAGCTGAACTGATCTTGAAAGTGTTCCGCACAAGACGTACGGCGCTCATTATTGTGTAGCAGTGACCTCGCGCTGTCTCTGTTTGTCTCACTGACACCTGGTTTTCTGGGACCAGTGGTGCGGATTACCTGGAAGAGCTTGCGGTAATTGCCTATTGCTCCTGCCTTCTCCATTTCTTGAGTCCTACTGGTACACCAGGCTTCCTTGTCAGTACGTAGGCTCCGATTTAATTCGCGCCGAATAGTCCGTTTGGTCACCTTGTGCTCAGAGGCGGCCGGGAGGCTTCTTCTGCATTTCAACAGGTACACCGAAATCTAGGATATCCAGTGACCAGTGCGGTGACGGTTGATAATGCCACAAGCAGATGCTACTTCGTCGTGCATGGCGGCCGAGATCCTATTCCATTGAAGCTCAGTGCCATTAGGACAAGACACCAAATGTTCGGTACGCAGTGCGCCTTCATAGGCTTGCCTGACCAAGGGCTGAGACGATTTCTCAGTTGCCAATCGGTGGAGAAGCTGGGTGCGCCTCCCGGTAGAGTTCATGGGGAAACGACAGCGTACTAAGGCATGATCAGAGTCGACGCAAGTACTCCAGTACAAGCGGCAATCCAGGATGGAACCATGACACCTGTAACTCATGACAATGTGGTCAGTTTGGGTCCATGGCTGGCCAGCTACAGGTGGACGCCAAGTGCCACTTCGGCGCCCACTGTGTCTAAAAGCAGTGCTACTAAGAAACAACTGGTGCTCCGCACACAGTTGCAGCAGACGCTCACCGTTGTCAGTCCGTTCGGAGTTAAGCCTATAATTAGCACCCAAATGAGCTTCTGAAGTGCTCATACGTCCTACTCGTGCAAGGACTATACTACCTGAACGAGTAGCACTGCGTAGTAACGCGTTCAGTTCGTGACAGAATGTGTCCTTGATAGCATTAGAACTGCAGTCGGTTGGAGCATAAGCAGAAATCTCAAACAAAAAGCATTTTGTACTATTTCGTGAATCAACCTTAGCTGATGTCGTCAAACGGGCTGCACAGAAACGGCTGTTCACCGGAGTCCAATCAACCAACAATGACTCAGCCTTGGAGCTTAGAATGATACCGACACCAGCTTGACCCGTGACTGCTGCATCAGGGTCTCCAGACGCGTGCCAGCAATAACGAGAGGATAAGCCGGGTGCAGTTAATTCAACAACCCCATTAGGGTCATTGATCCTAGTTTCGGACGCACAACACACGTCAATACCCAGTGTGTCCAAGGTGCGCAAATGCAGCCTGTTTACCTATTCGTCTTAGAGTGCGAACGTTGAACGCCGCCAGAGAAACGGGATAGCGTGGCCTAATAAGGGACCGTTGCCGATAGGCTTCCGATAGGTGCTGTGGGATGGTGGCTGCAGATGGTTCTACTCCAGTGGCAGTTCGGCTGCTGTCAATTAACCTGGGAATTATAGAAAGGTTAGTAATGGGGGTCAGGTTAGGAGTAAGAGAAACAGGTGGAAAAGAAAGAAGTGAGGCGCCAGCAGTAGCATGTTTTCGCTTATCCGCCCTGCTGTATGCAGCAGATAAGGCGACCCTTGATAATCTGCACGACGGCCGATGCAGGATGAAGTTTGAAGAAAATGTCATGGTTTTATGTGGGCTGAGATACTGCCAGGGCGCCCAGACCTAGACAGGAGGACGAATAGGGTCCTCATCCAAAGCCTTTGGCTCAAAAGCCTGTCCACCAGGCAGAGGGGAGATGGCAATGATTGAGTTTGACTAAAATGGGCGCCATCCCATTTCAAACCCCCAACCTGGAGGACCAGGAGACTGAGTTTGTCTGACCTCTAACCATTGACCAACCTGGTAGGAGTAGCTCTCATGGTGCCCGGAGGCATCACCCAGTATAACGCAATGGTACATGGAGGTACGCAAACGGTTGCATTACGTTAAGATCCAGTCTCGTTGCGATGGGGCAGTAAATATGGCGTGAGCGCCAATTACGTGCCGTGGTTAGTGACCTTAGTTTCAGCAGCCAAGTCAGTTGTCCTAAAGGATTCCGACGACATCGCAGATCAAGTGAACAGAACCACCGAAGTTGGCAATCAGTATACCACCATAAACTCGTAAAATAGTGAGGTACATGTGACAAAACGGTGGTCCAAATTTTTTGTTAAACAGCCACTGGAAATGCCCGCAAAGCTACCAAATTCGCGCATGTTTGAGGAACGGCCGAAATTGCTTTCAAATTTACACGAGGGCCACCGCAGCCGACCGAGAACATCATGGTCATTTGAGTTGATGTTGCACTCATCGTTGTGTGTGCTGTGACTGCATCGCCAACGACGACGATCCAAGCAAGAGTGGATGGCTTGTTTTTCGAAAGTTCAGTGATGAACCGTTACCTGGTAGTTGTAAGGATCGGTTCACAAACATTCACAAAAGTCAGCTAGTGTTCCACGTGCACAATTATGAGCCTGATAGCAAATGAGGAGGAAATGATGGAATTCCAGTACCCGATGAACTGAGCAGACTTCACCCCGTGCGCAGTGGGAGCAAGCTTGCTGCTTCAGAACCAGTAGACGAAGCATTGATATGCAGATTATCCTCAAAGGTTTGTGGAACAGGAAAATTGCGGAGAAACCAACAGCGTGGGTAATTCGCCACATGACAAGCCAGTCAGCGAGAAGTACACAAACCACCAGTCAGAAGCTGTTTGACCGCTTAATAATCACTGAGGCATTTGTAGTTAGGAAGAGCAGAAACGAAAATCGAAGGAGGCGAAGGTACAAGAAGAATAAGATTCTGGCACTCACCGAGTTACATTTCTTGAAGGCAATCGAATGCCAGGATGGGTCAAAAGTAGGCTTTCAGCGTGTTATTCAAGGAACCGTTCTACACCATAAGAGTGTGACTTGACCCCTACGGCTTAGGGCACTTTCAAGTCATTGATCATCATTGCCCGCGGGGCACTGCTGGTATGGGGTGGCAACAGATTGTTCGCAAAGACAATGTGCGCTGTGAGTATAGGGGGTGATACTCAGGTTAGTTCCTTAGAGTAACAAATAATGTTGGTTCCGGTTCGTGCTACACATGCTCGGTCACCGCTCATCGAGGATGGCTTCGTTCAGCTCACCGGATCATTTATGGCGCAAAGCTCAAAGGTAGTGAAAGTTTAGTTGATAGTGTGAAATGTAGCCGCTGGTGATCAAACTGGGTGCTGTTGGTCCGTCTCGCATCCGACGTTGGAGTCCAAGTGACCAGCTCTGGGCATAACTCAAGATATTACATGGCATAGCATGCAGCTGGTATCAGCGGCGCATTGGTTGTCGTTGTAAGCGTGAAAAGCGCTTAGGTTAGTTGGATAACGTGTAGGCAACCAATCTGCGGCTTCTAAGATACAATAATGTACAAAGACGGGAACTGAGATAACCCCACCGGTAAAGAGAAAAGCCACAGTCGTTGGACTACGGTGCAATTATATAAACAGAATGTCACAATAAGGACATACTACAACTATGTCCTCAAACAAAAGACAGATACACTCAGTCAGCCGTTGCAACATTATGGCATCAATCTGGCGTGTTAAAGTCATCACTGAGCCAGCTTTGTCGTCTGTCTGGACTAGGCGTGCACAACGATGTAACGCTGCCCTCGCCTCTGCTCTCTGCCACGCCAACTCAGCGGGAACAAAACAACACCGAGCCTGCTAGACCGAAGAATATTAGGAATAGAACACGAATAATTTTATAAGTCACATGCTGCTGTTTTGCCGGTCTGTCACTGAGGTGATTCACATCTCTTATCTGGACAGATTCAAGCTTGGTAGAGCCCTTCACTGTTGGACTGTATCTACGAGCACGTCCGCACCATAGCAACCCGTGGGGCGATAGTGAGCTGGCTTCGTCAACTGCTCTGGATTGCGCGGCAACGCGCGTCGTGAATTGCGAACTGAGTGGGTCATCTTACGCATGATCTACCGACGGCCCGGATAGTGTTCTGAAAACGTGTCACGTCCTCAGGTTGCGGCCTCCGATAAGCTCCCTTTTCAAATTGAATCTGCTTGCGTACTGTACGAACTTGACGATTTTCATAGCTTTTCGCCTTGGGGTCAACTTCTATCCACGGTCGTCGTCTCCGTTTTCGTGTCGGCCTGTATTGTGCGTCATCCGGTGCTTGTAGCTTCTGCTGTGATCCAATGTAGCCACTGAGCTTTGTCTTCCAAGCCAAACGTGTCTAGCAGAATGTCCCATGGTAGGGATGGCGGTTCTGGAGGACTTTGAGACTTGGGGTGATTCATCCTCAGCTGATTGGCGCACCAGACCCATTTCTCATTTCCTACCATTTCTGCGGGTCACCCATCCGGTCGACTAACAAAGGAGCCAATCATGAGAACAACAGATATTAGTCCAATCAAATCAGGTTAAATGCAGGCTGGATGGGTGGTATGTCCACCTTACAAACACCGATCCGTTCTGACCTCAAGGGCAAGGACGCGTGGCGAAGTGAAGGATGGGGAATCCTGTAGTAAACAGGGCAGTTAATGGGTTGTGTGTCCCCGATCAGAAGGTAGGTGAATCGAAGATCGATACGGCGATCGGACAGTAGTCAAGACAGTGTGTGGGAGGCAACAAATAAAAGGAAGCGATCGGAAGAGCAGAGCATGAATCAGATGGTGGTGTACCAACTCTAAGGGGGGCATGTAAAACAAGTAGCTAGGGGACATGCGTGAGACATTCAGTGAGTGAGATCAACGAGGGGAATTGGGGTAATGATGGGATGCCAGGGGAAAAATGATGGCGACTGATCACATGTGAATTACAGTCGTCTCTTAATCGGACAGCCTGTTGTGGTTGATGCTGAGTTAACCCGGGATAATGACAGATTAAGACGTTGGATAATGAAAGTTTAAAGGATAACGTCTCGCGGCAACCAGCTCTGCTGGTGACCGTGTGTTGCAGACAAGCTGTACTCGCCTTGGTAGTGAGGGTATCCATTTGACGTTTAGGTTTTACGATAAACGCATATTTCCATTTCGCTATTCATTAGTACCAAGTTTATTATAATCGCATGGCAGTGGGCCACTTGCCTAACACTTGGTGATGATCTGGATGAAGAACGTGTTAGAATATTTTGTTTTTCAGGGAGCTCTATCCGAGGATGAGCAAATGACAAGCGTTTCCTAAACAGTGAACAGGCAGCTAGATCCGGGTTGGCTTCGGCTTCAAAGAGACGCCAGTCCACACGCATCGGATGAACAAGCAAAGATGGAGTAGGTAAATCGTATGCTCCTCAATGCTGAACTGTTTCGGACACTTCGATTACATGGTCCGCATGTCAGTGAGACTGTTGCCTCACATGCACGCCAGTGGAGGATGAGCCGCGCTAAGTCACAGTTAAAAATCAGTAATGGTGGTCCTTAGTCGTCACTCAAGGCTCAGTGGCCTAAGTCTCTAAGAATAAGGTTATGGGTTCGAATCTGGAAACATCTGGTGAGTGTGCGCTACTGACGAGTCCCAATAGGACAAAATTGCCATCCTAGCTTTTCAAGATATGTGGTGGCTGTCCGGATGAGTTTAGTTGCAACGTAACTTCAACAAAACCAAAGAAATTCACCTACTACGCGCAACTGATCACTGCAGATGGAGATGGAATTTACTGTCCATTCTCGCCGACTGATTATTAGTATGTGATTTCGGAAATTAGATTAGGGACAGGTGCATCCACCGCACCTACGTGCATCGGGATCCCGGTTAGCAAACCGATTTGAGGTGGTGTAAATTCAAAACCATGAATAGAGGAAACGTAGTTGTTACCTTTTCGTAAGCGACCTCGATGTTGTCTCCGATGGAGTCGACCAACGTGCCTTGCTCATGGACATACGTGGCCAGAGTGGTGAACAGTTCGTTCACTTGGATAATGTCCGACTCCAACTGTTCCATCTCCTGCGCCTTCTGTTCCTCCAGTTGGCTCTGAAGTGCAGCATTCGCTTCATCCTGAATTTGTACTTGAGTGGGTCTACCTGAAAAGTAATAACAGTAGAGACATTGATAAATGAAATTAGAGGACATCTATCATGAGAACGGTAGAGCAGCTTATGAAGAAGGATAATTTGTGTCGGAAAAAGGGAAAACGAGAATGAATAAAGAGAGCACATGAACAATAATCAATGACCAGGTACGAAGACCACAGAAGTATTCTAATGATCGTCCGAAGGACTAGCACAACCAGGGAGTTTCGAGGGAGCAGATGGAATTCGCAGTCCCGTCGACGGGACTGCAGCACTCCGAGTATGGGGCGGGATAAGACAATGTTGTTGTGCTGGTTACGTAAGAAGCACTCTGTAGGGCCGGATTGATAGACAGATGCCATCATACTGTGGTGGAAAAAAGTGACTGTCAGTAGTAAAGAGGTACGAGAAAGCCAGACGGTAATGGGCAAACAGAAACTCATACCAACGCGCAAACAGAAGAACGCTTGGAAGCCGCAGATATATGTGCACTAAGAAGAGATGCAGAAGTACCGCGCGCCATACAACCTGCAAGTGAGAGTTCAAAATGAGTCAAACGATTGGTTGCCACAATAGATGAAGGTGTAAAATTATACTTGTGACAGTAAATAACTCCATTCGAAGCTTCGGTTCTTGTAATAAAAAGGATTATGACGGAGCTGCAATCGAAGAATAGCAATAGTACCCGCGTACATAATTTGGGCCGGTCATTTGCCCTCGTACTGGTCGGCCGCAACACACTGTACTTCACGGTCGGATTCGAAAATGCACTCATCAGGCAGCACTGCGACTCGAACCTAGGACCACTTGGATGTCAGTCGAAACCTCTACTCGTAAGCCACCGAGTGGCGGCGGGTAACACTTGTCACAACGGTTAAAGGGGTCATTTTGAGGCATTCGTCGCTGTATGTGCATGAATCGTGGAATGCAATCGCAATCAGGAACGCAGTGCACATCGAAGTGAAGCTGGGTCCATTCGGTCACTGGGATCGCGTTTAGAGCAGACGAACGCGTGCTGTGTTGCTCGCTCGTTTGCAGTACTCTCCTCCAAGCCCGAGCTTGTATTTATTTGCGCTGGTTGAACAGAAAGAGAGAGCAGAACTGCGAGAAAATGCGCACGTAATTGCACTGGTGTGATCATGCTCCTGCATAAGTAATGCACGTGCGGTTGAGCATCTTTGGCTAAGATGCGGCAAGCGAAGCTGGAACTGCGGGTGCGTTGCGTGTGTTCGGTCGGTTCAACACGCCTGTGCGATGGGAAGCTAGTGACGCTTTAGAAGGCAACTGTAATTTTACGTGGTACATGGAGAAGAATGTATAAGCGTCCACATGAAAGAGTTAGTCCTTCGCCCATATTGGCGTCTCGTCAACTAACAGACGGCTTGTTACTGAAGGATTTGCAACGTTAAGTTAGTTCTTTCTCATTTGCCTAGTACGCATAATATCCGCCTTTCCTGGGACTATCCGAAGAGTCCCACCGGAAGCCAAGGGTGCTTACGTGTTGTGCACATATTCGGCCTCCACATGGTAGAAATTTTTGGTCCTCTTTCATCAAGCGATTTTCCATCTTTGAATGCAAACAAAACCGCGCGCAGGGCAAGATAACTTACGAGTTAATTAAGGAAGACAGTTGTGTCTTTGCAAGATTTGATCATGATCGGTGGTTCATTTCCACAGGACAGCATATTTGCACATCTATTGTATACTCATCGGAATGAAGATCCCGAGTCGAACTGAGTTGCAGTGCAAAATTGGGTACATGTAAACACGTCTTTAGATGAGTTGAATAGTAAAGGCCCATGAAACTCTGCTCTGGATAGCTTTGGATAAAATTTGTACCGAATCGTGTCTAGTAAATAATCTCTATAAATGTACAACAACTGTATTGCAACTAAGCCCAATGTTTTCATAGGCAATCGTATAATATTCGAAAATGCAGTGAGTTGGGATTTCGATTAGATCACTACGTCCTGTTATATAAGGATGCTGTTGGATACACCAGCCAATGCTTGTGTAGTTTGCGCTATCTGAAATTCGACTGGCTCAGAAAGTCAGAAGTGAGGGGGAATAATTGATTCCGATGTCACGAGCAGGCAGATGTATAGAGAGACCTAGTTGAGTATTCAGAGACCGAACAAGGGTTTTCCGATGTGTTGTGACCATCTAGGAATCGCGAACAGGCTGACCTCAAAGCCCAAACCTTCTACCCACAACAGAAGTCAAAAGAAGTCAATAAAGAACACTCGCTTGCGGAAAGTCAAAACGAGGTAAATAGGAGACGATTTCATTGGTTTATACAGACCTAAAAATGATACCGAAGCTGTAAATTTGGAAAATTGGCAAGGTCACGAGCATGAGACAAGCGAATCATCTTCGAGCAGGAACGCTGTACATTCTGTCGCCAGCGCAGGTTGCCCTTTGAAGAAAACTCGGTACTGAGCCCCGGGTCTCCTGTTGAACTGCGGTTCCATTTCGCAGTTTCGGTTCAGGCTGATTCTGTCAGATGCTTTAAGCAAATCGAGGCTGGATCGCAAATTCCGTTGCATCAGTGCTTCAGCCGGAAATTTCCCTTGCAGCACCTGCGGAGTTGGAGTTACCCTGTAAGTAAAAAGGAAAGTCTCAAGGATCTCAGCTGTCAGTCG
>OX104069.1:12581887-12631993 GCA_944474145.2 Dicrocoelium dendriticum
CCGTAGGTTCCGCAGCAAGCCGAAAAAGTGCTTGAAACCGTGTCGATTTTCCGATTCGGGAAACGACCAGGCCAACACGTAATGGCGAGGACGCAAGCTGGCATAGGCGAGCCAGGTCGCCTACTCTACTTGCGGGACGCAACATCCGGCATGCGATTCCTCGTAGACACGGGTGCCCAAGTCAGTGTACTTCCCCCACGTCCAGAAGACCTGAAAAACTTCTCGGTATACAGCCTCCAAGCAGTAAACGACACACAAATCCGATCCTATGGAGAACGTTCTGTTACTCTAAATCTCGGTCTGCGTAGATCCTTTCCTTGGATTTTCATCATTGCTAAAGTGCCTACTGCAATACTAGGCCTTGACTTCTTTCAGCACTATGGCATTATGGTAGATCATAAGCGCTGTCAGATCATAGATGGCGTAACTAAACTATCACAGGCTGGTATTGAAAGTTCCGTAATGTCTATGAGTCCGCAGCTTGTCCCGCCTCAAGCTTCTTCTATGTATTTGGATCAGTTGCACGAATTTGCCAGCATAGCGAAGCCCGGATATCATCCTGGTGATATCAAACATGAGATCGTTGACAGGATAACGACAGCACGCAGTCCAGTATTTCATCTTCCACGGCGACTAGTGCCAGATAAACTTTCCGTAGCGAAGACCGAGTTCGATCACATGTTACAATTGGGCATAGTACGTCCATCCAGCAAAATGTGGCCATCGCCGCTACATATGGTCCGGAAGAATAAACCCGGAGACTGGAGACCATGTGGGGATTATAGAGGACCGAACGCCATCACCGTCCCAGACAGATACCCCATTCCGCATCTCCAGGATTTCTCATCCTCGCTGTACGGAAATAAAGTGTTCAGCAAGATAGATTTAGTATGGGCATTCCACCAACTTCCCGTTCATCCTCAAGATGTACCTAAGCCTGCCGTCACTACTCCCTTTGGCTTATTTGAGTTATTGCGAATGCCATTTAGGCTTCGTAATGCAATTAAGACGTTTCAGCGTTTATGGATCAGGTCATTCACGAGCTGGACTTCGTTTTCGTCTACATCGACGATGTCTTAGTTGCAAAACGAAATCATGACGAACATTTGCGTCATCTGCCATAGCTTTTCGAACGATTTGCGCATTATGGGGTAGTTATCTACGCCGCCAAGGGTCAGTCAGGAGTTGATATGATAGACTTTCTTGGTCACCGTGTTTCCTCCGCTGGAATTGCACCCCCACCGGACAGAGTGACAGCCATCACTGAGTATCTCATACCTGATACCATCAAAAAGTTATGCCGGTTCGTTGGCATGGTTAACTTCTACCGAAGATTCATTCCGCACTGTTCAGAGTTAGCCCAGCCACTTACCGAACTGCTCAAATTAGATACTAAAACATTCAGCCTTACGGAATCAGCTGAACACGCATTCAGCGAGCTAAAACACCAGCTAGCAACTGCCACTCTTCTTGTGCAACTAGATCCTAAGGCCCCGTTACAGTTAACGGTGGATGCCTCAGATGCAGCTGTAGGTGGTGTGCTTCAACAAAGACAGAGAGGTGAATTGTATCCAATTGCCTTTTTCTCTAAGAAATTGCAGCCTGCCGAACGACGTTATAGCACGTTCAGCAGAGAACTCCTAGCTATTTACCTCAATGTGCGTCATTTCCGACATTATTTGGAAGGACGTACGTTCACGATATTCACCGATCATAAGCCGTTAACGTATGCACTGCGTTCTGCTTCTGATCGTCTTTCCCCACGAGAAACTAGACAATTAGATTACATTTCCCAATTTACCTCTGACATACGGCATTTGTCCGGCGCGAATAACGCCGTAGCAGATGCCTTATCAAGGGCGGAAATCAACGCTCTATTCGAACATTCCTCCATTGACTTCCAAGAACTAGCCACAGCGCAGCATCAGGATAATCAGTTTCTTCAACAACTGCAAGAAACCAATCTTCAAGTGAAAGCCATTCCGCTGCCTGGTAGTTCGGATGTTCTGATGTGTGATCTTTCGACAGGACAACCACGACCTGTCGTACCACCAAACTATGGACGAATCATCTTCGATTCAATCCACGGTTTATCACATCCAGGCATCCGTGCAACTCGCAAGCTTATTTCTGATTGCTTTGTTTGGACAGCATTAGACAAAGACGTGCAGGTCATGGTGAGAAATTGCCTCCCAAGTCAGCGTTCAAAAGTGCAACGGCATACTCAGGCACCACTTGGCAACTTCACCGTTCCCGATGCTTGTTTCAGTCCTGTGTACATAGACACCGTTGGTCCACTGTCGCCGTCGAGTGAATACAAGTACCTACTGACTTGCATCGATCGCTTACCTCGTTGGACCCTGGCAGTACCCGTCGCAGACATCTCTGCAGAGACGGTAGCACATAACTTTGTGGCTCATTGGATCGTGCATTATGGTGTACCATCCACCATGACAACTGATCGCAGTGCGCAATTTGAGTCGACGCTTTTTCGAGAATTAACCAATACTCTCGGAACCAAGCGGATAAAAACAACTGCGTACCACCCATCATCGAACGGGTTAGTGGAACGTTTCCACCGCCATCTCAAAACAGCTTTGATGGCAAGTTCTGACACTACCCGTTGGACAGAAACCTTACCGCTGGTTTTGTTAGGTCTTCGAACAACACCCAAAGCCGATTTAGGTTGCTCCACCGCGGAGCTGGTATATGGTACCATGTTAAAGCTCCCGGCTGATATCGTTCAACCGACCGACATCGACGATATAGATCCCAAAAACTTTGTCCATCGGCTACGTTCATCTATGCGTGAACTGCACTTTATCCCCACAGGCGCACACACCAACAATTGTTACATACCGAATGATCTCGAAACTTGTTCACACGTGTGTATACGAAGTGATGCGGTCCGCAAGCCATTACAACCCCCGTACGAAGGACCATTCGAACTGATCGCTAGAACCGAAAAACATATGACCAATAAGCATGGTAAAGCCGATGCGGTTTCCGTAGATCGTCCTTAACCAGCGTACATCGAAAAGCCTGGTAAACAACAATCTACAGACTTTCACACGACATCGTGTACGCAGCAGACACCACAGCTCGTTGAAGATGACCCGCAGCTTGCGACATCTAAAGCTAAGCCACAAGGAGACATTAATACGCGGCAGACACGGTCAGGAAGGCGAGTCCATTTTCCAGACCGCTTAGTGCATCACACATCTTGACAATATCATCTTGTTCTGCTGATCACTTGTTAGTACCGCTTGCTACCAGTCTTCTCTTGTTTGTTGTTCCCCAGATTCCGTCAGAATACAACTGAACATCTCGCACGAGGAAGAAGCGGATCATGCGGTCTAGATAAGTACAACATTCGCGCACTTACCATCCTGCACTGCTCCCAAAATCTTTCACTGTACCTTCCAAACAGAATATTAGCCTGCATGCCTCCCATACCTCAGCCTCGGGTATTTCATGCGACACTGTACCAGGTAGAGGTCAGTTTTACCATCTATTCCCACTTGATTTTTTACTCCTGGTCACTTGAACATCATGCGAATAGCGTACTGGTGGGGAGGTATGTAGTGTATCTTTCACATTTTGCTACACAACCTTCCGGTCAGTTGATAATATCACCAGCTGTATCGACTATTATTTCAGACACTTCATACACTTGCTCACCTGTTGATCGTTTTTCGGAGCTTGGTAAAGAAATCGCAAACGTTTCACTACCAAGCGAGGTGGCAGCTTCAGTGCGGTAACAGGCAACATTCCTTTTGAATCGCCGGCTGGCTCTAGACCACCTCGTGTACAACATCTGGGAACTCCAAAATACAATCATGGGAATACACGTGTTCAATCCCTTTTGGGTTATTAATCTAGGAACTCCGCAACCTAAAAGCCTTACCACAATAGGTATTTACCAAAAGACGATAAGTGGATTCTATATGTGTAACTGAGTACTTCACAACTTCGGTTTCGGTATGTGGATGGGCGATCAACCCGATGGCAAATAAATTCTCCAACGGATACGACTGCATCATTCATTTCTTCAAGGAGCCAGGTTTCTTGCGACATCATGATTCCAAGCTGCGAAAACTCTCTTGAGGAAACAATGTTTGATAATTCTTTTACTTTCCCCATGAGCTAACGGATGTTGGTGCTAGGCAATACTGGGACGCTCAGAACTCTCAACCTTTTCCTTCGAAGAGCAACTCTCCATCCAGAACGATGTTTTCTAACAGTATTGTTAAGCTTCTTACCAATTAGTTTCAGTTTGTTTCTGATAACACAACCGTTCGTAAATGAACGGGTTACAAATATAGAAAAACGTAGAGATTTTATAATATTGCGTGAGCTAATTTGCATCGCGGGACGAGTGATGAATTAAAACAAGAACCGATAGAGAAAAAGGTAAAAGATGAGAACGTGTGTGTTGATAAAATCAATCAGATGAACAGTAGGGTACGGCCAAATTTGAAGGCCGCGCGGCGCACCATTGCAGATTGCACCTTCGGTGAAGGCTGATCGAGACAGACAGTTTTGCTTGTGATGATGGTAAGCCCGAATTTGGCCTCTGTCGAAGCCAGAGCACTAGTCGTGTGCTGCAAATCATCCGCAGTGTGTGCGAACAACGCACAGTCGTAAGCAAACAACAATATATGGATAGTTGTCTCACAGACCAGGGTTCTTGCGCCGACACGACGGATGTTCAGCAACCCACCATCAATACAATGCTCCGCTAGAACACCGTAAGAACAGGACATCGTGGCATGAAGTGACATATTAAATAGGGCAGGAGCTAAGACACAGCCTTGCTTCACACCAGAGACAACTGCAAAGTAATCCGAGGTCTCTCCACTCAGCTGCACTGTCACCCGCATGACAGTTTGCAGACATCCAATTAAACTTACAAGCTTACGCGGGCAACCAAACTTACCCAACACTGGTCACAGTGCCTCGTGGTTTACTGCATAAAGTGCTTTGGTAAAATCATCAAACGGCCAGTAAAACGACTAGTGTAGTTCTCTACACTTCTGCAACTAAAGAGCCGCAAATTCCATACCGATGGCGCTGCGACCCGAACAGAATCCACCTTGCTCCTCCGCGACGTTTGGTTCCATCACCTGACGGACGAGGCGGTTTAGCAGGATTCGGGCAATCACCTTGCCCACACAACTCGGCAAATTGATACCACGATAATTCGCGCAACATTGCTTGCTTTTTTTTACCCTTGTACAGTGGAAGCACAAGGGCATCGTTCAGCTACGGAGGCACATTCCCTCAATCCATACACTTTGCACCAAGTGGTGCAGTGCAGTCACCAACGCAGCTCCACCGTGTTTCAATACTTCAGGCGGGATCCCGTCGGCACCGGCACACTTGCCGTGTAGCCGCTAAGCAAGTGCTCGTTGCGTCTCATCCCGTGTCGGCGTGTCCGCCAGACGCCTTCACATCATGCTGCTTCGGGCAGTTCAAAGTGGGCCAGTCGATTGCTGAACGGTTGTTCAAGAGACAGTCAGTGTTTTTGCCAGATTTGCATTATGTCTACAGCCTGTGTGCAGGTATCGCCTTAATTACCATCGATCAGCCTCCTCAGCGGCTCCAACCTCGTTCCATACAACTCCTTCAAGGTGTCAAAGAATTTCTTGCGTCGGCCGCGTTCGGCGTAGCATTCCATCTGCTTCGCCTTCTCCGTCCACCATGCATTCTTAATGCGACGGAGCTCTCGGGTCAGTCGCCGTCGAAGTTTTCGAAACTGACTCATCTTCCCAAGGTCACTGAAGTCTGTCACATGGGCAGCAAATGCTGCACTTTTCTCGCACACCAATGCGCTAATCGTCGTATTGTTCTCATAAAATCAATCAGATCGCTTACGGCTTGCGCGCCCGATGGTCTCCTCGGCAGCAGCTGTCACCTGGTCGCGAACGTGGTGCCACAGATGGCCCACTGTGGCTATGCATTCCACACCATACAGGCATGCAGGTGTCACCTTCTCCAGCTCAACACGTTTCTCCACAGTACTCCGGTTCAGGGCAAGAGTGCAATACACAGTTTTACGAAAATATATTTACCGTTTGGTCCGCACCAATTTGTGATCACTGCCACACCCAAATGCACGCAGTGCACGTGTCATCCGCACTTCACGCATACCACGCTGACGTACAATGATATGGTCGAGGAAGTGAGCGTGATCACTTCGTGGTTGCGTCCAAGTTGCTATATCACTCGCACTCAGTGTAAACCGAGTGTTCGTGGTCGTCCGGCCATGAGTGGTTCAAAGTAAGAGCGGCCTGCCCCCGTTCGCATTTCGTGAACCAATGCCATACGGACAGATGAGCGCTGTCTATACCGCAGCTTCACGACCGACGCTCACGTTGAAAGCACCCAGCGGATATAGTCGGTCACTACTGGGCGAAGACGGTATCACGGATGACAACTGAATGTAGAACTGATCACGCATGTCAGCAGGAAAAAACATGTTCCTACTTATAAAAGTGGCAAACTGACCTCTTCCGAGTCGTAGGCGAATAATTAACAGGCGTGGGGCGATGCAAGTAAGCTCACCCACCAGCTGACCATTGAGGCGATCGGATATTGCAAATCCGACCCCATGTTTAAGCGGTGCTGAGGTGGTGTTGCCAGTCCAGTAGAAATTGTAGCCAGCACCTGCTTCATGCGACTTACCTTGCTCAATGAGTCGGGTCTCACTGAGCGCCGCAATATCAGGCCAATTCGATCTAGACGAGTGTAGCGCTACGCTGGGGGCGCTCGCTGGAAATCGCGGTGGCGGTTGTACTTTGGAGGTTTGCTTGAGCGACTCCACTCGGAATCTTTGGCTCAATAGCCTGACACATAAGGCAGTGCGGAGCAGATCCCGCTCGGGTATGTGATTGCAGTGAGATTGGGATACGCTTGAGATCCGCCTCAATCTGCATTTGAGGTACTGGAACGATTCATATATGTTTCGTGACCGTTGTTGGATACGCATCTGCAATCACGGCTAGACGCAGGTGGGCTTTGGCGGGTTTGCACCAAATTCATCAGGGATTGCATTGTTTGAGGCGGGCAGTAGCAAACAATTGAACACCCGGAGGTGCCCTCCCACCGTCAGAGACAATGTGTGGCGTTCGTCCTCTACGCCAAACGAGCTGTGGGCTTATAACCAGTAGACCTGTTGTCTCCCATGGCTAGGTTTTACACGAAGAGGTGCATCGACCACTTCCTAAACTCCGAAGAGGATGGATCAGGATACTGGCGGGGCGACCACACCTGACAGGAGAACGACCGGGTCCTCAGCTAAAGCCTTCAATTAAATATCCACCCGAAAGGCAGCCGGTAAAGCACATGGTCAGTTCACTGACTCATGCGGATTGTTGTCTTGGATCTTAGCAGGGAGAAGGGCGTAACACAACTCGCATCCAGCGGTCGCAACGAGGCCCAACAGTAGCAGCAGTGGGTAGACCATCAGTCAGGATTTAGCCCACACAAGCCTCAGCGTACCATAGGCTCTCCCGCCATATATATATATATATATATATATATATATATATATATCAAAGAACTAAAGCCAGCGAAGACCATGAAATGAAAGTGAAACTTCTGGCTAGTTGGCATCCGCCTCTAGTAGTCTTGGGTTAGGTCCCCATTAGGGGATGGAGGGAATGCGCACCTTCAGAAACTTAATCCACTGAGCCATGGGGGCCGTTAGCTGAGCTACATAATTTGCAAATTAACTGGGATATAGCTCCATCAATCTTCCACTGTCCCTGATAGTGCCTAGACTGCGAGTTGATGACGTCCTCTCGCTAGACGCTATATCCATAGCATTTGAAAATAGAGAGGCTATTATTTTATATTACTCGTGAGTTAACCACCGATCCGCGTTCTTGCTTTTTCAACTGGCTGAGTTCCTGCTATGACGTACTTGTCTGCCGATCACACACGTGATCCTAGCTGATTCCTATCGATCGGCACTTTCTCCACCCAGTAATTCGTCTCGTTGGCTTAACAAGCGTGTTGGCACGCCAACAGCCTGTGTACATTGTTTGGTTGTCCCTATTTGCACTGCGGTAGCGTTTCTGATGCAACGAAACAGCCAACATATGGCGCGATACATTGAACTACTTCAAGGTAGCACTTTCTAAGTGCGTTTCTGCTATCGTCTGAGTGTAGCACATCCACGGATCGTTAAATCTTTGATCTTGCTGAGTTTGTGATGAAGCTTCCTACTTATTAAACTAACTTTGTGTCCATAGCAGATCTCGCTTATAACTGTACTTGAATGACAGCGTAGATGTACACCCTGCGTTAGTAGCGTCGATTCCAACCTACTCCGTAACAAATGACATGGTCATCCATTAGTAACCTCGGTAACGGTACTAAAACCACGTTCCACTTCATTCCCCCAAAAGATATACAGGAGGGCACAGGATGCAAGATGCTTCGACCACTGTGACTGCAGTGACAAAACTAGATTCGACATAGCTCCATTTTCATTCTGATAGCGTAAACCAGACTGGGTGTGACAGCTGGGCTTTAGAATGTTAGTGAAAGTTCGAAGACAAAGACAAACACCGTACAAACATGTTTTTAAAATAAAGTAATCCGACAGATTTATTGTGAATGCCCCAAATGGTTGTCCGATGGATATCGAAGAAACTATAACTCTGCAATTGAGCGTTGGGCTAAACCAACTTACACTTAAACTAGGTCTTTTTAATGTGGATAACATTCATTACATTTTATTTAGTTTGTTCTGCGTACTTGATAATCTTCTTTCAACTTACACATGTCGCTCACGCAAATAACTTTCGGATACTTTGAACTTATCGCGTATTAACATTTAACCAATTTCTTCCGTATGCTCATTTAGCGAGTATTTATGTCGTCATATGAGGTTACTTTATTCGATAACGACATTTCGAATGATTGGCTGTTGTTTGACATCCCATGTGTGGCTGCGCTTGATGTGCATGTTGACAAGGTGCCTACCTGTATATTACCCACTACCTCGTCCATACTGGATCCAGGAGACAGTTGGTCGTTGCTGGAGTGGACGGGGGTACACGGTCCTTGGGGCCGTGTTAGGCTCGAAGAGTAGTTCCATGCACTTAGTGTGGAGCGGACCACGGTCCACCTACCGCTTTGTGCTGGCTTGCCGAACAACCTCCTCGTGGTGCCAGCTGGGTGGTGCGGGATTTTCCCGTTCCAGCAAATGGTTCGGCGGCAGTATTCCAGGACGTGGTGCGTTTTCGCCTGGCAAGCGTTCTCCATATAAAAAGCCACATAAGTCCGTTTAACAACACTGTGACGTGGCGGACGTGACTCCCCGCTAAATGAAGTCACTGCTCCTTGCTTCATCCTGGCGAAGCATTTTATTCCAGCAATCTTATGCTGTACCTCTGGGGAGCATTGGGCCCCTGTTTGACAAAGGAATAAACGAAAGGCGTATGAACTGAGCAATCAGTCACCGGCTCCCAATGGGCGCGATTCCCTGAATTCGCTCCGCTGCCTTGCGGGAAGCCTATTCAGCCAAAGGCTCGGGGTGGTGTCCCCTAACTCAACACCCTATTTCGGCTTGGGCAACCGGGTAGTATCTCGCCCTCTGAGGAAACAATGGACATTGTTGTGTTGTGTCTTATTTTACTGTTTCTGTACCTTCGTTTGAATCCCATCGTTTCTGATGGCATTATGTCTGTTAACAGACTTTTGCAAAAATATATATATATATATATTCGTGGGCAGACGAATTATGATGTTATTGATTGTGTGTTCGCCGTGTCAGCTTCAAAATCAAACTGTTTTCCACATGATCGGAAAAGCACTTGACTACAGTTTCGATCGGTTGGACATCATCAGTAGTGCGCATCCATCGGATACCTCAGCATTCAACCCATGGCTACCAGCGGCTTGCACCGCTAGTCAGTAGGTTATGCCACTGGGCCACGGAGGACAGCTACGGACGGACGTGATTTGCAAGCTGATTGCCATATAGTGCGTCTTATCCTCCCCTGCCCTGCAAATTACAGACGTCGCTGAGGACTGAGTTGGTACCGAAAGTTAGGATGTCCACTGGTAGTAGCTATGATTGACGTGGTTTAGAGCAAAATTTGGTCAGTTACGTTTTTGGGGAAATTTAATGCAATTGCTTGAATCTTCCTCACAACTGTTTCCAAATCACATAGTCCTCTGTGTGCCCGGAGAAGCACTAGACTGCTGTTTCAACCGGTTGAACATAATCAGTGGTGCGGATCCTTCGGCTGCATCAGGATTCAAAGCTATGACCATCAGTGTCTTGCATCTCCAGTCAGCAGATAATGCCGTTGGGCCACGAGGGAAAACTTCGGACCAATGTGATTGACAAACTATCTGCCATATAGCGCGTCTTATCCTCCACTATAATGCAAGTTACGAAGGTTGCAGAGGAGAGTGTTGGCCCCGAAATACACGACGTTCATGAAAGTACGACATCGCTTTCAGAGAATTTGATCGCGGATCTATTAGTGTTCTCATGGTAAGAGGAAATTTGATGTAACCGATTTGGGCTTCATCGCACGCACCCAATACGGATAGTCCTCTACATGCCTGGAAAAGCACTAGGCTGCTGTTTAAGCCTGTTGGGCATCATCAGAAGTACGCATCCATGGGTTCCAGAAAAATGCGAATCCTTGACCAACAGCGGCTTGCGCCACCAGTCGGCAGTATATGCCACTTGGCCATGGGGTACAACTTCTGACGGACATGATCTGCAAGCTAAATGCGATAAAGCGCTACTTATTCTTTACTGCCATGCAATTTACGGACGTTCCGGAGAACAGTGTTAGCCCCGAAATACAGGCGTCTAGTGACAGTGGCTGTGTTCGACATAGCATTTAGGAATATTCGGGGTGGATCTTTTAATGTACTCATGAGTAGGTGAAATATGATGTAA
Source organism: Dicrocoelium dendriticum (assembly GCA_944474145.2). Classification (NCBI taxonomy): domain Eukaryota; kingdom Metazoa; phylum Platyhelminthes; class Trematoda; order Plagiorchiida; family Dicrocoeliidae; genus Dicrocoelium; species Dicrocoelium dendriticum. Next base: position 12,592,821 of record OX104069.1, read on the forward strand.
TTGATTTAGAGCTCACCGCGCTAACAAATCTCTTACCATCGTTCTCGTGTGCCGCTTGTATTCGCATTTGCAGCATCGTGCCTACAACGATTTAATCACCAATATGTAAAACCTGGGACATTTGATGAGGACAACCAGCACACGACACGAGGTTTTGGATTCCTACCCCCTTGCACCGTTCTTGTTAGGGCACACCTCATAATATAGGGATAAGTTTGGTGGCCCCATCTACCCCCTTGTCCCTATGTCCCTTGTCCCAGGGGATATAACAGCACACGGGTGATCCTCACTCTAACACTTACTGTATGATAGGAAAGAAGATGCAATTGGCCATCTCTTCGACCCAAGTGCTGAAGCTGCGCTTGAGTGATCACAGTTTCATTTGTTCGCCGCCGTACCTCTCCATTCACTCCCAGCAAATATGAAGAATGCGCCACGAGGTAGGTAATGGGCAGGCATGTGTAGTCCGCGACGGAGTAATGTAGTCGGTGTTGCAGACGAGTGCATATTGAGGCATGGGCTGTTCGTAACGAGTGCTAGATCTATATTTTCCTCACTACCTACCTGGTGCAGCCGATACATACGAGTAATCGTTCGCAAACAGCGGTTGTCAAAAACTCACGGTCATGTCAAATCTTTCGTACGTACAGACTTGGTCTCACAGTAGTACAACTGGACCTCAGCGAGCGTGCGATGGTACACTCCATTAAACTTGGGACTGACATCGAGACCGAGTCACAATTGTATCAGGTTCATGAATACAACAGCACCACCAGTTGTGATGCAGCAGTTTGTATATGTAAAGGTATTGCCTTGCTCTGGACACTAGCGGTTGTAAATGCTGAAGCAAATTCTTACACTTTGACGAAGTAAAGTATAGTCCCAGAACCGCATCTCCAGGCTCCTTTCATGTAGCAGTGGAGAACATCTTCGATGGCAAGTTTGAACAGATTGTACACCGTTGGCATATTTCATGGGGTAACAACAAACGGAAAAGATAGTCTGATATACGCTCTACGTTGGTCTATTATGTGATGCCACAGTTCGCTCAGGAATATGACAAATATATATAATACACCCTTCCCTAATAGATAATTCCGTAGAGATAATCTATCTACGGAATCAAAAGTAGCTTTAATGTCCATGAATCGCACGATTTTTTGTCTTTGATAAGCGTGATGATGTTCCAGAATTTGACGCAACGTAAAGATCTAGTCAACTCTACCCCGGCTCGAAAGAAAGCCATCATGTATCTAGTGAGACAAGCTCTCGAGTAACTGAAAGCCTACAAATCAGAAGGGACACCCAACCTCGTACGCGACAAAGGTAGATGAGATTCCTCGATAGTTAGTGTTTTCACTGCCGGAGCCTTTCTTTTACATCGGCAACAAGACAAATTCGCCCCATGCATTTAGTACCGTCTCATCAGTCGATACTTTGGTGAATAGTGGGAGAACTTTAGATTTGACCACCTTCTTTCTTTAAATAATGCCTGAGGTAAACCGTCAAACTCACGGAATTTGTGGCGTTTTAGCATGTGATTATCTCCACTTCAGTGGGAGGATATGTGCAAACAGGCCAGGCACTATCGGATGATAATAGAGGTGCCATAAGTATTTTGAATTATAAAGTGCTCTATTGAGCAGTTCATATGCTTCTGTAGGTTGACGAGATGTGTTCCGCCTAACTAGCGAACCGTCTGGCAGGTGGCATTCGTTTATCATCCATTTTATCTAATGAGCGATTACTCTACGGCTATTTCAAGCAGACATAATACCTTACTTTCCTTTGGTTAGTTTAGACCACTAGGATGCACGGTCACGACAAAGAGTTACTATTAATGGTGGGGAAACAAAACTGGGGAGTTCATCCTGCTTTACACCGACGGTCAAACAGTTCCGAGGATGTTGTAGGAATCCAAAATTAAGCAGTGCAAACAACTAAACTGTATCTGTCTAGGTTCTGTTGTGGGTGAAACCAGTGTCGATCAACTTCCCGAGGAAAGGGGCAGTGAGAATCTTAAGATGTTTCTATGACTGCAAGCAACCGAATAGAAGCATGTTTTGCGCTTGTTTTGACGTCTTCGAAATTTTACTTCCGCGGGTCAAGGCGCGCTGGTCGTGTTTCGCATTGTTTTGAGGAAACTCGGCAGAAAATTGAACTTTGTCAAATTTTCACGCTATCCAAAACTTTGTGTGGACATACTGTTTGCATGATACTGAATTGAAAATTCGACTTTGGGACACTGGCCACCATAAGCGTTCCAATGCCAGCGCACCCCATGTGCCATTTGGTGAGTCCATATCAATACAAACGTCCCACTGTTGCTCGTTCTGATTAACGCCTACGTCGATTGGGGCATTAGTTGCGTAACCCGTTTTACGATTTCGTCCTTCTCACATGCAATCCTGATTCTCCTTTCTCCTTAACTTTCCCTTCAGTTATTACCAGTGAAATAGTTTGTCTTGGATCCCTTGGTATTCCTTCGGTCGACTCAGTGTGTACATGTGGAAAGGCGTAAGAAATTAAAGGAATGAAAATTCTGAGTAAAGGATTGTTTCCGGTAATTCTTATCAGGCTCAAAAAGTACATAGCGCCGATATGATACTAAATGTGCAGGATAGGGTTGCGTACTGATTAGGATGTTTAATTCAAACTGAAATGAAACAATACAGCACGCAGTAACAGAAGATCGCAGGTTAGATGCAGGGAAAAAACTGTTTCCCGAACAAAGTTATGTTGGAAAAAGCAAAAGAAGTTGTAGGCCACAGTAGAAGAAAAGAACGTACAAAATACTTTGATATCTTATTGGTAAAATTTGATTCATGTTGAAATCCGATTGCTTTCCACTTTAAAACGTTCGTGTTGACGGCGCGACTTACCATATAATTTAGCCGTAACCGCACCGAATATACAAGAAATTATTCTACCAACGCATCAACATACATCATAACTTAATTATCTAAAGAGTTCCTCGAAAGTAGTTCCTCAATTAATTTGAACGATCGAAAGCGCCTACATGTTATTCATTTTTCACATCTTAAAGAAAGTATGCAAAAGTTAAAAATTTTTTAACTGATAATCTTGGGAACATTTTTATAGTGAACTCATTTCGTGAACTGAGAGCCACTAGTTTACAAACATATATTCAAGACCTTGTGACCTTGAATGAACATGCCTTCTAATCGCTCATTTGTGCACACGTGGTTGTTTTGCTTTTGCGGAGCGACATTTTATCGCGCATTTTAACTTTCATACATATATGTCGTGTTTTTATGAGCTGTATCTGGTGATACCAGTTTCTGCATTTCACTCAAGTACATCCTATTTCCACCCTGAGTTTTAAATTCCGAGCAGCTTTTCGCCTGTAGCGCCCTGAAAGATAACTGCTGTCTTTCATGTACAATTTAATTGTTGACCGATTGTACATTACTCCTTCTTGTTTTAAGCTTCTTTACAGCCGGCTCGTCACTCAACAGCCTTGTAAGTTCCCGCGCTCACGTGTACGCTCTCGCCTCGTTTCATCCGTCCGCTTCTAATTGTAGCCCATCGAATACAGTCCGCTGTGTCCGACTCCGATTTCCTTCTGATATCCGCGCTTAATTTCGTGCACTGTCTCGGACTAGTATTAACTAATGCTACAAATTAATGACCCGATTCGCACGCGCGAATTCACCTATTTTTTTCGCTTGTATTTTTTGGTGAGTTCGTTCCCTTTTCTCGATTATATACCTATATTCATTTGTTTCTTGCGTAATTTTAGTACGTTTATCGTATTTTGTTCATTCTTTATCTTTCAACTCACATTTTGAGAGTGGCATCTGAGTCGTTTCACAGCGTAAACATGCTTACTTTGGCTGTTCCAGGTTTCATTGAACACAACCCAGTGGTTTGGTTTAAGATATTCGAAATCGAATTGGAAAATAAGGGCATTACGGCTGACTGTCCGAGATACATCAGTTCGTCCCACGCCTTCCTTCGTCGGCTGTGACGCTGGTTGGGGACATTCTACTCTTCCCATCGAGTGAGGCAAAGTATGAAACGATGAAGCAAGCGATTTTAAAAGAGTTGCGGCCCAGCGCACGAACTTGATTTGAGCAGCTCAGTGGTCTCAAGCTTGGTGATCGCAGGCCGTCGGCATTGCTCCGCGAATTTCAGCGCATCGCTGGTCCCTTATTCTTGAGCGAAGAAGGGATAAAGGAGCTGTGGTTTGCCCTTCTCCCAGAGCCATTGCCGATAATGCTGTCCATGTTTATAGATACACCCCTGAAGGAATTAGCTATCAAGGCAGATGCTGCGTTCGAACGTCTTCCGCACCAGACGACCAGTAGCTCCGGTGACGTATTCTCACCGATGAAAACCAAATCTCATGTTGGCTCCCAGTCGTTAGGCCGATCTGACACTAAAGACGAGAAAATTGCGCTACTTCGCAGCAAGCTCGCAGCAATGAAGGCTTCGAAGCAGTGCGTGCCACGGTCAATTGCTGACCACGTTTTGGCTACCGTTCATTGCGGCTCGTCGGTGCCTGCACCGAGTACGTCTCGTTCGGCACGAAAGCGCAAAATTTTCCATACAAGTTCTCAGTCAGTCACGTAGAAGAATTATGTTGGTATCACCGCCAATACAGTGGAAGTGCTAGGCGTTGTCAGGCTCCCTGCATTAGGCACGACCCAGATGATTCAGGGAAAACGAATAGCCCACATACTAGCACGATAAATGTATCATTCAATAACCAAGCAAACCGACTGTTTTACGTTACGGATCGACGTCCTTCCATCACATTCCTCATCGATACGGGAGCGGAAGTCAGCGTCATCCCAGCGACCGCTAACAACAAGCACTCAGAGCCTACGTACAATTTGCGTGTGGCCAACAGTTCACCGATAGCTTCCTTCGGTCAGCATTTGATGAACCTGGACCTCAGTCTTCTCCGAGAATTTCAGTGGGTCTTTATGGTTGCCTCTGTACCCTTCGTAATTATCGGTATCGACTTCCTCCGACATTTTGGCTTGCTTGTTGATGCTGGTCGCCAAAGACTTTTAGACGATCGTACTAAACCAGAGGTTGAAGGCGTTCTTACGGAAGCCCCCATAATCAGTCCCGTTCTTCGAATTTGCCCATGTACCATCAGGTTATGCGAACCTACTGTCTGAGTACCAGCGACTGGTACGACCAGCTGCAGAGCTTCCGCCAGTCACGACAGAGGTAGCTCGTTACATAATCACGTCGGGGTCACCAATTTGTAGGACTAGTTAATACTAGTCCGAGACGGTGCACGAAATTAAGCATGGATATCAGAAGGAAATCGGAGTCGGACACAGCGGACTGTATTCGATGGGCTACAATTAGAAACGGACGGATGAAGCGAGGCGAGAGCGTACACGTGAGCGCGGGAAGTTACAAGGCTGTTGAGTGACGAGCCGGCTGTAAAGAAGCTTAAAGCAAGAAGGAGTAATGTACAATCGGTCAACAATTAAATTGTACATGAAAGACAGCAGTTATCTTTTAGGGCGCTACACGCCGATATCCAAGCGCCAAATATACGTAAGTCCAACCACCGAAGACATTGTTTGATCTCACTCAATAGAGCATTTCAACGGCCTTCCATGGAACTGTCATTTAAATCCAACCTTACCTGGAGCAGCTACAGGTCTCACGGCAACTTCACCTGACGCGATCCATAGGCCTTGACAGGAAAATTCTCAATCACACCCTCGTGTAATCTGCCTTACATTCAAGCTTATACATTCGACTGGCACGCCACAGAAGACAGTCTGCCAGTGCACAACTGCAAATGGAAGGCTGGAACCTTGGAGTTGACGTCAGAAATCGAACAAATGCTTACCATGGAGGGTGAATCATTCTAATGGTTCGTAACATTTGCTCAACAAGCGCTATGCCCTGCGTGCCACAGTTTAAAGACATGTAGATAATGCGTCAAATTTGTTACGAAGGGCATTCCTTGTCGTAATTATTACAAGATTTTCCATGCGAGGTGCGTCCGAGTTAAATCTAGTCTGGCCAAGAAATTAAACTAAACAAATTCTATATGACACCGAGTGACGTGTACATCTATCCCACTGACAAAAATGGTGCCTCTACTACCTCAGAACTGCGACCAGCTACTAGCCACAGTTGTGGAAATGGCGACCACAAAAGCACCAAAGTTTGGGTGAGCATATCGAGCTACGCAACGCAAGCTTCCACAGTTAGTGCTTCTCCAATCCTGAGGAGAACGGCTGGTAACCTCGAAAGAACAACGACACCAATAGCACAGAAATCAACCGCCGTTCCAATACCACACGGGACTTGCATTCGACTAATGCGATTCTCAATTCGATCGGAGTAACTACACGCAACACTACGTCCATTCTCCTGACAGAATGTATAGCAAATCGCGAGGCGGTAATAACAAAATTCCGGTTAATTTTGCTTCCAAGGACAGCCGTCATTTAAAAGCAATAGCTTCTTAAACTGGATCGGAAAATAAGGAGCGAAGCGGTGTTATTCTGATGCAAGCACCATCGGCTTTTGCAATAAATCCCAATCGTGACATGTTGAAAGTTGTAACGAAAAACAAGTTGTACTTTGTGTACTGTGCTCCTACGTTCCAGACACAAAGTCGAACTCAATAAGGAGCAGGTAGCTGGACGACCGCAATCAGTGGGACGCCATTAGTAACCTAAGCGGAGTTGTACTGAAATCTGTACACGTAGTGCGAATTACGCGGCATAACAACCATAAGCATTATGGAGAGCCAGGACTCCTGCTCGTTGTGGTTAAATTCATCACCGAAGTAGAATCAGTTCTACTGCCGACAGTTAGACTCAGAAATGAACACTGCTCCATCCGTGTCTTTCCAGACATTCCAAAGGAGCGAGCGTTCGTTAATTAGCCGCTCAATAGTGAATTGCCTAAAGGAAAGATTAACCAGAACCTAATTTGTTCACGACGTTCCTGAGATAGAAGCATGCAAAGAGAAGGAAATAATAACCATGATAAAGAAAGGTGTTATCTTCATAAAACAACCTCATTAGATGTTTTGATAGCCAAATCGAGGTCACGGATGCCTACCTAACTGAACTACAGATAGCAGCAATTTCGCTCATTTAGTACGACCGCCCCAGCAGAAGAGGGTGGTCCGTTTTTATTATCGCAGCGACCTGCGGCTGTAGTAGGCACACATGCACATGAAGCCATAGATTAGATATACATACAAATCAAGGTAAAGGGTAAAGGCTAAAGCTCCGGATCTTTAGCCATTCTCACCTCCTTATTTCCGTTCAGAACCCTACCTTTCTCTGACCTATTCCTTCATGCTCCGTCCTTCCCGACTTGGATAGAAGGGTTTAACCAACTTTCCCGGATCGCCGTAAATCGGTAAATTTCTTGAAGTTAATCCTCCTAAATCCAAAGGCCTAGGTGGAAAGCCTGACCACCATCTCGGGCATACTGTCTCCCTTATCTGTAACTTCCAGTGGTTTGAACAATTGTGTTCAAATCCTTATCACCAGCGGAACATCAATTTAAAAACTTTTATCTTCCTCTAAGTGTTGCTTCACTTAGTTGCGAGGCCATGGCTGCTTGCTCCGTTCACCTCGCCAGTGGATTATTTCTTTAGGTATCAGAATCCACATCTGTCCGGTGTCATTATCACATGAATACATTACCCACCTTGCTAGTGTGGTTAGTCATCAATCCAATGCTCATTCGATCTTTGTCTGCTATGGTCCGTAATATTGCGTGTGACTATACCTGTATTCTGGAGAATACAACAATCCTTCTACTTGTAAAATTCATACTTACTTGCGACAAAATGGCTACGTGCCTCATCCACCTATCCAGTAGATTACTTCCTGTGCAATATTAGAAGCTTTATCTACTTAGCGTAATTCTATCATAGTTACCTTGCCCACCTTACCAGTGTGGTCCGCCGAATATCTTATACCTTTCAGATGAATATAGACTGTCAGCTTTACTATTTCCCTCGGCCGTACCTGTATCCCGGAGACCAGATTAAGCCCCTTGATCTGTGTTTTTCACGGGCTTGAATAATTGGAATCATATCCTTTATAGGTTTGTAACATCTCAAAATAGCTTCATCTCTCTGCAAGCGTTCTACTTACTTGCAATGGTTATTTTCCTTGGGCCTGCCTGCGAAACCCACCTGACCTGTGAGTTATCTGCTCAGACCATTATACCGCATATGAAATATCTGACCATCATTAATCTGTGGTTGTTGCTCACCTGTGCTACTCTGCATTCCACTCTGCATAGTCACGTCTTCGCGCAGTACCGACGGTTTCAACCGTTAATGCTGAATCCCGCCTAAGCTTTTCGTTCAACCAAAGGGAAATTGAGTACACCATACTTGCGAGTATCGCGCGGAATAAAGGTCGTAAAGTGGCGTTATCAGTGGTTCGTTGATATTCGGCATGTGATCAACGGCATTGTTTCACGACGTGGTGGGTATTTACTTGGCAAGCGTTCTCCCTATAAACAGCCACGAATGTTTGTTTAACAACACTGCGATGTGACGGATGTGATTCGCCACTGAAATAATGTCACCGCCCACCGCTAAATACGGGCAATTATCCTGCTAACCGGCATATGAACAAAAACTCAACCTTTCGTCCAACCTTTAGCAAACATTCTATCGCGTTCCTACGCACACGGAATAGTGGAGATCAATCTCTGGACAACCTCGTACCCCGCCCAATATTTCCGTAATGGAAACACTTATAGATTCTACCGCGCTTCCGCGCCAAATTTCTATCTGACTCCAATGAACATGCCTATAATACTTGCAAATGTCCTATAATACAATTACGTACCATTTATGGAACCAATTATTTTACTAACACTTACTTCTGTCGTTTGATGTACATATGCTTCTTGTGTTTCAGTGGCTATGACAACCACTTGATCATGCCTGTAATTCTATGACTCGTTTCATCAAGAATAAAACGAATTCTTTACTTATTTATTTACACCCGACTTGCATAGGGTCAGACAAACTGTTCAAGAGTCTGAGCACTAATTGCCGTCGAACGGAAAGCAGGCAATCCAGCTTAAAAGATGGTCACCTATCTCGTAACACCGGATCTTTAAAAGGAGTATTCGATGACTTACACGATTAAATGCTTTCGAAATTTTATCTAGGTCACATCATACTCTTCTCCAGCCTCAGCTCACTCCGTCCAACTATAACATGAGATTAGTATACTCCTAGTGCACGATCGCTGTTATTGGGTACCGTGCTTTTGGGCAGTAATAAGGTTAAGCACACCAGCGTATATGTAACGATTGATTCAACAACCTTGGACATTATAGGAGAATAGATACGGGCGGTAGCTTGAAGGCACAGTATTCCTTCTAACTTTGTGAATCGGCATTGTTATTGCAAACTTTTACAAAGCAGCAACCTGGTTCCGGCTTAATTTTCATTGGAGGAACTGAGCTAAAAGCGTTGCCAGTCGTCTTGCTGCCGATGCCAGAGCTTCTGTACGAATGGCATCGACACTCGGAGAGCTGCGTTTGCACAAACATTTCGGCTTTTGCAGTACAGTTTCAGCAGTTAAAGAGACGTTGTTAAGCCTGGTGACCGGGCGCCAAAAGCTAGAAGATCGCATGATATTACCACCTACAGAAACGTGGGATCATAGCGCATCCGCAACGCGTTTGCTTTTTCAGTAGCGGTTCTTCTTAAGCCACTAAGTGTTCAGAGTAGAGGTAATCCCTGCCTCCACTTCTTAGGCTACCAACACGCTTTCAAAGAACTGTGTGGTTTGCACTGAAGATTTCTGTGATATTTTGCAGATATTCCGCTTTGTCTCCCCTAGCAATTAGGTGCAGTGGTTACGTTAAACTACGTAAATGATCCAAGATTGTGGTGTTGGTTATATCTCATGCTCACAACTCGTCGTTGCGCAGCAACATCAATTTTCAAGCTCTGCACCTAACGATAGAAAGTAATTTATACACACTGTAAACTCTCTTCTTGGGAACACCTGCAATCAACCCGCTGAATTTGTTGACAATATGGAGCCAGACGACTTCCGGGGATTCTTAGGTAAGGAACGACCAAGTTGTTGTGCCGACGAGTTAAGCTAATAAAACCTGACGTGTGATGGTTCGCACGGTCTCATAATTCTCAATTCGATATTCCGCATGGCAGACGAAGTTGCAACAAATGACTGCTTGATCACTGCGACGCAAGGCAGTCTACTACCAACACATCAAGCATATGATCTTCGTTGCTAAGCACAAGTTCAAGCACAAATGGTTGGTTACTTTTTTCTATGGTCAGTGGGCAAAACGACTTGAGTGTACAACCGATCAGTATTTGCGGACTCCTGCAGATCGGCACTGGATCGTCCTCCGATCATTACAGACGCTTCTATGCGAAGTACGTCGAAATCACCCATGTGAAGGTTGTCAGGGTATTTACCATTTGGGGTGCGTCGTAGATCACTCGCAATTTAGCAGTCAGTTTCCGGTGTATAGTAAGGTGGTACGATACACTGAGTCCATAACGCAGGTATTCTTTCCTTGTAGCTGCAAGCAGCACTCAAATTGTTTGGGAGCTGGGAGTCTGGACCTCCATCGCCTCCCACTGTAGGTTGCTTCAATATTACAGTAAGCCTCTCCTAACCTTGTAATCTTGTCGTTGCAGATGAGTGACATGCCCGGTAGCGGAAATTCAGCGTCTGTCATTAACTTGTTTAATCAAGTCTCCGTGGTACCGAAAATGTCGCATGTCTTAGAAACTTGGTGATCTTTCAGTTCGGCTATCTTATTGAAAATGCCTTGTGCATTGGTGTGATGACAGGATAGCGTCTCGGTTTCTAGAAGCCCATACAAGGATAAAGGGTTTGGTGTAGGAAAATGCGTTCCTCTAGACAGGTGTACTGACTGTAAGCTTCTTGCGACTATAACAACTGGAAGATGCTATTGATGTCTCCTGGATGAGAATGAACATTTCCTGGCTGGTGCGTAGGTTCCGACCTGTCAACGACTCACGAAGTGATTGACCTCCCAGAGATGCTTGGTTTGACGACGTCCGGCATGCAAACAAGAACGTCTGAATACACGAATCCACTGTGTTCACTCGACGAAAATTCAGAAGAGCTCACTTGAACTTTTCCACGAACCGTTCCGGTTTGCATTTGGGTTACGTGTGTCCTGGCCTTGCTCGGTGGTGGCAGATGCCGTGACAGCGGCAGAACACTTTAAGTAGTGACGTGGTAACTGAGAGCTCTTGTCGGACACGGCCAACACTTCAGACCACTTAGAGTAGGCATCAACAAGGATAAGGTAGGAGATGACTTTGAACGGACCATCGTAATCAAGCTTTACACGCGAGCAAGATTTGTCCGCTTTGTGCCAGGGAACCGGAGGTTAATGTGATAATATCTTGGCTCCTTTCTGTTTGAATGAGCAATGGCGAAAGTTCAATCGTCGGTACTCTCGCAGATTATATTGCATTGCAGCTATAGTGAATAGCAAATCGGGCAAGCGAAGGTTATCAAGCCAATCGGGAACAAGCAGACTGTTTCGACTGGGTTATGTCAGGTATCCATTTGCATGTGACACCGCGAAAGGAGGCAGATCATTGCACTGTCCGGCTGACTTCACGCCGCCACCACAGGCAGTTGTGTCGGATTAGGTTGTCGATTCGGAGGATGGATTGTCCAGTGATCGCCATAACATCTCGATATGATGGTGATGTTCATGGCATTGTCCAACCACACTCCGGTGGGTTTACGGTTAATCAGGAGTTCAACAAACTTTCTGTGGTCAGCAGCCTTGGCTTTGCACATGACCAACGGGCTCTTGGTGCTCCTAACCCGATAGATATTTTGGTTGCACTTAGTACGGGACCTCACCTTTTTGTTGGATTCGGGGGTCCACGGTTTGCTCTCTTGATTGGTGGGGGAGTGCAGTAGCCATTACGGTGCCCCACCAGGCTACACCGTTGTCATCGATGCTGGCGTCCGTTGCAGCCTCAGTGGAAATGACAGGCACCACAGAATCGGCATGTAGAGGTGGTGGACTGCGCTGGGTTGGGTCTGACAGGCCCCGAAGACGAGTGTGGCGTTGGTACGGCGATTGTGTGGGCTAAATAGACGGCAAGGGCGTTTCGGATCATTGCGGAGTATGGAGTAATTGTGCTATTTGTTGAACCTTTGAAGGGCAGTGTTTTCTGATGTCGGAATCTTGGACAGATTAGTGGCCGGAGCCATAGCCGAGGCACTTCAACCGATCTTTCTTGAGAAGTCCGACTTAAAGAAATTCGCACTCCCACTTCTTGATGCAGCATAGGTATACGTTGTCCACATCACATATGAGCAACTACAGCCACTAGAAACGGTTGTGGAAATCTGAAGACTGTTTTTCAAGTGTTTGCGCCGAAGTTCGGACAATCAAGTCGATGAAGGTCTCAGGGTTTCATCGGAAGGATGAGTCTGGTATACCGTTATTGCTTGTTCGTGCCCAGTTTGCAGTTTGGTGTACACCGAAGCAGCCGGACCTTCACGCATCATCTTGAAAAGACAGCTCAGCTGTGAACAGATTTTCCCATCGCATGTACCAAGATTCGAAGGTGACGAGGGCTCCGGTATAGTGTCGATAGATTAGGAGATGCCACTAGCAATATGGTACGTCGAATAAATGCTGCTAACTGGACCGGCTTTAATACAGTACTGGCCTGGTTCTCTGTTAGAACAGACATCATCTTGGATTGTTGTCGCAACATGAGATTCAAATCAGCGTAGCGATCTATCACGATTTACAATTACTCCGTCTTCTGTTGGTTGTAACACCTTCAAGTTGGAAACAGCGCTCTTAGTCGGAATAACGATTCGGTTCTTGTGGACTGTGCCAGGCTTGGACAAGTGACTGGTTGAATCGGGATCGAAGTGGCCAGAGGGACCTAACTGGCAAAGGTTCTTCCTCACTGTTCAGAGACTAATACGGCCGTTGTGAAGGGTCGAAGCTAATGTGCTATACTCAACTTTCATTGCTTGGTTGGAATACGCTAACCATCTTTCTATTTATTATAACAATTACCTAAGCGATCGACCGGTAAAGAATGACTCATCAAGCTGTTAAAGCGTAGCCTTCAAATGTGACTGTGCTCATTGTGTTACTCGACTACAGTGTTTTTGCACCATCAATAACATGATAACCTATACCCGCAATTTTCTGAAATCTTTGTGTTCCTGCAGTAGCTATCAATCGTAATCGGTCTATGAGTTAGAGTGAGACCATTCTACAAAAACGGGATAAACCTAGAAAAGGGCATCGGGCGGAGTTGACAGTTGCACACAGGAAAATAAGATTGACAAGTAGGAGCATACCACATTTCCACTTGCCAAACTAAGTTTGTTCCTGGGGTAAAAAAAGGATCTAAATAGTATAGTCGAATGTCGTGAATATATACAGTTGAAATCATTATGCCACAATAGACATGACTCCAAAAAGAGGTTTAAAGCGCTGTTGTTGAATTTCACCGTTTTATATTTTTCGTTTTAAACGCTCATGCATGGGACGAAATCATGGTGGCCATATCATAACATATATTAACACTACTTCGTGCCTATCAATGAAGAGCTCCTTCTGATGCTCATCCCAGCGTATCGACTGTATGATCTTAAACACTAAGCCAACATAGTTAAACGAGTACCACACAATTTTACTTGCTAAAAATTACATATCCTCCAGTTGTCCAAATTCCTAATCCCATAAAGTTAACTATGCTTTTATGGCTGCAGTAATTGGGAAAATTGATCACTTAATGAATATTTGATGGTACATGTATTAGATTCGCCACTATATTCCGCAGGACTCCCTGGTAAAGGATTATCGTAATATGGCCAACTAGTGTAGTGGTAATACTGGGTTTAGTATTTATCAATAATCTAAGGATATGTTTGGTTTGTAAATTGAGCACCATGTAGCAACTTCGATTAGTTCATATTCAGGCCATCCCCAGTTGTTTACAGTAAGATGAACCACAAGGATGATACTAGCATCGGTGATCGTAGATGGAAACAGAGGCAATCTTTATCTTCAATCATAGCGTGCTTGCGAAAAACCTTTTCACCCACAGACGTTCGACATAAATGTATCCATATACTGTGGTTAATTATTTGAACTGCTGTAATGATCTCAATTACCCCATAGAAACCAGTTTTACTTATGCTAATCACATTTTTTCCTCCTTATGAATTAACTTCTTATGCTCTAGGAAAAGCGTTCCAAAGAAAAGCTAATGATTTGGTGAACGCTCTTCTCTCTCTGCTCGTGTTAGGAAGATGTGCATAACCACAATTCATGACTACATCCAGACAATTCCGGATGACAACGGTGTCGTGAGATATGGCGAATGATTAAACAGTTCAGTGGAGCCACCGGTCAATTCACAACTTATGACTTGGATGTAGGAGAGTTAAACCGCAATCTCTACTGCACCAGCCGTGAGTCGTTCACTGACCCAACCTCTGCACCTTCTCAGTGCGCTACGGACTAACCGTCTTCTGTCATCCTTGCATAACTGCACAGGAAGCCAACCCATCTGCACTCAGGCAAGGCATACGAACCTGACAGTTTGATTCCTGCCGTCCTCCAACAACATGAGGACTCCTTAGCCCAGCCTCTGGCTGAATTGTGTACAAGAGGCCTAAAACAAGGAAAAATACCGGCTGGATGGAGGGTTGTTACACAACATCAATACCGAAGAAAGCTATGGGGAAATTATCGACCTAAAGCTGCAGATCCGTGGCTTTCTAGTTTTCCGAGAAAACCATTATTGAAAATAAGTTGACCCAGTCCTATCTGGATGGACCAAATCAGTTTGAATTAAAGATCCACAAAAGACTCATTCAGCCTTGTCGTCACTAAACTGTAAGATCAAATCCACATGTGTCCGCTCTAACAGATGCAGCAACGCTTTCTACTGTGTTGATCGTAAGCTGCCTCTAGCAAGATCCACAAATCTCTTGTATTAAACCTTCACTAGTATAGTTGTTACGGGATTAGTACGGTAAAATACTTAGGTTCCCTGGTTTGGCGATAAACGTCAATCTGAAGCAGGATCGAGGGCACCAAATGGAATCCGATAAACTGGGCTTGACCGCTTGGTTGAATACGGGCCTGTTGACAGGGCAGAAATGACGCTCCGCGCTCACATGTGCTTGAAAGTAAAAGACAAGCGACTATTGAAGCAAAGTTGGGGAGGGCCGAGAATTGGGGGGTTGAAAACAGGGGGGATAATAGTGAAGCTGGAACGGGACAATAAAGGTAAAAAAGCGTAGGAGGGGGAATAAGAAGACTGGAAAGTTGAGCAGTAGCATCCAAACCCCTATCCACCCTGCTCGATGCAGCAGATGGAGCACCGTTGATTATCCTCTGCGGTGGCCAGAGCATCAGAAATTTGTTTGAAGTGCGGTTCATGGTATTGCGTGTGCAGGATAATATCAGGTTGCCCAGGCCTAGACAGGAGAACGATTAGGGTTCTCAGCCAAAGCCTTTGGTTCATAAATCTGTCCGCAAGGCAGCGGGTTCGGCATTGGGCTACAAGGAGTCCGTTTTAAGGAATAAGGAGCCACCCTCATTCCAACCCCCAACCTGGAGGACCAGGAGGCTGACTTTGTCTGGCCTCTAACCATTGACCAATCTGGTATGAGTGACTCTGAAGGTGCAAAAATGCACCAACCAGCATAGCTTAATGGATCACTGATGCACACAAACCATCGCACCACGGTAAGGTCCAACCTCATTGCGATGGGCCGTTTTACTGTAGCTATAACTTGTGCATCATTTCACCTGGTAACCGTATTAATAGCATTTTGCTTCCCCCCCCCCCCCCCCCCCCCCCTATTCCTATATCTGTCTGGACTTATGTTTGATGCCCACACTTCTGACTCCATTTATCGCTGCCATTTAGAATCACGTTTAAACAATAACTGAATAGTGGCAGTTCTATTGCCTGCTTGTAATTATATGTGCGATCTTCTTACATTCAATCCAAACTCATGCACGTTCTTAGTGTTATTGCTCAGGAGGGTTATTGTTTCTCCATCTAGTGCGCGGTAATACCTACACAAGTGTGGACAAATGCCCGCTCGCAACACTGTAGTATTGCAACTCAAAACAGGGACTTATGGTATGTCAATTGATATCTCATATTGAATAACTAAGTCGAAGCCATTTAAAAACACTTGTAGGCGCCACACTTCAGCTTGACAGATTGATCACATTTTCACTCGCGTGGCAATATTATCTGCTGGCTTAACGTCTAACTTGAACTCGCCTAAATTACAATTCGCCTTAACATCCATTCGTGTCTCGCTATGTTCTCACTTGATAGATGGATATTATTACATTTCTTCTCGTTTGACACCGTGAATTATTGCGGGTATAAGGTAAATGTATCCTATCTAAACTGCCCATCTCAAAGCCCTGTTGCACTGCTGCCGCCTTCAGTTAAACACACTGAGGTTCAGACCAGTCATTAAGGTTGATTCCGGAACTGGGGCAACACGATGTGAGATGCAAATCGAAATACTTGGGCACAGGTAATACTCTATGCACTGAAGAATTGTTTGAGATGGGCTATCGGTCAGAACGAATGACCAGGGGGAAACAAATAGTAACGCAATACAGACTGCCTGGTGGTTCCACATACCATTTAATTGTCGCCAACCTCGGACGACAGACGACCGTACCGTTTCTGGTAAACTTCCTGACACGGATAGCCTGCAGTTACTTTAAGAGACGACGTTCACAGCACAAACCAAATTATTAGCCATCACTGTTCCGTTGTGTTTCTCCTTCCGGTAAAGGAAGTGTAGCTAAAATCCCGTTCTCTTACCGTAGAATTAACATTTATTTTAGCTTATGAACAGCAATGGACACAATCGCACCACTTACGTACACAATATTCCACGGCACGACTTGTTTGGTATTTATTCCACCTGGTAACCGTGCTGATGGCAGTTGCGTCACTATTCCTATATGGGTTTCGTTCAAATATTCGTGCCCAAGATTTAAGGCTGTTATTTATGTTCACACCTAAATGTGAAAGAAAACACTCATGATTCTTATTAGGTACTTATCTTCATGCACGTAAAAATGACTGGTAGCCTGACCTCCAACAGTATAGTATTTTAGTATTATTGTTCATAAAGTTTGATATGTAGCAATCCAGTTTGTTGCAGTTCATAAGTAAATCTGGACAAACACATGTGCATGTGTTGTATTCGAACTACCATTGGACACGGATAAGGCCAATCCATGTATATATGTATATCGAATGAATTCGATGAGGTTACTCATACCGCTTTTTACAGCCAACATAGTGCAGTGATGCAGCACTGTGGCAAACCGAAACTAATCTTATCGGGACATGAACATGGAGCGTTTATGACGAACTAATGTGTATTTTAGATGTTGTGAATCCAAGGCAAATTTGATCGGTGTGAATACGGTGGTCTGAACTACAGGGTGGTTGCCTATGTGCAGGCGAATGCACTATTGCACGCGGAAGAGAAGCACCATACTTACGCTCCTATTGCATTGTAAATCCAGGTAAATACGGCGGCGTATATCGTACGTTTGACTGCGTTATGATTATTCTTGCATTTCAGAAGTAGATGTAGTTTGAGCACCCCGTTGGGACTGCGCCTGCTGTGAATGTTGACAAGCTACCCACCAGTCTAATACCCTCCACCTCAATTGCCACGGGGTGACCTTGAGCGAAGTTGCGTGTTAATCGCTCATCTCTGCACTCGTGTTTATTTGCTGTGGTTCAGTGACACTTTGTCGCGCACCTTTGAGTCCAGACTTACTCGTTGTGCTTTTACAAACTCTACTTTGTGACACCAGATTCCCGATTATACTCCAGTGCATCCTACATCTACCCCGATTTCTAAATTCTGGGCCGTTTTTCGCCAATATCCAAGCGCCAAAAGTTATCTAACTCCAACCATCAGAGACATTGTTTGGTCTCACTCGATAGACCATTTCAACGCCTTTCGAACGAATTGTCACTCTTTCAAATCCAACATTACTTGGTGCAGCTACAGGTCTCAAAGCAAATTCACCCGGCACGATCCATAGGCTTCACCATGAGAATTCTCAATCACACCTTCGTGTACTCTGCCCCACGTTCAAGCTGACACATTCGACTGGCACGCCAGAGAGGACAGTCTGAAAGCACACAGCTGCAACCTGAACACTGTGACCTTACCGGAAACGTCCGTAACAGAACGACATTATACCATAGAGGGTGAGTCATTCAAATGGTTCCTAACATTTGCTCAACAAGCTTGATGCCCAGCGTGCCACCGACTAAAGGCCTATGTGGATGATGTTCCAAACTTGTTAAGGGGAGCATTTTGTGCAGTAACTGTTGCAAGTTCTTTCATGCGAGATGCCTCCGAGTTAAACCTAGTCTGGCCAAGTTATTAAACAAACCAGACTCGCTATGGTTCTGTGTGGAATGCACATCGATCTCACTGATAAAAAGCGTGCTCCTATTATCTCAGAAGTATGACCAGCTACAAGCCAAGTTTGAGGAAATGGTAACCACCAACATCACTACGGTTGGGGTAAGCATAGCAGAATGTGCAACTCAATCCTCCCCTTGGTTGCAGCTACTAACCCGCGAAGAACTGTTAATAACACCGTAAGCAACACCACACCTAGAGTCCAGAACTCCAACTGCTGTCCCAATACTACACGTAGCTCACTTTTGACTAAAGCGGTTCCCAGTTCGATCGGAGTAACTAGACGTAAGGCTACTTCCAAACTCCCGATGGAGTGTGTAGAAAAAGCGCAAGCTGGTACGAGCGAAAGTTGGGTTACGGTTGCCTCCAAGAAGAGCCGTCATTTAAAATTAACATCACTCCCAACTGGATCTGAAACTGAGGAGCGTAGCGGAGTTTTCCTAGTGCAACCACCACCGGTTTCCTGCGGCACATCTCCGAGTACTTCAATCACTAACCGCGACATGTCCAAAGGTCCAAAGAAACAACTACTTGTACTGAGCGTACTGTGCTCCAAAATCCCAGAATCAAAGTCGACATCGATAAGAGGCAGGCAGTTGGATGACCTCAACCAGTGGTACATTATTAGTAACCTAAACGGAGTTGTACTGAAACCCGTACACGTAGTACGTATTACACGACACCCCAACTCTAAACATTTCGGTGAGCCAAGACCTCTGCGCGTTGTGCTGAACTCGATCACTGAAGTATAATTAGTACTACTGTCGACAGGTAGTCTCAGAAATGAACACTGCTCCATCCGTATCTTTCCAGACAACCCATGGGGCGAGCGTTATCGAGTTAACCGCACCTTAGAGGACTACCGGAAGGAAACTTCAAGCAGAACCATACTTTTTCATGGGGTTCCTGAAACTGAAGCATGTGATGAGCATGAACTAACAACCCATGATAAGGAACAGTGGTGTTATATTCGTGAAACAGTCTGCTTGGTTGATGTGTTAGCGAAATCCGTGTCACGACTGCCTACCTCACCGAACTACAAAGGAAGTGGCCCGAGAGTGTTGAAGGTGGTCCTTCAGTCAAAAAATTGGTAGCACGGATATTAAAAAGCTGGTACATCTTCCGTTGCAAGCTACCATCTGAGGTTCGGCTGAAGGCAACCAACGATATGCCTCCTAGAGTTTATATATCACTCAAAGAACCAAACGCGATGGGATCTATAAAAGAACAATGCACCAGTATTGTGCCGAATGAGCCCATACAACCTGTAGAAGATGATATTGACCAGACACGTTATAATGTACGTTGAAGATTAGACACGGGACTAACTACACGGGCGATGAATAAGACGTTAAATCTTCACCACGTACACATCGAAAATACGATTAGTCACCTGCCACTCACTGATCGGCTAAAATTCACATATGAGTTGTACCACCTCCGAAACATTGCTTAAATCTGAGAAACTTTCATGTATGTACACTAACGCCCAAGGGCTCCTCAGTAAAGTACCGAACTTCGACTACGTCAGGTTGCAAATGCTTGGGACCTAATTTCTATTACCGAAAATTGGTTACACCAAGAGGTGAATGATGCTTAGGTTGAGATAGCCGGAATGTCACTTATCCGGAATGACCGCCCCAGCAGAGGAGGTGGGGTCCTACGCTACTACCGCGGCGATCTACAATGTACAACGGTTGATGATCTGGAAACACACATTACCGACTCACTCTGGTGCCGTCTCCGACTAAGACACAACGATGCATGTCTCGTAGCGGTCGTTTACCGCCCCTCCCAACCTCCACTCCGGAAATGTATTCCCGCTTGACCCGTGACCTGAACAGAATAGCACGCCCTAGGTACAGCCACATTCTCATCTCCGGGGACTTCAATCTACACAATCTGGAGGTTTTGACATTGCCCAGTAAGCAGTTCAAAGCAGACTTGCAGGAACTGATCGCTAATATTTCTTTGTACAATCATGTCACCACGCCCACTAGATTCAGGACAGCAAACAAACCGTCCATATTGGACCTTGTGCTCATGAATGAAGAGCTTATGGTTGACAAGTTATTGATGGATAGTCCATTAGGTCTCAGTGACCATGTAGTAATAACTTTTGAATATGTGTGTTATGCAGAGTATCCATCTAAACACTCGGAACTAACTCATACAATCACACGCTACCACGTATTGAAAGAACTCGCCGACGCAACTGCTTGGGAATTCTCAAACAATAGTCCCCTTGACAACGTTTGGGCAGAGTTCGTTAACGGATTCATCGACATCGTCAACAATGCATTAGAGACCAAGTTCTTTCGTGCCGCAAAAATGCCTTCAACTCTAAGGAGCAGGACTATAAAAATGATTAGTGATAAGGGGTGCAACATGGCGTGCCTACAAGATTAACTCCGACTCAGAGACTTGGGCCAATTTCCGGACTCATCGCAACCATCGCACTGCACTTGTCCGTGAGGACAAATTAACTTATCAACAGTGCATAGGCAAAAAATTCATGACCAATTACAAAATGCTATATAGGGATGTCAATAAGCTTCGTAAAGTGAAGCATGGAATCCCTTCACTTTTCACGACAGGTGGTAGAGTACAAAGCGCCGAAGAAGCAGCTAATACGCTTCGGCTACAATAGGCCTCAATTTGCGAAATCTCAACCTCTACTTGTCCCATAATGTCACGCACATTACCGACACCATTTTTTACTAATGTAATTTTCAACCTATCAATTGTGTTAAGGAAGTTACTATCACTGTGTCAGCATAGTTCTGCTGGAGCAGACAACATCCGCCCGAAGGCACTGATGACTGTGGCCAAACAGCTAGTTGCACCACTGTCACAGTTCTTTCAAAGGTGCTTTGATGAACAACAAGTTCCCACTTTGTGGGAGCGTGGCGTTCCCACCCCTATTTTTAAAGGCGTTAGCCGTTCAGATCCTGAAAGCTATCGTCCGGTGACTCTCCTCCCTGTGCTCGCGAAGATGATGGAAGCAGTCGTCGCTGAGGCTTTAATGGACTACCAGGAAAAATGCAACATCTTGGTACCGTAACAGCATGGCTTCCGTCAGCACCGGTCATGCATCACCAACCTACTGATTGCACGATGTAGTTGGACGGAAGTGGCCGATGATGGGGTCGGACTTAACGTCATCTATCTGGACTTCTCCAAAGCCTTCGACCTCTTTGATCACCGCCTCCTACTTCAACGGCTGCGGAGTTACGGAATCGGAGATCCTGTACTTGGTTGGATTGGAAGCTTCCTTCACCAACGGAAGCTTCAAGTACGTGTTAGGGGATCACTCTCTAACCCAATTGAGGTGGAATTTGGTGTCCCACAAGGCTCAGTGCTGGGACCGCGCTTATTCCTGTTGTTTATTAACGACCTGCCATCGGTTATCTCCTCAAATTCCCTGTTTTCGCCGATGATGTCAAGATGTGGCGGACGGTTAGTAACAAGCCAGACCACGATCTGCTCCAACATGACCTAGATTGCATTTACGAATGGTCAAAGAGGAACAAGCTTCAACTGAACATAGCTAAGTGCAAGGTGATACATCTGCGTCACCCGCCGGTGAGCACTTACAAGTTTGGAGACCACACATTGGAGAAGGTCTCTCAGGAGCGTGACCTGGGTGTATTGGTACAGGAAGATCTCGGGTGTTCAAAACAAGCAGAGAAGACGACGAGAACCGGAAATCCACACTTCGGCCTTCTTCGCAGAGCCTTCGGTCGGTTTGAACCATCAATATTTCCCCAAATGCTTAATGCCTACGTGCTACAGCACGTGGAATATGCTGTTTAGACGTAGCAGCCGTGGCAGAAACGGGATCTTTTTTCTCTCGGGACTCCTCAACGAAGGGCAACCAAGAACGTCAGGGGCCTCTTTCATCTGCCCTATCAGCTTAGACTGAAATCTAAGAATGTACAACAGTCGCTGTCGGCTTTTGCGGGGGGATCTCATAATGGTTTACAAATTCTGAAGAATCCAAACCACATCTGCCGTCTGCTGCTGGAATTAAACCACAACACTAACCTAAGAGGTCACCCTCTGAAACTGACAATAGTATAGGCGGCTTGAATGCCGTAGAAATTTCATTTCCCTCCGTGTGTCTCAGCCTTGGAACGCCCACCCTAATTATGTCGTCCCTGCTCCCAATTAGGCGACATTTAAAAATCTTGTAAACGATGCATTGTCGCATCTACATTTCATTTTATGCCTCGTTAGCCAGGAGCTACAAAACGCAATCAAACGGTTTCTTGCCAAACGACTAACCAAAGGATTATTGGATTTATAAGTTTGATACGCGAATATCTCCGTTATTCCACATAAGTCTATGGTGAATCCATCACAACGCTTTTCATTTTATAATGAAATTGATTTCGCAATAATTTCCATCCTACGGGAATTGTAAAGCTATGGTTTTTACCCGTAATAAACCATCTTCTCATCGCTGTCTCCTGCAGACCGTTGATGGTTGCTGTAGTGGGATGTGGTGCACCGTCCTCGTGTCCGTGCTAGGCACAAAGAGCGGTTCTGTTCAACCTACGTGGAACGGGCTACCGCCAAGCCACCGCCTTGTGGGCATATGGAGTGCACGATTTCTACTTAGGCCGGACAGTTTCCGTTCTGCTAGTTGGAACAGTGTATTCCCCATCCGGTAAAGAAATGTGGCTCCCATCCACATGAATCCCGGTATTATTCCATCAATACCACTTCCCAATTATTAAAATCCTTAACGTCATAGCTTACATCCTCACTGCAGAAGCTACTTTATTAGTGCAGAATCCATCATTATTAGCGCAGAAGCTTTCATCCTTAGTGCAAAGGCTATCATCCGATAATCATCTCACTTACATCCACGAAGCACTGTGTGGGCAGATGCTACCAGCCAATAGTATTCCGTATTGCGTAGAGACTGAACGAAGTTACGCACAGAATACTCACGTTTTCGGAGGTGGGTATGAAAACTGTGAGACTTGGGTGAGACCAGCGTGGTCTAACTCAAATGGACAGCAATTGAGACTTTACTAAACGGAGCTCAGCCGGTGCACCGTGTGCCGCGCGTCCTCACTGCACAATGGGGTTGTATGAGACACTCATTGAAGCGCGCACAGTCCGTGAGGGAAGGGAAACGCATGCGCTCACAACACCGGGTATAAGCCTGAAGTGTAGTCAAGCCACTTTTGTAAGTGAGCAAAAGAGATGTCTGAGGCTAGGGCACAAGTGATGCACGCTGGACAACAGTACACAACGTTGGTTTGGTACTAAAACGATGCTCTAAACAAGAGGCGCAGATAGGTTGCTTCGTTTTGGTGGGTATTCAGGATACTTCGGTCGGATAGTTGAACGCGCAGTGGAAGCTACCACTTGACCTCTGAGTCAAGTTGTCCGTAACATAAAGAGCGGAACAATCTCAGTTACAGCAGAATGGATACCAATCACTACGCGTAACTTATTTCCTTATGCGATGAAATAGCGATGAAATAGCGATGAAAAAGTGACGGATCCACAGGTCTAAGTTGAACGTGGGGTGGAAGGTAATCATATTTCAATCAACTCGCCCCATACGAACCACATAGGTCAAAGCTGCTCTAGGTAGACAGGACAGCTCCCGGGTGGAGTGATATAATCACCAATGGAGGGATGAAGGAGGCAGGTGACAGATGTTTGATTGCAACCTTGCAATTTCCTTTCAAAGATATGTTAAACGGGGAATTATATTACTTTCCACCTTGTTCCTCAAGTACGCGGACATATACTACTTTGTTGCGAAAGGGTTACACTGCAAGCAGCCGGTCTCGTGAAATATGGGGTATTGCGAGTCTGTGCAATCTACGGTAGTTGTCACCAAGCTTTTTATCGCCGTGGACCGGTCTGCGTTTGATTATTGTAACCCGGCCCGCTGAACCGGTTTGCTGAACGTTTACATTTTAGATGGTTTTAGTGAGTAATTTTAGGGTAACTGTGATTTAACATGTCTTGAAAATAAAATCCAGTTATATCAAAAATAGACATAAAGTAATATAATACGTTACTAGCACGCGAAATTACAGACAAAAATGAGCGTGCTCCTCTGCAACGACACTGCTCCATCTGGGGGAAATAGGAGACAATGACGCTTGATGTGTGCTGCCTAGTTCCAGTTAATTTGGTTGCTTTGTTTCGGCTGCGGATACTGCAGAAAACCCCTCTTCACACAGTTAGGTTATCAGAAATGGCAATCTGCGCGTAATTCACTATGAATTTACTTGCAAATCACCGTCGAAGTTGTTTGTCACGAACGTAATATCAAGGCCGCCGTCATTTGCAATCTCAGCAGTGGTGCATAATGTGGGATAGATGAGTAATAATAATGCGATAATCTCACAGATTGTGAGTCAACCGTTTAGGAACTGACTTGCAAATCGTCGAAATCCACAACGTTTAAAAAACATACACACATTTCTATTGTCATAATCATTATCCACCAGATGAAAAAATGCAATATAGTGTCTGCTGCTTGGTAATTGAAATGAAGGGAATTGGCTTTTTCCCTCACGTGCAGAAGAAGTGCAAGCATGCCAGTGTGTCCGCTATGTATTGCGTAGGAGCGCGAAATATCAACTTCACTCTGTGCGTCTGTGAATGTATAGGTTTTCAGAACGTTTGTAGAATCCTGTGCCTCCTGATAGTCTGATACATTATTCACATCCTCAGCTGCTAAACTTGATGTGGTTGGCAGGTCCCAGTTTAATTCTGTTGTGTGACATGTTTAGAAATAAGAAGCAACCAGATGACTGTCAGCCCGTTTGCATCCAAACAACTCCTCTGAGAGAGTATCCATAGCAATTGCGCTTGAAGGAGGCACAATTTGTTCATATGTCTCAGGTCAAGTTTGCATTGTTCTCTCATAATCTATTTCTGCAGTACAAGGAAATCCCGCTTTAAGAAACAGAGACAGTTGCGTTTTGCATCACCTTACAGGTAGAAGTTATGTAGAACGCGACGTCTAATAAATTTACTCATTATATGAAATCCGTTCCGGACATATCTTTGTGGGATTCCATGATCGTTATAGGATGGAGAAGCTGTTTTTTTCCTAAACTTCGATTTAAGCGCCTGAATGACACCCTGGTCGTAAGGTTGAAGTAACACAGTGGTGTTGGGTGACAGGAACTGCAATTTGCTATTAAGTAGGTGGAATTAGGGATGGCAACGGCTTTGTCGACAGATGATATGGTGTTGCGTTGTTCGGTATTTTGCTGTTAGATCTTCGGAAATAGCTGTAGTCATCCAAGCATTTTTATTACCCTTGTAAACTGCCGGTAGATTTTCATGTTGATAATTCTAAAATTCGAGATTTGGCTGATTTCCAAATCACTGCCGCTGATTCTAGCTCCCCCAATGTGGTAGTGCGCAGCATAACTGTGATAAGCGACTTGCTTCTTTTCCCACCTGCGCATTTCTATCCTTTTACACAAAGCCTTTATCTGACCTCATTTTGAATATTAAAGCAGTTTCACGTGAATTAAAATGTCTTGAGATGTGTAGCGGGAACATATTTCGAGCAACTTTTCTACCTAGTCGAATGCAGCACATATATCTAAGTCATGGCTTTCGCCCGATTGCTTACCAAACACAAGGTCGTTCACTGCAGAAAGCCTGTAGCCAACTGTTTGACGTGGTAAAGTCCGTGTTTTGCAATTCTTTTGCGAAGAGTAATATTCGTTTCTGAACCACGTGTCCAGAAAATGGGATTTTCCCGTCAGTGCTGACTGGTACTGTTTCCAACAAGATGCGTTCATGTCTTCGTTACCCATTTTTCTATCATTCTTATTTTTCAGTCTGGGTGTGTGGCCCACCAAGTCATTCAAAAACGGCTTTCATCTTTTATGTTACATGGATTTGTGTTCTTCCTACTCTGAAATTTTGCACCAATTTTAGCAAACTGTCCCTTCTTAACATCGTCGAATTACTGATACCATTTCTTTAAGTGTGAATGTCTTTGGCTTTGCTGCAATGGAACTAGCCATTTTGTACTTCATAAGAACGCTCGAAAAGCACTATAAAAACGAACCTGAAGATTCAGTAAGGACGCATGTCAGCAGTACCCGTTCAGTTCTGACAATCGACTAGTTACACAGTAAACAAATACACACCGAAACTGATACTCACAGTACTTGCGACCGTATAACTGTAGCACAAATCCCAGAGTGCGCGAGGGGAGTACCACTGCTCTTTTATTATGTAACATGGCTCTATCAGATTTGTTTATTGCACAACCTATAGCAGCATACATGCATTAGTTACATTGGGTGAAAACTCCGGGGGGAGTGATGCATCACTCGACAATTCTGGTGTGGCTTCTCCATGTTGTAGGTTGTCCACCGCGTCTGTCCAGCAACTGCGATGCACGCTCGACACAGAAGACGATGACCGGGAATAGGCAGTACGCGTCCAAAACACCGCAGCTGACGTAGCGGGACGAGCTCTTCCAGCGAATGGCTGCCTCCACCCAAGCCACGCTGTCTAACTTCCACATTGGTTACGTAGTGCAGCGGCCACATACGGGCAATCGACAGAAAGCAACGGTGCTCAAAGACAGCGAGACGGCACAGGTCAGCGATACGAACAGGCCAAGTCTCGCAACCGTACAACAGTACATCGCGGACAGTCGCACAACAAACCCGTCCTTTGATGCATATACCCATATCATGGCGGCTCCACAAGTGCTTCAGCTTAAAGAAAGCGGAGCGAGCTCTTGAGCTCTGGTCGCCAATAGCTCTATTGGCTGTGGTGCAACTACGAAGGTAGGCAAAACTCTCCGTAACCTCCAGTGTCTCACCACCGAGAGTGAGTGCACGTACAGGCATCTGAAAGTCTTGGAAAAGAGCTTTGCACATGGATAGGGAAAAGTCCTCCCATAATTTGAAGCTTCAATCGCCACGTGGTTGAGTGCAAGTTGGACAGCCTGTGGACCGTCACTCAGCAAGACGATATCATCACCGTAGTCCAAGTCAACAGCTAGGCTACCTGGGAAGAGCTAAACGCTAGCACGTTTAATGAATCATGCGGAGCATTCTTTGGGACTTCCTCATTGGTAAGGTTATTAAGATATTTGCACCTACATTGTCCCGGAATATCTTGGCTGTAAACTTCAGCCAGAAGTTACGTATATTGGCCTTCTTTTAGGGACAATGCTATCCATGATTGTGTCGCCACATGTAGCAAATCTGCATTAGCAGCGAAACTTCCAAGCAAATTCATCCAATCCTGGATGCCAGCCTCTAAGCCATGGGAGAGAATTCACCTCGATTTCCCTGGTCCCGTACAAGGCCAGGTTTTTGAATTGTGATGGATGCATATACCAAGTGGCCGGACTTATACCTGATGAACACAACTACGACAGCGGCCACCGTACGAAAACTACTAGTTATTTACACCGTTCGGTTCACCAAATACCTTGGTTTCCGATAACGTTTCACAGTTTGTCTCCGATGATATTGGTGTTTTCTACCAGTGTATTTGTATCACGCACTGCCGGTCACCTCCGGAACATCCCCAGTCCACCGGGTAAGCAGAAGGATTCGTTGATACCGTCAAACATTTACTTCTAAATCTTCGGATGGAAGGACCCACTGAGGAGAGCATACAGTTGTTCCTGTTAAGTAATCTGGGCTTCGCAAAACCCCGATCTACCAGGCTGCAGATACCCAGCGGTTGCCAAGTTCGGGCGTGAGACACGTCCTCCAATTGATGCAGTACTCCCTAAGGTTACGAAACTGCTACTGACGTCAGGTGTGAACAGACATTTTCTACTAGGGGAACCGGTGTACGCGTTGGATGCGTAGCCGAACCACCAAACCTGCAGTAACACCATAAAGAAAATGCTCTGTGCTGTACGCGGTGTCTGTCGGAACGTTCTCCGTCATACGACACGTATATCAGCGGCGCAAACGACGGATTGAACAAACAATCACTTCTACTTTCGGGTTGCCGTTTGATAGATTGCTGGACAACTTAGAACAACCAAAAATTGTGGGGGCGTACTGAACCTACAGAGACGTGCGCAGAGCCATGCGACGGAGTCGTTGGGGGAACTATGTGGCCTAATAAACCTAAGTACTCTTTGCAGGTGAACCCAGCGCTTCATTCGCATGAGTCTGGAGTAGGTGCTTTCAAAGAGGGATATGTTACAGTAGGCAATTTAATGCCTTAAAAGTAAAATGTCGTCCCACACACCTGACCGTATACTTCACTCTCACCCGGTGATCCACTGTGGTTCATATTCATCAGGCCGCCTCCAGTCCGAAACACGCACCGTAACCTTTGTAGTCGCCTGTCTTGTCCGTCCCATGGGACTTGAGATCTGGTCCATATAATGTCCGGTACGCTGAAGGCCTTTGTTCTGACGGCCCTAAGCCCCATTAACCGCAATCATAACACTTAGGTGAGCGACTATGCATTATCGTGTTTGCTTGCCGTTTCTGGCCGTATGTCCGGTTTAATGACGGTTCATTAGAAATCCGTAGACCATGAGAATATTGCGTCGCTCCGAAACAATCCATTTGCATCTGATGGACTGATGGCGTTCAACAGCAACGGACAATTATACTTACAAGACGTCCTGTGAAGTCCTCTCAAAGTTCAGTTAATCTGTGTTGTTGTTCAAGCCTTTGGTCGGTGCCCTATACGGGGTTTTATGTGTATTTATCTTTGAGCTTACAGACAGTCGACTTCTTGCGAGCTGTTTTGCTGCAGATACATTTTGCTTGTTATTGTAATACGTTACTCGCATGCTTTGATGTTGTTTTATCGTTGCGCGATTGCTGCGTACCGATTCCCGTGTAGATCGAATTTGACAACGGCCAAATCTGTCTGCGTTTTGAAAGCTGCCGGTGATCATGTAACCCCACCTGCAATTGAGTTAGGACCATTGAATTGAACGTTCACTAGTCCCTCAACCGTTTCTTACTTCATGTCTAGCACGCCCACAGGTATATCTGCGGCCATCTCTGGGCTCTGTGAATACCCTCTGGGTGTAACGTCCCAGCGGTGTAACCACAATCACAGCGGTGACCAAAAGTGCTGTCGGTCTACCGCTTTGATTTTCTCTAATCCCTTACAGCTTGCAAGTTATGAATGGTTGTATCCATACTTCCGCCTCACGTTTTGAGTAGGCATATAAAGCATGCGCCATCCTAACGTACCATGCCATAACGGTGATCGGATGACGATGTATGGACTATGCGGACATAAGTTCAACCGGAATGTAAGAGGTCATGTTTACGAGCCAGACAACGCTAAGTTTTGACACGCAACGCCCACACACGTCCTAATTAAAGAATGAATAGATGAACTGAATTTACTCACTCCGGGATTCCAGTTGCACTATTCTCCTTTATTTGTCGTCAGTTTATCTAGGTGGCCACCGTACTGAATTTCTACACAACCTAAATATGTGACCTCAACTGTTGATTCCACTGGATCACAACGTGTTACTAACTCGGCAGTAAACAACTGTGATCGTGAAGTACTCGAAGTACCACGATGTCCGAGGGAACCATGCAGGACTGGAAGCAATAGCAAGTGAGTGCCAGTGTGCACCCCAATTAGGTTGGGCCAAAAAATGTTTGAAAAATAAAACCAACAGTGACAGTTACCGTGCACTTTATCACTGATGTTGAAGCATTTACAGATCAAGTGAGCGTAAAACAGCAGCAGAATTTGGCTTACATGATGCACCATTTTTTGACAGTGGCTCAGTGTCACGCAAGTGCGTTATTCCGCAACAACCTGCTCCAAAACCTTCATCCTCCACTACGTCATTTTTAGAACACCAGTTGGATCTCCTTGGAGCATTTTGCTATATCTTCTCCTCCTCATGTCTTTTTAACGTAGGATTTAATGATGCTCCAAACCCCTTCATTGGGGTTCGGTTGTGAAGAATACGGTGTCGTAGCAGTGTTCCCAAGGTGTAAGCTTTCTCTTGAAAAATATGCTCCAGATTAGTGTGACATAGAGCGTTCTCACAAACTAGAACACAGCTGTTAGCCAAAAGTCTATCATCTGTATCAAGCATCTGCCGCCACCAGCGCGCACAGCTTTCCTTATTATAACTGCCCCTTAGAACGGAAAATCCCAGCAATCCTTCCGCGGTCATTGCGCTTATTAGGTGCAAATTTTGTCCCCGACTGTTGGCCACCGTACACTGTGCACGGGTGTCGCGTGCCGATCGACCCCTTGTGCGCGTGCAGAACAGATTGAAGTTTGTCTCATCCATCCATAGTGCTCGCAGTCCTTCAGCCTCCAACCTCATCAGTGTCAGGAAGTAAACCTTCCTTAGCCTCTTGTTCTCTATGGTATTTATAGATTCCGGTATTGAATGCATCCTCTTCATCGTCATGAGCCGACGCTATAGGTAGCGAGCAATGGTGCTGACGCTTACCTCCACCTCGAACTCACCCTTAAGTCGTAACCGAAAAGTTTCAAACGTCACTGTTGGCTCCGATACAACCTATTCAACCAGGCAGTCAACGTGACTCTCTGACAGCGATCTTAGACGCGTCACGATAGCAGTATCTCTGGTTCATTCAGTTACAATTTTCTAATCCAAGTGCAACAGCTCTTCACATTTACCTGTAACACAGATGCATCATTCTTCCATTCGTCATCTTCACCATAGATCTTCAGTATAATGGCTTTCACGTCAGCCGGGTGATGGATGCGCGTTCATCTTTGTTCCATCGCAATTAACCTAAAGATAACAAACCATGAAAGCTAATGAAAGGCAAAGCTTGAGTCGTTAAACGAAGCATTCGAAAACGCTCGCTGTCGCAACGTAGACCTATTTCTAAGCAATGCCTGGGAAAACTAGAAGCGACAAGTTGGCTGACCGGATGGCGAATATGCTATCATTAGTCAAGTCCATGTTTATATGTCTAACGTAGACCGTCGCAATGGCACTTTGGCTGTAGGCTTCCACTCCCGTACTCGAAGTTCCTTTGTTGATTCCGTGTGCTGGCCAGCACATAACGTTAGCCGCGCGTACGAGAACATTTGCAACATTTTCAGGCCAGGCGTGTCCGGCCCCTTTTGTAGCTTGACCTATCTCAGCCTCAGTTGGTGTTTCCATGCTCAGGTGCAAGGGCTTCTTAGGCGAGCG
Source organism: Dicrocoelium dendriticum (assembly GCA_944474145.2). Classification (NCBI taxonomy): domain Eukaryota; kingdom Metazoa; phylum Platyhelminthes; class Trematoda; order Plagiorchiida; family Dicrocoeliidae; genus Dicrocoelium; species Dicrocoelium dendriticum. The sequence continues at coordinate 12,624,492 of OX104069.1, forward strand.
AGCAAGTCACCGCTGACCAGTGTGTATTTCGTCTCCGCTGCCACATCTGTTGGGGGTGGTTGTACAACACACAGTATGACTCACCTGTTTTGTAGGCACACGTATCTGTGCACCACGGCCGTCCCCAACTGACAACGTTCTCATGACGCGACCCTGTCAGACACGTCACGCGACCGTTTCGCAGTTCGACGCCCGAAGGATTTTAACAGGTTGGTCCACGCAGCACAAACGCGCCAGAGGGTGTGCACTGGAAGGCCACTTACGCCGTCCCATATTCAGGGACTTAGCCGACTTGCTAACTATTCGTATGTTGAAAGGCTGCCTGTACCCAAACTCGACGCGCAGATGTGAGTTGTGCGACGGTCTAAAGTGTCCGGTTTGTCAGACGTCAAAAAAGATTCATATTCTAGTGAATTACTGGGCATGCAGAGCTTCAGCAGGCCAACTATTTCCATTTCATTGTTTGTAATAAAAACCAGAAATCGAATGGTGTGCGAAAAAACTTTTCGTTCCATGTTGCAGAGCCGAGTACCAGGTGCGCTGCACAAAGGTGAGCGGTCTAGTCGGTTGTGCTGCACCAACAGATATGAGTCGCCTGCGTGTGTATCACATAACAATAAATACGCAAGGAATACCTGCTGCTAATCAGCTCCCAGACAGATATATTAAACCATGCATAGGGCACCGACCAAAGGCTTGAACAACAACACAGATTAACTGAACTTTGAGAGGACTTCACAGGACATCTTGTAAGTATAATTGTCCGTTGCTGTTGAACGCCATCAGTCCATCAGATGCAAATGGATTGTTTCGGAGCGACGCAATATTCTCATGGTCTACGGATTTCTAATGAACCGTCATTAAACCGGACATACGGCCAGAAACGGCAAGCAAACACGATAATGCATAGTCGCTCACCTAAGTGTTATGATTGCGGTTAATGGGGCTTAGGGCCGTCAGAACAAAGGCTTTCAGCGTACCGGACATTATATGGACCGGATCTCAAGTCCCATGGGACGGACAAGACAGGCGACTACACAGGTTACGGTGTGTGTTTCGCACTGGAGGCGGCCTGATGAATATGAACCACAGTGGATCACCGGGTGAGAGTGAAGTATACGGTCAGGTGTGTGGGACGACATTTTACTTTTAAGGCATTAAATTGCCTACTGTAACATATCCCTCTTTGAAAGCACCTACTCCAGACTCATGCGAATGAAGCGCTGGGTTCACCTGCAAAGAGTACTTAGGTTTATTAGGCCACATAGTTCCCCCAACGACTCCGTCGCATGGCTCTGCGCACGTCTCTGTCGGTTCAGTACGCCCCACAATTTTTGGTTGTTCTAAGTTGTCCAGCAATCTATCAAACGGCAACCCGAAAGTAGAAGTGATTGTTTGTTCAATCCGTCGTTTGCGCCGCTGATATACGTGTCGTATGACGGAGAACGTTCCGACAGACACCGCGTACAGCACAGAGCATTTTCTTTATGGTGTTACTGCAGGTTTGGTGGTTCGGCTACGCATCCAACGCGTACACCGGTTCCCCTAGTAGAAAATGTCTGTTCACACCTGACGTCAGTAGCAGTTTCGTAACCTTAGGGAGTACTGCATCAATTGGAGGACGTGTCTCACGCCCGAACTTGGCAACCACTGGGTATCTGCAGCCTGGTAGATCGGGGTTTTGCGAAGCCCAGATTACTTAACAGGAACAACTGTATGCTCTCCTCAGTGGGTCCTTCCATCCGAAGATTTAGAAGTAAATGTTTGACGGTATCAACGAATCCTTCTGCTTACCCGGTGGACTGGGGATGTTCCGGAGGTGACCGGCAGTGCGTGATACAAATACACTGGTAGACAACACCAATATCATCAGAGACAAACTGTGAAACGTTATCGGAAACCAAGGTATTTGGTGAACCGAACGGTGTAAATAACTAGTAGTTTTCGTACGGTGGCCGCTGTCGTAGTTGTGTTCATCAGGTATAAGTCCGGCCACTTGGTATATGCATCCATCACAATTCAAAAACCTGGCCTTGTACGGGACCAGGGAAATCGAGGTGAATTCTCTCCCATGGCTTAGAGGCTGGCATCCAGGGTTGGATGAATTTGCTTGGAAGTTTCGCTGCTAATGCAGATTTGCTACATGGGGCGACACAATCATGGATAGCATTGTCCCTAAAAGAAGGCCGATATACGTAACTTCTGGCTGAAGTTTACAGCCAAGATATTCTGGGACAATGTAGGTGCAAATATCTTAATAACCTTACCAATGAGGAAGTCCCAAAGAATGCTCCGCATGATTCATTAAACGTGCTAGCGTTTAGCTCTTCCCAGGTAGCCTAGCTGTTGACTTGGACTACGGTGATGATATCGTCTTGCTGAGTGACGGTCCAAGACATGTTAAATCACAGTTACCCTAAAATCACTCACTAAAACCATCTAAAATGTAAACGTTCAGCAAACCGGTTCAGCGGGCCGGGTTACAATAATCAAACGCAGACCGGCCCACGGCGATAAAAAGCTTGGTGACAACTACCGTAGATTTCACAGACTCGCAATACCCCATATTTCACGAGACCGGCTGCATGCAGTGTAACCCTTTCGCAACAAAGTATTATATGTCCGCGTGCTTGAGGAACAAGGTGGAAAGTAATATAATTCCCCGTTTAACATATCTTTGAAAGGAAATTGCAAGGTTGCAATCAAACATCTGTCACCTGCCTCCTTCATCCCTCCATTGGTGATTATATCACTCCACCCGGGAGCTGTCCTGTCTACCTAGAGCAGCTTTGACCTATGTGGTTCGTATGGGGCGAGTTGATTGAAATATGATTACCTTCCACCCCACGTTCAACTTAGACCTGTGGATCCGTCACTATTTCATCGCTATTTCATCGCTATTTCATCGCATAAGGAAATAAGTTACGCTTAGTGATTGGTATCCATTCTGCTGTAACTGAGATGGTTCCGCTCTTCATGTTACGGACAACGTGTCTCAGAGGTCAAGTGGTAGCTTCCACTGCGCGTTCAACTATCCGACCGAAGGATCCTGAATACCCACCAAAACGAAGCAACCTATCTGCGCCTCTTGTTTAGAGCATCGTTTTAGTACCAAACCAACGTTGTGTACTGTTGTCCAGCGTGCATCACTTGTGCCCTAGCCTCAGACATCTCTTTTGCTCACTTACAAAAGTGGCTTGACTACACTTCAGGCTTATACCCGGTGTTGTGAGCGCATGCGTTTCCCTTCCCTCACGGACTGTGCGCGCTTCAATGAGTGTCTCATACAACCCCATTGTGCAGTGAGGACGCGCGGCACACGGTGCACCGGCTGAGCTCCGTTTAGTAAAGTCTCAATTGCTGTCCATTTGAGTTAGACCACGCTGGTCTCACCTAATTCTCACAGTTTTCATACCCACCTCCGAAAACGTGAGTATTCTGTGCGTAACTTCGTTCAGTCTCTACGCAATACCGAATACTATTGGCTGGTAGCATCTGCCCACACAGTGCTTCGTGGATGTAAGTGAGATGATTATCGGATGATAACCTTTGCACTAAGAAGAAAGCTGCTGCAGAAGGAACGATGTCATCTGCACTAAGGACATAAGCGATTGCGTTAAGGACGTTAGTATGTTAGAAATGGTATATTTTACACGAGATGTGAGGTGTTTGTGTGGGGCTGCACAATCCGCCCATGGCCGCTCTTTAGGCGAAGGTTCCCTGTGGCTGTCCGCATTTGGGACAAAGTGACAGCCAAATCCGGTTCTGGATAAAGCGAAGCCAATGCCACTGGAATTACGTCTTGCAATGCTACCTTCCCACAACCCCACTGAAAGCCCACCGGCAGCAGTCCCTTATAAGACATTCATGCCCTGGTATCTAGCATTGTTGAATGTTTACACTAAGAGAAATACGTCAACACGCTGCACTCGCACAAATGTTGCACACACCTGGTTTTGACGTGTGGTGTTTGCCTGAAACCTGGATCAGTAACCCTGACGCTGTTGTTGAATTAACTGCGCCAGGCCTGTCCTCTACGTATTGGTCGCAAGCATCCGGAGACACGGATGCGGCAAGTACTGGTCGAGTCGTGGACATCGTTGTTAGTTCCAATGTTCAATCACCGTTATTAGTTTGGATTTCTCTAAACAGCTGATTGTGCGCAACCCGTTTGGCGACGTCAACTAAGGTAAATTTACGAAGAAATACGAGTCGAAGTTTGTTTGTGGCTGCAACCCACACAGATAATTTAAACTGAAACCACTAATGCGCATGGTTACCAAATATGCGCCTCAAACGCGGGACAATTATCATGTTATTCCGGACCTCCACCACAGTAGCCATCAGGTCACGACAGACAAGTCTTGGTTGAGTACGACGCAACTTTGTCGCTAGCAATGCTGTGACTCTCAGTGAAATATTCTCTAAGAAACCAAGATACGAGTGAGTTGGTCATGTTTGACACCGACGTCCGTTCAGTGTTGTTCATGTATGGTGGCAGTTCTAATTCGGTTATACGGATGCGGGTTATCTGGTGGTTGACAGAGAACAACTGCTTCCTCGTTGGACTGTTTGTCGACCTCAAAACGCAAACGGTCCTAATCAAGTGCTCTGCATGCTAGTTAGATTGATGCCTCGATGATTGTTCGTTTCTACCATAGTGCCTAGTTGGGTGAACCCCTGAGGCAGCCAATCATTGACCTGGAAGATCGAACCAAATTCGTTCGCTGAAAGACTTTTTCGGGTTTCAGCCTATCACGTTTGTGAATATGGACATCGATATCAGACATAAAAGTTGTTAAATGCATCCTTATGTTGACTCCATCACTAAATCCGTAGAGTTTTCGCATTTAGTTCCTTATTCCCACAATATAACAAGACGAAGCGACTGCTAAATTTTGCGTCGGAGGATTAACATTATTGGTATTAGCATTATTATCACAGTTCTTATTACTAACATGGCGACCTGAGCCTATGGAACTTGATCCACCTCATATGCCTGCGCGGTTCTTATGTGATTGACTGAAATGAACTGAGTAGGCAATCGGCAATTGGCACCTTTTGCTCCAGAAATTTAATCCCGCAAACCCTGCTACCGGTCGCTTTGTGTTCTCTTCAAATTAACGTAACGATATAACATTCACATACAACTGGCACTAAAAGCCGAACTTCAAGTTGTTGTATCTATCTAAACCTAGACTATTTGTTACCTAGACGGGATCTACCGACTGCAGGACGAGCAATAAAAATAACTAGGTTATTTCAGTTACTGTTCACGGAATATTTAAAAAAGGAGAGTGTGGATCCAAAAATGCACGGATATGGGACGAGATCAACGAAACTCACGCTGTTTTGAAATTTAGGAATTTGGGCCTTGTTCAGTGACGTCGGTATATTCCCCGTTGAATTTTCAGTGCCTGCTGGGTTGGAGATGTAACAGTTAGCCTGGCTTTGCTAAATAATACAAAGTAGATGGTACTACATGAATACCAAATGGACGATGGGAATTTATGTATACTGTAAATGCTTGGTGGTGCCAATGGTTTACACATAACTGCTGCATATAATCTGCCTTGCGAATAGAATCACTGTAGACTCTGGGCATCCTCACTAGCTATCAACCAGGACTAGCGTTCTCACAGCTCGCAAAACCGTTGTTCCATGTTTGGCATAACATGTCACACTAAAGTGCAGATTTGGCTCTCTAAATTTCGCCATCAGTAGATCACAGTAGACTGGTTCCAAACAACTATGCTCCCCGACGAATTGCGAATAGAAAACCGAATGATAATGTGTGGGGTGCAATCGTTTCCTGGAGATTGTTACCATAAGCTCGGAACACACATGGGGAACCTCATCCTAAGCCTAGTTCTGCTTGTATTGAATGTGAAATGAATTGCTGACTCTCACCGGAAATTCCTGCATGTGTGTTGTCTATAGCGAGTATTTAGCGTTTTCTTAATTTGTAATCTGCTTGCATTGTTCCTGGAGCGATGTGATTTTCAATTTACAGACCTTGCTCTCAGCCACATCCATAGATATGCAGCTCAAATATCATTTGCGTTCAGCCCAAATGTGGAGATGCAGTGTTTTTCTGCAACTTGCTTTCAACACAGCTAATTAATCGGCTTCGGTTAAGTTATTGAGAGTGCACGTGATTTAGAAGCCTCCAAATGCAATACCCAATTGGGCCTCTGGGGTATCACGTTAATCCGATGGATATACAGATTTACTTACAATGGGTGTACGAGCAGGTTGGTTGTTTTAGTTGTAAGCATATCCATATGGGTTTGTTTATACGGAAATGCGCAAACCAGAGCAGCACCAGAACGTATATAAGGAAAGCTGTCTGCACTTGCGCGCTTTGCAATCAAATCAGACGGCCTTAGAATTGCAACAAATCAAATGCTAGAGCCCATTGTTGGTCCAATGGGTGTTAACTGGATGTGTGATTGGTACAAGCGAATAGATAGCAAAAGAAAATCAAAGTATTGAAACACGACATTGTCGCCTCCTCTGTTCGTAAATCTATAGGCACTACATGTCCATGTACGAGTTAATTTAATTACAGCACCCCGAAAATATATCATGTGGTGTTAACCGTTAAAGCTTATCAAGAGACAGTACGGTGTATTCGACTGGATCGTCATAGGTTGCTATTAGTTTGTAAAGAGCGCCGTGTTGTAGTTGTTATTTACTTTTCTGTAGATTTTTGGGAAAGCGCTGTATACAGCCTTCTTGCATTCTCCCTTATCCCATCAGCCGATTTGTAAGTTGTTGGCAAGCACACAGGTACCACACGGGTCGGGGCTCCGCACACATCCTATCCTATCAGGGAATACGGTAGTCTCACACGAACGAACATCGCTGGAGAATACGATTTCACAACGCGTCTATACTTTGCCTTGTATATTGCCTGTCGTTCGTAATCTTTCTGACCAGCAGTTTCTCGGAGATAGTGGCTGCATATGATCGAGTTCGAAATGTACGACATAGCATTAACGCTGAGGAGTCCACTGCAGTTGGTGGAGTGGTCCTGTAAACCTACAATGCGGATACCCTCACATCCTCCCAGGATTTTCCCGTAGGATGAAGGACATACAGATCTCCAGTCAAAGTAAAAATTATGCGTTCTTCAAGTACATTCGCTGCAGTATTATAAGGTGTAGTAGTTGAGTATCTGATACCAGTGCGCCATAGGCATTCGGCATACAAATTATTTCGAAACTGTAGACGATTTTCATCGACTATTTCTTCTGGCTACCCGTAACTTGCAACCAAAACCGGGGACGCTTAATGATGATGGCGGAAGTTACGTCCCCGCATATAATAGGCTCTGGCATTTGCTGTAGATATATATAGCCACATGCACGTTTCGCTTTGGCTAGGGTGCAATGCTACACGGGTCAATATTGTCGATTTAAATTTTTGCCAATGGCTTCATTAAATACATGGCAGGTTAGACTGGAGAATTTAGGGGCCTCTCACAAGTATCGGATGAC